>OZ024836.1:35520151-36720151 GCA_964016985.1 Anodontia alba | reverse complement strand
AGTCTTTATTTATTTATTTATTTTTTATTTTTCAGAAAAAATAAAGCATTTAACCCTTGTCATGCTGAATAAATTAAGAAGCCACACCCACTTCTAAGTTTCAGCCAATCAGATTGCTTGATCAAGGTTGTTGTTATAAATTCACATACTTAATGGCAAACAGTGCAGATCCAGATCAGTTGGGATCATGGTTCACATGAAATGGCAAGTCTTATATTCTCTGAAAAAAAAATCAAAATATGGTCTGCTGCAGTTATATTATGAATACAAATTTGCAGTGTCCCGTATACGGTCTTTTAGGCATCAGCAAGGAGGACAATCGGAAATAAACACCAAGAATGTCACTAAATGCGAGAATATGTCACAATTGAGGCCCATTTTAAGTAATTATTGAAATATCATCCACAGGCCAACAATTTACTTTTGCTGACATCTGTCCGCCAAACTGCGATACTCTAGCTGTTTATCGTTTTACTGGTCAGATACATGAAAACGCTTCTGTACTAAGGAGCCCAATGTTTCAAAGTTCGACCTTGCAAATGTGCAAGTAAGAACTTGCACCGCCGCCCTCAGCCGCCGCCCAAAATAACTATTTGAAAACTGATCTCTTTTTACTCAAGTACTAATTTTCTTTATTTTAACACTTTGACAAATACCTAATTTGACCTTTACCACTCGCTTGGCAAATTCAGCACTCCGGCGGGGGGGGTGGGGGGGGGAGGGGGGGGGGGGTAGGCGGAGGCGGGGGGTAACTTCCTATATATGGCATAGTACGGATGTGCGTGCCGAATAGCCCCCTTTTTCAGCGCTGCCAGGTATATGATTGGCCCCCTTTTTTCAACAAAAAGTATATGAAAGGCCCGATTTTTCTGGATTCCTATGTGAAAGGCCCCATTTTTCTGACATCCTGGTATATGCACATATTTTTCGCTCAGAGATTTTTCAAGGCTGCTTATCCTCTTGGTATTACATGAATTGACTATGATATTTGTGTAATAACCAGCAAAAAATGGGTACAAAAAATCAAAGGGCAGTATATGAATAGGTCAACATTTTGGATGATCAAGTATATGAATGGGTCCGTTTTTTCGAAGGCCAGGTATATGAATGGGGTAGGTTTTGAAATACTGGCTCGCACACCCGTACCAAAATTACCCCTAAGTTACCCTCCCCCCCCCCCCCCCCCCCCCCCCCCCCACCCACCCACCCACCCTCGAGATTCAGCAGCGGACAAATTGGTGTTTCTTGTTTCCCACCCCAAAATCAGGATTTGACAGTTCATGCAAATTGTCTCCATTGGAGAAAATTTGCATGAAGTGTCAAAACCTGTTTCCTGGGAGAAAAGATTTCAAACTGTCGTCTGCTGTAATTTTTACCAAGCATGCTAAGCGTTAAGGGGAAACAACTGCAACGGAACCAAAAACTACCATTTGGAATAGTGATTGTGGACGTCACTTGATACCGTGACTTTGTTTTGTGCACTTGTACAAATACTAACTCTGGCTTTACAATGCCAGAAAGTTTATATATTTATGGAGGCGGATATCACTCGTTTTCTCCAAAAAATCAGTTTTCTCCAAAAAAGAAATAAGTTGTCCCATGATATTTTGTTTGACGTCCGAATAATTTCCCCCCAACTACAAAGAAGTTGGAGGGGCATAATGCATTTGGGAAGTTCGTCCGTCCGTCCCTTCGTCACGCTCATCATGCTGCCAAGAACGGGTAGAGATAGGATATTGAAATTTTACACAAGTTTATGGAATAAGGATGGAAAATAAGCGGACCCATATTTTTAGCTCGGCTGTTTTCGAAGAAAACGACGAGGTATTGTCATAATTCTGGCGTCGTCTGCGTCTGCGTCGTCGTCGTCGTGGTGCAAAAACTTGGACATTTTGTAATATCTCTGTCATTACTGAAGATATTTACTTGAAACTCGGACTAGTTATTCATTATGAAAAGGGGAACTCATACCAACAGGGGAGGTAACCCTCAAAATATTTTTGGCACAGTTATGCCCCTTTTTCGACTTAGAATTTTTGTTGAACAATGGTTTCACCGCGATTTCTCAAGAACTGATGGATGAATTCGAATTCTGATCATGTTTGGTATTTAGCATAAATTGGAGGGTCTCCATTGCAGAAAGGAATTCGGTGACCTTGACCCAATATTCAAGGTCACCACGGAACTTTGATCATTCAGAAAATGGGTTTCACTGCTATATCTCCAGAACCACTGGATAGATTCTGGTCATGTTTGGTATTTAGCATAATTAGGAGGGTCTCCATAGCAGAAAGGAATTTGGTGACCTTGACCTAATTTTTAAGGTCAAACTGCAGCCGAGCGTTGGCACCCGCATGCGGTGCTCTTGTTGTTTTTTCCTTTGGACATTTAATTCTGGAGTTATGCCTTTTTTTTCGTTTTATGCATTGCAAGCCTCTGGGACATAGAGAGCAAGATATTGCGAAAAGTATTTGAACTAGGGCCTTGAAACTTGGTAAGCTTATAGGGTAGATCGTCTGATTGTGGGGAAACCGGAGTTTGTCAGCTATGTTTCTTTCCACATTTGGCTTTTTTTGTATGGTAGGGGCCTAGTGTCCCCCCCCCCTCCCCCGCCCCCACCAAAAAAAAAAATAAAAAATAAAAAAATAAAATAAACAAAATAAACAAAAGTAGATAAATAAAAAAAAAAAAAAAAAAAATAAATTCACTTTACAATAGCTTCCGGCCGAACACTACTTTCTATAGCAACCTGATTAAAATAAGCCGTGTATCGACCAACAGTGCAAATGAGACGCCATGGCATCGACGTTCAGTGCTTAACATGTGAAACGCTGGATAGACAAAAACAAAAAGTTTCGGCAAATCAAAATAATCTTGGTACCAAAATGTTCCTTACATTCTAACTAAGACAATGCATACCAACACTTTATAGTTTAGTTCAGAAACAAAGAAGTTAGAGGTGTTCAAAAATCTGAAGTGAACATTCACTTCTGCAACAATGAAGAAAACCGAAATCGTCCAAAGCGAGGAGTGAAGTTAGTCGCTTGTGAAATGATACGATATCAATTCACTGGTGATTGATACCACTATTATTTTCACCAGATATACACTGATTTCACCGCTAACAATAAAATAGATGTAGTTCCTCCGCCCTTTTTAAAGATAAGCGTATTTCTGTGTAGTATAGAAAGCTCAGAACTACATGTATGCGTTTTCAGCAATTTCTAAGAGGCATACGAGGGTCCTGCAAAAAGTTTTGTCACTGGGTTCGGATTACTTCAGTGCTACGTTTTAGCAAACATATTTTTATTACAAACCTTCAAAGTTTTCCCCCTTTACTGAAACACATTTCTGTAACCTTTTTACCCAGTCTCGAAAAGCAGATAAATAGTCTTCTTTTGATATCTGTTGGAGACACTGATAAATACGAGCGCTGCCAAGAGAACTTCTAGACGTATACTTATTTCCAGAAAGCATTTTCTTAAGCCTTGGAAATAAAAAGAAGTCACAGGGACTCAGGTCAGGTGAATGAGGTGGATGGTTTAAAACTTTCACCTTTTCAGAAGCCAAAAAAAAAGACTTAACAACCTCACACTTATGAGAGGAGGCGTTGTCATGTAAAAGGTGGACTCCTGACCATCCTTTGCCTGGTCGTTTCTTATTGTAAAACTCTTTCACTTTCTTCATTACAGAATTCTTGTAGAATCGGCCAGTGACTGATGGACAAGGCACTTGAACGACTGGCCCACTTGAATTAAAGAAAATTGCGTACATCTTTTTCGAATTTATGGTTCTCTTGGCAATACATTGGGCGTTTTTGATCTTTTCGCCTCCATTGCTTATTATCAGTCCTTCTTTGTGGCTCAAACATGTGCACCCGTGTTTCATTACCTGTTAGCAAGTTAGAAATAACCCGACTATTACAGCCTTTGTATGTTTTCAAAAGTTCCCGGGCACATTTAAGGCGTTGTTTCTTTTGCTCCTCAGTGAGCAAATGAGGTACCCACTTAGCGCAAACCTTTCTCAGGTCCAAACGCTTTTTCAGAATTGTTTGCAAACTGCCTTCTGATATGCCAGTACAACTAGCTGTATCTTTGACAATCACGCATCCTGTTCGACCACAATCTTTACAGCAGCGATGTTAACCTTGGTAATTGAGGTTTTAGGCCTTTCAGGACGGGTATCATCTTCAACAGGAAATTTCCCAGCTTTAACAGCTTTAACCCACCTAAAACTGTGCGCATTGAAGTCCATATGTACCACACAATTCATTAAATATCTACTTTGAATCTACATTAAGCCTAATGCAGCATTTAGTATAGCTACGAATTTCAGTCTTCTGGTCCATGTTCCAATGTAACAAGTAAATTGGTCAGTGTATATGACTGCATCTATTTCAATTTGAAATAACTCGGTTATTGAAATAAAGCTATTTGCACGAAATAAAAGAGTATCATTAGCTATTCAACACACCATTCAAGTGCAGTGAACCATTTTAAAATATACTTGGGATAAAGCAAAGGAAGCCTATTAGTGACAGAACTTTTTGCACGACCCTCGTATTGTACGACTGAACGGAGAAAAGTGCTCTGAAGTTAAATATATCATCTGTCTACATGTACATTGTAGAGTACAGCTATGTCTACGAGAGCTGAAGGAGTCCCAGTCTATATCTGTTCGTTTTAAGGGAAATGGATACACTATATTCTCCGCCATTTTGACAAGGGACACAACTTTTGCAACTTTCTGTTTGTTTTCCTGCACACCAAGTCCCTTCATAAAAGCGGTTTACACTAAGAAGGGAAGACTTTGCTCCCAAATGCAGCAACTTCTTTCTTTTTAAAGACCCTTTTCAGAGGAGAGTCGAACCCATTTGAACAGAATTGCCTCAGCTGCAAGTGTATCCGTTTCTCTTAAAGCACTCGTGTAACTCTCGAGAGATTGACATTTTAGCGCGATGGAACGTTTCTGGTTACTAATCTGTAACCATTACCAGGCTGACCGCTGGTTCAAGGTAATGAAACAACATAATGTAAGCAAAAAGTGTTTTGTGGCGTAACCCATCAGTTCGCTGATGGTAGGTCGATAATTGCTAATTGAGATTATAGTTGTTGGTTTATTGTTATTATTTTTCCTGCTCATTACTCAGGATATCGTCTTATTTTGTCCTCTCGCAAATGAAGTGGCACTTTCTGTTACAGTCGATGTCACCCCAGTCGTACTCGAAGTCTCCCCACAAGAGGGCGCAGTCTTCATGAGCGTTGCGAACTTGATTCGACCTCAGACTGTTGTACTGGAGCTTGAGATTAGTGGTATACCATCTCCACACACCTTCTTCTTCCATGTCCGTCGCTCCAATGTAAAACCCTTGCTTCGAACGATCTTGGGCTGAAAAAGCGTTGCCATATATAGATAAAAACGAATGTTTTATGGGGACTGGATACGCGTGGTAAATTTTCCGCCATGTTTTTGACGAGGGAGACAACTTTAGTTACTTCCTGCTTGCGTTCCTGCACATCAAACCCCTTCTGAAAAGGGTCTATCCTAAAAGGAAAGAATTTGCTCCTAAGGAGAGCAGACTTTCCTTTAGAATGAACCATTTTTCAGAGGGGGAAAACAATTTTAGTTGTCTCCCTTTAAAGTATCCGATCCCCTCCACCTTAAATTCAAAAAAATGTGATCTATCAATCATTTAAGCCCTGCCCCAGCCTCTGACTAGGAGTATGCTAAGCAGTACCGATAAAAAAGGAGTGTGCCGGGTGAACATTGTGTTTATCATACAAAATATATACATTTTTATTGGCTTTAATTTCCTTGTACGAACGTACGCAGTGTATAGCCGCAGTGAAAAATGAGGCTTACCGTCTGAGTATGTCATGTGCATGGGATATTTATGTGCAAAATACACTGGCTTTTTACGTATGCAGTGACTAGGCGATAGCCGAAAAAACAACGGAAAACAACAACATAAACAATAATAACAAACAAAAAACAACAACAACTCAAGACCGTCTTTTTGCTGCCTTTACAGGACAGTGTACGATAAAAAGTAAAATATCCCGCTATTAGACGAGTCAGAGGGTCGCGGGATATGGTTATAAATGGGCGTGGTTATGTATGATATAAACGACACAACCGTAACGAAATGATAAATACACAAAATTTCGAACCCGCCGAGAAGTCCTGATTGCGTAATGATCAAGAACCCAAGGGATACACAGTCGCACCAACGTTGTTTCGAAATGACTAAGAACCCAATAAACATACAGCGTTACAAATACGTTGTTTCAAGTCGCCGTGACGTCATGATTGCGAAATGACTAAGAACCCAAATTTCCCAATGTACACCATAGCGACATTTTGTGGGAATATGTATCCTCGCAATAATTCGTGGAGATAATCGACCCCGATCAGCCTACACAAACACAGTCTGATCAGACTGAATCATACCATTTAATATTTAATATTTAATATTCTTAGAAGACATGAATCCTAGCTTGCATTCTGTTTAAATCTATATCGGATCGTTATTGGTCCGGCAGAAATCCTGTCGGGTCGCATCACGAAAACATACCTGTATAATTTGACCCCCTTAAACCCCAATTTTATATAGTAAAATTGGGGTTTACAGGGGTATACATTAATTTTTTTTATTTCTGCTGAAAAACATAGATTGTGGGTACTCGTTAGAACCGCCTCGCTGAAGCGGTTCTAACGAGTACCCACAATCTATGTTTTGAGCAAAAATATGAAAAAATATCAGAATTTTTATCTGAAATTTTTCATTTTTTGGTGGTAAAATTTTCAGTATATTTAAATAGACATGTTTTCGTAATGGTAACGGTCAGATATAGATTTGGGCAAAATGCTAACAAGGATGCCAGGTTCTATTTTCTCAAATAGGAAAACAAAAAACAAAAAAAACAACAACAAAAAAAAAAACAACAACAACAACAACAAAAACCAAAAACACAAAGAAAAACAAACAAAAGAAAAATAAAATAAAAAGAAATAAAACAAAAACAAAAATAACAACAACTCTGCAGGATTTGTCCCGAGAGTTCTTAAGCTGGTCCTACGGTGCTGTCCATTTCGGTTCTAATACGGAATTGGCCGATTTTTGACGCCTGGGTTTCTCTTAATGCTTACCGTTTTTGAAGAGTCTCATAGCAAATCCTCTCAAGAAAGCATCCTCTTCAACAGTCTCGATTGTCACGAGATGCGCATGATGGGAAAAACACACAGTCTGGAAATAAACAGAGAAATTTGAGAAACCATCACGAAAACACGCCTATATAATTTTGACCCCCTTAAACCCCACTTTTATGTAGTGAAACTGGGTTTTACAGGGGTATACATTATTTTTCATATTTCTCAAAGCATAGATTGTGCGTACTCGTTAGAACCGCCTCGGCAGTTAAAACATAGATTGTGGTACTCGTTAGAACCGCCGAACCGAGTACTCGCAATCTATGTTTTGAGAAGAAATATGAAAAATATCAGAATTTTTCATCTGAAAATTGTCCTTCTTTGGTTGTAAAATTTTCAATATATTTGAATAGGCGTGTTTTCGTAATGCCTTTTGTAATGACTTGTTTCTTGCAGTTCTAAATAAATAATAATAAAAAAAAAAAAAAAAAAATGCAGACTGACGGTCTGATAATGTAAAATCCATACAATATTTGGGTATTCCGGATTAGTGGCCATTGGTTTATCTCTGTTGCAGTTAAAACCACAACACTTTCCACACAGGAAAAAAAAAAAAAAAAAAAAAAAAAAACTTCAGCCACTTATATATTACATTAACACGTCTGTTGTCTGTTTAGTGGTGTATAATATATAGTGAAAGCAGGGATATACAAGGGTAACATTATCAGGGGATTTTTTTTTTCTTTCTTTTTTTTTTTTTTGAGATTTCTATATTTAATGGGAATGGTTATCTCTGGCAGACAGTTCTCCACCTCATACAAGGGAAACAGAATTTGTTACTTCCGGTTTGCTTTCCTGCACAACGGGTTCCTTCTGAAAAAGGGGTATACAGTCAAATTTCAATGACTCGAACATCTTTGGGACCGTGGAAATTTGTTCGAGATATGGGTAGTTCGAGCCACTGTGGGTTAATTGTGGCGCCAGGTCAGGTAGCAAACAGCGATAATTAAGGAAAATATTTTCGATTTTCTACACAATAATTGTATGTTGAGTGTACTCATTAGAATCGCCTCGATGAGGCGATTCTAATGAGTACACACAACATACAATTTCATGATAGAATAAGAAAATTTTCCTAAATATTTGTTTTCTTGAGCTGTCGGAAGAATTTCGTAGGGACTCAAAAACGAGTTCGAGTAAGCCATTGTAAACGAGCCATCAGTGTTCGAGCTATTGAAAGAAAAAAAATGCTTCCCGAGAGCAAAGTCTTTCTTTTTAGAGTAGACCACTTTTAAGAAGAGGGACAAAACATTTTGAAAGAGTTGCTCCCACCAAACCCCAGCGCGGGGCGATTCTAATGAGTACACTCAACATACAATTATTGTGTAGAAAATCGAAAAAAAAAATCTCTATACTATCGCTATTTGTTTCCTAACCTGGCCCCATGATTAACCCTCAGTGGCTCGAACTACCCATGTCTCGAACAATTTTCTATGGTCCCAAAGATGTTCGCGCCATTGAAGTACGACTGTACAATGGATAGTACTGACGTGAAAAAAACAAGGAAAAGCAAGGCAACCGGCTGTCTCTTCTCCAAACAGGACCCACACACCCAATAAGACAATAGGCCGGACAAAACATGACAACAGCTAGCAGCACCCCCACCCCCGCCAAAAAAAAAAAAAAAAAAGAAAAAGAAAAAAAAAAAAAAAAAGAAAAAAAAAAAGAAAAAAAAAAAAAAAAAAAAACAGAAAAGAAAAAAAGAAACGAACGAACAACACAGAACTACATATACAAAGAACCACAAACCATCAAAAACTATATTTTTTTTATTAGCACGTTCATGTAATTCCTTGTGGAAAAAATAAATAAGCAAAACAAAAACAAAACAACAAAAAAACAACAAAAAAACAAAAAACAATTACCTTGGCTTCGGTCCAGTTAAGTTTAACCACATCCTCGAACATGTAACAAGAACCTTTGAACGCAACCCAGTCATCTTCGCACACTGTAAAATATGAAATAATTCAGAGGACTTGTTAAGGTGGAGTATTTGATGATAAATCCTGGATAATTTTTTCTTCGATTCTCCGTACAAAACGTTTCTTGTGTGTACTCATTACAAGGTCCTCGAGATTTTCTAAAGAAAACCTCGGAGAGGACCTTGTAATGAGTACCCACAACATACCCCTTTTCAGGATGTATAAGAAGAGGTGTCGATAAACTTTCAACAATTACTCCTTTTTAACAAGTCCTCTGTAAATTACCTGACCAAACATTTAAACCAGAGGGCCAAGATGGCGCTGTATTGCTCACCTGATTACCAGATAAATTGGCCTTTCGGTTCAGGGGAAGAAGTGCAAAAATAAATTTCCGAATATAAACAAGTCCGAATATAGTGGCCATGGCGCCATCTTGGACCTCTGATCGGAACGATTTTAGCTCTTTTTATCTACAAGTCACCCCATGTTTCCTACCAAGTTTGGAGTCAGTTGGCCTTTCGGTTCAGGAGAAGAAGCGCAAAATAGATTTTTAAGATGACAGCCATGGCGGCCATCTCGGATTTCCGGTCAGAATGATTTTAGCTATTTTGATCCACTAGTCACTCCGATGCTTCCAATCAAATTTCAAGACAACCGGCCTTTTGTTTCAGCAGAAGAAGCGAAAAATAGATTTTCAAGATGGCGGCCATCTTGGATTTCCGATCGGAACGATTTTAGCCATTTTTGATTTACAGGTTACCCGGATGTTTTCTACCAAGTTTCGAGTCAATTGGCCCAGGGGTGTAGGAAAAGTAGGCTTTTTAAGCAAATTGGTGACGCCGACAGACGGACGACGAACGATGCACGACGGACGATCATAGTACCTCACCTTGAGCACTTCGTGCGCAGGTGAGCTAACAAGCATATAGTACTGCCTTCTGATGTGTCTAAAATTGCTGGATGATGTGCAAAGAGTAGTCTACTGTTTGCCCAAGCTTGTCTGTTCCAAACACTTCGGGTACATAATCATAGTCCTGAGATGGATGTACAAAATGTCAAGTTGGACATTTCATAACAAACACACGAAGTGTTTGCATTTCTGTAGAGAGGCTGACAACATACTTTGGCACCCAAATCACGTATGACGTCTCGTAGCAAACTTCGTTTTATCTCGTTCGCCATCTTGAATTTGGCATCACGGTGGTAAGCAGACCAATAAATGATAAGCCAGAAATGATAAATAACTATTGATAAACAAGTTTAAATTCTTCCGATAGCTCAAGAAAAGAAATATTTAGGGAAATTTTCATATTTTATCATAAAATTGTATGTTGTGTGGACTCATTAGAATCGCCTCATCTAGGCGATTCTAATGAGTACACTCAACACACAATTATTGTACAGTATATCAAAAGTCAAATACTGACAATATGCAACAACAACTGGATCCGTGTCTAGGGGGAGATACTGACAAATATGCAACAACTGGATCCGTGTCTTGGGGAGATATTGACAAATATGCAACAACTGGATCCGTGTCTAGGGGAGATACTGACAAATATGCAACAACTGGATCCGTGTCTAGAGGAGATACTGACAAATATGCAACAACTGGATCCTTGTCTAGGGGAGATATTGACAAACATGCAACAACTGGATCCGTGTCTAGGGGAGATACTGACAAATATGCAACAACTGGATCCATGTCTAGGGGAGATACAGACAAATATGCAACAATTGAATCCGTGTCTAGGGGAGATATTGACAAATATGCAACAACTGGATCCGTGTCTAGGGGAGATACTGACAAATATGCAACAACTGGATCCGTGTTTAGGGGTGATATTGACAAATATGCAACAACTGGATCCGTGTCTAGGGGGGATACTGACAAATATGCAACAATTGGATCCGTGTCTAGGTGAGATACTGATAAATATGCAACAACTGGATCCGTGTCTAGGGGAGATACTGACAAATATGCAACAACTGGATCCGTGTCTAGGGGAGATACTGACAAATATGCAACAACTGGATCCGTGTCTAGGGTAGATACTGACAAATATGCAACAACTGGATCAGTCTCTAGGGGAGATACTGACAGATATGCAACAACTGTATCCGTGTCTAGGGGAGATACTGACAAATATGCAACAATTGGATCCGTGTCTAGAGAAGATACTGACAAGTACGCACAACTGGACCCGTGACCACATGAGGTATTGACACATTTGTATTACTAGACCCGTGACTACGGGAGGTACTGACAAATATACAACAAGTGGATTCCTGGCCACGGGTGATACGGCGATACTAGAAAGACGTCTGTAAAGTAATATTTACACACCAATTCGGAAACAGAGGAGAAGCATGTGAAAAGTAAATCTTATATTAACTCACATGTACTGGACTCCAACCCAGCAATCCGAGCTGATTCGTAGAAAAAGTCAAGATACTGCTTCATTCTTTGAAATCTTTCCATCTCAGAATTACCTCCCATGACAGCATCTTGCATGTCTACTGGAGCAGAATGCACGAGTTCCACTGCACCGAGGAACAAGGCGAGGTACCAACTCAAAAGCATCGTGTTTAAAATCGGTCTTTACCTGCAAGAACATCAAAAATCAGTCATTGTATTACAGTCGACTCTCGTTATCTCGAATTCCAAGGGACTCTCTGAAATACTTCGAGATATCCGTAGTTCGACATATCAGGTTTGCAGAATTGAGGAAAAAATAATTTGATTAACCACATTTAACAAACTGATAGGTAATTGGACTTTTGAAGTTAGAGATATATTGAAAATATTGAGGAAAAGAGGAGAAATTGCTCCTTAGGAGCAATTTCTCCTCTTTTCTACAATATTTTCCATCTGTTGTTAGGTTTTCATGCATAGGCAGGGACCAGATTTTCACTTCGAGATAAGCGGTTATTCGAGATAAGCGAGGTCGAGATAACGAGAGTCAACTGTATATATTTTTTTAGTGTTTTTTTTTTAATTGTAGAATTACCGGTAGTTCAGAAAATCGTCCGTGCAATGTACTTCTATTATTATTGCTACTACTACTACTTTTACTGCTTTACTACTACTACTACTGCTACTACTACTACTACTTTTACTACTACTATTATTATTACTACTACTACCACTACTATTACGACTACTGCTGCTGCTTCTGCTGCTGCTACTACTACTTTGAAATAAAAAATGTAGTTCGGCAGTCAATATCTTCGCGCATTTCAAAATTAGTCCAGAAATGTTCCTAGCACGCTGTAAAAATTGTCAAGCTAGTCAAGAAAAGTCGCTCCCGACTTCAAAAGAAAATGTCGGGAAAATGATTTAGATAAACTTATCATACTCCAAGAAGATAACAACTCATATACCTCAAAGTAAATTATGATTTTGAAGCTTTGTAAGTCAGAACTTTAATGAAAATAAAGGTGTAATGAACTGAGTTTATGTAAATGGTCATTTTAAAATGGGAGGAGTTTCAACCTGTCAATTAAATTAATGATAGCACTTTTGTTGCGAGGCGCCTGCGCGTAAAGCATCGCCCTCAAAAGGTTGTTTCGTGCAGATGTTAATGCTCGTACCAGGGGCACCAAGGCTTAGCATTGCTTTGATAGATCGCCTACATGTATATACACGTTTGGTGTCGCTGCCCATCCGTCCATTTCAAACTCAACCCAGGGTACGTGGAGTATAAGCTAGGTGTACGATTCCGAATCTCTTTATCGATTCGAGCAGGATACGAACCCATGACCGTCTGCTTTCAAGTCTGAAGGTTTACTGGAAAGAAAGAAAGACAGAAACAAAGAATATTGAACAAATGATGTAAGCTATATTCGACTCTCATTATCTCGAAGTCGACTCTCATTATCTCGACTCTTTGAAATACTTCAAGATATCCGTACCTCTTCATATCAGATTTGCAGAACAGAGAAAAAATTAAATAATTATAATAAAAAAACACATTTCACAAGTGAATATATAATTTAACTCCTGAAGTTAGTAATGTACGTAGCTATTGTGGAAAAGAAAAGAAATTGCTCCACTTTTCCATAATATTTTGTTACCTGTTGTTAGATTTCCATGTTAAAACAGGAACCAGTTTTTCTTTTCGAGATAAGCGATTATTCGAGATAAGCGAAGTCGAGATAACGAGAGGCGACTGTATATCACTGAAAGTTTTATTGTAAAAAAAAAAAACAAAAAAAAACATAGTTAACATCCCAGCATCCTAGACGTTGAATCAGCGTTGAAAAGACGTTGTTCCAACGTCGTATGCCCGCCGGGATGAAATGTTAATGTAAGAATTTACCGGTAAGTTAGCAGGAAAGAAAGAAAGAAAGATAATTCACTGTTAACATAAATACGGTATACTGTATGACAAATCATATTTTTAATATGAGAAACGAATGATACAGAGAAAGAAAGAAAGAAAAAAGAAGGGATGAAATAAATAAATAAAGAAAGAAAGGAAGAAAGAAAGTTAAACTTTTTAATGGAAGTACGCCAAGAACGGTAAAATTAATCATTGAATATACTTATAGTACAAAACGAGAAAGAAAGAAAGAAAGAAAGAAACGTAAATATGGCAGGAACGGTAAGCTAAATCACTGAATATATACTTATACTCGTAGTACAAAAAGAGAAAGAAAGAATGAAAGACAGACTGAAATAAATAATAAAGAAAGAAAGAAAGAAAGAAAGAAAAGAAAGAAAGAAAGAAAGAAAGAAAGAAAGAAAGAAAGGAAAGAAAGAAAGAAAGAAAGAAAGAAAGAAAGAAAGAAAAAACAATGTATTAATGTTAGTACGGTAAGCTATACCACTGCGCCAGACAGAATGAAGTATATAGAAGGAATGCTTTAGTTCACCCTAAGAGCGCTAAGCAAATTGTAGCAGACGACATTCTATTTTTTTTTTTTTTTCGGAGAAATTAAGACTTGACATTTCATGTGAATCGTCTGCCTAGCAGACGATTCACATGGAATGTCAAGTCTTATTTTCTCTTAGAAACAAACAAACAATAAATATAAACAAGAAAATGTTACTGCTGCAGTTGTGATTAGCACTTTAAGGGTTGATGCTGTTCAGTTACAGTGGCTTGTTGAAATCCTAGAATTGTAACGATGCGTGATAGACGGAGTTTGATGGAGTAGCATTTTTCCCCTGTTTTTGTTTTAAGCCGGGACACGGTAAACAGATTCTAAAAGCCTACGCAACACCATATGCGAGCAGGGAAGGCACTGACCAGCCTGTGCATCTGCGCAGGCTGGTCAGTGCCTTTCCTGTTCGTATGCACACTCAAAAAGTCAAAAGTTTGTAGAATCAGTGTAACTGGAGAGAAAGTATACAATTCGTCTGCATGATGGATTCAGCTTCCGCTGTTCGCACATGGAATTGTGTAAACGTGCATATTTTCCTGTGAATTGTCTCAGTATATACCTCTTTGCATGCTGAAGGTGGATTAAGCAGACGATATTTTAAAAATATTTCGACATCTTTACGAGGAAAAGGACTTGTTATTTCTAGTGGTTCGAATCGTCGCCCAGTCACAAGAATTGGCAAACTATATATTTTCCTAGAGAAGGGGAGATAAAAATATCATGCATTTGACGTCTGCTGAATATTCATCTTTAGCATGCAAAGAACTGAGATAAAGAATTTGGCACAGGTTAACTAATGATGTGATATAACGTTAGTTTATTTTCTGCGCTCAATGATTTTTTTTCGGAATCACTGTTTTGATAAGATATGACATTTATGATATATAGATAGAATAATAAGGTCTTTTGGAGTTAACAAATCATATTCATATTTTGGAATTGTATAGGACTACAAGTTGTTGCATGACCAGGGACACCATGGTTAATAAAGGGCTTGGTATTGAAGGTAAGATTTTTTTTATCTTGTTTTTACCAAAAACATCAATTTATTAGATTTTTTAACCTTTACCGCTCTGTGGGCTAATTCGGCAGACGATAAATTTGTGATATTTTTTCTCATTTTCCCCAGAAAACAGAATTTGACATTTTATGCAAATTGTCTCCACTGGAGACAATTTGCATGAAATGTCAAATCCTGTTTTCGGGGGAAAAGTAAGAAAAAATGTTTCAGAATAGTCTGCTGAAAATTTTACCCAGAGTGCTAATCATAACGCAAAGGTCAATTTAGTGCGACCGATTATTACTTTTGAACAATCTGGTTTTGATAGGGGGGCTGGGAGGCAAATTGCTTTCCATAAACTCTTTATTCTAATAAAAAAATGAAAAAGTAAACATTGTTTCGTTTAATGGTTACTGTCCATTTACAAAGTAAATATTATGCCACAAACCAATAATTTCTTAAACTTAAATATTAGTAAAAATTGGAATTTAAATTATTATCCGTATTTTCCTTTGAAAATTGAACGAGATTTCGCGCAAATCTTCTCTCACAAAGTGTCAAGTACTCCAGGGCGGGGAGTCAAGGTCGGTAGGGAGGAGATTGTCGGTGGTCCGTTGGGCAGTGGGGCGGGGCAAGGGGGAAGAGGAGAAAGAAAAAACATCCCAACAGCAATAGCAACAAAAATAACAACAACAACAAAATAATGATAATAATAATAATAATAATGAAACCAAGGGAACCAGTCATCTTATTTTTGAAATCTAAAAGGAACGCTCTCTTCCATGTCATAACCTCTGGAACCAGATCAGTCACGCCAAGCGAGCAGTCCGGGCGAGCAGCAAAGAGCCGGGCCTGAATCCAAGCAGCTGCAGTTTTCTGGCATAAGCACTTGCATCAAATTTGTCTTATAAACTGTTTTCTACTGACGCGGCACAAAGGTTATTCCATGTAACAGAGCAGACGATACCCAGTCAGCATTCTACGTAAATCTATATCGGGCCGTCATCGGCCCGTCAGGGTAGCTGACGGGCCGATGACGGCCCGATGTAGATTTACGTAGAATGCTAGCTGGGTAGTGTAAAATATTTTTCATATTTCGATTTCCGAAAAACATGGCTTGACATTTTCATTCATTCAAATTGAATGAAACGTCAAGCAATGTTCAAGAAAAAAAAAAAAAAAATAATAATAATAAAAAAAAACAAAACAAAAAAAAAAAAAAACAGCACGCAGTATTGTCGTCTGCTGCAACAGCTGCATGAGTAAAAGCAAAATGTTTACACTGATTTTTAACAGGTTTGCAACTGGAACGATTCCAACAACTAAAATAGATGATTTTTGAGATAAAATTCAGGTTTCAGTCTAGTCAGTCGATGTTTATTTTCTGCCAGTTTGTATGCTGATGGATTATTATACTGCACAAAAAAATAAGCGTATTTCGAGTGGAACATGCGGCGGTACTAGCAGAAAAATGGCTAAACTCCATATCGCAGTAACGAAAACACGCCTATATAATTTTGACTCCCTTAAACCCCACTTTTACATAGTAAAACTGGGGTTTACAGGGGTATACATTATTTTTCTTATTTCTGCTCAAAAAACATAGATTAGGGGTACTCGTTAGAACCGCCTCGGCGAGGCGATTCTAACGAGTACCCAGAATCTATGTTTTGAGCAGAAATATGAAAAATATCAGAATTTTTATCAGAAAATTTTCCTCTTTTTGGTTGTAAAATTTTCAATATATTTGAATAGGCATGTTTTCGTAATGAGATCAAGGGCAAGTTCGAGTTCCGGCTCGGTCATTTCCGTGGAGGTACAGTCAGAGGCCAAAAGTAATTCCACAAAATATTTTTCTCATAGACTTACATGCATTTTCATGTTTACATGACACTTAATATTGTATAACACCGTAAAGAAAATACTGATGTTTTGTAATGATTGGAAAGGTAAATGATGCATGCCTAAAATATATGATTTTGATAAGTATTGGATATCTGTCTTCTCAGATACAACAATTTAAATTAAGAGGAAATTTTAAAAATGACAGATTTTCATTGACGTGACGTCGCTCAAAAACTGCCCAAAGTGCCTTACACAAAATTTAATTCTTTGTTTCTCAAGATTACATAGAGAAAATCCAATAAGAATCACAATGTATTTTACCTAAATCATCCGGCTTTCAAATGATGTCAACATAGTAAAGATATAAACAATTATTTTTATTCATTCAGTTATTTTTGTAAACATGAAAATGCATTGAAGTCTATGGGCTTTTTAACGCTGTGGAATTACTTTTGATCCCTGATTGTAGAGCATGAAATAATTTCTACGGCATTCCTCCCCTTCCACTGATTCAAGAAAGACAGTTTCATTTACTAGCGAAAGTATGTGCACAAATACTGGTTAAATGCTTAGAGGACTAAGCTTATTCAGAAAAAGTGTTAGTTGGTTAACTGACCGGCTTGACTTGACTTTAACAGTTTTGAATGGGCTATAAAGCTCCAAAAATCAAATAATGGCAGAATAATGGCTGGGCATCACGAAAACATGCCTATATAATTTTGACCCACTTAAACCCCACTTTTATATTGTAAAACTGGGGTTTACAGGGGTATACATTATTTTTCTTATTTTTGCTCTAAACCATAGATTGTGGGTATTCGTTAGAACCGCCTCGACGAGGCGGTTCTAACGAGTACCCACAATCTATGTTTTGAGCAGAAATATGAAAAATATAAGAATTTTTATCTGAAAATTTTCAGTTTTTGGAGGCAAAGTTTCTATATATTTGAATAGGCATGTTTTCGTTATCGTGCCATATTTACCCTAAGTATTCGGCCAGACAGACCTGAACAAGCAGCGTAGATCCGGCAACAGCATAAACAACAACAACAGCAATAGTAATAAAAATAATACGTTTGATCAGGGTCGACATTGCTTGACACTCTCTAAGCAACAGGTCGTAAAATGAGGCTTTAAAATTTAGGTAATAATAAATAAATAAATAAATAAATAATAATAATAATAATAATAATAATAATAATAATAATAAAATAATAATAATAATAATAATAATAATAATAATAATAATAATAATAATAAACAATAATGATAATGATAATAGTAAACAACAACAATAATAATAATAATAATAATGATGATGATAAACAATAATGATAATGATAATAGTAAACAATAATAATAATAATAATAATAATAATAATCAATACTACTACTACTACTAATGATAATAATAATAATAATGATAAACAATAGTTAACAATAATGAATAATAATAACGCATCTGATCAGATTCCACACTGCGTTCCATTCACCCAGCAGTTTTCAGACATATAAACAGGTCATAAAATGGGGTTGTTAAAATTTTAGGACACACATGGCACAACGACGTCGAAACGATCATAATCATTTTGTGAAGGTAGCTCATGAAATAATTCATTATTCTGCTAGCATCGTCATTTTTGGAATGGAGGTGCTACCAGCATAGCTGTGGCTTTGCTGGAAACACTCCAATGCCAATGATTAGTCAACGTTTCTGAAATTCCCATAGAATTTCATCTGTTGAGTTATGGGAAAAATGTATTGTGAAACTTTGACTGAACTGATCTTGATAAAAGAATCATCAGTGGAAAGCTCATAAAATATCAATAAACTGCATATTTATTGTAAAATTTCAATCACACATTTGAAAAAAAACCCCAATAGTTTTAAAAGACGAAATATGTACATTTACGTCATGTTGCGGAAGTCACCATTGACGTCAACGGTAAATTGTTTTTCAGAATTTTACATTGTTTTCACTACATGCTTTTCTAAAAAAAAGTAAGAGGTATAGGCTACTGATATTTCATTTGTCAGCTTCCTTTCCAATGGTACAAATGTTATCAACATCCGTTTACTAAGAGCGAAGAATTATTTTTTAACTACACTTGAAATACATTGAAGTCAACGGGGATTTTTAAAAAAAAAAAGTTGACTAATTAATGACAGAATTTTCATTACCATCAACTTTTCCAGTTTCACCGCCACTGAACATGCTTCCGCGCAAAAAGTAGTGCAACCTATACTCAAGTTTTGCGACATTTACTTATGGATTCAGTCAAACTCATAGTTATTTGATGGTTAAGAGCATTATCTCTTGAATTTTGAATATAGTGTTCGATAAATATGAAAACAAAACCAGAAACGAAAAGTGCCTAGTTTAAAGGGAAGCGCAAGGTTGGTGAAAAATATATCTGAGATGGAAGAGATTGGTAAATCAGGCAGTTTGATGAAAATTTGATGAAAATCGGAAAATCATTGCCAAGGGCGCCTCAATTTTGAATATTTAATGAGATTCTAAACATTACAAAATATGGAATAAAATCTTCTTTCTGACAGAAATTAATGCGGGTTTCAAGCAGAATCCATAAATGCATATAGAAAGCAATATAAAGAAATACATAAGTTGAATATTGTTTCAAATCTTATTTATTCAGGGTTTGCATATTTTATTAAGCCTCTATATGACGTCATCAAGCCTTCATGAATATTCAAAATGGTGGCGCCTATGAAAGCAGTTTTGATATCTTCAAACCTTGATAACTTACTTATTTTTCATTCCCCAGGTTTGGGTTAAATTTGCATCAAAATGCACGATTTGTCAAGATCTTGTATCTCAGACACATTCTTCGCCAACGTTGCTTTTCCCTGTAAGTGGCGAATGCATTTGCATGAGGAAATGTAAACAAACAGAACTAATTAACATGAGGTATCAATCCGCCAACGTTTTTGCTACCTTTTTTTTCCTACCGGAGTGTAGCAGCATTTGTTCTCTGCTGCAGTATATATAATGGTTTAGAACATGTCAGTGAGCATGGACAGACAGAAGGTGTACTCTGTTAATTTAACCCTTAAAGCGCTCAGCAAAATTGTAGCAGACGACATTCGTTTTTTTTATTATTATATTTTCAGAGAAGACTTGACATGTCACGTGAATCGTCTGCTTGGCAGATGATTCACATGAAATGTCAACTCTAATTTTCTCCGAAATATACAATATAAAACACAAATCAAAATATCGTCTGCTGCAGTTGTGAATAGCACTTTAAGGGTAAAAACGTTTGCGCTTAGAACCTGGAATACACATCAAAAAGCAACATCTGGAGCGCTCCAAGCGAAAAGAGGCCTACGGCGTTATTGCAAACATCACAATCTAAATCCAGATTTCTCAACTCGCAGGCCCACCAGGGCCTGTTCTAGGGTTTGTTCGATGCTTCAATATGTATTTTTATGTAACTAGGGGATTCTCAAGCTCGTCAGTATATTGCACTTTTCGCAGTTGCAATTAGACATTGTTATTGTTAAAGGTCCGATTTCGTAAGATCCGTTTTCGTTTGATGAAGCCTGTGTTGTCTTTAGAGACTTTCTAGACTCATGAGGAAAAATAAAGTACCTCATTGCACAGGCTAATATATATGCGAAATGCGAAGGCCTAGATTGATCTGGACCTACGCATTTAGAATACGCAGTATTGAGCTCATTGAGCCCATTCTAATTAATTTGAGAAAAATCGAATACCCAAATGTACCGTTTAAGCCTGCGCTAAGCGGCGTATGCAGCCTCGCAAACTACATGTACACTGCTGCATATGAGGAGACTAAATAAAACCGAATCTCCAATTTTCGCCCTTTTGTGTGTTCTTTGTTTCTAAGGACAACCTTTGAGAGTTTTATTTGTAAAATCTATTTTAGGTAACTACGTAGATTTTGATTAAACTATGCGCATATGATCTCAGATGGCCGCGATTTCGGTAAGGTTCCTTTTAGTTTTGGCGGCTGGTACGAACAGCTGCATGTTTTTTCTTCTTTTCCATTCATAAACAATGTATCTCCATTACAACTATATAAACAGACTTCATATCAGCCGGGCCACAGCAAAACCAAAAAATCATGGCATTTGTGAGCATCAAAACTAGCCTATCAAAATAGCCTACGCATTTACGCTGTCTGATCAGTTTTCGCTGGTCGCTTTCTGAAGAATGTTCATGCGAACGGCGAAAACACTGATCATACTGCAGCTGCGCAGACTGATCTCAGAATTATTTTTTTAATATTAGTTGTTCGCACAAACCACTGTGTGTGTTGGTTTTAATATGGTCTGATAAGTGACAACTATGAAAAAATGCAAGGAAAGCAGATATTTTCAAGGAAAACCAAGGAAAATGAAACCCAAAAGAGCCTGAATCGCTCGCTTGAACAACATTTAGATCCCAGCTGGCATTCTTTATAAATCTATAGCGGGCCGTTATCGGCCCGTCAGCTACCCTGACGGGCCGATAACGGCCCGCTATAGATTTATAAAGAATGCTTACTGGGATACGACTCGATTACCATATAAAAAGTAAAATAATGCAGAGGACCGCTCCAGGGAAAACGCTTCCAAGTTTCATGTTTTTGTTTTGTTTTTTTTTTTTGTCTTCTGTGTTTTGATTCGATTTGGAGACCCGATTTTGCCTTGTTCTTCATTAATGAACCGTCAAAGCGCGAAATAAAAATAATTGCGAATATGTTATTTACACAATACGTTAAGGAAAATTATTTTTTCGGGACCCAAAATTGCAAGTCATTACACCCTATTTGCGGACTGCTATATACAATGAATAGAAAACAACAATAACTACACAAGAATAACATACAGTTACCTACTTAACAAGTTAATTATGCTTGTACATGTAGATTGTTTTCATTTCCGGCAAAACAAATGAATACAATATTTACAGACGTTTACATCAACGATTGAGTGATTATTTTCTCATTTATATCAGACATGCAGACACGCAGAGATATGTTAGTTGCACAGTTTAGAAGCAATGTATGTTTCATTATCATCTATCTAATATTGTGCTCAAAGGTCTGAACAATTGACAAAGACAAGTTTTGGTCTCTCTCTCTCTCTCTCTCTCTCCTTTTAATACAGCAACAAAAATTGTCTTCATGTGGGGTATTGTATTGGCAAGATACTTGGCACACACCTGCTAATACCAATGACCAAACTCGCCATATGGGTACATTTTATGAATACGATGTATCGCGTACCAAGAGTAGGTCACTGTGTCCTGTATATTGACTTCTGACCTACATTATAGAAAAAAAAACTTTGCCCGTGTTATGAAAGTATCCACACCTCGTATTTTGTCAGCCTAGACCAAACACTACGTTTGGTCTTGGCTGACCAAATGTGGTGTGTTGTTACGTGTACACACAGTGACGATGGTATATCGCTTATCAAAGGTAGGTCATTGTGACTTGTATGTTGATCTCTGTCCTACATTAAAGAAAACAAAACTGTACAAGGCATATCTTCTGTACTGTTTGGCAAATGGCAAACCAAATTTAGTGTGCACATCTAGTAAAAACTATGTGCAGTATGTCAAAAGGAATCACTGTGACCTATATTTTTATCTCTGTCCTAGTTCGTCTGAGATAATAGCTTGTCCGGGGCATATCTCTTTTACTGTTTGGCCTAAGCTTACTAAAATTAGTATATGGGTCAATGTAGTAAAGACAATTTGTTACGTACCATATATAGGTCATATTCATCTCTGACCTACATTATAGAAAAAATGTCTGTCTTACCTTTTGTATTGTTTGACCAAATTTCGCGTTTGGGTACATCTAGAAAAGCTTGTGTACCAAAAATTAGGCTTCTGTAGCCTATATACTGACACGTGACCTTATCTATTAGACATTGTCTTGGGGATAAATCCTGCATTGTTTGGTGTAGGCTGACCAAAATTTATCTAGTGAAAATCAAACTCTAATGAAGGTGACATGTTACATTTCGTAAAGAGGTCACTCTAGCCTGAAAATTGACCTTTGCTTTTCGTCCATCCGAGATCTTGTGTGGCTCATATTATCTGTTCTGTAAGTCTGACCAAACATGGCGTATAGGTACAATTGGTGAAGCCAGTGTGTCGAGGTCCAAAAATAAGCCATTATGTCTTATATTCGTCACGGGCGTGATCAACGCTCATACGTACGCAGAACCATGGGATATCTTATTTATCACATAAGGTAGAATTTGGTTGCAAATCACATCTAGACAGTATTATGCAGTAAAAAGGTTGCCAGAAGTAACAACTAAATTGAAAATCTGGTTTAAAACTGCAAACTTCTGAGTCCCACCCTGTTTTTACTTTATATTATTGGGGAACACGGGATTACACATTACATACCCAGCGGGCACACAACGTTGAAACAACGTCGATTCAACATCGACGTTGAATCAACACTGAAGCGACGTTGTGTCAACGCTGTGTTTCTGCTAGGTAGACTTGTTAACGTAAGGAAGGACTAGAAAATTTGGTAATACATGTATCATCGCTATATCGAAGTACGGGGGACGTATTACGGCCTTTATACCAACATTTCACGATAACTGCTGCTGACCAAGTCATATATACAGGGATATGCAGTACAACTCCTAAAAACCGTAATAGCTGCTGATCATCTCCTGGACCCAGTTGTTCAAAACTAACGATGTCGATAGTTAACGAATCGTTAAAATTTACATCAAGTGGTACGCAAATATGCTGAAATTTTTTGCTGAAAAAATGTGAGTAGCTTTTGCAGTGCAAAAAAGCTACTCACATTTTTTCAGCAAAAAATATCAGAATATTCTATATTGAATCCGCTAAAATAGCTAACGAAATGACCCTTAACGAGCTCGTTAAGCTGACGACGTTTTGAACAACTGGGCCCTGATTTGAACCACAACGTCAGACACCGTACCTTCGAACATGTGCGTCCAGCGAAGATTCAGATCAGCAAGCGCATTTGCACAGTCTGATCGGAATCTTCCCTGGGCGCTTTTTGCATGGATAGCCAATCTTCATGCGGACAACGAAGACGTTGCTGACCAAGTCAGGTATATACAGATATGTAGGGCAATTGCTACGAAATCATAAAACCTTCCAATCATCTCCTAATCGTTTGAGCTTCTACGTCAAAAAGCGTACCTTCGGATTTGTGCGCCCAGCCAAGATTCAGATCAGTCTGATCAGAATCTTCACTGGGTGCGTAGCTAGCCAAAGATACAAAGTTTCTTCATGCGGACAACGAAGACGCTGAGCAGACTCTGCGGATGTGCCGGCTGAACTGATTTTTCGCCGGTCGCGAGTACGTTTTCTGACGTTGTTGCTAAATTTTACTGTCTAATAAACATGTAACTTCAATAACATGAATGAGAAAACTGTAAATATGAAGTGCATGACACGTGTTCCTTATCATCTTGCTATGAAAATTCTGCGGTAAAGTATCCGTGCTCAGCAGGACTTGTCGAGATTCCTGTACATTTTCTTGGATAATGATGCCAATTATTGTATCAGAGCTTTTACGT
Organism: Anodontia alba; assembly: GCA_964016985.1. Taxonomy (NCBI): domain Eukaryota; kingdom Metazoa; phylum Mollusca; class Bivalvia; order Lucinida; family Lucinidae; genus Anodontia; species Anodontia alba. The sequence goes on along the minus strand of OZ024836.1, from coordinate 36,695,728 downwards.
TTGCCATAACGACCGTGTCAAGCGAAAAGGTGTTTACGGACCGGTGTAAATTCTTAGAATTATATGAATCGCGTCATGGGAAAAGAGTCGTTATAGCCCATGTGAATTGTTTGTGTTGAGTTTTTACGGCCAAGTCAATCCAATGGGGTCATGTCGAGCGCGTAAACCACACGTTTACTGGGCAGGCTTAGCCCTCTAAGCGGTTAACCAGTATTGTGCACATCCTTTCGCCAGAAACTGACAACTGCCCTTCTTGAATCAGCGGAAGGGAGAGAATGACCGAAGAAAATATTTTGTGATCAATCTCCACGAAAGAATGCTGTCGACCCGGCGGGGATCGAACCCGCAACCTCCTGATCTCCAGTCGGACGCGCATCCAACTGAGCCACCGAGGCCGGCAGCACATGTGAATAGCAAAGGTTCATCGCATCTGCAAATATACGGGCAGCGACTTGGGAAAAAAGCGTTATGGTGTGTGCGAACAGCAAAGGTTCAGGCGAGCCAACCTATGCTGTTCGCTGACGTAAGAAGGCCAAGAGGGAACTTCAGCCAAAGAACTTGACATGTGGCCTCGCTAAGGGACCGGGCAAAGTCCGAAGAGCCTTTTTTTCTCGCGACATTACGAAAACACGCCTATTCAAATATATAGAAATTTTACCTCCAAAAACTGAAAATTTTCAGATAAGAAATTCTGATATTTTCATATTTCTGCTCAAAAGCATAAATTGTGGGTACTCGTTAGAACGGCCTCGGTTGGGTACTCGGTAGAACCGCCTCACAGGCGGTTCTAACGAGTACCCACAATTTATATTTTAAGTAAACTCCAGTTTTACTATTAATAATGTGTAAGAACAGCGAAGGCCCTGATCAGGTTGCGTGGACGTACAGGCTGATCTTCAGGAACCTTTGCCAGTCGCATATGTGTTCAGTCTGTCTTAATTTAATTACTAACCAAAACATTCATGACTTGAATAGTTCTATGGAGAATGGCCGCAGAAAGGTGGGAAATGGCCGTAGAAATATTATTTCTTGATTAATCAACACGAGAGCTATGTGCCCGAACTGGGATTCGAACTTGCGACCCCTGGATATGCGGTCAGGCGCGCTACCGACTGCGTTATGTCAGTAGACGTCTATTCAAAAAAGCACTGCGCTGTGTCAATAGAAGTCTATTCAGAAAAGCGCTGCGCTATGGCAATAGAAGTCTATTAAAAAAGCGCTACGCTATGTCAATAGAAGTCTATTTAAAAAAGCGCTGCGCTATGTCAATGGACGTCTGTTCAAAAAAGCGCTGCGCTATGTCAATAGAAGTCTATTTAGAAAGGGAGCTTATTCTTTCAATTTAAAGTAGACCGCTTTTCAGAAGGGCCTTTGTGCGCAGGAATGCAAACATTAATTTGGAAAGGTCGTCTCCCTTGTAGAAAATGTCATAAAATCTATCAGTACTGCGTTCAGAAGTGCAAGACGCTCGCGAACGTTTTCCTGGATCCCTTCTCCTTTTGCCGCTCGTCATTAGGTAGAGGGATCCAAGGCAAAACGTTCGCGATCACTATGCACTTCTGAATGCAGCCCTGATGCAGCCATGTCCACTTTGAGATGGCCGTGACAGTTGGAATTCGGGCTGGCGTCCACCCTGAAAACACTGTAATGTCCATCCACATGTCAAATTTCATGTTTGTTTGTTTATTCAGTTTTTAATCTAAAAGTGCACGAGTCATAATCTGAAATATGTACATGAGCCGTGACGTGAGAAAATGTACCTTCAAAACTGTGCTCCCAACGAAGACTCAAATCAACCTGCGCATCCACAGTTATCCATAACCCTTGATAAAGCGTGTTTTTTCTACCAAAAGTGTCTATATATTTTATATATATATATTTTTATTTCTCGACGAAGTCATACGTTGTGGGTACTCATTAGAAGCGCCTCGGCGAGGCGCTTCTAATGAGTACCCACAACATACGTTTTCGTCGAGAAATAAGAAAAAAAAACAACAAAAAACAAAAAAAAAAAAACAAAAAAAAAAAAAACAAACATCATTGTTTGCATAAAAAACTGTGCCTCCTTGGCTATCTAAAATGCGCTCAGTGAAGATTCTGATCAGACTTGCGCGAATGCGCAGGCTGATCTGAACCTGCGCTGGGCACACATGGCCGAAGGTACATTTTCTGACGTTGCGTCTCACTTATATCTTCCAGCCACCAACGATGAGAAGGTGGTAATGACGGGAGGGTCATTCCAATCAGACGAGACTGTGACCGCGCAACCCCGGGTTTCAAGGTCAGAGAGCAAGGGCCGCCCATCGGTTTCCAGGGCACCATTTGACGACACTCTGAGCGAGAGAAATTGGGTGTCACCTCTTTGTGAATGTAAAGGTCGGCACAATAGCGGCGCATGTAGTGGTAAGTGAAATGAAATTGAGTCATGCCATGCGAAAAAAAGGCGTTTACGTGCAGCGTTTATTTGCGGGCAGTCATGACCCAAAACATTCCTTAGGGGACGATTCCCACGAAATGTATATTCCTATTTTCTGGTAAAATTAAGAAAACTACCGTCATTTGTTGTTTGATATTATTTTTTTTCATCAGTGTTCGAAGGGTTAAGAGCCTTCAATTATTCTTATGCTATTAACCTATTGTAGACTGAATAGCCTCCCCCACACTATATTTTGGAAGAGTCTAATTTCAATTTTCGGTACATCCGGCTATGAGATTTAGATATTCCTAGAGAATATGGCTAAACTATCTACTAATAGTGGATACCCTGATTAGACGCCGCGTTTTGCGGTGTCTGATCTGGGTCTGCACTGTTTGCTAATTACCCGTTTAGTGTCTCCAGACTACAAGGGTTGAGAAGCTTGTTTTTCGATTATTGAATACTGGATAGTATGATGAAGTTTAGTCATTTACTGCGAGGTATCTACTCCTTACTACTTACAAATACAAAATATGAATAATTTACAGTTACTTGAACTAGCTAGGTGGATAATTGTTGCATCCTTGAATTCTTGAGGGATGGCTTCTTTTCTCCAAATAATGTGAAATAACTCTGTCAGTTTCTCTGCAACTGGAGGACCTCCTGCTTTGTAGATCTCTGCAGGTATTGCATCTGATCCTGGAGCCTTGCCAGATGACAGGAGTTTTATTGCTTTCACTGTTTCAGAGACGGTTGGGAGCTCATCAAGCAGCGGATTACATTCCACCAGTGGTAATCTGTTGATAGCTTCATCATTGATAGATGATGGCCGATTAAGGACACCATCAAAGTGTTCAGCCCATCTTTTCAAGATAGCTTCTTTGTCAGTCAGAAGACTAGTTCCATCTGCACTATATAAGGAGTGGGGTGGTTCCTGAGCTCTGGAGATCATATATTGTTTTGAGTGCATCAAAGAACTTCTTCATATCCTTTTCTGTCTGCAAAGGACTGGATTTCATCAGCCTTTTTTGCTCAGCCAGGAGTCTTGCATGTCTCTGAGCCTAGTCTGTACTGTCTTGCATATGTTTGAATAGGCAGTCTTACTAGATACTGCGCTGATATTTCTGAGGTAAGCCTTGTGTTTTTGGTGTTTCTCTTCAAGGAGTCCCTGGATTTCTTTGTCATTCTCATCAAACCAGTCTTGGTGTTTGCGAGATACTGGTCCTAGGGAATCCATTGCTGAAGAGTGAACAGTGTCTCTGAAGACTGTCCAGCTCTCATCTACATCTTCTGAACTGTGTTCCAGTGCATCTAAACGGCTGCAGAGATCGTTGACGAATGCTTGCCTCTTGCTGTCTTGTTTCAGCTTGGAGACATCCAATTTCTTTGGTACCTTCTTGCCTTGTGGTCGTCGTACAGGCTGAATGCACAGGTTGAGTTTGCTGACAACAAGCCTGTGATCTGTCGAACAGTCTGCACCACACATAGTCTTTGTCACTCTGACATCCTGTCTATCCTTCCTTCGCACTATGACATAGTCAATGAGATACCAGTGTTTGGAGCGAGGGTGCATCCATGTTGTCTTTCTGCGAGTTGGTGGACGGAAGATGTCTTTCTGCGAGTTGGTAGCACACGTACACTCACTCACTCACACATACATACATACATGCATGCATGCATACATGCATACATGCATACAAACATACATATGTACGAACCAACAACATACACACATTAGTAACATTTTAGATCATTTCGTTATAATTTTCGAAAAGTAAAACTTATTAGTTATTTATGTTTATTCTTGTTTCGTTGAAGGTTTGGGGCTGTTTTGTTGTTGGTGCTATCATAAGTACATGCTGGCTACCCGACTCGGAGAGACGCCATTTATGGGACTCATACCGTGTGCCTCATTTGCCATAAGAATACAAATTAGGACACTATTTGGAATTAAGGTAATGCAAGTTGGGCCACGTCAAACGAAAATCTGTCTTAGAGAAAATGCGAAACAGAAAGATTTATATCAATCTGCGCATGCGCACTATAAGATTTTTCTCCGTTAGTACATTTTACGTATAAAGTATTTAACACTAAGAAGCTGCCGGCCTCGGTGGCTCAGTTGGATGCGCCGTCCGACTGGAGACCAGGAGGTCGCGGGTTCGACCCCGCCGAGGTCGGCAACATTCTTTCGTGGAGATTGATCATGAAATATTTTCTACGGTCATTCTTTCCCTTCCGCTGATTCAAGAAGGGCATTTGTCAGTTTCTGGCGAAAGAATGTGTACAATACTGGTTAACCTCTTAGAGGACTAAGCCTGCCCAGTAAACGTGTGGTTAGGTAAACTGACCGCGCTCGACATGACCCCATTGGGTTGACTGGGCCGTAAAACGTCAACACAAACAAACAAACACTAAGAAGCTGGGTAAAATATCGGCAGGCTACATTTTAAAATACAGTTTTAGCTCTCCGATGATTTGAAATTTAATACACAATGTCTCCCGAGGAGACATCAAATCCTATTTTCTGGAACAAATAAGGAAACAAATTATCAGTTTGTCGTCTGATTAAGGGGAATAGATACACTTTCACGGGCGGTAACTCGTCAAAATTATTTTGCCTCCCTTCTGAAAAAGGGTCTACTCTAAAAGGAAAGAATTTGCTTCCAAGGGAAGCAAATTCTTTCCTTTTAAAGAAGACCCCTTCTGAAAAGGGGTTCCTCTCTAAAACGAAAGATCTTGCTCCCAAGAGGAGCAAATTCTTTCTTTTTGGAGTAGCCCTTTTTCCAAAATAGAGGCAAACACCATTTTGACAGAGTTACCGTCCCTAAAAATGTTTCCATTGCGGCAGATTTTTGTGCAATTTTTTACAAGTGCTACTATCTTTGTGACTTCATATTTGCTTTCCAGCGCAGCATTCTCCTTCTGAAACGTGATCTACCACGTGAAGTTATTTGTTTTCCTTTCAGGATAGGGGATTGGCATGCAGTAAAGCATACAGGAAGTTGCAAAAGTTTCGCTCTTGTCCAAAATTTAGGAAATAAGCAAACAAGAAGTTGCAAAAGTTTCACTCTTGTCCAAAATTGAGGAAATAAGCAAACAGGAAGTTGCAAAAGTTTCGGTCTTGTCCAAAATTGAAGAAATAAGCAAACAGGAAGTTGCAAAAGTTTAGCTCTTGTCCAAAATTGAGGAAATAAGCAAACAAGAAGTTGCAAAAGTTTCGCTCTTGTCCAAACTTGAGGAAATTGCGCCAAGTGTACGCAGTCCCTTCAATTTGTTAGCGTTAGTGGTTGGTGTTTGGATATATATGCTCTGGAAAGATATAAATGATGCAACAGGGCATAGTATACCACCCTGAAATGTTCGATTCTGTTAAAATTGTGGCAAGACAAAATATTTAGACGTAAACGTCTAAGTACCGGCGCAAATTTTGTTCATGTTTACTTAGAAATATTAGACACGGGTATACAAAAGTTTAATTTATCAAGCAATATGCGAATCCTAGTCATATTGGGATCTCCACGAGATTTAGTTTGTACATTATTATTGTTAAAAAAGAAAAAAAAAAAACAAAAAAAAAAAAAAAAAAACAAAAAAAAAAAAAAACATGCCAATGCAGAACTTAAATAAGTTACCAGATCTTACCTAGAAGCTTATTTTAGCATGCGTCAGGTAAAGTATGGACCACAGGTCATAGTCAAACTTACCAAAGATGGACTGCAGGTCATATTCAAACTTACCAAACTGTGCTCTGCGCTAATCGAACACTTCTCCATACATAAATATCCAAAGCTATATTAAGAGACCGGCGTGATTCGCGCGCCGGCCAATAATTTAGAACTCGCTACGATGAACAAACTTAAAGAAATGGATACACTTCCAGGTGAAGCAACTCTGTCACAACAGGTTTTGAAAAGGTCTACTCACAAAAAAGGATCTACTCTAAAAGGAAAGAATTTGCTCCCAGGGGGAGCAAATTCTTTCCTTTTAGAGTAGATGCCTTTTCAGACGGGGCTTTGCGTGCGGTTAAGTAAACAGGAAGTCGCAAAATGTTGTCTCCCTTATCGAAAACGGCAAAACATGTACGTGTACCATGTGTATTCAGTCGCCTAAAATAACAAAATGACAAGTAATTCATATGGAGTGTTATATTGTTATTACACAATTGTGTGTGTGTGTGTGTGTGTGTGTGTGTGTGTGTGTGTGTGCTTTTTAACAAGAGGTGGGAGGGGGCATCTGACTAATTCCCTTCTGAAAAAGGGTCTATTCTAAAAGGAAAAAAAAGCAACTGCTCCCAAGGTGAGTAAATTCTTTCCTTGTAGTGTAGAGTCCGCTTTAAAAGGAAAGATAAACATTTCGACAGACTTGCCTCCCCTGAAAGTGTATTCGTTCCCGTACATAAATTGCATCTGAAATGACCACTCATTTAATTTATGTAATGTTCCTCTTTATTGTAATTTGGGCCGCGGTAATTGCGTCTTCGAGCTTCATGAGAAAACGAAGGCCCAGATCAGCCTGCATGTTCGCATAGTTTGAACAGGGCCTTTAGTGTTCGAAAAGACGCACTGGCTATACTATAGTATGTATCAAATGAAAACGTAGTCCCTGATAAGACAGTGTGGATGTTCAGGAGTCTGTGTCTTTTGCTTATTTGAAGGCAGCTTTTCGCTTGACCAGGGCCTGTTGTTAACCATTAAAGAGCCATTCACAACAGCAGAAGACGACATTCTGTTTTGTATGTATCCGTGAAAATAAGGCTTGGAAGACGATTCACAAGAAATATAAAGTCTTATTTTATCGGAAAATGCTGATGCTGATGATGATGATGATGATGATGATACAAAAACATTTTAGAATATCGTCTGCTGCTATTTGAATGGCGCTTTAACCTTTACCAGTCTCTGGGCTAATTCAGCAGACGACAGATTCATGACATTTTTTTCTTATTTTTCCCCAGAAAACAGGATTAGACATTTCATGCAAATTGTCTCCTAAATGTCAAAACCTTTTTTTCTTGGAAAAAAAAAATAAGAAAAATATTTCAATATGTCGTCTGCTGAAAACTTTACCCAGCATGCTAAGCGTTGAGGGTATATAACATACATTTCATTTATTTTCAGGGTTCTGTGCTCAAAGACTTTGCAACAGCCATGTTTTGTGAGCCGTGTGCCGTCTGTCAAATGACCAAAGAATTAGATCATATTGGACTCTAGCTTTTTTAATTTGCATTTTTATAGACTTTTATAATAAAATATATTTGCCTTAAAGAAGTGTCGTATTAACTCTCTGTCTTAAAAGAGAATCCTACCAGATATAAATAGCGCCGGACGACATTTTAAGGGGACACATGGATACACTTTCAAGGGAGGCAACTCTGTCAATGTATTTTGACTCCAGTCAGGGAGGAAATTTTCTCAAAATTATTTTTTGCTTCCCTTCGAAAAAAGGATCTACTTTAAAGGGAAAAATTCGGTCCATGTGAGAGCAAATTCTTTCTTCTGAGACATTACAAAAACACACCTACATTAAACCTTTGTAAGACAGCCACCTTTGAAACTGACCTTAGTGGTTGATGTGGAAAGGTGGTTGTCTTATAAAGGTACATGTCATCTAATTTTGCTAGCAAAATTATGTGACATGTACCTTTATAAGACAGACAACTTTTTCCACATCAACCACTATTTAAAGTCAGTCTAGAAGGTGGCTCTCTTACACAGGTTTTACTGTATTCAAATATATAGAAAATTTTACCTGCAAGGCGGTTCTAAAGAGTACCCACAATCTATGTTTTGAGCAGAAATAAGAAAAATAATGTATACCCCTGTAAATCACAATTTTACTATATAAAAGGGAGGTTTAAGGGGATCAACATATAGGTATGTTTTCGTGATGCAAAACTCCTTTTCGAAGTAACGTTATGGGCAGAAAAGCAAACAGGAAGTCACAAAAGTTGTCTCCAGTGTAGAAAATGGCGGGAATTCTACCAAGTATATCCATTCTTATTAAAATATTTTGTATGGCTTTTCACAGAAAGCAGGTTTCACATTAAGTTCAAATTGACTGTCAAACATTGGTATTTATTTTCTGTGAAAAAAATGTGAAAGAATTTGTCGTCCGCTGATTTAACCAATAAAAAGTGTAACATTTGTCACAGACAAAGCTAGCATTCTACTTAAATCTATATCGGGCCGTTATCGGACCGACAGGAATCCTGTCGGTCCGATAACAGTCGATATAGATTATTGTGTCTGTGGAGAAACAAAAAAAAAAAAAAAAAAAAAAAAAAAAAAATAAATAAATAAATAAAAAAAAAAAAAAAAAAAAACAAACTACAAATGAGCAGCTTTCATAATAGTATTAAAGCTGTCTCGCAAGTACATGTTTTCTAGCATGGCTGGCTGCCGCAAATAAGCAGCTTTCATTGATAATAGTAAAACTGCCTCACAAGTATATGTGTTCTTTCATGTCCGGCCGCTGCTCATTTAAAGGAATGAGCAGCTTTCATTACATTCCATGACACAACCCAGCTACCATTCTGCTTATCGGACTGCTATCGGTCCAACAAGAATTCTGCCGGGCCAATAACGGTCCAGTATATATTTAAGTAGAATGGTAGACGGACAGCGCTGTGCTGAGGTACTGCTGGTGACTTGAATATCATTAAGGGGTAGCAGCTTCCCTATGACACTTTATTGGTTGCTTTCAAGCATCTCAGCTCATTCAATGAACATAGCTGGATTTTCTGCATTCATAATTGGCGCGGTCCAGTTTGACTCTGTTCGAAATGGGTCCAGATCCTAGTAAAGAGAGCCCTTGAAATTTTGCATATTTTATTTAAGGAGAGGGTATTGTCAGACGTCTGGTAGTAGCGATATATCGAGAAATTTGCTGCTGCTAGACGTCTGGTAGTAGCAAATTATCGAGAAATTTGCTGCTGCAAGACGTCCGACAGTCAGAGGGTGAAGGTTTACCCTAGATCTTCCAGTTTTGTAGTGTCCCAGTTAGCATTCTTTATAAATCTATAGCGGGCCGTCAGTAAGGGGAGGCTCTTTTCTTTCAAACATACAATCAAAGTCAATGGCTCCAACATTATTTGGATCATGAAAATTTGTTCGAGACTTATTTGGTTTGGCGCACTTTATTAAATTAAAGGTTACATGTATGTTACTTTAATACTCACAAACTAATGATTTTTATGTAAGAAATGGGCAACCTTAAACGGTAAGGTGTCTATAAGAGATAAACGTGGGTTTTGAACTGCTATGCAAAACACCAGACGTGTCACGGGTAGCAGCAAATTATACAAATATTTGCTACTACCAGACGTCTGGCAGCAGCAAATATCTCGATAATTCGCTACTACCAGACGTCTGACAGGAGCAAATTTCTCGATAAATTACTACTACCTGACGTCTGGCAGCAGACACTCCGTTTATTTAATGCAAATCATTTGCAGATGCCGTAGTACCAGTTTATATCGAGAAACTAACTCTGTGGTAGCTCATGTTGTAACTCAAGAATAGGGAACTATTCTTTTCTTGAGTTAGTTTTTCGATATAAACTGTAACTGAGGTGTATATAGTATTTTGTCTGATCTGCATTTGCATATACATATATTCAGTATAGTCTGCCGATCTTGATGAAAGGTGGGGGTGCAGAAGGGTTACCAGGACATCAATGTCAAGACGTCGAACGGCTACCATCATTAACCTATTTATGCCGAGTGGGCTCTTCTGCCGTAACTCTTTGGTCAGGTCCGTTTCCAATGGGTATCCGGTGAGCTTTTATTATAACTATGCTTTATTGAAATTCATGTATTTAAAGGCTCCATATTCCTCAAACTTAGACATTTTATCCAAGAAAAGCTTAATAAATTGACATATAGTATTAATACGATCATAAAATGTAGCATCTGACAGCCTGTGAAAATTCCAGTTAGTCTCTCGTTTTTTAATTGGATCAAACATGAAATGATTTTTTATCATATCTCTGAATTAATGTTGACTACATTAATTCAGAGATACGATAAAAAATCATTTCATTCAAAAACGAGAGACAAGCTAAAATTTTACAGGCTGTCAGGTGACACATTTCATGATTGTATTAATACAATATATAAATTTATTAAATCTTTCTTTGATAATAAAATGTCTATTTTTGAGGAATATGGAACCTTTAATGCAAACTGTGTAGACCCTGTGGCGTCTGATCTGTGTTTATACTGTCTGCCAATGTCCCTGTCTTGAGAAGCCAGGCATACATAGATTAACCTATTATTCTCAGCAAATACATGTAAAACGATTCTGGTATCCGTCCCTTCTCGCTCAGATCCTACAGCTTATCCCTTGCTAATTCATTTGACTTTCGTCTTAAACCCTTAAACTGCCAATCACAACAATTGTCGTCTGCTTTGTCATCTGCTTGTGATTTTAAAAGTCATTTTTGCAAACAGTATGAAACCAGATCAGACTGCTCCTAGAGGAGTAGTCTGATCAGAGTCCACACTGTTTGCCTATATGCAAAAATAGGTTTGAAAAGTTTGCAAGAATATTCAGCAGACAACATAAACAGATGACGTTTTCAGATGCAGGTTTTCTTGGCATTTAATGGTTAAGGCTGCTGTCTCTCTCACCTGTTATAAACAATTCCCTTTGACTGCGTCTTTTGCAGCATTTATAATACATTGAACTTTACTTCGGCCAAAAGGAACTTCGTCCGCTCTTCTGGCTTGCATGAGACTGACTTCTTGTTTAACGATACTTCAACCCCTGTGGGTTATTTTGTGTCGTCTCCCAGAGAAATGGGTTAAATGAATAGAGGAGCAAAGGTACATGCAGAGGAGAGAGAAGCAAAACGTGAATGACTGGGCAGAAACAGAAGAAATTTCTGCACCCACTGCATTTATGCATTTAACGCATCTATGGCGTTAACATAAATTAGAAACAAGAAGGGAAGAAGGTAATTATACATTGCCAGACAGGACCCATCAAACACAATAATAAGACATACTAACATATACACATGAAAACACGAAAAATGCCCTGCAGCGAGAAGCCACAATGCCCCACAGTGAACGAACAACACTAGAGCCACTTAAATATGGGCGTTTGAGCATGTTTAAAGTGTGCGTATTCACATCATCCTGCGCATGCCCAAAGTGTCATTCTGGTATTGGCTCTCCAGTGAAACATTCTACAGTATCCAATGACTTTGTTTGCGGACAGCTAAGGCCCTGATCAGACTGCGCGAATGCGCAGGCTGATCTGGGCCTTCGCTGTCCGCATATGCCCGAAGGCACAATTTTGCATGGCGCGGCCTATATGAATGACATGTGTTCACTTTTGAAGCAAGCATATGGTTGGGGGCAGTTGATTTTTCAAACACTTAATTCTAACACTACAATTCTTCTCCAGTAATTTTGAAAATATTAAACCTAAACGCAAAGCGACAGTAATTACGTCCAATACGAAAGTAATAAATAAGCCAGCGCACGATAAAACCTATAATAAGACTTGTGCAACCAGCGAAGACTCAGATCAGCCTGCGCATCCGCGCAGTCTGATCAGAGTCTTCGCTGAACGCATGTGTCTTCTACAGCCTCTAGACTATAAAATAGAGATAAACGAGAACCCTTGCCATATTGGGTGGATGTACGTACAGGTTTACCTGAGTCTTTGCTGGTCATACAGGTTTTATTGTATGTTTGTTGTTGTTTTTTTCGTGCGCTGGCTCTTAATACTATAGGAGATACCCAGGAAAGGCAACAACTGGACGAGGTTTGGACACACCTGCACGGTATCTGGACATGCACGCAGTCCGTGTCTGGGCGAGGTGACCTAGTTATGAATTATAACTAGGCACCGTTTCAAGCCAACTCAGTAGTTCAGTGAAACTAATCCAGATTTATCTGGCGTAGCCTCTATATGACTCAGTTGCCCGGCTACGTTAAAAATCTGAATGATTGATTGATTGAAAGGACACAATCACAGGACACAGCCTTCCCAAGGTATCGAATAAGGTTAGAATTAGAATAACTCATAATCACATCACAGATCAACATGCTGAACACTGCTACAGAAACTTATTTACATGTGATGACATTCGCGTTTCTTAAAATAACCTTTAACAGTTTTCAAATCGCGTTAAACAAAACGCACTGTGTAACCTATGCTAAAGAACATATACCCATGCAGCAGGCACACACCGTTGAAACAACCTTCTGTAACGTTGATTCAACGTCCACGACGTTGAATAAACGTTGAAACAGCGTTGTTTTAACGTTGTGTGCTCAATGGGTACATTTTGGTACAAGTACATACAACCCAGATTGTGCACATGCATAGTCTATCGATAGCATATACAATTCAAGTTTCAAAATCTTCTAGATTCAAATTAACATTTGACGATTCTTCTTGTTCACAGTTTGGTACTGACATACGTAAATTTTGCTTATTCAAATACGTTTTTAGCTGTGCCGCGAGAAAAGGGCATTTCGGACTTTCTGTGAAATCAATCTCCCAGTGCGCATGCCCGGTCCCTTTGCGAGGCCACATGTCTAACTTTTTGGCTGAAATTTCCCTTGGCCTACCTCATACGTGAGCGATACTGCGCGGATTCTTTGCTGTTCGCATGTGATGTAAGGACCCTTTTTCCAAGACGCCATAGCAACAGATAAGGCGCTTTTTTCATCTAAAAAATGCTGATATCTTTCTTATTTCTCCACGAAAACATATGTTGTGGGTACTCATTAGAAGCGCCTCGGCGAGGCGCTTCTAATTACCACAACATATGTTTTCGTGGAGAAATAAGAAAAATATTATGTGAGTACCCCCTCTTATCTGTAGCTATGTGACGCGGCTCTATTTCAAATTACAGTCGAACCTCAATGGCTCGAACATCTTTTGGACCATGGAAAATTGTTCGAAACATGGGTAGTTCGAGGCACTGAGGGTTAATCATGGTGCCAGGTCCGGAAGTAAATGATGATAATTTAGGGAAGTCTTTTCGATCTTCTATACAATAATGGTATGCTCTGTGTACTCATTAGAATCGCCTCGGTGAGGCGATTCTAATGTGTACATACAGCATATAATTTCGTGATAAAATAAGAAACAATCCTTAAATATTTTTTTTTTTTTTTAGCTATCGGAAGAATTTTGTAGGGACTCAAAAACAAGTTCGAATGAGCCATGGCAAACGATCCATTCGGGTTCGAGTTATTGAGGTTCGACTGTACACAGCCCAGTTTTATGATGATATATTTTTTTATAGTTGATCCGGGTGTAAGCTGTTTGCATAATTATTATGATATAACGACTTTTTTCCCATGACGCGACTCGTTTGCACATTACGTACGTGGCCTATTTCATGACGTTACTTTTGATATTTGACCTGGGTGCAAGAAGCGATGCAAACGACATTTGATTGGATGAAGAATGGAATAAATATGGAACATTACTTCTGAACAGCAATAAAGAGAGAGAAAGAGATAAAAAAAAAACAAACAAACAAAAAACAGCAACGCAATAAGAAAAAGATGGGTTTCAAAATGTGCATGCTAAGGTTCGCCCTGATCTTCGTCGTATGTAGTGTTGTGGCAGCTAGAAAGGCAGACGACGTAGCAACTCTTAGAAAACACTTTCTGCGAAATTTGGAAATCATAAAAGGTACGGTTAGAATTATTTTTAACGAAATTCATAAAAGTTTTTATTATTATTATTATTATTTTTATTTTTTTTTATTTTTTTACGAAATTTGGAACTCATTAAATGTACGGTTAAAAATACTTTTACGAAATTGGGAAATCATAAACAGTGCGGTTAAATAAATACCTTTTGCAAGACTTGGAAATTATGATAAATGGTACGGTTAAAAATACTTTTTTCTTTTTTTTTTTTTTTTTACAAAATCTGGAAATATAATAAAAAGTACGGTTAAAAGATAGCTTTTTTTTTTTTTTTTTTTTTTTTTACAAAATTTGGAAATAAAAAAAATACTTTTTACGAAATTTGCAAACCAAAAATGGTATGGTTAAAATTTACTTTTTATGAAATTTGGAATCATACTTTTTTTTTTCTTTACGACATTCGGAAAACATAATAAAAGGTACGGTTAAAAATACTTCTTCTTTTTTTTTTTTTTTTTTTTTTACAAAATTTGGAAATACAAAAAATACTTTTTACGAATTTTGCAAACCAAAAAAGGTATTGTTAAAATTTACTTTTTATGAAATTTGGAATCATACTAAAAGATACGGTTATAAAATACTTTTTTTTTTTACGAAATTTGGAAATCATAAAAAGGTTAGGGTAAAAATACTTATATATAGTTATTAGTATTAGGTATAGTTATTTTATTTTTAAGAGTTCCGTTTGCATCATAATACTCGTACCTCTGTAAGCCTCTGAGATGTAACCTTCCGACAATTCAAACAATGTAGTCTTCTACAATTCTGAATCGTGCTTTAAGAGTTAAAAGGCATGTTGAATAAATCACTGAATTTAGAGTTTGAACGAAATACTTTAATTTATAGAAACAAAAAGAATACTGAAGAAGTTCAGAAAAGGTCACAATCCACCTCGCAGTCTGCTTCGATAAAAAAACAACACCCCATCCCCTAAAACACGTTAGTTTATTACCAAATTACTTTTAATGAGTCTATGTCTGTGGCCTGAAACTAGCAATTAGGTAAGCTCGAACACTGATTGCTCGTTTACCATGGCTAATTCGAATTCGTTTCTGAGTCCCTATGAAATCTTCCGATAGCTCAAGAAAACAAATATTTAGGGAAATTTCCTTATTTTATAATGAAATTGTACGTTATGTATATTCATTAGCTTCGCCTCACCGAGGCGATTCTAATGAGTACACTCTACAATTATTGTGAAGAAAATCGAAAAGATTTCCCAAAATTATCGCTATTTGCTTCCGGACCTTGCGCCATGATTAACCCTCAATGGCTCGAACTACCTATATCTCGAATAAATTTCCATGGTCCCAAAGACGCTCTAGCCCTCAGGAGCTTAACATTCGGTCAGAAATGCATGTTAAAATGGCCCAAATCGACTATCCTATAAGGCGAGCCGCAGGCTTCGCCTTCGACTCGCCTTATAGGATAGTCGCTTTGCCTTCGGCTCGCCTTATAGGATAGTCGATTTGGGCCATTTTAACATGCATTTCTGACCGAATTTCAAGCTCTTGTGCTCTAGCCATTGAAGTGCGATTGTATATGCTCATAAGCCAAATTGGCATGTTGCATTAATAAAATACATGTATCTATCTCATTTATTTGTCTTGTTTGGGATTTTCTTGCTCTCCCTTGCACAGATCTTTATAATGTTACTGTCTACGCCCATGGGCGTAGTCAATCTTAGAATTTGTCAGTGCTCCGAAAGCACTTTATGAAATGTCATTGAATAGTCCAATGCCATTCTCCATGGAATGCCCAACATTATCCCAGTAAGCATTCTACATAAATCTATAGCGGGCCGTTTTCGGCCCGTCAGGGTAGCTGACGCGTGCCGATAACGGTCCGTTATAAATTTATAAAGAATGCTAGCTGGGATATTAATACAAAGTATTAACTTTCTCTCACACACACACACACACACACACACACACACACACACACACACACACACACACACACACACACACACACACACACACACACACACACACACACACAAGAACTGCTCAACATTATGTATAACCAAGTATTAGCTTTCACAAAAAAGCTTGGTCTTCAGCGTACTTGTCACCTTATTGTCTCCCCGAAATGAATGATATGTTATTGATGGGACATCATAAACACACACACACACACACACACACACACACACACACACACATACACACACACACACACACACACACACACACACACACACACACACACACAAAGAACTGCTCAACATTATGTATAACCAAGTATTAGCTTTCACAAAAAAGCTTGGTCTTCAGCGTACTTGTCGCCTTATCGTCGCCCCGAAATGAATGATATGTATTGATGGGACGTCATAAACGCGAAATTATGTGAACATTTTACTTATTTTTCAGAATGTAAATGTCCACACAGCTGCATGACGAGAATGAAGATGTGCATTTGGAGCGGCGCGTGCAGCGCTTGCACACCATTAGCTTACGGAAAATAAACAGCGGACTGTCCTTGTTATCCTTCCATATCAGCTGACACCAAAGGGTCCTTTTTTACAGTAAAATAATGACAACGATTCAGCGCAGTAACCATAAAATGACATTATTGCTAATAAAGGATGTCAAAAGCCATCCTCGAAAACCCAAGAGTCAGGCGCGTCGAAGATCACGCTTAGATCACTGGGTATTAACATGTAAATTATGTGAACTTGGTTCCAGGGAATTGGCCCGAAATACAAGCGAGGATATCTAAGTAATTTTGCATTCGTAATTTAAAGCACGAAGCATGATTGATCGCGTTTCAGTTGGCTCACAACAGTAGACACCCAGCTAACACAAACGTCGGGGCGACATCGCTATGACGTCATGACGTCGCGACGAAGTCGAAGCGACTTTGTCACAACGTTTTGCGTTCACTGGGCAAGTCCTACATTCAGTTTACATGTCTTACAATGCTCCTTCCAAAGTTAAATATACGGGAAAGTTTATATGATTTAATCCTTGTCCTGCTGAACCCGGATATACCCTGCCTTTGCAAACAGTGTACATCCAGATCAGTTGGCTTCTGAACTGATTTGGATCTGCACTGTTTGTCATAAAGTATATGAATTTGTATCAACAACCTGGATCAATTAATCTGATTGGCTGAAAATTAGAAGTGGGCGTGGCATCTTAATTTATTCAGCGGGACAAGGGTTAATTGCCATGGGTGAGGTACCAATACAATACGTTGCAATACTTTAAGGTAAATGGATACACTTGGTTTACTCGTACCAAGGAGACGTATTTTTGTAACTTCCTGATAGTTTTCCTGCAAAAATTCCCTTCTGAAAAGAGGTCTACTCTAAAAAAAAATAATTTTCTCCCCTTGGAAGCAAAATTCTCTTCTTCTAGAGTAAACATTTGCAGATACAGTCAAAGCAATTTTGAAAAGAGTTGCCTCCCTAGCATCACGAAAACATGCCTATGTAATTTTGACCCCCTTAAACCCCACTTTTATATAGTAAAACTGGGGTTTACAGGGGTATACATTATTTTTCTTATTTCTGCTCAAAGACATAGATTGTGGTACTCGTTAGAACCGCCTAAGGAGTGCCCACAATCTATGTTTTGAGCAGAAATATGAAAAATATCCGTGAGAGTTTTTTTATCTGAAAATTTTCAATTTGTCTATATATTTGAATAGGCGTGTTTTCGTAATGGTATATCCATTATGTATGCGTACTTGTCTGTCCATTTCCCTCAATTAATTTGGTCCGAAAAACTTTGGAAGGTGTGCGTTTGTTTATATCTGTCATAATATCTTACATTGGATGTAAAACTATAGAAACTATTAAAATGTGAACAAAAATATCATTACTTTCTGTGTTTAGTGATTCTTCTTAAACTTTAAAATTGTTAGCAATATTGTAGCAGTAGACATTCTATATTTTAGTTATTAGTTTTTGGGGAAAATAAGACTTGGCGTTTTCCGTGTGAAATCGTCTGCTGATTCACATGAAATGCCAAGCAGTGTTCGCTCTAAATAAATAAATAATATCGTCTGCTGTAGTTGTGGTTAACACTTGAACCCATTGTAGTCTGAAAACCCCTAAAAGGGTAATTGGCAAACAGTGCAGACCCAGATCAGACGCCGCAGAATATTCTGCAACGTCTGATCAAGGTCTCCACTGTTTTCAAATAGTTCAACCATTTTTCTCTCAAAATATCTAACTCACATAGCCTGACATACCTAAAATCGAAATTAGAATCTTCTAATATATAAAGTGGGTGAGTTCATTCAGTCTACAATGGGTTAAGGGTTAATGGACCATGTCAATTGAAAATGTATCCTCGAGGGTTCCGGGTCGTTTCGGCCCTGGGTCGTTTCGGCCTGGGTCGTTTCGGACAATTTTGCGGGTGGGAATTCGGCCTTGTAGGTGGGTCGTTTCGGCCCCGAGTCGTTTCGGCCCAATTTCAATAGGATAGGGTATATAAGCATGGGTTAATCAAGGACGTAAATAATACAAGGATTTGCAACTTGTTCTCCGCGTAATAGAAAGAACCAACACACCTCGTGATACCCCGAGAAACCGCGAGAGACGTTCGAGAACCGATAGCGTCACTTGCCGCCATCTTGTTTTTTTTCTTCGCCAAGAAATATTTGTTGATGAAATACTATCGTATGATCGTTACTGTTAAAAACTGTTGCCTTCAATAGATTTTATTTAATCAACTGTGTCCGTTTATGTCATGAATTAGTCAAAACAACATCGTTTTACCAACAAAAACGGGTTTCATCATGTAGACTGGAGCATGAATTTTTAGCAGATTTCAAGTAAGTTTTATATAACTCCTTACTTTATGTAGCGAATTTAAGGGAACGAAATAGGTCCTTGAATGTCTCGTTTACTAACTACCCAGTTATTTTTGCACATCTGCCGAACCAACTGAGAAAGAAGACCGTCGTTGAACAGTGCTGTACACATTGAGTGATGAAAGACTGATGCGAGTTTTCCAAATCATTGCCCTTTTGTAGCACGAAAAACATTTCAGTTTTCTGCGTTTTCTGTCTGACAATATAATTTTTAGTTAAAATTATATCTGATCCTGTGATGGCCAGCATTTTAAAGGGCTAAATCGGCCAAACCATGCATTAAACGTGTGTTGTATTTCATATAACCCCACCCGTTATATGCACTGGAACCACTGGTTGTTGCCAAGGCATTACCCATTTATTTTGTAACGCAAAAAACATTTCAGTTTTCTAAATTTTCTGTCAGATATTATTACTGTTAGTTACAGTTATACCTGAACCTGTGTTGGCCTGCATTTCAAGCCCTGTATCATCCTAAAATATGTAATATTTATGAGTTTATATGTTTATTCCAAACGCCCTCCCATTGTTTGTTATGGAATAGTTGACGGGGCATTGCCCATTTTGTAACACATAAAACTTTTCAGTTTTCTGATTTTTATGTCAGATATTATTATTATTAGTTAAAATTATATCTTATCCTGTGTTAGCCAGCATTTCAGGTCTTAAATCATCATAGAACAGGTGAAAATGTTTATTTCATTCACCCTACCCATTATTTGTTATGGAACACAGTTGTAGGGCATTGCCAGTTTTGTAACTCCAAAAACACTGTCAG
This sequence comes from Anodontia alba, assembly GCA_964016985.1. Taxonomy (NCBI): domain Eukaryota; kingdom Metazoa; phylum Mollusca; class Bivalvia; order Lucinida; family Lucinidae; genus Anodontia; species Anodontia alba. Next base: position 36,676,027 of record OZ024836.1, on the reverse strand, counting down.
GCCCGCATCTGATTAACGGTCGCCTCGATATAAGTGAAATAATCTTGAAAGAAACGTAAAACCCCGAATGAATAAATTAAAAAACAAATCAAGTATCATTGAGATTCTGATGCTGATCGGGACAGAAAATAATCGAAATGAAAACACCTGACAGATTTTTACCGGCAGCTGTGAATCTTCGATGTCTTTCGCCTCTTGAAAATCGCCGACTTTTACAAATTCATTTCTCCTTTTTATCAATTAAATAATATGAATGACGCCTTGTAAAAAAAAAAAAAAAAGAAAGATAATGTTTATTTATGCTGTGAGAGAAAACAATCAAGAAAAAAAGGTAATATTTATTAATGCTGTGAGAGAAAACAATCAAGAATTACGGTCGTGGTTGTTCGCTCTTTCGAGTGATACCGGCGATAGCGTACCTGTGTTGTCTTGGTAACGAAAGTCTCGCGCGGCTCTCGCGACCGTGGGACTCTTAACACAGGGACGCACGAGATATTGCGGGATTTCGTTTAGTTGCGAATCTTGTAATTTTATACGTCTTTGGGTTTATATATATATATATATATATATATATATATATATATATATATATATATATATATATATATATATATTCGGTTTAAAGTAAATGCTGAGATAGATAGATAGATAGGTAGATAGATAGATAGATAGATAGATAGATAGATAGATAGATAGATAGATAGATAGATAGATAGATAGATAGATAGATAGATAGATAGATAGATAGGCTGACCGACCGACAGACAGACAGACAGACAGACAGACAGATAGTCCGACAGACAAACAGGCAGGCAGACAGGCAGACAGACAGACTGTCAGATAGATAGATAATAGATAGGCAGGTAGCCAGCCAGATAGACATTTCATCCTTGATTTAATTGATTAACGTATTAATAAAAGCGACAATCATTCATTACGAAAAACACGCCTATTCAAATAAATTTATAGAAACTTTCACCTCCAAAACATCACGAAAACGTACCTATATAAGTTTGACCCCTTAAACCCCACTTTTATACAGTAAAAACTGGGGTTTACAGGGGTATACATTATTTTTCTTATTTCTGCTCAAAACATAGATTGTAGGTACTCGTTAGAACCGCCTCGACGAACGAGTACCACAATCTGTGTTTTGAGCAGAAATATGAAAAATATCAAAATTTTTTATCTGAAAATTTTCAATTTTTGGTGGTAAAATTTTCAGTGTATTTGAATAGGCATGTTTTCGTAATGATCTAAAATTTTTCAGATTAAAAACTCTGGTATTTTTCATATTTCTGCTCAAAACATAAATTGTGGGTACTCGTTAGAACCGCCTCGGAGAGGCGGTTCTAACGAATACCTACACTCGTTAGAACCGCCTCGGAGAGGCGGTTCTAACGAGTACCTACAATTTATGTTTTCGAGCAAAAATAAGAAAAATAATGTATACCCCCTGTAAACCCCAGTTTTACTATATAAAAGTGGGGTTTAAGCGGAGGGGGGTGGGGGCTGGGGGGGGGGGCGGGGGGGGGGGGGGGGGGGGGGGCGGCGGGGGAAAATTATATCGTCATGTTTTCATGGTGATTCATTAATTGTCATGTTTGTTTTGATATTCGGTAATCGATTTATCAAGGTCAGAAATTTCGGGACAATTATAGTTACTTTAATCCTTTGTGATAATCCGGGTATCAATCGATTAATTGAAGTGTGAAAACTCATGCGTATTAAATATGGTTTGTTTGATGTGTGACTTTGTCGGCGAAAGGCGGTATGACAGTTCTTGAGGTACAAAAATTTTAATGGCACACAAGAATGTTATGGTCAGTTTTACTTTTGTTTAATCAGACTTATTGCGCATTTACTGGTGTAAAACGCTTATAAACGCTTGACATTTCATATGCTATATATCATTCCCATCAGTGGATTGGATAAGTGTTGAAAGGTCTGGATCTGGGTCGAGTCATTTAAAGAAGATAGACTTGCATATAGACTTACAAGATACAAGAAATTTTAAACGTGTTGGATTAGACAAAGAATTAGCATTAGCTTCGTGAGCTATTTCCCAACAAACGTTTTGCTTTAGAGAATGACCGAATTATGTCCTGAAAATACTATTCTTCTACCAAAAGCACACAGGTAACATTATGCCCACTTGCACGGTAGTTGAGTCAATAGCAATAGTAAAAAGGGGTAAGTAAGTTAGTTAGATTTCGGTTTATTTCGAAACATTGGGCTAGTTTGCTCTGAAAACGTGCAGAGGTCAAGGTTGCAATACATGCGGACAGCTTTTCATAACATTTTATTCAAAACAAAACTTTCTCAGCTCTGACTCTGAGAAGGCTTATAATGTCACAAATTTTAAGGTTCACAAAAAATTTAAAAGGAAAAACGCTCTTGCATAATGGTACTCACGTTTCGATTTTCTGCAAAGCTTGTCAAAAACTAAGAAATGGTAAGTAGCCTAAAGCTGTAAAGCGCGACTGGAGCTCGTAGGAGGGCTGTGTGCTTGGACCACCCTGCAAAATTGTCTCCCTGATAATGATCAGATTCCACCTACTGCAATAATGGTAGAAAGGAAGAGTCACAGTCTTATCTGGAGTCCCGTGGACTAGTCTCTTTTTTTTTTTTATTTTCATTTGTAGTAGGAGGAGAAATAGACCTGTAAAGAAAATATTTCTGTCGAGTGCCCCGACTGGGGATCGAACCAGGTACCCTTGGATCACAGGTCCTGGTCACTGAATGTCATTAAACTTATCATCAGTAAGTTTTCTCTCTGGTCTGTAATCGAGTGTCATTAGGGGGCTAAAAAGTTCGTACCGTTTAGCCTGGTGGATATGACACTCCATTACAGATTCAGGGGTACCTGGTTCGATACCTGGTCAGGGCTCTCGATGGGAATATTTTCTTTACCAGTCTATTTCTCCTCCTACTACATTTGGTGACTGGTGCTAGGATGACTACCGTCGGAGCCCAAGGGCAGTGCAATAGCAATGGTCACAAAAGAGCCTGGGAATAGTAGAATGAAATAGAAATAATTCCAAAACATTTGATACAAATGTTTCATTGTAGATTGGAGAAGTGTAGTAGTGTGGCAAAGCAAAGGACAAATAATCAATATGTGTGGAAATATATAAGGCATATAATTTACCAGTCTGACTGGTACGGACCTTTTAGCCTCATGGTTATGACGCTTGATTACAGGTCCAGGGGTACCTGGTTCGATCCCCGGTCGGGCACTCGACGGGAGTATTTTCTTTACAGGTCTATTTCTCCTCCTGCTACACATTAACAAGGGTCTCTGAGATAACTTAAGATCTTTTGTATGTCTGTTCGCTGAGACTGTCCTTTACAGGATTATTACATGTGAACAGACTGCAGATATTACAACAGGACTTGGATAATCTTAGGTTGACTTGATTCACTGAGAATAGTTTACAAACTAAGCAATTCTGCTTCTGAAGATGCCATCTGTTTTGAGGTAAGGTTAGGCCAGGGCAGTTCTCGGCAGATTGGCCAGGAAACACCCTGTGAAACCACGGCAACCCAGAAGGTAACAACTGCAACCCAGAAGGTGACATTGAAACAATATTTACAGACAGGTTATTAATTGATATATTTTCATGGTCACCACTTTATATTTTTGCTAGCAATGCTGCAACAATAGCATACAGGATAAGGATTTTTAGCTCACCTGCACTATGCTCAGGGTGAGCTATAGTGATTACTTTTTTGTCCGTTGTCAGTCCGTCTGTCCATCCACCCGGTAACACTTTCAGACAACAGCTCCTCCAAACCCATTGAAGCTATTTGTCCCTAACTTGGTTAGAATGTTGCTTAGGTAAGGGCAACTCAAAATAGCTAAAGTTGTGGTGATCTGCCTTTTGGTTTGGTTGCCATGGCAACAGAAAACACCCATAGACTTATAATGGGAAAATTGCATTTTCTCCATAACCAGTGAAGTGATGTGAACCATATTTGGCACTTATGATCATTTGATTACTGTCTACCCAGTGTATGTGTTTTATGACCAGTGGTCATTATGTTTGGTTGCCATGGCAACATTAAATTTAAAAAAAGGGAAATTTTTAAACGAAAACTTCAAAACCACTGTAGCAGTATGACTCTAATTTGGTACAATGTTGCTTGGATAAGGGCAATTCAAAATAGCAAAGATTATGTTGATCCTCCTCTTTGTTTGGTTGCCATGGCAACAGAAAGCTTCCATAGACTTACGATGGGAAAATGGTTAAATTGCATTTTCTCCATAAATCGGGAAGTGATGTAAACCATGTTTGGCACTTATAATCATTTAATGTTTGTCAATGTAGTATATACATGTATGTTTTATGACTAGTGGCCATTTTGTTTGGTTGCCATGGCAACTTTAAATTTTTGAAAAGGGATTTTTTTAAGTGACGATTCCTTCAACACACTGATGTAGTATGACTCTAATTTAGTATAAATGTTAAGGGCAATGTAAAATAGCTAAAATTAAGGTGATCTGTCTCTTGGTTTGGTTACCATGGTAACAGAAAGCTTCCACAGACTTATGATGGGAAAATGGTTAAATGGTTAAATTTATGATCATCTGATATCTACCCAGTGTATGGGTTTTTTGGCCAGTAGCCATTTTGTTTGGTTGCCATGGCAACTTTAAATAAAAAAAAAGAAAAGTTTTTAAATGACAATTTCAAAACACTGAAGCAGTATGACTCGAATTTGGTACAAATGCTGCTTGGGTAAGGCAATTCAAAATAACTGAAATTATGTTGATCTGCCTCTTGGTTTTGTTGCCATGGCAACAGAAAGCTCCTGTAGACTTGTAATGGGGAAAATGGTTAAACTGCATCTTCTCCATAACCAGTGAAGTGATGTGAACCATATTTGGCAGTTATGATCATTTGATGATTGTCTGCCCAGTTTATGTGTTCCACAACCAATGGGCATTTTTTTTTTTTTTTTTCTTGCCATAGCAAGTAGGAAATTAGTGAAGCAGCAGCAGAGAAAGACCCTGTTGTGCACAAGCAGGGAAATAAGACCCTGTTGTATGCCAGCAGAGAAAGACCCTGTTGCGCACCAGCGGGGAAAGAAGACCCTGTTGCATGCCAGTAGAGAAAGACCCTGTTGTGCACCAGCAGGGAAAGAAGACCCTGTTGCATGCCAGCAGAGAAAGACCCTGTTGTGCACCAGCAGGGAAAAAAGATTCTGTTGCATGCCAGCAGAGAAGGCCCCGTTGTGCACCAGCAGGGAAAGAAAACCCTGTTTGCTTGCCTGTAGAGAAAGTCCCTGTCGTGCACCAGCAGGGAAAAAAGACCCTGTTGCATGCCAGCAGAGAAAGCAAGGTTGGGCGGCAAATTCCACCCCCGGTATTTACCAGTGGCATTTGCCGGTATTTACCGGTCTGGAAAATACTCCTCAAGTGGCAAATACTGGCAAATACCGGCAAATTGAAATTTTTTTGGCCTTAAAAAACTGCAGAAGTCTTTAAACAAGTTGCATTGAAATAGTATAAGCAAACTAGATGAGTAAGAATGTTAAAATCATTAATTATATAAGGTTACCACCCTGAAGAATAGAAGAAATCTCAATATAAACATGTAACACTGCCAAAAAGTGAATCTAAGACAAAAATTTTGAAATTATTTAAGCAACAAATGGTCTTTAATTAAAAAAAAAATCATGTAGGCCTTTATCTCAATAGTAGAAATTCACCTGTGCACCTGGCCACTGACATTTACCATAATGACCCTAAGTTTTTGTGCTGGCAGACCATGTCAAAAAGAGCAGACCAAGATCATACTGAACAGTCTGATCAGGATCTTAAATGTTTGCCAGGCCATCTGCATCTTTTAAACACACTTCTGTATGGTAAAAGTATGTTTTGCAAAGTTTAGGATATTTACATCACTTTACTATATTCAAAATTTTTAGGAGTTTTAGTGTACATGTAATTAGCAAGACTACCTGTATGGTCTAATTACTAAAACAACAAATCCCAGGACAATTGTTTGTTCAAGAGGGTACTTGATAGCCAGGGGCAAGATGTCATAAATGAATGCATATAGACAATAAGTCTAGGTGAAAGTAAAAAGGTGTTATTGAAAATATTGAAGAAAAAAAAAAAGTTATAAAAAATTAAAAAAAAAAAAAAAATGAAAAGATACAAAAAAAAAATTAAAAAAGAAAAAAAAGATTAAAAAACAAAAAACAAACGAAAAAAAGAATGAAAAGAAAGAAAAAGTAAAAATAAAAACCTGAAGTGGTAGCCACAAGCCACCTGATGAGTACTTTGGCAGGTATGAATCAGGCTTTTTTTTCTCTAGATTTCACTTAACTGAATTTAATATTAAAGTAAACTTAAACCAGAGTTAAACTGCAGTCAGTATAATGTAAATACTAAGTCAACTATGTAGCCCCTATTACAGACATTGTCCATAGGTTGATACTGAGGGTAGGGTTTTGTCTTACTTCCAGGGTGGTAAATGCCAATTTCCAGTATTTGCCGGCATTTACCAGTATTTGCAGGTATTTACCGGTAAATGTCACCGGCATGGAAAATACTCATATTTGCCGGCATTTTGCCAACCTTGAGAGAAAGACCCCGTTGTGCACCAGCAGTGAAAGAAGACCCTGTGGCTTGCCTGCAGAGAAAGACCCTGCTGCGCACAAGCAGGGAAAGAAGACCATGACGAGCTTGTCTCTTGTCTTGTATAGAAACATAGGACATGTAGCATAGGTGGGATTGGCAACATGCAATTAAAATACCTTTTCTCCCATCATTTAGTTACTTATTCAATGAAGATGAGAGCTTGGCAAGTCCCTGTATTCTGGCGAAGATAAAGAGATTATAAAAAGAATGATGCTTGAGAGCAATGAACACACACGCAAAGACAAAAATACCTGGGCCCAGTTGTTCAAAGCTAACGATGTCGTTAGTTAACGAATCGTTAAAATTTACATCAAGTGATACACAAATATTCTGAAATGTTTTGCTGAAAAAATGTGAGTAGTTTTTGCAGTGCAAAAGCTGCTCACATTTTTACAGCAAAAAGTATCAGAATATTGTATATTGAATCCACTAGAACAGTTAAGGAAATGACCCTTAACAAGCTTGTTAAGCTAACAACGTTTTGAATAACTGGGCCCTGAAGTGTATAAAACTTTAAATATATGATTGAAGTAGCAAGAGCTTTAAGTTACAATCAAATTTTTTTCTGCAAGGGTTATCTTCCTCTGCCCCTATGCTGTGTACACGTTTAAAATCATGATATTGTTAAACAACTCTTCTGAAGCCACTTGGCCAATTTTCACCAAATTTCATGTTGATCCTACCGTTGAAACAGGATTGAAAGTTTATTCAAATGGTCATGCTCGGGTGCTGACTGTCATGCCCATCTATGGTGAAAAAAAAATAAATACTAACCATATTCTTCTTCTTTAAAACCAAGAACTGCTCAGAATGACGATCCTTTCATTAGTTGCAATGACCGGTTTGGAAAAGTGTTGCATAAGATTTGCCTATATACATGCACTTAGGTGAGCGAGCTGTGGCCCATGGGCCTCTTGTTGCTATACTTTGTTATATTCTCAAGTACTTAATGATTGTGTAAGCAGAGAGTGAATGTCCTGATCTGACTGTGAGGATGCACATGCTGATCTGGCCCTTCGCTGTCTGCATATTTCCAATGCCACATTTTTGCACGATGTGACCATATGCTTTGCTGATCATTATGAAAACAAGCCTATCCAAATATACTGAAAATTTTACCACCAAAAAATGAAAATTTTCGACAAATATTCTGATATTTTCATGTTTCTGCTCAAAACATAGATTGTGGGTACTCATTAGAACTGCCTCAGCAAGGTGGTTCTAACAAGTATCCACAATCTATGTTTTTGATCAGAAATAAGAAAAATAATGTATACCCCTGTAAACTCCAGTTTTACTATATAAAAGTGGGGTTTAAGGAGGTCAGCATTATATAGGCATATTTTCGTGATAGTTCTTCAGCAAAACAGGTTGTTGGTACTCATTAGAAGTTTCTCTGGGGTATGAGACACTTCTAATGAATATCCACAACCTATGTTTTGCTGGAGAAACAAGGAAAAGAATAGTATAAAAGTAATAAAGAAAATGAGATGATGTTTCATGTGAATTGTTTGCCTAGCACATGATTCACATGCAGTGTCATTTTATTTTCACAGAAAATTAAAAAACAAAATCTTATGGGTATTTCAGTGAGGCAGCACTCTAAAAGTGAGCATTGAGCTTCCTGTCACATCCAGACACCGTCGCGATATGACTGAAAGATTGTTGAAAGCGACATTAAGCCCAAATCAAACAAACTTATGGGTAAACAGCTGTAGTTGTGATTCATGCTTGAAAGGGTTAAGTACCCTATTAAGCCTAAGTATTTGAACACCTTAACTGCATTCTTTATGCATCCTGAAATTTGAAAGAGTCCATTCTTCTTGAAACCAACATGTCTAAAATATGGCTGGAAGAGGGCTAAACAGTATAGACCCTGACCACAAGTTGTGCTGTTTGCACACTCCTGTCGTCAGTCCTAATACTAAGGGTTATTACAGCAGCTATTGTACTATTGAGTGATGATACTCTGTTAAATGTGTGTGTGTGTGTGTTTTTTTTTATTTTTATTTCTAACATGGCCCCAGGTAAGGCACTTTTCTTTTTCAATATTTTTCTTATTTCTCAAAGAAAACATGTGAGAAATAAGAAAAATAATTACATGATACATCCCTTCAATCTGGAGCTATGTTTAACATTAAATATGTCTGCCTGATAAAATAAACAACCTAAATTAAAGTACATATAGTTTAGTAAAGAATATATCTTGTGTCTTTATTATAAGACTTAATCACCGACGATCAGAATTTCTATATGAGGGTCTGGATGGGGTTTATTGACTACTAATTAAATGGCCTTATTTCTAGCTCACCTGAGCTCTGCTCAGGATGAGCTATTTTGATCACTTTTCGTCCGTCGTCCGTGCGTGCGTCCGTGCGTCCGTCCGTCAACATTTTCAAACGACTTCTCCTCTGAAACCACTGATCCAATTTTGCTCAAATTTCATTTGGAGCCTCCTTAGGGTGTGGGAACGAAAAATTGCTAAAATGGTCGCGGTCCGTTGACCAAGATGGCCGCCACGCCCATATATGGTAAAAACCTTTAAAAATCTTCTCCTCCAGAACCGAGAATGCCTTGGGGCTGAACCTTTGCAGGAATCATTGGGGACGGGAGGTCTACCAAAATTGCTAAAAGAATTGTCGTATGTTGATGTTTGACCTTTTTACGGCAAGGTCAAGTTTGCTTCCCTATGCATTTGTATGGGAAAAACCTTTAAAAATCTTCTTCTCCAAAACCGAGCATGCCTTATGGCTGAATCTTTGCATATGTCTTTGGGAACAGGAGAGCTTCCAAAATTGCTAAAATAATGGTCGTACATTGACATTTGACCTTTTTACGGTAAAGTAAATTTTGCTTCCTTATGCATTTGTATGGGAAAAATGTTCAGAATTTCAAACAACTTCTCCTCTGAAGCCTCTGGGCCAATTTTGCTCAAATTTCATTTGGAGCCTCCTTAGGGTGGGGGAATGAAAAATTGCTAAAATAGTCGCAGTCTGTTGGCCAAGATGGCCGCCACGCCCATATATGGTAAAAACCTTTAAAAATTTTCTCCTCCAGAACCGAGAATGCCTTGGGGCTGAACCTTGCGGGAATCATCGGGGATGGGAGGTCTACTAACATTGCTAAATTGTCGTACGTTGACGTTTGACCTTTTTATGGCAAGGTCAAGTTTGCTTCCCTGTGCATTTGTATGGGAAAAACCTTTAAAAATCTTCTTCTCCAAAACTGAGCATGCCTTATGGCTGAATCTTTGCATATATCTTCGGGAACAGGAGGGCTACCAAAATTGCTAAAATAATGGTCGTACATTGACATTTGACCTTTTTACGTCAAGGTCAATTTTGCTTCCTTATGCATTTGTATGGGAAAAATGTTCAGAATTTCAAACAACTTCTCCTCTGGAGCCTCTGGGCCAATTTTGCTCAAATTTCATATGGAGCCTCCTTAGGTAGGGGGAACAAAAGATTGCTAAAATGGTCACGGTTCGTTGACCAAGATGGGCACCATGCCCATATATGGTAAAAACCTTTATAAATATTCTTCTCTAGAACCGAGGATGCTTTGGGGCTGAATGTTTGCATAAATCATCGGGGACAGGGGGTCTACCAAAGTTGCTAAAATAATGGTCATACATTGACATTTGACCTTTTTAAGGCAAGGTCAAGTTGCTTCCTTATGCATTTGCATGGGAAAAAACATTTAAAAATCTTATTCTCCAAAACCGAGGATGGCTTGTGGCTGAATCTTTGCATATATCATCTGGAACGGGCGGTCTACCAAAGTTGCTAAAATAATTGTCATACATTGACATTTAACCTTTTTACGGCGAGATCAAGTTTGCTTCTGTATGCATTTGTATGGGCCCCATACATTTGTATGGAAAAAATGTTGATAATTTCAAATGGCTCTTCCTCTGAAGCCTCCGGGCCAGTGTTGCTCAAATTTTATGCGGAGCCTCCGTGGGCAGGAGAATTGAAAGATTGCTAAAATGGGTATGGTCCATTGATCAAAATGGCTGCCATGCCCATATATGGTAAAAACCTTAAAAGATCTTTTTCTCCATAACCAAATAAGCCCTGGGTCCTAATCTTTGCACAAATTACGGGGGACAGGAGATCTACCAAAATTGCTCAAATGATGGTTCTATGTTGACATTTGACCTTTTTGCCTCCAAGGTCAAATTTGCTTCCCAATTTGTGTGGGCCATATACATTTATATTGAAAGTATCGAAGTGACTTGTAGATCAACAGTAGTTAAAATTGTTCTGATTGGAAATTTAAGATGGCCATCATCTGGTTTATATTTATAATATTTCCCTGCCACTGTGCTGTTTACATGTATAAAATCACGATTCTGCAGAAACCACTTAGCCAATTTCCATCAAATTTCACATTGATCCTTCTGTTGAAATGTGATTGATAGTTTATTCAAATGATCATGCTCCATTGACTGTGAGGCCCATATATTCTTCTTCAAAACTAAGAACTGTTCAAATGATGATATTTTCATTAATTGCGATGATAGGATTGGAAAAATGTTGCATAACATCTGCATGTCTGCAGTGGCTATGTCACTCAGGTGAGCGAATCGTAGCCCGTGGGCCTCTTGTTTATTGACTACTGATTTTTATATCCCCCCACACAATAGTGGCGGGTATTTATGGTATCGCATTAGCCTTCTGTGTGTCCGTCTATTTGCGGACGATAACTTGAGTAAAGATCGATGGATTTTCACCTATCTCAGTATGTGCATTGATATTGTGGAGATCTGGTTTGGGATTGACAATTTGTGTCCTGGGTATGACGTAAAACTGCATCCAGCTGTGATACTCAACATGAGTATGGGAATGGTGAGGCTGCCCTCTATCACAGTTGCCTCCCCACCTTCAGGGTTACGAGGCTGCCACAACCTGGGTGGCAGAGCTAGGCAAGCAATCATCTACAGACTGATGGCTTGGTGTTCTAGCTATTGTGGTTTGGCGGACGATCCTTTCTTTATAAGGACAACGGCAAAGCACACTGCCTGAGTGCAGGAGTGGCGTGCATGCTCAGATGCCATTAAAGAACTGAGTTGGACGTCAGGTAGGACAGGCGATCCCGTAAAAACAGTTGTTCCAAAATCTTTCATGGCAAGCACAACAGTAGAATCTGAGATAGATGGTGCCAACAGACATAAAAGCTCTGTTGGTAACGCCTCTGGCCTGGCCTCCTGTCAGGTGTGGGAGGCAGGGTCGGGCCATTGTGGCGAATCAAGCAAGCACCTGAGGAAATTCAGGGTGGGAACACTCAATGTTAACACTCTGAGAGAAAGAGTTTGCGAGGTAGTGGAAACACTATCCCGCAGGAAAGTGGATGTCTGCTGCATTCAGGAGACCAGATACCATGGTGGCAACTGCCGCACAATCAAAGGTAAGGATACCAGGTACAAGCTGGACTGGTCCGGAAATGACAAAGGCACTGCTGGTGTAGGAGTGTTCGTGGTGGAAGAGTAGATAGAGAAAGTTTTTGAGGTGCAGAGAGTCTCCAACAGAATCATCTCAGTGAAACTTATAGTCGGCCAGCGTGTGGTTACCTTTCTGTCTGTGTATGCCCCACAGAGTGGTCTAAGTGATGAGATTAAGGACCTGTTCTTTGATTAGGGGCATGCTGTGACTGCCAGGATCTCAGCATCAGAATTTGTGATCCCATGTGGAGATTGGAACGGCCATGTAGGCCATGCAGGCACTGGATACAGGGAAGTGCATGGTGGAAAGGGGTATGGCAGGTCGGAACCAAATGTTGATGGTGAGAGAACCCTAGTGTATGCCCCAGCATTTGATCTGCTTCTTGGGAACACGTTTCAAGAAATGTGGCAGCCATCTCATCACATACAAGTCGGGAAACATAGCCACTTAGATAGACTTCATCCTTTTCCGTAGGACCATGCGCAGATTTGTCACAGATGTAAAAGTGATCCCTGGCGAGGAAGTAGCCTGGAACATAAGCTTCTTGAATGTGACATGAGGATTTGATGTGTCACCAAAATCCAAGCGCAAGTTCATCCCTTACCTCACCGTTTGGAAGCTTAAAGACCCATAGATGAGCAGTCATTTCCATGAGGTCTTCAACGCATGTGAGCACGTCTGCAGGTGTAGCTGATGGGGCCACTAAGGATATCTGGAACAAAATCAAGACAGAACTGCTCAAGACAACTGAGGAGGTGTGTGGCACAACTCAGCCCCACTATTGGCATCGTAAAACCTGATGGTGAAATGAACATGTGGAAAAGGCCATTGCTGCCAAGCGGAAAGCCTTCAAGGCCTGGAAGACTGGTAAAGGCACAAGGACATCGTACGATGCAGCCAAACGCACTGCCGGACATGCAGTGCACCATGCTCATCAAGAAGCTGACAAGAAGGTCTTCGAGAATATTGATTCCAAGTCTTCAGAAGTCTACCGCCTTGCTAACCAGTTTAGAAGAGAGAACGCTGATGTTGTTAGTGACAAACCACTGAAGAATGATGCAGGAGATATGTCAGTGAGCGAAGACGCAAAGCAGAAGGCCTGGTTAGAGCACTACCAAAGGCTTCTCGTTGACTGGGACCCAGACCACCTGTCTTACCAACAACCATTGGAAGGCCTGCCCATCCCAGTCACCATTGATATGGTTAAGAAGGCTATCTCACAGATGAAGGCGGGCAAAGCACCGGGCCCATCAGGCATAGTGGTGGAGATGGTACAAGCAGCCGATGACATGGGTGCCTCCATGATCCATGACCTTGCAGCTGCAATCATTCGGGATGGCAAGGTACCCTCTGACTGGGAGCAGAGTTTCATTGTCTGCCTCGACAAGGGAAAGGGGGATGCATTGGAAAGGGATAACTACTGCGGTCTCAAGCTGACTGAGCAGGTCATGAAAGTCCTGGAGAGGATTGTGGACGACCTCATCAGACAGTTGGTGTCAATGGATGATTTCCAGTTTGGCTTCATCAAAGGCAGAGGCACAACAGATGCAATTTTTGTTGTCAGGCAGCTGCAAGAGAAGTATCTAGCTGCTAACAAGAGACTATATGGCTTTTCGTAGACCTGGAGAAGGCTTTAGATCGAATACCTAGGAAGGTCATCAGGTGGGCGCTGAGAAAACTTGGTGTGGAGGAGTGGATTGTGCGACTGGTGCAGGGAATGTATGCAAATGCACGGAGCAGTGTCCATGTTTGGTTAGGGGTACAGTGAAGAGTTCTCTTCATCATTGTGCTTGAAGCCTTCTCACGAGAGTTCCACTCTGGGGTCCCCTGGGAGGACCTCTATGCCGATGACCTTGTTATCATCGCTGAATCGCTCTAGGAATGTGTCAGGAGGCTCTTGACTTGGAAAGAAGCAATGGAAAAGAAAGGACTGGAGTAAATGCAGGAAAGATGAAGATCATGATCTGCGGTATGGGCCTGGACTCCTGCAGAGTTCAGGTGAGTTTCCATGTGCCATCTGTTACACTGGAGTGGGCAGCAACAGCATCTTCTGCAACGGCTACAAGCACTGGGTGCACAAGAAATGCAGTGGGCTCAAGCACTTGACAAAGGACCCTGACTACAGATGTACACGGTGCCAGGGAACTGCACGCCCGTTGGACGGCAGACCACAGAGGGAAGTCCAAGTCGGACCTTACAAGGTGGAGGTGATAGCTTCCTTTTGCTACCTAGGAGACATGCTCTCAGCAGCTGGTGGCTGTGAACTTGCAACCAGAACACATGTGAAAACCACCTGGAAGAAGGTCAAGGAGCTGCTACCAGTCCTCTCTCCACGCCACCTCTCTTTCAAGACACGTGGCCATGTGTACAGCTCTTGTGTGTGGAGCGCAATGCTCCATGTCAGTGAGACTTGGCCACTGACAAAAACAAACCTCCAACGACTGCAGCGGAATGACAGGGCAATGATCAGACAGATCTGTAATGTCAGGCCGCAAGACATTGTCACAACCAGGTCCAACGAGCTACTTGAGCAGCTTGGCATTGAGGATCTGGGCCTCATTCTGAAGGAGAGAAGGCTGGTTATGGACATGGAACGCTCCAATGGTGCAGTCAAGACAGTCAAGACAGCCTTTCACATACAGGTTGAGGGAAAGCGTGGGTCTGGAAGGCCCAAAATGACATGGAAGCAGCTGACAGAGAGGGATTGCAGAGGGTGGAAGCTCTCAGCTATCAGCCCTCATGATAGAAATATGTTGAGATCTGGTGTGAGATCTGCCATGCGTGCAGCAAGCCAGCTATCTGGAAAGGGGCCCACTGATGTGGATGTTGCCCCTGTGTGTTTGTGTTGAGGTTTTACGGCCCAGTCAACCCAATGGGGTCATGTCGAGCGCGGTCAGTTTACTTAACCACACGTTTACTGGACAGGCTTAGTCCTCCAAGCGGTAAACCAGTATTGTGCACATTCTTTCACCAGAAACTGACAACTGCCCTTCTTGAATCAGCGGAAGGGAGAGAATGACCGTAGAAAATATTTCATGATCAATCTCCACGAAAGAATGTTGCCGACCTCGGCGGGGGTCGAACCTGCGACCTCCTGGTCTGCAGTCTGACGCGCATCCAACTGCGCCACCGAGGCCGGCCATTACTGAAAAATCGGATTATGATTATATGAATGGGCAAATTTCATCAGTTATCTGCAGAGACAGGTCCGTATTCTCATTTCCGGATGATAACTATAGTAAATGTCAATGGATTTTCACCAAATTTGGTGTGTGCATTGATATTATGGAGATCTGCTTTGGGATTGCTGATGGGCAAATTTCATCAATTTTTGACAGAGATATCTGCTCATGACAGGTCCGTATTTTCATTTCTGGATATCTTTAGTAAATATCAATGGATTTTCACCAAACTTGGCATGTGCATTGATATTGTGGACATCTGCTTTGGGATTGCTAATGGATGAATTTTGTCCATTTTTGACAGACTTATCTGCCCGCGATATATCTTTATTTTACTTTCAGGACAATAACTTGAATAAATCTCAATGGATTTTCATCAAATTTGATATGTGCACTGATATTGTCAGTTGTGGAAATCTACTTTGGGATTGCTCATTGACAAATTTCTTCAATTTTTTGACAGTTATCTGCCCATGACATGGTAATGGCGGGCCTAAAATTTTAGTGACTACTGATTTTTGTGATGTAAAATTTAACCCTTGTCATGCTGAAACCAGATACATCCTGCCTTTGCAAACAATGGAGATCCAGATCTGATCTGGATCTGCACTGTTTGCCATTAAGTATATGGATTTATAGCAACAGTCGGAATCGGGATCAAGCAATCTGATTGGGTGAAAATTAGAAATGGGCTTAGCATCTTTATTTAGCATGACAAGTGTTAATGATTAAACCACAAAAATCCAGTACTGATTTTTGTAAAAAAAAGCTTTATCAATTACTGATTTAAGGACTAAAATTTTATAGATGAATGATTTTGCTGCCACCATCCAGATCGTCATATATGTGTTTCAGGTTTCCACTCATAGAAATGGTTCATATCATTCTCAAGTTTCTGGTTATTCGCTTAGAGGATTAAGCCTGCCCAGTAAATGTGTGGTTAGGTAAACTGACCATGCTCAACATGATCCCATTGGGTTGACTGGGCCGTAAAACCTCAACACAAACAAACAATTCTCAAGTTTAAAACATATCTCTGAGGAATACACAGTGGTACTACAGCTAATTCCTAAATATTTAATGAGGCCCATTACCATTATACAAAGATTCTATTTGGTCTAGGCAGATCCAGAGTCCGCCAATTCTAATTTGGACAAAAGACAGCTTAGGCAGAAATGGAATCTGCCTAGGTGAAAATAGAATTCCATTTGGCCTAGACAGATTTCAGATCTGCCTAAATTCCATTTTGGACTACGACATTTACAACAACTTTGAAAAAAAATGCATAGGCAAGAAACACACATACACACACACACACACACACACACACACACACACACACACACACACACACACACACACACACACACATTAATAAGAAAGCTGGTCAAGTTTGAATATACACTGTGACTATGAGCTGATGCAAGATAGAGCTGCCTTATTTCACTGAAACAATATACATGTATCTGACACCAGTCACTAGATAAAAAATGCAGTAATATCTCCAGAAAACAGTCTTGCCGAAAACGAAACACAAGAACATAAGTCCTGAAACCAGGTTTCACAGATATGTACAAAATACACACATATGCAGGGTCTAAAAATATATATATATACATATATTCACACATTCTGATCATGGAAAACTCTGTTGAGCTTGGCACAAAACATCATTAATGTTTTCATTTGCGTCGGCACCATGCTGCAAGAAATACATGCTATTAAAATATGTTCGGGGCTTGTTTGCTTGCTGGATCTACTGCTTTGATTTGCGGAAAAAGACTTGGTAATTTTATTCTGTTTTCAATATGATTTTGTTTCTGACAAGAAAATACTCTACAATCCAACAAGGTAATAGTTCGTTTTTCTCCCACAATGGTTTCCCACCACGCTGTCATATGATGTTACCATTACGAGCATTCTTCATGCAGGAGCAATGACAAATTTATCTTGAAGCAGAAACGCGAACAGTCCAGAATTGTGTATCCTTGCGCAGGGTGCATCTCAGCAGCCCCTTTTAGACTTTACACAGGGTTTGCAGGATAGATTAGGTGGGACCAGCTATTTTTCTTAGTGGGGTTTGAGGGTGGTGGGGGGCAGACTTTAGACTATATTGGGGGAGCTCCAAAGTGATGTTAAAGAAAATCTCTCAGAATTTTGTCAAATCTCCCTTAAAATTTTGCCTTACATGTACCTCACAGATTTTAGTCCATAGCTTATGGTGTGTATGCACTAGCATGATTATGTCTCACCCCTTTATGGTAGGGACACATTGTTTTTCCCGCGGTCATCTGTCTGTCTGTCACAAAATCGTGTCCGCTTTATAACTTGAAAATCATTTAAGCTATCTTCACAAAACTTTATATAAATATCAATCATCAGTAAACATGCAGAGCGCAAGAACCATAACGAGTTATTTCCCTTAGACTGTCACAAAATGGTTTCTGCTGTGTAACTTGAAAACCGTTTAAGCTATCTTCACGAAACTTCATAAAAATATCAATCAATATTAGATGACGTGCGGAGCGCAAGAACCATAACTCTTGCGTTTATACTTTTTGAGTTATTTCCCTTGGAACTTTGTCCATCACAAAATTGTGTCCGCTCTATAACTTGAAAACCCTTCAAGCTATCTTCACGAAACTTCATATAAATATCAATCAATATTAGACGACATGCAGAGAGCAAGAACCATAACTCTTGCATTTATATTTTTTGAGTTATTTCCCTTGGACTCTGTCACAAAATCGTGTTTGTTCTATAACTTGAAAACCCTTCAAGCTATCTTCATGAATTTTCATATAAATATCAATCAACATTAGACAACATGCAGAGTGCAAGAACCATAACTCTTGCATTTATACTTTTTTAGTTATTTCTCTTGGAACTTTGTCCGTCACAAAATTGTGTCTGCTCTGTAACTTGAAACCTGTTCAAGATATCTTCAAGAAACTTCATGTAAATATCAATCAACATTAGACGACGTGCAGAACGCAAGAACCATAAGTCTTGCATTTATACTTTATGAATTATTTCTCTTGGAGCTTTGTCCGTCACGAAAAACATGTCGGCTCTATAACTTGAAAACCGTTCAAGATATCTTCACAAAACTTTATATGAATCAATCAACATTAGATAATGTGCAAAGCACAAGAACCATAACTCTTGCATTTATACTTTTGAGTTATTTCCCTGGGAATCTCATTAGTTAATATAAATGTTCGCTGAATGTACAATACAATATGACACCAAAAAGGGGAGAGACATCTATGTTTTTGTAGAAAAACGAACAAGTTTGAAACTGCAGGACAATGGTATGTAGCAAGTCATGAATTGAAAACATTCCTGACTGGGCTATCCAGGCTCAGTGGAAAGCCAAATTTGGCAAATGAAATTTAATGTTTCCTGATGTCATTCCATGAGAGACACAACACACTTCCACGAAACAAATTAAACATGAATATGCATAGCACAGTCAAATTTGGAACAGGTTAAGACTGCCTAATACCTGGGTGTTACTATATGTATAAAGTTTCAGACAGAACTTTTGGATTGGGGTTAGCATTTGGATGTTCCTTTTAGAGTTTCAAAGTCCCTTGGAAACAATTTGCATGAAAGGTTAAAGCCTATTTTCAATTTGCATGAAAGGTTTTGGTGGGGATGGGTGGGTGGGGGGATATTTTGTCATCTGCTGAATATGCCCAGATTAAAGTTCCAACATAGTGAAAAGCTACAACAGGTTCGGCATACAAGTTCAAATTATGCCAACATACCGTATTTGACCTAATTACCGCACTGTGCGCTTAGGTTTTTCAAAATAACTGGGAACACTCAGTTGTAGTAAAATATATATCTGCCTATTAAGGGTACATTTAAAAAAAAATCAGAAAAGGACGTAATTGATGATGATTATGCAATTTTTTTCTGATTTTCTTTATAAAGGCATATGTGATGGGTACTCATTTGAATTGCATCGACAAGTCGATGCAATTCAAATGAGTACCCACAACATATGCCTTTACAAAGAGGCTGTAAACTGAAGACTAGGAAATTGCTTGACTGTGCGCTTATAGGGATAACTGTGGTAATCAGGTTGAATACCGTATTTATTTATTCAAGGAGTAAAATTTTTATTTTTTATCTTTGAACAGGTTTGAGCAACTCAGCTAACCCAAATTTGAAGCCAGTACAGGCTGCACAGGTATTCAAGAAGAAAAGATGGAAACAGCGGGAAACACTTTACAAAAAACTTACTCAATGTAAGTGGTCCAGAAGTTTTCACTCAAAAAAAGTCTCTGTAAACTAGTTATTCAGAGTAGGGAATTATGTTTTTTATATCCCACCACACTATAGTGTGGGGTATTAAGGTTTCACATTGTACGTCTGTGTGTCTGTCCCTCAGTCGTCCGTCTGTCAGTCCATCTGTTTTTTGTTTACGAATGATAACTTGAGTAAACAGCAGTGGATTTTCGCCAAACTTGGTATGTGCATTGGTATTGTGGAGATCTGGTTTGGGATTGCAAATAGGCAAATTTTGTCAAATTTTGATGTAGTTGTCTGCCCGAGACAGGCCCAAATTTTTGTTTCCAGCTGATAACTTGAGTAAATATCAATGGATTTTAACCAAACTTGGTACATGCATTGATATTAAGAAGATCTGGTTTGGGATTGTTCATGGGCAAATTTGGTCAATTTTTGGCAGAGTTATTTGCCCACAACATGATAACGGCGGGGTATGATAATTTTACGTTTTTATTTTGTTTGTGTGTGTGTTTTTCTTCAGGAAAACAGCCTTCTCATTAGTAGCTGGCAGGAGGCTGAATTGTCTTCTACTCGTCCAAGACAGCCTTCTACCTTTTAGTTCTTTTTCATTTATCTGGGCCCAGTTGTTCAAAGTGTCGTTAGCTTAGCAACCACGTTAAGGGTCATTTCGATAACTGTTTTAGCTGATTCAATACACAATATTCTGATATTTTTTGCTGAAAAAATGTGAGTACTCACATTTGTTCAGCAAAAAATTTCAGCATATTTGCATATCACTCGATGTAAATTTTAACAAATCGTTAACTAACACTGTTGTTAGCTTTGAACAACTGGGCCCTGGATTTTAGCCACCTACTTCTAAATTCTAAATTAATACCGGCACAGTGGCTCAGTGGTAGAGCGTCCGCTTTAATACCAGGAGATTGTGGGTTTGATCCCAGGCTGGGTCAAACCGAAGACTTCAAAAATGGTACTAGCTGCTCTTTTGCTTGGCGCTCACCATCAAGAAAGTAGAGCTGGAACTGGTCAGCTCAGTGTCAGTATAATGTGACTGGGTGGAATATCATGTCAAAGTGTCTGGGGCATGATATTTCAGTGAGGCAGCACTCTAAAAGTGAGCATTGAGCTCCCTGCCACATCCAGACACTGTCACGATATGACTGAAAGAGGTTGAAACCGACGTTAAGCCCAAATCAAACAAAAACTTCTAAATTTAATGAAAAGGCTGGGAAAATTATGTGAAAACCTAATTTATTTACAAAAGTATTCCGTTATTAAGTAATATACCTCTACTAGATTGGAAGATCTCAAAGAAGGATGGTAACTGTTGGTCCCTAGAGTCTTAGGACTAACAGTTACCATCCTTCTTTGAGGTCTTCCAATCTGTACATCATTTGGGTATATGGTTACTGTTGCCCCAAATAAGAGGGGACATCTTGGTGTAGACCCTGGGCAACATATCAAAAGGAGGTCACTCTTAACCCTTGTCATACTGAATAAATTAAGATGCCATGCCCACTTCTAATTTTCAGCCAATCAGATAACTTGATCCAGATTGTTGATGTAAATTTACATACTTAATGGCAAACATTGCAGCTTCAGATCAGTTGGCTTCTTCAGAAGCCAACTGATCTGGATCTACATTGTTCGCTAAGGCAGAGTTTATCTAGGTTCAACAGGACTAGGGTTACCGTAATTTTATGTAGTGACCTGTGACCTGTATATTCACCATCGATTAACAGGTACCTTATACTGAATAGACCAGTCAAATTGAGATATTAGCTGTCACCATCTTGAAATAATTTTCATATTTTTTTTCTGGTAAAAAAAGGTTTTGACATTTTATGTGAATTATTTCCATGCAAAACTATCCACATGAAATGCTAATTGCTAATTTCTTGGAAAAAATAAGAAAAGTATGTCTGTTTCATGATCAGTACTGATTTTCACAATTATGTGGGAGGATTTGTTTGTACTCAACAGATCTTATTTTTCACAGGTCTGGATGCAAGACAAGCTCAATTAGCGTCTTTATCAGGGAATCTGAAGATCTCCCACCGAGGTGAACTACCTGTCCAGATACAAGGAAACCAGACGCCTAGATGTTGTCAAGTAGAACAGAGTGTGCTTTATGTTGGGAGTTCCTTATACACTGAACAAATGGACAGGTTAGAGAAACAGACAGAGCTTTTAAAAGGACAAAAATCAGAGACAGTGCCTGAAACTGAAGAACACTTATCTGATAGGAAACCATTGACTTCAAAATATATACATAAATCGAAAAACAAAGTAAAAACAAGTGATTTTAAATCAGGTTCAACTGTGATACACAAACCTAGCAAAGAATTAAAAGCAAAATCTGTGATAGGTGATACTGTGGAAGATGGTATGCCAAATGTTAATCCTGTTATCAGTGATACGGGTTCTGATATAAGTCAGACAAACAGAACTCAGACTGTCAGAAGAGATAAATTAAAACATTCACCATCCGTTAGAGTAGAATCGCCTCATCCACAAAAACTTGACAAAAAACATGTGTCCAAACTGCCACTCCATCACTTGGATACTAGAGGCATTCAAGAAATATGGAAAAATGGAAGTAGTAAAGATGTGTTAATTGATGAAAAGAGAAAAGTTCCATTGCGTTATGAACAAACTGATCTTAATGTATTCAATAGTAAGAAAAAACATAAAAAAAGAAAAAAAGATATGAATGTTGTTTCAAAACCATTTCATGTTAAAAATGTACCTATGGGAAAGACAGCAAAACTAACTGCTCCTGTGTTGAAGAACACTACTGTGTCAGAAACACCAGAAATAAGTTCTGATTTGAATGAAGACAATGTTGCTGACTTGAAGGATACACCAAACACTGGGAGCTTGAAAGGTGCTAAATCCAAAAAAGGTTCAGAAGCTAAGCATAAACAGAAGAAAAAGTCAAATGATCTCAAAGAACAGGATAAACGTACACATAAGAAAGTTGCTAGCAAGGTTTCCGATTGGAATGCATATTCTTTAGAAGGGCAAATAAATATTTTCAACCAGGATTTAAAATCCTATGTTGAAGCTTGCTGTTTTAATGGCTGGGTAAGTAGTGTTGTGAATCGGACAGAATTTCATAATCGATCATCGGTTTTGCAAAGCTGACTGATCATTGATTAATAATCAACATGTAGAAAATATATTCACTCTTAACCCTTAAACTGCCAATCACAACAATTGTTGTTTGCTTTGTCATCTGCTTGTGATTTTCAAAGTCATTTTTGCAAACAGTGTGGACCCAGATCAGACTGCTCCTCTGATCAGGGTCCACACTGTTTGCCTGTATACAAAAATAGGTTTGAAAAGTTTGCAAGAATATTCAGCAGACGACATTTTCAGATGCAGGTTTTCTTGGCATTTTAAGGGTTTATTCATTGCTCCAGATCAATAAGAGGGGTATCCAGATCCTGTTTTTCTTATTTCTCCATGAAAACACAGTTGTGGGTAGTCATTAGAAGCGCCTCAGCTAGACAGACAATTCACATGAAGTGCTAAGCCTTATTTCACAAGAAGTGCCAAGCCATATTTTCTCTGAAAAAAAGAAAGAAAAGAATGGCTTGGTACTTTTGGAGTTAAGCTTTGAAGCATCAGAACAGGGGATAAAATACTCATTGTACCAAAACCTTATGTGGATATTATTGTAATAATTATATTGGCTTACAGCAGATTTGATAAAGAGTTTTCAGTTTGGAAAGGCATAATTCAGACTCATTCACCAAATAGGTTCATCAGGATAGAAGTCACATTATGTCAAATATTCATCAAGCATATGCTGAGGAAAATTTTCACTTACTGTGACAGTTTCAGTTCTCAGAACCATCATCAGACTGGGACCTTGACCTCGTGATGTCACAGAACTAAGACTGCTTATCACTAGACTGGTTCCTTGTGGTAAACAAAGGCCTGTAGATGTTGCTCAGGTTGTATGCCCCCTGGTCCTGCTTCATGACGTGGAGACTGACTGATCCTTATTTTATTTAGGGAATTTTTTTTATCTTCTAGACAAGAATGGTATGTTGAGTGTACTCATTAGAATTGCCTCAATGAGGAGATTCTAATGAGTACACACAACATACAATTTCATGATAAAATAAGAAAAATTTTTTAACTATTTTTCTTGAGCTATTGGAAGAATTTTGTAGGGACTCAAAAACAAGTTGGAATTAGCCATGGTAAATGAGCCATTGGTGTTCGAGCTATTGAGATTTGACTGTACATTGAAACTTTACTTTTTTTTGTAAAAGGTAAGTACTTGTAATTGTAATATGACTCATATCATCATAATTTTCTTCAGGATAAGCATGCTATTGGAGCAATACAACATTACCGAGAGCAAAGACATGCTGGCGTGGAGAAGTTCCAGATTAGAGATATAGAAATCTACAACTGTATCATAAGATGTCTGGCAGAAAAGGTACAAATGTAGGTCATGTAGACCAAAGGAGAAAAATACATATAGCTTCTGATAAGGCACTTTTTTTTCTTCCAAAAATTATTGATTTTTTCTTCACAAATTGTATCTAGTGGGCACTCATGAGAAGCACCTTGCTATGGCAAAAACCTTTGAAGATACTTTTATAGAAAATGGGGTGCAGATATTAGGACATGATCATGTGATGAACAGAGAACAAGAGCGAAAACTCGATTCATTGTTTTGTGTTTTAATTATTTCATATGGAATTCATGTCCACTCCATAGCTTTAAAATGTTGGAAGTATTTTCATGAAACTTCACAAGAAGGAAAAGCATCATCCGACCATGTACAGAGAGCAGAAACCCTAACTCTATTTTTTATGCCCCCACCATTCGAAGAATGTTGGAAAGGGCATATAGTGTTACCCCTGTCCGTCCATCCATTAGCATCCAGCGTTAGTAATTTGTGGTTAAGTTTTTCAGGCAGGGCATCCGTGTCCTTTGGACATATTTCTAGTTTATTCTAGATTATATTTTATTCTATATAGATAAAATTATTTTTTCATAAATTCCTTTTAAAGAGAATTCTGTATTTTTTCACAGGGTGATTTGAGTGGCATTGTAGAACTTTCATCTATGATTTATACAGATGGTCTTAAACCTAACCTATGGACCTATGCTCTATCTCTCTACTGTCTGGACCAGAAAAGGGATGCTGATCCATTAGTTGCTCAATATATTGTGAAAGATATGGAAAAAGAGGTAAGTTAAAGCACAGACTAGAGGAGTTTGTAGCACATGATAAAATGCTTTTTCAATCCAAAAGTATTGATATTTTTCTTATTTCTCCATGAAACCATATGTTATGGGTACTCATTAGAAGCACCTCAGCGAAGCCCTTCTCATGAGTACACACAACATGTATTTACTTGGAGAAGTAAGAATATTATTTACCTGATACCCACTCATCTAGACCTATGGGAGTTGTTATGGAGAGTATTTGATGTTACATGTAATTCTGGGATAATTTTCTCTAGTTCTCTGTAAAAACATGGGTACCCATTAGAAGCGCCTTGGTGATGCACTTCTAATGAATACTGGTAACAAAGTGGTTTTTATAGAGAAATAAGAAAAAATATCCCAGAATTGTAAACCCAGTATTTCTCCTTGACAACTTATTGCCTGTATGACTTCAGTGATGTTGACAGAGGGGTTCAACACCAAATCAGTCATCATCAAACTGGAAAGAAGACATAACTTCAGATAAGGCACTTTTTTCAAGTGAAAAATTGATTTTCTTATTTTTCCATGAAAACATGTAGACTCATTAGAAGTGCCTCCCCAAGGTGCTTCTGATGAGTACCTGCAACAAGATTTTGTGGAAAAATAAAAGGTATTAACTTGAACCCCCCCCCCCCCCCCCCCCCCCCACCATTATCTGGAGCTAGGAAGAGAGGTAATTTCCCAGCATAGTGATGGCAGAGGAGTTAACCCATTATAATTTGGAGATCCCTAAAAGGGCAATTGGCAAACAGTGCGGACCCAGATCAGATGCCACAGAATGCGGCAACTGATCAGGGTCTCCACTGTTTGCAAATAGTTAAGCCATTTTTCTCTAGGAATAGCTAAATTTTATAGCCTGGCATACCTAAAATTGAAATTGGACTATCCTAATTTATAGTGTGGATGAGTTTATTCAGTCTAGAAAGGGTTATGGAGGAGTGTCTTACCTCTAAACATGGGACACCTTACTCTTTAAATCTTTCCCCGCTAGTGGCAGCTTTTGTCGTCTGCTGATAACCCATGCAAACAGTTTGGACCCAGATCAAGCCCAACAAAATGTCGTGCCCGATCCGGATCCAAACTGTTTGACACTCTGATGGTATTCTTGAAAGATCTTTTTGAAAAAATAATTTTAAGAAAAAAATCCACGAACAACAAAAAAGCATGCAAAATTTCTCAGCATGCAAAGAGTTAAATTTGAATGTCCAAGTTATATTCCACTTTTGTCATTTAAAAGCTGATGGATGTTTGCAAACAGTCTAGACCCTGATCATACACTGCATTATGTGGCATCTGATCTGGCTCTGTATTGTTAGCTCAGGCCTGTCTGTCTGAATACCTTTTGGTAAATATGGCATTTGATGATAATTCAGTTATTTGATTAGTCATTAGAAGTGTCTCTGTGAGGTTCTTCTAATTAGTAACAAATGCAACAACAACACATTTTTATGGAGAACTGGGAATTCTTCTCATTAGTAAAAACTGTAACAACAATGCATTTTTATGGAGAACTGGGGATAATCCCTAGTTCTCCATAAAAATGTGTTGTTGCTACATTTGTGACTCATTAGAAGAACATCATAGATGCACTTGTTATGACTACACTGACCTAGCCCATTCCTACTGTCAGAGACAACATTTGCAATGAAAATTTCTTGTGAACAGAAACTTATGAAAATATGCATTTCGTATTATTCTAGGGTTTATTTGTGCTTATTAGCACACTTAAAAAATAATCCCCTGTTCTCCATAAAAATGTGTTAGTTGTTACATTTGTTACTCATTAGAAGAACCTCGCAGAGGCACTTGTTATGACTACACTGACTTTGCCAATTCCTAACCAGACAAATATTGCAATGAAAATTTCTTGTGAACAGAAAAGTATGAAAACATGCATTTCATGTAATTTGGGGTTTATTTGTCCTTATTGGCACTTTTAAAAGTAAACATACAAATATAGTCTGGTTGATCACTATTTCACAACTATTCCAAATGATCTGAATACCAAGCAGCAGCGTGTACACACATGCTCATACCTGTTGTACCAGCTAGGGAGATGCTTTAGGGACTTGGCCTTTGTAATTCGAAACTGGCAAACTGATCTAGACATTGGGTTATTGCTATTCAGAAAGTGTCTGGCAAAGACTAAGCACAGTCAGCAGATGTGCAGGCTGACCTTATTCTTCACTTGACACATGCATAGGTCCAGATAAGAAGGGGTATCGGGAAAATATTTTTCTTTTTCTTCATAAAAACATACATTGTGGGTACTCATTAGAAGTGCCTCATCGAGTACCACAATATGTTTGACTTTTTGTGGAGATATAAGAAAAATATTAACAGTTTTTTTGTTGAAAAAAAATCTCCTTATATGGAACTATGCCACATATACAGGTCAGTCCCGTTATTACGCGCTGGTCAGGATGCACAAATCCAGACCGCGATATAGGCGAGGCGCGTAGTAAGTTCGGAGCCGACTGATCGGACTTTATAAATGTTGACATTTGTATGGGACACACGTATATACATGTTTGGAGGGATTTATGAATGAAAACAATGATATTTCATGTGTTATTTATATAAATAAACGAATGAGTACTAACGTTGTATGTTTTGTCTTTTTTACACCCTCTGATGTACTTTTTCTGCACTATACACGCTAAATACTTTATTTACGTTTCCATTTTGTGGCTCGATCCGCCATATTTGCCGGTGTTGTAATACAGACGGTGTTGAAGTGCGGTGTAAGTCACATAAAAAGTCCGGTATCAATACCGGTCCCCGCGAGCATAGCGAAATATTTTAGTCCAGTAAAAGAAATCTTATTAATAAAACAGCAGAAATCGTTAAGTTTTTTAATCTTTCTGCTTGTATAGAATAGAACGAAAGCTCAAAGAAAAAAAAATTGACTAAACCAAAGCATTTGATTCCAACAAAGTGCCAGGTTCAATGGCCTCAAGTTTTTCTTGAACCGTGAAGGCTTTTCGTTTTCTTCTTTGGTTTTCCATTTTAATCAGTGTTAATCTGATAGAAGAATTAAATTTTTCAAGACAATAAGTGCCGGACAAATTTCACAGTTACACGCTCTACTACCTGACCGCGTGCGCAGTAATCGATGTCCAGTGATCCGCGTCGCTGATTGGATGAATATCTAATTAGGTCGGCATGGCGGCCATATCAAACTGGAAAATTTGGTGTCTTTCAAGTATTTACAAATTAATTATGGATAACTGTGGCCATTTTCCTATTCTTTAGATGCGGGATAAGCCGTTTCTTGATAGATATGTTTGTATCGTTTAAAAAGTTAAATGAAGTTTTAATTGGCACAAGTTTGTCTTCTTAAAATAAACATCAAAAGGTCAATTACGGTCATTACGCACGTACATAAACAAAAATACAACAGAGACAATACATTGATTAGCTTTATTCTTTCAAAATCATTTTTTTTTATTTGCTATTATGACATGTACAACAGCAGTAAATAGCCGGCCTCGGTGGCTCAGTTGGATGCGCCGTCCGACTGGAGACCAGGAGGTCGGGGTTCAACCCCCGCCGAGGTCAGCAACATTCTTTCGTGGAGATTGATCATGAAATATTTTCTACGGTCATTCTCTCCCTTCCGCTGATTCAAGAAGGGCAGTTGTCAGTTTCTGGCGAAAGAATGTGCACAATACTGGTTAACCGCTTAGAGGACTAAGCCTGCCCAGTAAACGTGTGGTTAGGTAAACTGACCGCGCTCGACATGACCTCATTGGGTTGACTGGGCCGTAAAACCTCAGCACAAACAAACAAACAGCAGTAAATAATTTCTTTTTCTGCAGATCGAAGCTCTGAAAAACAAAAAACACATTTTGTTCTTTTGACCTAGAGGATGGGGAAACTGGGACCCTTCGAAAAAATTTTGGGAGGCATGACGTCCCCGCGTTATATCCGTATTCGCGCACTAACGACGCGAGTACTAACGGGACTGACCTGTATGTCAAAAGGTACATTTTCTCATGTTTTTTCTTATGTGATAAGGGCCCTTTTTACTCATGTTGTGGTGCTGGCCTAGGTGGCTCAGTTGGATGCGTGTCCGACTGGTGATCAAAGGTTGTGGGTTTGATCCCCGCCGGGTCGGCAACATTCTTTCGTGGCAATTGGATCATGTAGTATTTTCTACAGTCATTCTCTCCTTTCCGCTGATTCAAGGACAGTTGTCAGATTTTGGAGAAAGAATGTGCACAATACTGGTTAACTACTTAGAGGACTAAGCCTGCCCAGTAAAAGTGTGGATAAGTAAACTGACTGCGCTCAGCATAACCCCAGTGGATTGAGTGGACCATAAAACCTAAACACATTTAAAGACATAAGAAAAATATTAACAGTTTTTGGTGTTAAAAAAGATATCCTTATCTAGAACTATGGATCATGTGTGTCATAAGGTACATTCTCTCATGTTTTTCTTAGGTGATAAGGCCCTTTTTACTAGTGTCGTGGCACATTTTCATTCTGTTTGTTTATTTACAGGGACTGAATGTCAAGGATATTTTCACTCAGCTGAAATTTGTTGGTAATGAAAAACAGAGTATTTTAAAGGTAAGTTTTCTTTTCTTTGACCTTCATACAGGTAAAAGGAATACAGTCGACTCTCGTTATCTCCTAGGGACTCTCTGAAATACTTCGAGATATCCGTACCTCGACTACCTCGACTCGACATATCAGATTTGCGGTATTGAGGAAAAAATAAAATGACTAATCACATTTCATAAATTAATATGTAATTTGACTCCTGAAGTTGAGATATATTGAAAATATTGTGAAAAAAGAGGAGAAATTGCTCCTTAGGGTTTCTCCTCTTTTCCACAATATTTTGTTACCTGTTGTTAGATTTCCATGTTAAAAAGGGACCAGATTTTCACTTTGAGATAAGCAGTTATTTGAGATAAGCGAGGTAGACTATACACTTCTGAGCACTCTACGAGGGATGTTCGAAATGAATTGCTTATTGTCCTCTAGCTCGATATCCACGTGGGGCACGATAAAAACCAATACATACCTGTATAGGGCTATTCAATATCTACACAATGGTGTATAAATGTACATGTTAGACTAAGTGTAAGACATAAAATTTGCCATTTGAATACACGCAGTCATTGACCACTGCAGTAAAAATGGTTGGTAGAAGCGTCGACAAAAAAGATGAAATACGGGCTTACATCAAAGCTCGCTCAAAACTTGGTTGTTCTTTGAAGAAGCTGATGACTGAAATTTCTACTGCTTTTGGACCTTCTTGTGTGTCTTATGACACAGTTCGGCGGTGGAAAAAGAAATTTGAGTCTGGTGTAGAGTCCATCAAAAATGCACCGAAATCAGGTAGGCCAAAATCTGCATCTCGTAAAGAAATCATTTCCAAAATAAAGGAAATCATTGAAGGAGATGCCAGATTTACAGTTAGTGATATTGCACGAAAGGTAGGCATATCACTATCAACGGTCCACCTTATTTTGAAGAAGCATTTGAAAGTCAGAAAGATTTCTGCTAGATGGGTGCCACATCTGTTGACTGACGAGCAAAAGAGGCAACGGGTTAAAGTGGCCAAAAAGCTGCTTCAAATGTTTCCAAAATATGACAAAAAGCAGTTTGCCAATGTCGTCACAGGTGATGAAACCTGGGTCTATTATTTTGAGCCCATCAGAAAGGTTAGCAATAAGATCTGGGCCACTAAACACAGCAAACGCCCAATAATTGCCAAACGTTCTTTGAGTACAAAGAAGGTTTTGTATGCAATCTTCTTCTCTGGTGAAGGAGTCGCAATAAAAGTGCCAGTGAAAAAGGGCAAAAGCATCACCGGAAAGTACTACAAAGACGTAGTACTGAAGAAACTGAAAAAGTATTATCAGAAATGACGCCCTGCCACTGGTTTTAAACATGTCCGTCTTCTACATGACAATGCCCCAGCTCATACATCCGAAATAGTTACGGCGTTTTTGAAGAAAGAAAAAGTAACTGTTTTGCCTCACCCCCCGTATTCCCCAGACCTTGCCCCATGTGATTTCTTTTTGTTTCCGAAATTGAAAGCATTTCTTGTTGGGCGGAAATACCAGTCCCGACAGGCACTTGGATCTGCCATTCATCAGTACCTTATTACTGTGCCGAAATCAGCGTACCGTGACGCCTTCAAGAAGTGGATACATCGGCTGAAACTTTGCATTTCTAGCCACGGGGAGTACTTCGAGGGCATGAAATGAGTACTTTTGGGCTAACTTGAAACTTGAAGTCTCCAGATAGAAATAAGCAATTCATTTCGAACATCCCTCGTAGAGGCCATATTTTTGGCCCAAACTTCAGGAAAGTTTGTTAGAATGTTTTGCTTGATAGGTTGAGCTAGAAATTAGGCCACATGGGTCAGATCTCTAGATTGACTTCATGCGGGGTCACCAGGGATAAAAAAATAAGTCACTAGGTCAAAGGAAAGGAAGACCTTGTATTCACTCTGGTAATTGTTAAAGCTACAGCAAAGAAATTTGTAGCACTTGTATAGTTTGACAAACAAACTCCCATACTTTGGTTCCTCAGTGAAATTTACCCTGACCTTTGACCTACTTTCTTATTGATACATTTGCTCTGTTGAGCAACCAGGACCATTTGGTCTTCTTGTGTAGTATAATCGGTGAGCAATGTATATTAAAGGAAGGCTTATACCATATGTCAGAGGACTTGTTGAGGAGTAATTGATCATAATTCTAGGATAAATTCCATTTCTCCATAAAGCATACGTTGTAGGTACTCATCGCTAACCATCATGAGACGATGTGTCGCGTGCGAGACCCAGGTTTATGGCTCCAAGGTCAAGGTAACACTTTGAGGTCAAATTTCAAAAACAGAGTTTATTTTTCATGTCCAGTCCATAACTTGTCATTCCTGTATGGATTTAGAAATTACTTTGCAGGTATGTTTTCCATCACAAGACAATGTATTGCATGCAAGACCCAGGTCTATAGCTCCAACATCAAGGTCACACTTAGAGGTATAACATGAGGGTGTTTTTTTTTTTTCTTTTTCATGCGTTGCGAATAAAATATTTTCTTTTGGTTTTAGGTGCTTCATAAAGTGTTTCCTGGGTTTGAGGTTCCCTCATCTGATCCTAGTCACAGTTACAGTGGACTTCTAGTCAAAGAATTGAATAACCCGCTTCCAAAGTCAGAGGTAATTTTCTTGCTGCATCAGAGAACTGGGTAAGGAGGAGTATTTAGTGATAATTCTGAGATAATTCTCAGTATTTCTTCATAAAAATCTTATGTTGTTAGTACTCATTAGAAGTGCCTCGTCACTTCAGTATTTAAATAATATTGAAATAGATGTAAAACATCAGATCATTGCACCAGATAGTATTTATGACACCTTGTAGCCAGTTTTTAATTTTGGTAGCCCCAAATGGGAGCAAACTCTTTCCTTTAAGAGTAGCCCCTTATGAGAAAAATGGCTAAAATTTCCAGGTCAAGAATTATTTCTCTTAGGTGCGCCCATTCCATCAATAGAGAACTTAGAAATACTTTTGTGCTTTTTATACCCCGCCGCACAATAGTGGCGGGGTATTATGGTTTCACGTTGGACGTCCCTGTGTCTGTCAGTCCGTTAGTCCGTTTTTTCTTTCCGGATGATAACTTGAGTAAACATCAATGGATTTTCTCCAAACTTGATATGTGCATTGATATTGTGGAGATCTGGTTTAGGATTGCTAATGGGCAAATTTCGTCGTTTTTACGGAGTTATCTGCCCAAGACACGCCCATATTTTCGTTTCTGGACTATAACTTGTGTAAATAACATGGCCTTTTAACCAAACTTGCTATATGCATTGATATTATCAAGATCAGGTTTAGGATTGTTATCTGTCCATTGATATTATCAAGATCTCATTTAGGATTGTTATCTGTCCCTCCATCATTTTCTTTCCAGACATTTTCACCACGACAACTTTAATACATACACAAATAATTGCTACGGCAGGGTATTATGCTTGCAGTGCTTTTATTGTAGATGGTGGAAGCTAATCCATATGCGGGAGTAATTTCAGCAGAAGAGATTTTGGAGAAAGCAGATGAGCAGTTCAAGAAAGAGCTTGAAACCTATGCATCTGTGAAGTCTATTGCCACTGTCAGTGATGAAACATTGACGGAACAAAAAGTAAGTATGTTCGCGGCTGTGGCTAATAGGGCTGGGTACCGTGAAAAATAAAGTACCATGGTATACCGCAGTATTTAGCAGAGTACTGCGGTATGTACCACGGTATACCGCAGCAGTATTAAATTTTGCAGAGGTCATTGTGAAATTGCCAGCAGCAGTGGCCATTTGGTTGATATGCCAACATCTGATGGCGTATAAGTTTAAACCACCTCAATTATCTGTGCTAAGTTTTATTTTCAATGAAATATTGATTTACATGTATGTTGCAATAGAAATTTATATTTTAAATTAAAAATCAGCAGTGGAGAGTGGAGACTGGAGATACATCTAGGACCATAAGTCAGCACTTTCCAGCACTTAATGCTTTAGTAACACCTTCCTGCTTATTATCAATTTTATAACTGCATACTTATTTACATCCCTATAACCACTGTTATACTTTCATAAAGTATTAACATGTATTGTTAAATATAAATGTATTTACAACAAGTAATGTTGCAGGTATAATTATTTCATCTCATCCATTGCCTAAGACATGAAGACTTACTTTTTGTAAATGAAATTCAATAGTATATAACTGAAGCATACCATTTGAAACTGTTTAAACTTCAACTGTTTCAGTATTTTGGAGATTAATGGTTTTCTACAATAGACTGTTGCTAAAAATAGATCATCAGAATATCGCGGTACAGGCAAGTGTACTGCGGTACGTACCGAAGAAATATCGCGGTATACCAGTATTTTTGCACACCGGTAGTGACTGGTAGCGCATCTGACTGCAGATCCAGGGGTCGCAAGTCTAAACCCCAGTCTGAGCACATAACTTTCGTGGTGGTTAAATTATTTCTATGTTCATTCTCCCTGTTCCGCTGATTCAAGAGGGGCAGTTTTCAACTACTGGCAAAAGTATGTTCACAACTACACTGCAATGTGGATATAACGTGGATGCTGGGGTCCAAGGCAGCTGACTATATTAGAGGTGATCACCGATCTTAATGGTGAGGCATATACCTGGCCCATGGCTGAAAATGTGTCATATTTTTGTTCACTGTATGGTATATTTTCGGCCTGTTATCTCATAAATGTAACCTGTTGTTAATATTGAATAAACAGATAACCGCTAATTGTTTTGTTTTCATTAATAAATTCATTGTTTATCTTTCACGTGTTGAAAGCATCCAGGTGAAACTCATATCCATGATAAAACGATCAGGGCCCAGTTGTTCAAAACTAATGATGTCGTTAGTTAACAATTCGTTAAAATTTTAATCGAGTGATACGCAAATATGTTGAAATTTTTTGCTGAAAAAATGTGAGTAGCTTTTGCAGTGCAAAAGCTACTCACATTTTTTCAGCAAAAAATATCAGAATATTGTGTATTGAATCTGCTAACGAAATGACCCATAACGAGCTCATTAAGCTAACGACTCTTTGAACAGCTCGGCCCTGCATTACCATAAATCCGCGTTGCAGTGTACTGGTTAACCACTTTGAGGACTAAACATGTCCAGAAACAGTGTGAGTAGGTTAACTGACTGCGCTCAACACAATCCTGATGGGTTGACTGAACCGTAAAACCTCAATTCAGATAAACAAACAAAAAACAAGGCTGTGGTTCAATGCAAGAAGATAACCTTTCCATAGCTGTAGGTAAAAGGCATAAGATATCAATAAATATTTTTCTAATTTCTGCTCGAGAACATATGTTTTGGGTGCTTACCAGAAGCGCTTCGTTGAGGTGCTTCTTATGATAACCCATAAATACATTTTGTGCAGAAATAATGAATCACTTCTAATTAGTACCTACACCATATGTTTTCATGTAGAAATAAGAGAAATATCAGTTCTGTTTGGTCGAAAAAAGTGCCTTACCGGCAGCTATGAAGAGGGACATTCAGATTAATATGTTGAATTTTTTTATATACAGTCAACCCTCCTTATACTGACACTCGATACAAAGACAATTAGTTATAATGACAATTTGAATGTCACAAAATCTTAACTCAAGAGGTGACAGTTATGTTTCTATATTACTTAAAATGCAACAGCATATAATAGCATAACTAGGGTAGTTTAAGCTATAGTTTGTTTCATGACAAAGCAGATTTTGCAGCCATGTTTCTAGTCAATGAGTCTTTCATAATACTCTTAATTTGTAGGTCTCATTATGTGACGGTTGGCCCATGTACTAAAAATAAAATTTCAAATAATCGATAGTGAAAAAAAAAAAATCAATAGTTGCTGATAGTGGGCTCATCCGATTAGTTTTCAGTTATTTCGATAAAATGGCACAACACTAAATTAAATATTAACTTTTACCTTACCTATTTTCTCTAGACTAATTCAGCTGATAACACATTGACAGTATTTTCTTATTTTTTGCTAGAAAACAGGATTTGGCATTTCATGCAGATTGTCTCCATTGGAGACAATTTGCATGAAATATCAAAACCTGTTTACTGGAAAAAAAGAAAATAAGAAAAAATCTTTCAGTATGTTGTCTGCTGAATTTTTTTACCTAGAGTGCTAAGCATTAAAGAAATTAATCAGGTAACTGCTTTTCTTTCTGTAAACAGAAAAAGCAACTGAAAGAGAAACTAAAGAAGTTGAAGAAAACCTGGAGACTGCAACTGACTGAAGGGTTCAGATCAAAACTGAGAAAAATGGAGAAGAGATTCTATGGTACGTATAATCTTGGAATAAGGAACAAGCTATGGTAAGATTGCATTGCATAAGACACTGTGCTCTTGATAAGACCGGCCACAGTGGCTTAGTCAGATGTGGGTCTGGGTCCGGCAACATTCTTTTGTGGAGATTGATCTTGCACTATTTTCTGTGTTCATTCCCCTCCGCTGAATCAAGAAGAGCAGTTTTCAGCATCTGGCATAAGAATGCACAAGCCTTCCAGGAAAAGTGTGGTTATGCAAACTGACCGGCTGGACAATACCTTAATAG
Organism: Anodontia alba; assembly: GCA_964016985.1. Taxonomy (NCBI): domain Eukaryota; kingdom Metazoa; phylum Mollusca; class Bivalvia; order Lucinida; family Lucinidae; genus Anodontia; species Anodontia alba. The sequence goes on along the minus strand of OZ024836.1, from coordinate 36,640,125 downwards.
ACTTGGCTGTAAAATTCCAACCAAATATCTAGATAAGATGCTTTTTATTCAGCCAAAAAGTATTGATATCATCCTTATTTCTCTACAAAAACATGATGCGTGTACTTATTAGAAGTACTTCTCTAATGAGTACCTATACGTTTTCATGAAGAATTTAACCCTTGTCCTGCTGAACCCGGATATACCCTGCCTTTGCAAACAATGTAGATCCAGATTCAAACACTGTATACCATTCAGTGTTTGAATTTATATCAACAATCTGGATTAAGTAATCTGATTGGCTGAAAATTTGAAAAGGATGTGGCATCTTAATTTATTCAGCAGGACAAGGGTTAAAAAAAAATATAAATATTTGCCTGATACTCCTCTGATTTAGATTTATGACTGACTTTTAGTTAAGGCACTTTTTTCTGTCAAAAGACTGGTATTTTTCTAGTTTCTCATTTAAACAGGTTGTGATACTCATCATAAGCACCTCTGCAAATTGTTTCTAATGTTTAGTAGTCCATAGCTCTTGATAAGACATTTTTTTTAACCCAAAAGTATCTATATTTTTCTTATTTCTTGACAAAAACATATATTGTGAGTACTCTTTAGAAGCGCCTCGCCGAGGTGCTTCTAATGAGTACCCACAATATATGTTTTCGTTGAGAAATAAGAAAACTATTTACTTGATACCCACTCTTATCTAGACTCATGGAGTACCCACAGCACAGTTTCATGGAGAAATAAGAAAATGTTATCTGGATACTACTTAAATGAAGCTATGCTCTGGCATGGATAGGAATATTTGCTTCAAACAATCTACCGTATTCCACCTTATTACCACGCTGTTTGCTTAGGTGCTTCAAAAATACAGGGAAAACTTGTGGTAAAATATGTACATTTGAGTTTGACTGGGACCCAGACCACCTGTCATATCAATCACCAGTGGAAAGCCCGCCCATCCCAATCACCATTGATATGGTTAAGAAGGCTATCTCGCAGATGAAGGCAGGCAAAGCACCGGGCCCATCAGGCATAGTGGTGGAGATGATAAGAGCGGCCTGTGACATGGGCGCCGCCATGATCCATGACCTCGCAGTTGCAATCATTCGTGATGGCAAGGTACCCTCTGACTGGGAGCAGAGTTTCATTGTCTGCCTCTACAAGAGAAAAAGGGGATGCATTGGAAAGGGGCAACTACCGTGGTCTCAAGCTAACAGAGCAGGTTATGAAAATCCTGGAGAGGATTGTGGACGGCCTCATCAGACAGTTGGTGTCAATCGACGATTCCCAGTTTGGCTTCGTCCCAGGCAGAGGCACTACAGACACAATCTTTGTTGTCAGGCAGCTGCAAGAGAAGTATCTAGCTGCCAATAAGAGACTACATGGCTTTCGTAGACCTGGAGAAGGCGTTTGATCGAGTACCTGGGAAGATCATCTGGTGGGCGCTGAGAAAACTTGGTGTGGAGGAGTGGATTGTGCGACTGGTGCAGGGGATGTATGCAAATGCACGGAGCCATGTCCGTGTAGGTGAGGGGTACAGTGAAGAGTTTGAAGTGAAGGTTGGTGTTCACCAAGGAACAGTACTCAGCCCACTGCTCTTCATCATTGTGCTTGAAGCCTTATCACGAGAGTTCCGCTCTGGGGTCCCCTGGGAGGACCTCTATGCCGATGACCTTGTATCATCGCTGAATCGTTTGAGGAATGTGTCAGGAGGCTCTTGATTTGGAAGGAAGCAATGGAGAAGAAAGGACTGAGAGTAAATGCAGGAAAGACAAAGATCATGATCTGCAGTACGGGACTGGACCTCCTGCAGAGTTCAGGCGAGTTTCCATGCGCTGTCTGTCACACTGGAGTGGGCAGCAACAGCATGTTCTGCAATGGCTGCAAGCACTGGGTGCACAAGAAATGCAGTGGGCTCAAGCGCTTGAAAAAGGACCCTGACTATAGATGTACACGGTGCCAGGGAACTGCATGCCCCTTGGATGGCAGACCACAGAAGGAAGTTCAAGTCGGACCTGACAAGCATGAGGTGGTAGCTTCCTTTTGATACTTTGGAGACATGCTCTCAGCAGCAGGTGGCTGTGAACTTTCAACCACAACACGTGTGAAAACCGCCTTGAAGAAGTTCAAGGATCTGCTACCAGTCCTCTCTTCACACCACCTCTTTCAAAACACATGGCCATGTGTCAGGGCTCGGAAAAACCGGAAAAATAGCCGGTCTGGACCGAAATTAAGAATTCTGGACCGATTTCAAACACCCCAAAACGCTAATAAATCGGTCCAACAGGTTTGTGCCTTGAACCCCATTTTTGCCCAACCAACCAATTTTCACGAATCAATGATGTCTAAAAAATCACAAACGGTCAAGTCTTCCCAAACTGACAACGTCCGCGCACCTTTTAAATGCGATATTATGGTAGTTAAAAGGCTCTAAACGGTCATTTGACATGTATATTGGAGAGACAGCTGAACAACGGCAACCTACCGCAGCACAAATTAATTACGTCATTATCCAAACATTGTCAAAAAATCAACACTTCACTGACCTTTGTGCGGTAAACAAGCGATTAACACAAATCATCAGTAACGGAAGTCTGATAATTAATCCGTTTGTGTGACACGTGTGAATACACTGAGACTGCAAAACATCCAGGTGCAGTCGGCGTGTCCAAAAGATCAAAGGTCGCTTTACTGAGAGTGATAAAAGAATGCACCGCTTGAACGCACCCGTTTTCTTCCTCTTCTTTTTTGTTTTGATCAACACGGTTTGTCGGTCCCAGATTTGATAAATAATTCCCAAACCGTGTACGTCCTGATCAGATGTCGCATACAACGGCGTCTGATCTGGGTATAATTGATTGATTCTTTTTTTTTTTTGTTTTTGTTGTTGTTGTTGATTGCCGTAACACGCGAGTATAATTCAAGGTAGATTTCACGGTAAAAATAAGTAATGCACCACTTGCGCTAGACAAGATTGGTCAGTGCTTAAAATTCAAGCAGTCTGGTCAAATCTTGAAACATTGAAAAATGCAAAAGCGCCCGTGGCGCAGGCCTAATTAGGTCCATGAAAGTCGTTTCGTTCCGTCTCTCCTGTTTCCCGCCGTCTTCGCGCTTATACAAGACGGGAATCAGTTGTTTATAAATAGTTTAGGAAAACCCTGCGGAGGTGGAAATAACAACAAAACCGTTTTTTTTCTTTCTTTTTACATACCTGACTGTATTTATTGATGACGCCAGCTTTGATCATGCTCGTTCCGTCATATAACGGGGTTGAGGTGTATTATTTAAAAGGAGTTGTAGGACTGCCAATTGTCATTAGTTTTCGTGACAGGTGATATATACATATTTTTTTTTTGGAAATGGGCTCATTGATGACGTCATCGTCATCGGCTGGACCGATTCAGATTTCAAAATTTCCCGAGCCTTGCCATGTGTACAGCTCTTGTGTGCGGAGCGCAATGCTCCATGCCAGCGTGACTTGGCCATTGACAAAGCCGAACCTCCAGCGTCTGCAGCGAAATGACAGGGCAATGATCAGACAGATCTGCAATGTCAGGCCGCAAGACACTGTCACCACCAGGTCCAATGAGCTACTTGTGCGGCTTGGCATTGAGGATCTGGACCTCATTCTGAAGGAGAGAAGACTTGGATGGTATGGACATGTGGAACGCTCCAGTGGTGCAATCAAGACAGCCTTTGACATACAGGTTGATGGAAAGCGTGGGCCTGGGAGGCCCAAAATGACATGGAAGCAGCTGACAGAGAGGGATTGCAGAGAGTGGAAGCTCTCGGCTATCAACCCTCATGATAGACGTACCTGGAGATCTGGTGTGAGATCTGCCATGCGTGCAGCAAGTCAGCTATCTGGAAGGGGGCCCTGATGTGGATGTTGCCCCTGTACCTGCACGTTAATCAAAAATCCGATTTTATATATATGTATATATATATATATATATATATATATATATATATATATATATATATATATATATATATATATATATATATATATATATATATATATATATATATATATATATATATATATATATATACCAATACTAAGGGTAAACTTTAAAAGAAAAGATCAACAAAGGACTTATCAAATGATGCTAATAAATGCGGTGTTTTTTTGTTTTTTCTTATTTTCTTTATAAAAGCATATGTTGTGGGTACTCATTTGAATTGCATTGATGCAATGCAAATGGGTACCCACAACATATGCCTTTATAGAGAAGCAGACAAAAAGGACATTGGTTGTAATCTGAAGACTACAGAATTGCTTGACTTATAGGGATATGTGCAGAAATTAGGTTGACTACGGTATACATGTTTTTGTGTTTACTAAGTGGGCAAAAGCAGGTGGAAACTAGCATTACGTGGGCCGTTCCATGTGAAAACATGTCTTTGGGCACATGGGGATAGTGACGGCCCAGATCAGCCTGTGCATTCACACAGTCTGATCAGAGCTTCACTGTGCCCAAACAGAATCACTGGATACTAAAGAATGTTTCAGTGGAGAGCAAATGACAGATGAGGCTTTGTGAATGTACAGGATGATGAGAATTCACACATTTTTCGTATGTTGGAAGACATTTTATCGTTAGGTGTAGCCCGCATGATATTGGACTTATTACTTTGTAAACATGTATGTATGTATTTCATCTGTGTTTCATTAATGCCTACAACCTAGATAAATTAGAGTTGTATAAAGGACTAGATATGCTTTAGATTTCCGGCCATTGCTGCCAAGAGAGACAAATTTCATGACTTCCTGGTTGCTTTATTGCACCTCAAGCCCCTTCTGAAAACAGATCTATGTTAAATGTCATAAAATTTCAAACACTTTATTTGGTTTATTTTGGCTTCAATTAAGCTTTTTATGTAGTTGTTACTTAAACTACTTAGTGGAAAGGCAAACAGTGTAGACCCTGATCAGACTGCTCCTTCTTGGTCTACACAGTTTGCATATGCCATTTTGTCAGAGACTTTGGTGTATGAAATTTTAGGACATTTAAAAGGAAAGACTTTGCTCTCCCTATGAGCTGCAACACAGAAAATATACCTTAAGGGGAAAGCACACTTCAAAGGGAGACAACTTTTTAAAATTGTTTTTGCATCACTTCTGAAAAGGGATAGGGGGGCAAATTCTTTCCTTTTAGAGTAGTCCCCTTTGCAGAAGTGATTTGGTGTGTAGGAGAGCAAAAACAAATTGTAAAAATGGCGGAAACACATCCAGGCATGTCAGATCCCTTTATGGCTCTTGTCCAGCAGAGACTGATCTGAAGTTTAATCAGACAACACATTCTTTGTTTGCACTCTGCATATGGTAATTGTTCTAAAATTTCATACGCAGATTTTTAGGAAAACATTGGTGTATGCAATGGGTGCAGTCCAAGATCAGAATACTCCTTTACCTTTAAAGTGTTCAGCAAAATTATAGCAGATGACATTTAAAATTTTTTAGTATTTTTTTTTTCAAAGAAAACATGATTTGGCATTTCATACGAAATTCACATGAAATGCCAAGTCTTATTTTCTGAAAAATGCAAAAACAACAACAACAACAAAAAAACAACAAAAAAAAAACAATGTAATAAAGTGTTTGTAATTTTAGACATTTGTGATAGGTTTATTTTGTTGGATGTATGCATTGATAGGTTAATTAATCTGTTACAGCAACACACAGCATGAACCTGTATCCTTACTTGAAACTGTTTCCAGAGGAGGTCTACATTGATTTTCTCATGAAGGTAATATCATAAATGGTCTGGGCTCCAAATTAGTTTAGCATTAAATCTATCATGTTTCTCCTAAATATTCTGACAGACATAGCTCCATTCCTGGCTTTTTTTTTTTTTCAACCAAAAATTAGTATTTTTCTAATTTCTTTATGAAAACATGTTGCATGTACACATCGAAGCACCTCAGTGAGGCACTTCTAATAGGTACCCACAACATATGTTTTTGTGGAGAAATACGAAAAAATGTTTACCTGATACCCAAACTTATGTAGAGCTATGGTCAGACGTGTCAGGGCAAACAGTTAAGACCCAGATAACACTGTTGTTCAGCCAGCCATTTTTAACCCATGTCCTGCTGATTAAATTAAGATGCCACGCCCATTTCTAATTTTCAGCCAATCCGATTACTTGATCCAGGTTAATGCTATAAATTTACATACTTAATGGCAAACAGTGCAGATCCAGATCAGTTGGCTTCTTCAGAAGCCAACTGATCTGGATCTACACTGTTTGTAAAGGCAGGGTATAGCCGGGTTCAGCATGACAAGGGTTAACGGAATGCTACATTTGTTAGATTATTTTGCCCATCTGTTTTGACCTCCACTTTGCTGTACTGCTAACCAAGCGCTAAACCATATTAGATGAATGGCAGACAGTGTAGATGCTGATCAGATGCTGCATTCTGTGGCATTTTATCTGGATCTATACTGTTTTCTCTGGCCTGTCTGTCCATATGGTATACATCTCAGTATTAAAAGTCTTATCATAGCTCCAGATAAAAGGTGGTATCCACATAAAATCTTTCCTTATTTCTCCTTGAAAAATACGTTGTTACGCATTAGAAGCACCTCTGTGAGGCACTTCTAATGAATACCATGGAGAAGAGCCAGCCTAGGTGGCTCAGTTGGATGAGCATCCGACTGGTGATCAGGAAGTTCTCAAAATACATTCAGATTTGTTCTTGTGAAAACATGTCTGAACTCCAGATTTTTGTTGAATCATTCCAGATTTGACGATATCTGTGGTGGTACTTTAGGATAATTTTGATGATAATTTAGGATAATTTTTTTTAATTTTGGTGTTGAAATAGGATAATTTTTTATAATTTTGGTGGTAATTTAGTAGGATTTTTATAATTTTGGTGATAATTTAAGAGAATTTTTATAATTTTGGTGATAATTTAAGAGAATTTTTATAATTTTGGTGATAATTCAGGAGAATTTTTGTAATTTTGTTATTCTGCATTTCCCCAAATACAGTTTGAACCCTTAAAGTGCTAACCTGACCCAGAGATGTAGCAGATGATATTGTAAAAATGATTTTGTCATTTTTGTCAGAAAAATAAGATGGCACTTCATGTGAATCATCTGCTAGGCAGATATTTCACATCATCTGTAGATGATTCATTTGAAATCTCAAGCCTTATTTCCTCTGAAAAAATGGTTTGAGATTTCAAATGAATCTCCTCTGAAAAAGTGGGGGTGGTCGGGTGGTGGGAAGGTGTCATGTATCTTGTGTCACCGGGGCGTCCAACTGATATTGGCTTACAGTTGGGCAAGGCCTGCTATCCTTGTAGTAGGTAAAGGTAGTGGGGGAATGTTTTTATTTCTTCTGTTTTTTCTCTTTCATTCCTGTTCCTCTTTCTTCCCTGTTCCTCGCTTTCATCTCTTCTACTATCTCTTCTATCTCTTTTCTCCCTTTCTCTGGGAGACGACACAAAATGACCCACAAGGCTTGACGTGTCGTTAAACCCCAACACAAATCCTCTGAAAAAAAAAAAAAAAAAAAAAAATTTCAAAGTGTTGTCTGCTGTAGTTGTGATTTGCACTTCAAACAGTATTTTTTTTTTCAGGAAATTGAACATTTAGAGTCAACAAGTGAATTTTACAGTCCAGCAACAAGTGTATTATACATGAGTCTTGGTCAGAAGCTGTTGGACAGATTTAACATGCAGCAGAAGGCAGACAGACATATTATTCCAAAGGTAGTAAAGATTTTCACATCTGCATTAGCATGGGCGACTTTCGGACTTAGGTGTGAAAATTTACATCTGTTCGTTCATTCATCCGTCCGTACACTTTTGTCCTCACTAGAGTCCACCCTGTAGGAAATCTACAAACTGTAAAACTTTACAGTTTCACATCTCTGATTGTTTTATCTTACTGAGCTAAACAAGGGTGACAACTCTTACTCTTCAGGTGCTTGTTTTCAGTACCCATGTGTGACATAAACTTCAATGAAGTTCTTAACCCTTCTCATGCTGAATAATTTAAGATGCCACGCCCACTTCTAATTTTCAGCCAGTCATATTACTTGATCCAAGTTGTTGATACAAATTCACATACTTAATAACAAAAAGTGCAGATCCAGATTAGTTGGCTTCTTCAGAAGCCAACTGATCTGGATCTACACTATTTGCAAAGTCAGGGTATATCCGGGTTCAGCAGGACTAGGGTTAATATTTTTAATGACTTTTTGAATGTTTCAGAGTCCCATCAACAGTAGTTTAGGAGAATGTACCAGAGGACTTCTTAATAAGGATTAATGGATGATAATTCAGGGGATAATTTTTTTCCAGTTCTCAGCTAGACGCTTCAAATTATTACCCACAACATATATTTTTTGTGGAGAAATAAGAAAAAATTATCCCAGATTTATCAACAATTACTCCTTCCTAACAAGTCTTCTTATGTAGTATAGCTCTAAATAAGATGATAATTGAGGACATATGATGCACAACGTAGAAAAGGGATCTTATGCAGTTTGTGGACAACCTAGGTCCAGATCAGCTTGTGCAGCCAAGCAGTCTAATCTGGGCATTTTCTGTTCTTCGACATATTCTCATATTATCATCCTTTCTCGCGTTATTGTCCACCCTTCAATACAAATACAGGAAAATAACAAATGCTTCAAAGTAAGTTTACAAGTAAAGTCTAGCTAAAATAATAATCTTTATTACTTATTTGTTTGCTAAATAATATTTACAAACACTTTCTGGAGCAAAAATGTAAAATATGCAAAATTTTCTAATTTTCAAGAGGGTACTCCTAACAATTAACATTTTATAACAAAATGTCAAGTTCTAAAATGAAAAAGCCCACACAGAAGTTGGTATAATTGATGGTTCTGTAAAACAAAATAAGTAAATGCAAGCTTGTTTTGCTTTTGGTATTTATTTTGGAGAATACTTTTGGGGTGGACGATAACATGAGAAACGTCCAAAAATGCACTAAAAATTTGTAAAAGCTGGGAAAATATGAAAATGATAGAATTTCTAGTAACTGCTTGAAGACATCATTCAAAACATTACAAATGCTGAGGTAAAGTAGTTCGAGTCTGAATTCTCATTGACAGTTAACTGGTAATACTGGTGTACGATAACTGCAGAAAACAGCATACTCCAGTATCCACTGATTCTGTAAGCGGACAATGCAGGCCCAGATCAGCCTGCACTTATGCGCAGGATGATCTGGGCCTGCATTGTTGGCAAATTGCATAAGGGTCCTTTTTGTGCTTTGCACATTGTATTAAAGATAGTTGTGTTTTAGCTTGCCAGTAGGAAAGTACAGGAAGATCTATAGCAGCCATGCAATTTTCTAGTGATTAAATGGTGTGAGCTTATCAAAGTAGTTGTGAGTGATGCATCGTGATCATGTGGTGTTGCTTGATCATGTGGTGTTGCTTGATCATGTGGTGTTGCTTGATCATGTGGTGTTGCTTGAGCATGTGGTGTTGCTTGATCATGTGGTGTTGCTTGATCATGTGGTGTTGCTTGATCATGTGGTGTTGCTTGATCATGTGGTGTTGCTTGATCATGTGGTGTTGCTTGATCAATGAAAATTGGCCCAGTGGGGCATAGCAAGACAGGGTCATAGCACTATAACAGTAATCATCAGGGAAATTCTGCGTGGTATAATCTTGGGGGGTGGTTGGGTGGTGCGAAGGTGTCGTGTATCTTATGTCACCGAGGTGTCCGACTGATATTGGCTTACAGTTGGGCAAGGCCTACTATCCTTGTAGCAGGTAAGGGTAGAGGGGGGAATATTTTTATTTCTTCTGTTTCTTCACTTTCATTCCTGTTCCTTTTTCTTCCCTGTTCATCTCTTTCATCTCTTCTACTATCTCTTCTATCTCTTTTCTCCCTTTCTCTGGGAAACGACACAAAATGATCCACAAGGGTTGACGTGTCGTTAAACCTCAACACAATCAACTCTGCATCTGAAGTACTCGATACATCAGTGTTTCATATTGATAACACAATGGCTGTATGCTATCAAATTTTTCTTCTGTGGTGAAAAAAAGAAGAAGAAAAACAGGTTTCTTCTTTCAAACATCATTTCATTTGGGGGCTTTTGTATACAAGATATTCCAAACTCTATCCCCGAAAATCTGATATTAAGGTTTGCAAAATAATGCAGCAAATCATAGGTAAAGCATAAAGCAAACAATGTTTTGTTTTTCATAAATTTTATTCATATTGAAGAAACTAAATGTTTTGCATGTGTAAAAGATGTTATGCCAATTAATTTATGTCTGTGAATATTTAACTGTCAGATATTTAACCCTTAAAGCGCCAATCACAACTATTGTCGTCTGTTTTTTCATCTGCTTGTGATTTTAAAAGTCATTTTTGCAAACAGTGTGGACCCAGATCAGACTCTCATCTGGGTCCACACTGTTTGCCTGTATGCAAAAATAGGTTCAATAAAGTTTGCAAGAATATTCAGCAGATGACATAAATAGACGACATTTTCAGATGCAGTTTTTCTTGGCACTTTAAGGGTTAATCTATACCACTTTATGGGCAAATTCAGCAGAACAAGAATTGATGATATGTTTCTTTTTTTTCCCAGAAAATAAATTGACTATTTCATGCAAATTGTCTCCTAAGACACCTAAGGGAATCTGCTGAATTTTTACCCAGCATACTAATGGGTTAAGGTCGTGGTAGGGTATTGCAAAGGTGTCGTGTATCTTATGTCACTGGGGTGTCCAACTGATATTGGCTTACAGTTGGGCAAGACCTGCTATCCTTGTAGTAGATAAGGGTAGAGGGGGAATGTTTTTATTTCTTGTTTCTTCACTTTCATTCCTGTTCCTCTTTCGTCCCTGTCCCTCTCTTTCATCTCTTCTACTATCTCTTCTCTTTTCTCCCTTTCTCTGGGAGACGACACAAGATGACCCACAAGGGTTAATGTGTCATTAAACCCAACACAATCAATCTAATGGATCAAAGGTTGTTTCAGTGATCACTATGCATCCTAGCTGTAGTTGGATCAAAAGTTTTGTGGATATAATATACATTGTAATTCCTGAAAAGAGGTTATCCAGAAAATATTTTTCTTAGTACTGCATGCATTAAGAAAACAGGCCTTTTCAAATATATTGAGAATTTTGCCACCAAAAAATGAAAACTTTCTGATGAAAAATTCTGGAAGTTTTTATATTTCTGCTCTAAACATAGATTGTGGGTACTTGTTAGGGATGTCTATGTTTTTGATCAGAAATAAGAAAACTAATTTATAGCCCGGTAAACCCCAGTATAAAAGTGGGGTTTAAGGGGGTCAAAACTACATAGACATGTTTTCGTGATGAAAACGTTGTGGGTTTTAGTAAGAACCAACAACATACGTTCTTATTGAGAAATAGCCAGGCTCAGTGGCTTAGTCAGATGCATGTCCGACTGAGATCAGGCGGTCATGAGTTTCATAGCCAATGGGTCAGGCAACATTCTTTTGTGGAGAGTATAAAATATTTTCTACGGGTCATTGTCTCCCATCTGCTGATTCAAGAAGGGCAGTTGCAGTTTCTAATGAAAGAATATGCACTTGTACTGGTTAACTGCTTAGAGGACTAAACCTGCCAGAGAAAAAAGTGTGGTAAGTAAAACTGACCATGCTGGACAGACACTAATGGGTTTACTTGGTCATAAAACCTCAACACAACAAGCAAATCATGCAGAAATAAGTAAAATGTCAGTACTTTACAGTGTATCTTATGGGAAGTATGATGTACAGTTATGGTATTATTCTCATTTTCTTCTTTAAAACATATGCTGAGTACTCTATATAATTATCTCTGTAAGATGATTATAATGAGTGGACACTCATGAGTGGACCCCTAATGAGTGGACTGTACTTATTTTGATAAGAGAAATGGAACAAAAAAAATGTATAAAGAATACTTCATAGCATACCTGCCACCTTCCACCTGTTGAGTGCGAGATTCACGATTTTTTCCACATTTTTTTACCTTCCGATCGTGTTGGCAAAATATTATCAAAATCACGATTTTACAACAACCTCACACCCGATTTTTCTATCAGCCATATTTTTTAATTACGATATTTTGGTGTTCCAAGGATTCGTTGATGTGCCTTGTTCACTCAGGGAAAATGTCAGAGGATTACCGGTTGATGTCTATATTTGTAATTTTGGGTCGCGTGACTGTTGCTAGGAACTTCTTTTGTTTACGGTAATTTTGGTGCACCTCAGATTTTTTCATTGTACGTATGGGTAAAAACGGCCGAACAGTGCAGAATTGTGTGAAATCTCGGAGGCATGTGTACAGATACATCAGGTTTTCCCCAAAATAAATAAATGACGTATTCAAGAGGTATCGTTATTGAAAACAGGTAACACAGGTAAGCTTTCATTGAGTTGATTAATGAAATAGTTTGTGGTAGCTGAGTTGAGTGAGTTAATGCCGATATTCATGATTTTTGTTGGCAGTAGAACAGAGAAAACAGATAGAAATCAAAAACGGAGAAGAAGAAAAACTATTCTTGTAAATTTAAATCTGAGTGGAAGGCTGAATTTTCATGGGTTAGCCAGAGTAACAAAGAGGAATGTTATGCATTTTGCAATGCTTGTCTCCAGCATTTCAGTGTTTCACATGCTGGAAAGAATGATTAAAAAAAAACACTCATGGAACAGACTTGCACAAGGATTCTTTGAAGGATAATAAACAAAAGTCTGTTGGTGATTTTCTGCTAAGAAAAGTGGATGAAAAGGTGATAGATGCAGAAACATTATTCAGCAACTTAGTGCCAGAACATAACCTTCCATTCACAGTGGCAGATCACTATACAAAACTGTGTAAATAGATGTTCCCAGGCAGTGAGACTGCAAAGAAATTTTCCTGTTCCAGAACAAAGACCACACAAATTGTGAAGAGAGCAATTGTCCCTTGTCTGAACAAAATTGTGGTAGATCACTGCAGATTAAATTCATTTTCTCTTGCAATTGATGAAAGTAATGACAGAAAATCCTATAAGAACTTAGTGATCTTGTTGTGAGTATTTGATCCTGCCAATGGAATGGCATTAATTCGACCTCTGGATATGCCAGTTTGCAACATAGGCACTGCTGAAAATATTTTCAACAAAGTTGATCGGGCATTAAAGTAAGTAAATTTTTAAAATCATGTTGTGGGTACTTGTTTGATTGTTTTTTATCATTTTAGTTATCAAGGAATATATTGAAGAAAACCCTATGGTGCTATTTTATTTTCAGACCTCGAAACATTTTATGGGACAATTTGGTTAGTTTTGTCAGTGACAACTGCAATGTTATAATGAGGAAAAACAAGTGCGCTTCCATGGATTAAGGTGAAGAATCCAGATGTCTTTGACCTTGGCTGTGTGTGTCACCTTGCAAATCTGTGTACAGTGGCTGGAGTAAAGGCATTACCACTGCTTGTGAAGGACCTACTTATAGATGTATATTACCATTTCCATCACAGGTAATTACTTACTCATCTGAACTATAAAGTTTCCAAAATTGGAATTTAATGTTTATCCTGTCAAACCATTAATTAATGTACCATTCTGATATTTCAGCACAAAGCGAAGGGAGGTCTATAAAGAATTCATTGACTTTGCAGATGGGGAACCACTGGAAATATTAAAACACACTACAACAAGGTGGCTGAGTTTGCAGAGGTGTTTACAAAGACTCCTTCACTATTGGCCAGCACTAAAGAACTACTTCAGCAGTCATGATGATGTTGAGAAAGATGGAATGGCAAAGAGAGTAGCAGCATGGTTGTTTGATCCACAGATGAAACTTTCCTGCCACTTCCTGACACTCATTTTGGACATATTGAAAGAATTCAGTACAACCTTTCAGGTACAGTCAGTTTCTAATATGTGTCTTCAATATATTACACACTTGTAATTCTTATACTTTAAAGCTCTGCAACTGTGGTTATTACATTAATGAAATGTCTGTCGCTGTTTCAGGCTGATGGTCCAAAACTCGGTTTCTTGGCTGCAGAAACAGATCGACTTCTGAGGAAGGTTTTGATGAAATTTGTTTTGGCTAAAGTGATTAGGGAGCAGGAAGATATCACCACCATCAGCTTCACAATTTCAGCACATCAACATGCTTATACCTTTATAGCAGTGGGTACTGAGGCACGACTTTACTTGGCAGACATTGAGGATGACTTAGAACAAGGAGTGAAGCCGAAGTTTTTCAGGTGCTTGTTTCCATATTTTATATTCAGTGTTATGTTGCAGTAACAATAATGTACGTGTATTAAACCTGATAACACACACTATGGAACATGTCATTTTCTATTTTCAGGGGTGTCAGGGCCATCTATGTGGCTGTGGTGAAGATGATGATGCAACAAGGAAAAATAAATCCTTTACCACTGTGATATAATGCGATGTGCTGTGATTTAATTATGCACCTTTTAATTCTAATAAAGATTCCAGTATTTTAATCTTATATGAGATACAAGTATAGTATATCATTAGCATTTTTAAGTAGCAGCATTTTTAGACAAAGTGAAATAAAGTATTATATATTTGATTTTCTGTTCTTTTGTTTTAGTTGCAAATCTCCACTATGAGAATTTCAAGCAAAACACTTAACCCTTGCCCTGCTGAACCCGGATATACCCTCCTTTTGCAAACACTGTAGATCCAGATCAGTTGGCTTCTGGATCTGCACAGTTTGCCATTAAGTATGTAAATGTATAACAACAATCTGGATCAAATAATGTGATTGGCTGAAAATTAGAAGTGGGCATTGCATCTTAATTTTTTCAGCATGACAAGGGTTAACACGCTTGATGTTGAAAAAAAGCCGTTCCACGATGAATCTCCATAAAGAAAATTTTCAAAAGTTGGCAGGTATGTCATAGATCCAGACAAGATGCTTTCTTCAATCTTAAGTTGATGATATATTTCTTATTTCTCCATGAAAACTTATGTTGTAGGTACTCATTAGGAGCCCCTCACTGAGGCACTTCTAATGAGTACCCATAACATATATTTTAACTTCGTAATACATTAACCTATAGATAATGTGCTATTCTATTCTGTTATTCACCCCCTCCACAGAAAAAACGACCTTTCAGTCGTTATAAAGTCTTAATTCAGAAGGTCCCTTTAACAGTTACCTGTATGACGTAGTTCCTCCCGCTCAAATGATCACGTGTCAGTTTCTTTTCTGTGGACTTTGAATGTTCAAGGATTATTATTCTGTGTTAGAAAAAATGGATTAAAATTATTCTACACGGTTAAAATTTTTATATCCTTGACTTTCTCTGGTTCTATATTCACTCCTTCTACTATCTATGTACTTATTTTCGAAATATCGATCTTAGATTTCTTGTTTTCTCAATGTTAAATTTCTTCCTTTGTTTCCGCGTCAGTCGATGCATTTCGCCCGCGGCAACTGTGGCCATTTAAAAGCTAAATGGGATACACATTTATCATGTCTAACTTGTAATTCTTGCACACGTATCTCTCCGTGTTATATTTGTAGTTCCTGGACAGAAAAAGTTTGGAACCTAGCAGAAAGAAGACGCCTTCATGCTACTAGAAAATCAGTTATGACGCAGAAGAGAAAACAGAAGAAATCAAAGAAATCCAAGAAGTCCCAGTCAGACATGTCTGACAACGGGACAGTTGATGGGAGCACCGCCCCTCATAGCTTTACTGCTCGGGGCAGGACCCATCAAGGTGGCAGCCTGGCGGACTTAGAGTCTGACCGGGCACTAAGCCCACCAGTCACCAGTCACCAGTCACCAGTCAACCAGTCACCAGTCAACCAGTCACCAGTCAACCAGTCACCAGTCATCCAGTCACTGGGCAACTTATCTCCGTTCATCCAGTCGCCAGTCAACCAGTCACCAGTCAACCAGTCACCAGTCAACCAGGCACCAGTCAACTAGGCTCCAGTCAACCAGGCATGGGTTTACAGTCATTCCCGTATGACCTACAAACACAAATTCCGCCTGGTTATATTCCTATAAATGTGCCTGTACAAAGCTACGCTCCGTCCATAAGTAGCCATATTTCACAGGGTAGTGTCCACAGACTATCCAATGTCTTTATTCCTGGTTACGAACGTTCTAATAGACTAGAACTTCCTAATCCAGCTTCTTCCTCTAGACAGATTATTCCACTCGAACCTGATTTTTCGCAGGTCTCAGATCCGAGTGTAATGATTGAGCCTCCAAATTCAAATGATTTATCTATCTCCAGACCTTCAAGGAAGGATCAGTCTAAAAGAGAGCATAAATCTAAAAAGAGAAGAAGACATCGATCGTCCTCTTCTTCTATCTCTACTTCCAGGTCAGACTCTTTGAGTTCTTCTCGGCGAAAGAAAAATTCAAAGAGATCTAAGCACTCTCATAAAAAGAGAAGAAGACGATCGATGACGCCTTCTTCTTCATCAAATTCCTCCCAATCTCAACTTGACATTGGTAGATATACAAGGGCTCATAAATCTCCCCAGGTTGTTCAAACGCCAACTCCAATACAACCTGAGGAGACTAATTTTAGTCAAATCACAAATCAACCTATTAATTACGATCAGATTCAGCCGAATCTCACTCAACAGAATAAGGAGTCAGATTCGGAAACTGAATCCGAAGTCTGGTCATTTGATCGTGCGATTAACGAGGTCTTCCGGCTTCTTCCTCCTGAGTTATGCCCCAAAACTCAGCAGGATCAAGCTCCATTAAAACCTCTCTCTGGGATCGAACAATTAATGGAGTCTCGTTCCACTCCTATACTTGTCCTCCCACAATCCAAATTAGTACAAAATACAACAAAATATATTCAAAATAGACTAGAATCGGACAAATGTTCAAGAGATTGGATTTGTCCGCAAAGCTTGGTTTCGGCTCTTGCTCCGACTAAATTCTACAAGAGCCAAAACCAATATTTGCCAACTGATAATATCCCTCAATTAGAAGCGGATGCATCGCTCCTAGACATTTCTAATAAAGGAAGAGCTTCTATTCCGCTCAAGAATCTAGAAGCATGGGAAAGGAAGGCTAGAAAACTAGTCGCTATTAATTCTCATGCTGATCTATTTTCTTCAGCTGCCTTCCTTTCATTACAACAGGAATCGATGTCGGTTGCGGCCCTTTCCAGACTTCTGGAGGCCGTAGCCAAATCGATTAAACATGCTACTGCCATGTCTACACTTTTAACTACTGAATTATTTCAAGCTAGGAGGGACGCAGCCCTAGCTTCGTCTAAACTACTACTCGACAATTCCACATACGAGTTAAGGAACGCTCCTATTAACTCAAAATCCTTATTTGACGGCAGGATAAAAGAAATAGCTAAATCAAACTTCGAAGCTCAACAGCAAAGGTTTCTAGCTTCTACATCCATTCAGTCACAATCTCATTCTTATAAGCCTCCTTCGCAGAGCAGAGCTTTCAAGATACCTAAATATCCTGCTAAACAAACAACATCCAGACCTAAACCTACGCAGTCGTATAGGTCCAAAAATATTCCTCAAAGCTCATCTTCTCACATTAAGAAAGATAATATCAAGAGGACTGGTAACATCCGTCAGTTCCCCTCCTCTAAACCTGCCTCTTCCTCCGCAAGATTATGAAGGCCCGCCCTTTCCACTGCCTGCTCTTCCGCTCGCGGACATTCCAGTGGGAGGACGATTGGCCCATTTTGCGGAAAAATGGGAGGAAATAACAGACAACAAATGGGTCCTCTCTATCGTACGAAACGGATTCAGGATACCATTCATCAAAATTCCTCCTTTGTCATCTGTTCCGATCAGAATGAGTCAATCCTCCTCCCCGTTTCTCAGAGAAGAGATCGAAAATCTTCTCAACAAACGGGCAGTGGAAAGGGTACAGAATCCGGAAACTCCCGGCTTTTATTCCCGGATATTCCTTGTGCCAAAAAAGAACGGAAAGTTTCGTTTAATATTAGACCTGTCTTTATTAAACCGTTACATAGAAAAACAAGCATTCAAAATGGAGACAGTCAAATCGGTAAGACAAGCGATGAGACTCAACGATTGGGCTGTCTCCATAGATTTAACAGATGCATATCTACATGTGCCGATACATCGTCAATCCAGGAAGTATCTTCGTTTCGTACACGAAGATCAAGTATATCACTTTTCGGCCCTACCGTTCGGAATGTCCCTAAGTCCGTTAATTTTCTCGAAACTGATGGACGCTATTGCAGCTTTTCTACGCCAACGTGCCATATCAGTTTTTCCATACCTAGACGATTGGCTGATAAAAAATCTGATTCACAACCGTCTGATTACTCAGACAAAGATTTGCATTCAAACTATTCAAAGCCTAGGTTTTCTGCCAAATCTCAAGAAGTCAGACCTCTTTCCTGCTCAGAAATTCACCTTCATAGGTATGGAATTTCTGACGCAACAAAATTTAGTCAGGGTTCCAGCGGATCGTGTACAGAACCTAATTCTATCAATCAAGAAAATAATGTCAGCAAAACATGTATCGGCACGAACTTTCCTTTCTCTTTTGGGCAAACTCAGTGCTGCAGCAGACCTTGTTCTCCTGGGCAGACTGCACTTACGTCCTCTTCAGATGTGCCTGCTGTCAGTCTGGAAACCTCATATTCTTCCTCTCGATCACCCGATCTCGATAAACGGCATGATTCGATCTCACTTACAATGGTGGATAAACCCCTTTCGATTCGAGTCAGGGACTTCAATCCATCCTCCAGACCCCAAATTCTTCCTTTATACGGATGCCAGTCATTACGGATGGGGAGCTCATTTAGAGCCGACAACACTGTCCTTTCATGGTCGCTGGACAGAAAACCAATCCCAGCTCCATATCAATATGTTAGAAATGATGGCCATACGATTAGCACTGAAACAAGCCAAAACATTTATTCACCATTCTTGCATCATGATATCCACAGACAACACAACGGTGGTCTCATATATCAACAAACAGGGTGGCACTCATTCCCCCAATCTTTGCGTAGAAGTTTGGAAAATACTCAATTGGTGCCTGGAACAAGACATAGTTATCAGAGTACGTCACATCCCAGGCAAATTCAACATTCTTGCAGACCGCCTCTCAAGACTAGACAAACCTATCAAGACAGAATGGGCTCTGGATCAAACAGTTGCGAATTCAGTATTCCAGATGCTCAACTTCCCAAACGTGGATCTGTTTGCGACAAGATTCAACCACAGACTCCCATTATATGTCTCTCCAGTACAAGACTACAAAGCACTAGCGATAGATGCCCTGTCCATGGACTGGAATCATCTTCATGCATATGCTTTTCCTCCTTTTATTCTGATACCTGCTGTTCTAGAGAAAATCCGACAACATCAGTGCAGAATAGTTCTCATAGCTCCGTTCTGGCCACAGCAACAGTGGTTCTCAGAACTTCTTCTTCTATTAGTGTCAGCTCCGATTCGTCTGCCACTAATTCCAAGACTACTGACTCAATCCAAAGGAAGATTTGTACATCAAAACCTCCCAATTCTCGACCTTCACGCTTGGGAGTTATCAAACAATCAATCAGAGATAAGAAATTTTCACAAAACGTTGCAGATTTTGTCTCCAGATCAAGAAGAGCATCTACACAAAAAGTCTACGATGCAAAATGGACCATCTTCTCTAATTGGTGTCATACAAAAAAGGTTAATCCGATCTCGGCCCCTATTACAGTTATAGCTGATTTCTTAATCTTTCTTTTTTCGGAAAAGAAATGTCAGATTAGTACTATTAAAGGTTATAGATCTATGATCTCTAACACTTTAAAATTCAAAACTGGTAATAGAATCGGATCTAATCCAGTTTTATCTGAACTTATCAGATCTTTTGAACTTCAACGACCAGTACAAAGATCTCTTACACCTAAATGGGACTTATCATGGGTTTTAGTATGTCTACAAAAACCACCTTTTGAACCTCTTGATAAGGCTTCTAAATTTCACGTTACTATTAAGACAGCCTTTCTCTTAGCTCTTGCCACTGCTAAAAGGTGTAGTGAAATACATGCTCTAGCTATGGATTCACAACATTTAAGATTTAATCAATCTGATGGTTCAGTTTCCTTGATTCTTAAATCTGGTTTTTTAGCAAAAAACCAGCTTCCTTCTGTTAAACCAGATCCTATTGTTGTTCCTAGTCTTGCTCGAATATGTAAATGGGAACATACTGACAGACTTCTTTGCCCCGTTAGGGCTCTGAAATTCTATCTCAAAATGACTAGCTCTTATCGCCAAAATAGAACTAGACTTTTTCTTCCTATTAAAGGCAATAAGGATATCTCTAAAGATACTGTCTCGAGATGGATATCTTACACTGTTAAACTTGCCTATAGGAAACTCACTAAACGAGATATCTCTTTCCTTAAAATCAAAGCTCATGAAGTTAGAGCTCTTTCCTCTTCTTGGGCTTTCTTCGACAAAGTTCCTCTCAATGATATACTTCAAGCAGCGGTTTGGAATAGTTCATCAACTTTTGCCAAATTCTATCTCAGAGACATGTCTCAACAAGCACAGAATCTCCAAAGTTTGGGCCCCATTGTAGTGGCCCAAAAAGTGGTGGGGGGCCAACAGCAATCAGCTATGGATGTGTAGACAACGTCAACAGCCCCCCTAGACCTGATGCTATACTAGAGAGGTACTAATTATATCTTTATTATATATATATGTTAACCCTGGATTACTTTATCCTTGGTTAAAGGATCTTATTATTGCCTTAAGCACTAATTATGTCCTCATTATATATATATAAAAAATAAATCCTTTTATTAAGCCTTAATTCAGAAGTTGGGACTAACTTATTAGGAGAAATCCTCCCTCCTATTCTACAAATTCTAGCACATTATCTATAGGTTAATGTATTACGAAGTTAAAATGAAGTTTTTTAAAAAGTAAAACATATTTTAACGAGTAATACTTAACCTATAGATAAGTATTTATCGTCCCACCTCCCTTCCCTCGCTCCTTTCTCCTAATTGTGTATTGTTTTACACATAAAAGAAACTGACACGTGATCATTTGAGCGGGAGGAACTACGTCATACAGGTAACTGTTAAGGGACCTTCTGAATTAAGACTTTATAACGACTGAAAGGTCGTTTTTTCTGTGGAGGGGGTGAATAACAGAATAGAATAGCACATTATCTATAGGTTAAGTATTACTCGTTAAAATATGTTTTACTTTTTAAAAAACTTCATTTTCGTGGAGAAATAAGAAAAATATTTATCTGATACCCCTCTTATCTGGAACTATGATTGTGCTTTTATCTGGAGCATTGTTTACGAATATAGTTTTATTTACATATTTTCTCGAAGTGTCTGCCTGGCTGAGTGGTTAGTGCTTTCGACTTTAGATGACGAGCTCCCGTGTTCGAAACCTGCTGGAGGTGGAATTTAGCTCATTACTATGGCGTTTCATTGCACAGATCCTTTCATTATCACCCTTCCATTTTATCAAGATGACTTAAATAATGTAGAAAGAGACATAAAACACTAAATCATCACCTCATACATGTATTTTCTCTGTTGTCAGTTGAAGCAAGTTTTCACAAAATACACAGAGAAGATGATGGATCCAAATATTGAAAATCTTAACCACAGGTTGTGCTGGATGAAGATCCAGAAAGAATTGTATGGTGACATGTCATTGGTATGTATCACTAAACCTTTACCACTCTCTGGGCTTATTCAGCAGACAACACACGTGGATGTTATTTTTCTTATTTTTTCTAGAAAACAGGAATTGACATTTCTTGCAAATTTTGTCCAGTGGAGACAATTGGCATGAAATGTTAAACTTGTTTTATGGAAAAAATAAGTAATATTTCAGTATGTTGTCTGCTGAAAATTTTACCCAGAGTGCTAAATGTTAACCAAGAGAATTCTACGGTACTGCCTAGCAGACGAGTCACATGGAAATGCCAAGTCTTATTTTCTCAGAAAAAAAAAAAAAAAAAAAAAAAAAAAAAGCCCGCTGGAATGTTGTCTGCTGCCATTTCGCTCACTGCTTTAAAGGTTAAAGGTCAGGTGGTAGAACATACCACCTGTGTCCTGTTAACTCTTAAAGCTACAAGCAAAATTTGTATCAGACAACATTCTAAGTTTGTTTTTCATAGAAAATAAGTCTTGACATTTCATGTGAATGGTCTGCCTGGCAGATAGTTCACATGAAACATCAGCTTATTTTCTATGAAAAAAAGAAAAAAAATAGTTTAAAAGTGTTGTCTGCTACAATTGTGCCTGGTACTTTAAAGTTTGATGTTCAAATTTTTCAAATTCTTTTGTTTTCTGAAAACCTGTGTTTAATGTCTGGATTTTATCAAATCTGCACTTATACTGACAATAGATAGTGGTTCAAGTTTTATCCATTACTTGCCCTACCTTTCCTTAGTGACCATGAGGTTAATGTCACTTAGTCTTTGAGAAAATTACATTGATTAATTTTTTTGTAAATTAAAATATATTTTTTTGCATTTATATCCACCTTTACTGCTTTTGGGGCTAAAACAGCAGACAACAAATTGATAATATTATGATTTTTCCAAGAAAACAGGATTTGACATTTCATGCAAATTGTCTCCACTGGAGACAATTTACAATTTGCATGAAATGTTAAAATGTTTTTTGGGGGAAAATAAAAAAAGACATTTTAAAATGTTGACTGCTGAAAATTTTACGCAGCATGCTATTTAAAGCGATAAATTGTTTGAAGATATTTTGTTTTATTACAGGAAGTTGAAGAAAAAGATTGGTCATTCTTCATTAAAAAGGCTGTAAGTTATCAACTGCATCATGTCAGTTTATCTAGCTCTTTCACTGCCACAGGCAATAATAATAGGCTTTTGCAAACAGCTTAGATCATCTGGATCTATGCTGTTTGACATTCAGTCTTTCAACTTTACATATAAACGTCTTTCCAAACGATAGTTTGTTAAAATAAAAAAGCAGATGACAAATGTTGTCTGAAATTTGGCGCTGAAAGAGTTATGGAGTAGATACATTTTCAGGGGAGGCAACTCTGAGAAAACTATGTTTGCCTTCTTTCTGAAAAGGAGTCTACTCTTAAAGGTAAGAATTTGCTCTGCTTGGGAGCAAATATTTACCTTTTAGAGTAGACTGCTGAAAAGGAGAGCAACACATATCTAACATTAGAAAATAATGGCCTTCATAACCAGCAAGAAGCATCCTGGTGGCCTTGTTGTTGCTGCACCTGATTTTGTATCACAGGTTGCTGGGTTTGAATCCCGCTAGAGGAAGAGTTTAACTCTTTCATTATCATCCCTTTAATCTCAGTATGGCTTAAATAATGTTGAAAAAGACATAAAACACCAAATCATCCCAGCCTTAGCCATAATTTCTAAACTTCTGTCAGACTCCGTCTTTTTTAAAGTTTTATCAAACCTGGTAGTTATTCAGTATATATAATCTCAGATTTCTTTATAGTAAAAACTTCTCAGTTTATTCTCCATCTTAATTGAACGCTATTAAAGAAAAACTGCAACAGGTGACTTTCTGGGTTTTTTTTTTTTTCATTATTTTTCAGAGAAAATAAGTTGGCATTTCATGTGAATCATCTGCCTAGCAGACATTTTACATGAAATATCAAGCCTTATTTTCTCTGAAAAATACTTAAAAAAAAATCAAAATATCTTCTGCTGCAGTTGTGAATAATGCTCTAAAGATTAAGAAGATTAATTGAATGCTATTATTTAATGGTTCTGTACTTACCCTGTGCTCGGACAGAGGGACATGTGCAAAGAGTGCAGACCCAGATATTCAGATACTGCAGAACATGGATTCTGATCAATGTCTATACTATTTGCCACTCATCTACAGTTTTTAGACATATTTTTAGAAGTTCAGTTCTCTCTTCATGCCACCTCTATTTCAAGACACGTGTACAGCTCTTGTGTGGGGAGCACAATGCTCCATGCCAGTGAGACTTGGTCATTGACAAAGCTAAACCTCCAATGTCTGCAGCGAAATGGCAGGGCAATGATCAGACAGATCTGCGATGTCTAGCTGCAAGACATTGTCACCACCAGATCCAGTGAGCTACTTGCGCAGCTTGGCATTGAGGATCTGGACCTCATCCTGAAGGAGAGAAGGCTCTGCTGGTATGGACATGTGGAACGCTCCAATGGTGCAGTCAAAACAGCCTTTAACCTACAAGTTGATGGAAAGCATGGGCCTGGGAGGCCAAAGATGACATGGAAGCAGCTGACAGAGAGGGATTGCAGAGAGTGGAAGCTCTCGGCCATCAACCCTCATGATAGACATACCTGGAGATCTGGTGTGAGATCTGCCATACATGCAGCAAGCCAGCTACCTGGAAGGGGCCCCACTAATGTGGATGTTGCCCCTGTACCTGCACGTTAATAAAAAATCCATTGTTGATGATGATGACGATCGGCAAGTAGTAAAATGGAGTTTCTCAAATTTTAGGACAAGTAAAAAATTGTTAGTTAACTCTTTGCATGCTGGGTAATTTTGCATGCTTTTTTAGCTCGCCTGTATGAAGTACAAGGAGAGCTATTGTAGTCACCCCGGTCGTCCGTGTTTGCGTTTTCGTTTGCGTTTGCGTTCCCGTTCCCGTCACACTGCGTTAAAGTTTTTCAAATGCTTATATCTCAACAGTCACTCCTCACAGAGGCATCAAATTTGGAACTTAGGTACCTTGGAGGGTCTTCTGAGATTCCAAGAGAATAAACCCCTGGGTTCATGCCCCTGGGTGGGGCTAGGGGTCAGAATCTAGGATACCTTTGTAATACTGTGTTAAAGTTTTTCAAATTCTTATATCTTGACTTTCACTCCTCATAGAGCATTCATATTTAGAATTTGGGTACCTGGAGGAGTCTTCTGAGATTCCAAAAGAACATACCCCTGGGTTCATACCTCAGGGTGGGCCTTGGAGTGGGGCTAGGGGTCAAAATCTAGGACACATTTGTAAAATCTTATATGCCTACAGGTTATAGACACAACTGGTTATACATCAGCTAACTATGTGACATCGGTTTAAGTGTAAGAGAGTGAAGGTCATGGTGACCTACATTTTATGGTCCAGGTCACCTAGATTTCACGGTCCAGTGATTTTGCCTTATATCTTGAATACTATTTGTTGGATAAATGTCACACCTGGGATATTACTTCCATGTGACCCAATGAATGACCACTTACTATATCTAGGTCAGTGATTTTGCCTTATATCTTGAATACTATTTGTTGGATAAATGTCACACCTGGGATATTAGTTCCTTGTGACCTGATTATTGGCGTCAAAATATATCTCTGTTGGTGTGACCTATATTTCATGGTTCAGTGATTTTGCCTTATATCTTGAATACTATTTGTTGGATAAATGTCACACCTGGGATATTAGTTCCATGTGACCCAATGAATGACCACTTACTATATCTAGGTCATTTTCATGCTTCAGTGATTTTGCCTTTTATTTTTATTACTATTTCATGGAGAATTGTCATACCTGGATTATTATATCTATGTGACAAAATGATTTACATACAAATACATCTAGGTCAGTGTGACCTATATTATATGGTTGAATGATTTCGCCATATAACTTGAAAATTATTTCATAGAAATATGTCATACCCATTTGACTTAATCATTCTAGGACACTGTGACCTATATTTCATGGTTCACTGATTTTCCCTTATAAAGGAAGACAGTGTGATGCAGAAATATTATACCTGGATTATAATTACCATCTGACCCGAAGATTGTCCTCAATATAGTTCAGTTTGACCTATATTTCATGGTTCACTTTTGTCCTTACCTTGAATACTATTTCATTGAGCAATACCATAAATCAAATATTAGTTCCATATGATCCTATGATTGACATCAAAATATATCTAGGTCAGTGTGACCTACATTTCATGATTCAGGGATTTTTGCCTTATATCTTGAAATTATTTGATCAGCAGTTCCATTAGTCAATCTACTTCCATGTGATCCCAAGGGTTGACTTAAAAATATGTCAGTGGTAAATGATAAAAATGTTACAATATAAAATGTACCCAGCAGGCGAGCTACGCTGTCCTACGACAGCTCTTGTTGTAGTCTGTTATTTTTTTTTTAAATAACTTTTTTAAAAAAAGAATCTTTCAGGAATACCATCAGAGTGTCAAACAGTTTGGATCCAGATCGGGCCCGACGTTATGTCGGGCCTGATCTGGGTCCAAACTGTTTGCAAAGGTTATCAGCTGATGACAAAAGTCGCCACTAGAGGGTAAAGAGTTAATAGCATATTTTGGGTAAATATGATAATGTTAATATTCTTGAAATCTTGTAATTTTTTATTTAGATTGGAAAGCTGCTTTTTGAGATCATCATTTCTGAAGTGAAGATACCAGCTGCTGGGAAAGGGGCAGCAGTTAAGTGAGTATAAATGAACCTTGATACATGTATAACTGAACCTACCTTGGGCCACTTGACTCCACGGCCGATTGTACTTAACCATGCCCATATAGATAGCGGTTAATTTCACCTAGACAAACATTACATATTTACCATTAAAATATACAGGTGAAATCAGTATGCTGTGTTTGTCTCACCATTACCATTTGATTTTTACCATTGCTTTTATTTAGGACTGTGTCTCTCCAACTTCTATAGTAGCCAATATAATGGTTTGAAACTTGCATCAAAGTAAAAATATAGGCAAGGCATGTGCTTAAAGGTCACAGAACTTTGTTGAAATTTTTATTGCTAGAGTTACATACCCTTGATTTACTTAGAAATCTTGTCTTATACATATGCCATAGTAGGCTCCTGTCTCTGCACTATTCACACCGTTTTACAGATAATGATTTCAAACTTGCAGCTAAGTAAGAAAATAGGCTGGGCATGTGCATAAAGGTCACAGAACTTTGTTCATGTTTTTATTACTAGAATTACATACCCTTGATTTGACTGAGAAATAGTGCTTGTGCCATAGCAGGGTCCATGTCTACCAAACTTCTACAGTTTTCAAGGTAATGATTTGAAACTTGCAGCAGAGTAAGAATATAGTCTGGGCATGTGCATAGAGGTCACAGAACTCTGATCAAATTTTTATTGCTAGAGTTACACATGCTGGATTTACTTAGAAATTTTGCCTCATACACATGGCATATTAGGACTGTGTCTCTGCAATTTCTATAGTTTTCAGGATAATGGTTTGAAACTTGTAGCAAAGTAAGAATATAGGCTGGGCATGCACATAAATGTCACAGAACTCTGATCAAATTTTTATGCCCCTTTTGTTTGAAGAATGGTGGAAAGGGCATATAGTGTAACCCCTGTCTGTCCGTCTGTCTCCATCCGCATCCGGCATTAGCAATTTGTGTTAAAATTTTTCATGCGAGAGCATCTGGGTCCTTTTGACAAATTTCTATTTATTGCTAGAATTACATGTCCTTAATTTACTAAGAAAGATGGCCTTGTATACATGGCATAGTAGGCTTAGTGTCTCCACAACTCCTCCTATAGTTTTCAAGATAAAAAATGATTAGAAACTTGCAGCTAAGTAAAAATATGGGCAGGGCATGTGCAAGAAGGTCACAGAACTCAGATCAGATTTTCAGTAGTAGTGGGGCATTCATTCCCTTTACGGATTTTCTAGTATTTAATTTTTAACTTGTTTATAATACTGACAGCAGCCGTCATATGTGACACAAACTTCTGAAAATTCTTGTTCATAATTTTATGTTCATTTTATTTTAAAAATCAATATCTTTTGAATGTTAATATCCATTTAGTTGATATTTGATGTTAGGCACTGGTCCATAATTACATTCCATACCAAGCCAGTCTCAGTCATTGAGCTTGAGGTCAAGGTCATAGGCTCAGCTTTTTCATGTTAAGGTTTGTGTTAAAGCTTTTAAAGCTGTGTAGCTCCTGTTTGCTTAGATTGATAAGGTTGATATTTGGACTTGTTTATATACCGAGGGTTGAGCGCAAGACTGGCGTAAGTCATCTGGTTGTATTCCCCAAACCTAATCTCCTCACCATGAAGGTGTTATGAAGATTACAACATTTCTTTCTGTAAACAATGAAAATTTAGGTGCCATTGCTCGTATGAGCAATGGCACCTAAATTTGCATTGTTTACAAAGGGGTCCAAGTTGCCCCTAAACAAGGGTTTCAAAAATGTGTTTGAGTTACCATAGTCTTGCGCTCAACCCTCGATACGACTAGTCAAAAGACATATCCTGAGCAAGACCTCTTCCCCTGGCAGTGACCCTGAGGTCAGGTTGCAGACTTCAGATTTTTCATATGATCGACACCCAAGATTTTAGGCAAGCTTTTTTTACATGCAATAGGTCTTGTTAAATATGGCCTGCTGTTTTGTTATGATAATATAACAAATGAAGTTCATTATTATTTCTGTTGCAGAAAAATGGAACCAGCATTCTACACTGTGATAAGAAATAAAGAAAGAACAACACTGGAAGAAATAAAAGTAAGCTGCATATCTCTCATTCTAATTCTTTCCAGAAAAAAGAAAAAAGAAAAGTGTTTACTCTGATACCATTTTCATTAAGGGGAAGTGATACACTCTCAGGGCAGTAACTTTGTCAAAATTGTTTTCCTCCCTTCTGAAAAGGGGTCTACTTTAAAAGGAAAGAATTTGGTCCCATTGGACCAAATCCTTCCCTTTTAAAGTAGACCCCTTTTAAGAAGTTTGGACCACATTCTTTCCTTTTAAAGTAGACCCCTTTTCAGAAGTGGCTTTGTGTGCAGGAAAGGGAACAAACAGGAAGCTACCAAAGTTTTCTCCCTTGTGAAAATAGCAGAAAATCTACCAAATGCACCAGTCCCTTAAAACCCTGAAACTTTGAAGAAATACCATATTAACCCTTAACTCTTTCATCCCTGACTTTCTTAACCCTTAAACTGCCAATCACAACAATTGTCGTCTGCTTTGTCATCTGCTTGTGATTTTAAAAGTCATTTTTGCAAACAGTGTGGACCCAGATCAGACTGCTCCTCTGTGAGGAGTCTGATCAGGATCCACACTGTTTGCCTGTATGCAAAAACAGGTTTGAAAAGTTTGCAAGAATATTCAGCAGACGACATAAACAGATGACATCTTCAGATGCAGGTTTTCTCGGCATTTTAAGGGTTAAGGGTACTTTTCCATGTCTAAATTTGGATGAGTCCATTATCTCAGAAAGGGATGTTGCTTATGCAAAAAATAGAAAACAAATGCTAAACAGTATGATGATAAAATAGAAAAGGCAAACAGCAGAGACCGTCTCATCTGGATCTACACTGTTTGCAAGCCTTTTTTTCTGGTCTGTAGAGTTGAAAGGATTAAAGCTTTTTTTTCTGACAAGAAGTGAGTCTAATAAAACAAAGTGGTGTCCAAGAAGAATACAACATTAAAAATGCCTCTTAAAAATAGTTGGGTAATTTTCTGGGAATTGCCTGGAAATGGTCAAGAAGTAAAAGTATATTAAAAATAGAATCATTTTCTTTTTTTATAAGTGATATATTTGTTATTAAAAGCTGCATAATGTTTGCCTATGAACCTGAAATGCATGTAGAGGTCTTGTTGAGGAGGAGTATATGGTGATAATTCTGGGATAAATTTACTTATTTTTCCATAAAAAACATTTGTTGTGGGTACTGTTGAGAAGTATCTGGCCAAAAGTGCCTCAAATGAATACCCACATCTAATTTTTTATGGAGAACTGGAGAAAATTATCCCAGAATTGTCATCAAACACTCATCCTTAACAAGTCTTCTGATATGTCAACAAAATGGTGAATTGAGCCAGCACATGAGAAAAGGTTGCTTATCACATAGGCAACCAGCAAAGGCTCCGGCAATCTGCGCATAAGTCCAGTCTCGCCAGTGCCTTTGCTGTTTGCAGACATGTTGTAGAGACCTTGAGGAAGCATCAGGCAAAACGCCCATGTCTGTAGCCCAAAAAGGAGACTGCACACATGTTTAAAGAACCACGGACCGAAAAGAAACAACATACAGTCCCTTTTTTGATGAGCTGGCTCAATTAGACGATAGTATTTACTGTTTGTAGCCCCACCCAGAATTTCTGAAGCTAATGAGCTGTGAGGACAACATTGTGTTCCATGTGTCAGAGTTACCACTCCTGGTTCCACCATTGCCATGGTTGTCGCCAACACAAGGAGTCAACTTTTTAAATACAGGTACTTGTTCTATTTTTTAGCACCTGCATTAGCATGGGTGACTTAGGCGTGCAGGTTTCTGTCCGTTTGTCCATTTGTTTGTCTGTGCACATATGTCTGCCCAAGCATCCACCCTAATGTCCATCCTAGTGACCACCCTAAATGAAGTCCACCCACATTAAAACTTAACAGTTAAGTTCACTTCTCTGATTGTTTCCTCACTGAGCTAAACAAGGATGACAACTCTCACTCTGCTGGTGCTTCTTTTCACATTTTAGTATGCAGGTGTGACATAAATCTGCAAAACTCTTTCTTTCTTTTGTTTACATTTGTCCAAAATTCTAAAAAGACTTTAACATTTACCCATAGCGCCTTATGGAAACACTACCATGATACCCATAGCGCCTTATGGAAACACTACCATGATCAAACTATCAACAATGTTGGTTTTCCCTAATGTATCATCTTAGAATAAAAATAAGGTTTCTCTCCTGTGAATTATTGTCGAATAACGCATGGTGTTGTTGGGCAGATGTGAATATTAGTTCACTCCGGCAAAGCCGGAGTGAATTAATATTCGCATCTGCCCTCCAAAACCATGCATTATTCTTTGATAATTCACAGTAGATTTCGCATGGTTTTGGAGGGCAGATGCAAATATTATTTCACTCCGGTGAATATTAATTCACTCCAGCGAAGTGAATATTTGCATCTGCCTTTCAACACCATGCATTATTCGATGATAATTCACAGTAGAGAAAAATTATTTCTTTATGAACCTAAACAATTATCCATTTCTTATTATCTCTTTTATGATCAACCTCATAATCTGTACTCATAGCTCCAGATAAGAGGGGATATCCACATAAATATTTCTCATTTCTTCACAGAAACATACATTATGGGTACCCATGAGAAACGCTTTGAAACGCTTCTAATGAACACCCACAACATAGATTTTGAGGAGAAATAAGAAAAAATATCAGTACTTCTTGTTACACTGACAGAAACAACAGCATGTTGGATTAACATACTACTACTCCTATGATACTCTAACTTTTATTAACCCTTAAACTGCCAATCACAACAATTGTTGTCTGCTTTGTCATCTGCTTGTGATTTTAAAAGTCATTTTTGCAAACAGTGTGGACCCAGATCAGACTGCTCCTCTAGGAGCAGTCTGATTAGGATCCACATGTTTGCATGTATGCAAAAATAGGTTTGAAAAGTTTGCAAGAATAGTCAGCAGTTGACATAAACAGACGACATTTTCAGATGCAGGTTGTGGTGGCATTTTAAGGGTTAAGAGGTGCAGAATAACACACCTGGGCCCAGTTGTTCAAAGCTAACGATGTCGTTAGTTAACGATTCGTTAAAATTTACATCGAGTGATACGCAAATATGCTGAAATTTTTTGCTGAAAAAATGTGAGTAGCTTTTGCAGTGCAAAAGCTACTCACATTTTTTCAGCAAAAAATATCAGAATATTGTATATTGAATCCGCTAAAACAGTTAACGAAATGACCCTTAACGAACTCGTTAAGCTAACGACGCTTTGAACAACTGGGTCCTGACTGGTAAATGTGAATAATTGATTCTAGTTATCGCACCTGCGTTAGTGCGGATGACTTAGGTGTGCAAGTTTCGGTCTCTTTGTTCTTTTAATCATGTACCTATGTCCACCCCAGCGTTCGTCCTCATGACCATCCAACATGAAGACTACAAACTGTAACATTTTACAGTTAATTTCACTTCGCTAATTGTTTTATTTCACTTAGCTATTTCACAGTTTAGTCTGTAGGTGCGACATAAACTTAAGTGAAGTTCTTTTTTATTTTGAGACCAATTGTAGCAAAATTCTTCTTTTCATATATGTGGATCTACATACAGTCATCCATTTTCGATCATACCTAAAAATCTTGTAGCTTGCCCCACTTAAGAATAAAAATTATCTAGAGTATTGGGTATCTTTTAGCCGGCCTCGGTGGCTCTGTTGGATGCGCCGTCCGACTGGAGACCAGGAGGTCGCGGGTTCAACCCCCGCCGAGGTCGGCAACATTCTTTCGTGGAGATTGATCATGAAATATTTTCTACGGTCATTCTCTCCCTTCCGCTGATTCAAGAAGGGCAGTTGTCAGTTTCTGGCGAAAGAATGTGCACAATACTGGTTAACCGCTTAGAGGACTAAGCCTGCCCAGTAAACGTGTGGTTAGGTAAACTGACCGCGCTCGACATGACCCCATTGGGTTGACTGGGCCGTAAAACCTCAACACAAATGGGTATCTTTTAGAGATATTTTTAGAAAGATCTTGTTGAACTATTTTCAGGGAAGACTATCCGAAGGTGTGTTGACAGACAATTATCCATGTTCAAGTCTGCACCAGATACTGGGCCAATTTTTGATTCCTTAAATATACTGGGAGCATGCCCATGGAGGGTCAATAAACCGGTAGGTTTGTAGCCTGATTTCATACCATGTTAAATCATTTTAGTCTTGAAACCCACAAAAAGGGTCATTGGCAAACAGTGCAGACCCAGATCAGATGCCGCATTCTGTGCAGACCCAGATCAGATGCCGCAGAATGCAGCATCTGATCAGGGTCTGCACTGTTAGTATTAAATACAGGAATTTCTATAAAACAAAGTAGTGTTTTTAGTCTTGTGAATAATCTGATTCTTAGCCCATTTTAGTCTGGAGACCCTCAAAAGAGTAATTTGCAAACAGTGCAGACCCAGATGAGATGCTACCAAACACAGCATCTGATCAGGATCTCCACTATTTGCAAATAGTTTAGCCATTTTTCTCCAGGAATATCTAAATCTCATAGCCTGACATACCTAAAATTGAAATTGGAGACCCTTATTAGGGTAATAAGCAAACCATGCAGACCCAGATCAGATGCTGCAGAACAGGGCATCTGATCTGAGTCTCTACTGTTTGCAAATAGTTAAGCCATTTTCTCTGGGAATATCTAAATCGCATAGCCTGACATACCTAAAATTGAAATTGGAGACCCCTAAGGGTAATTGGCAAACAGTGCAGACCCAGATCAGACGCCGCAGAATGCGGCATCTGATCTTGGTCTCCAATCTGGGCAAATAGTGAATCCATTTTTCTCTAGGAATATCTGGAAGCATCCTGGCGGCTGAATGTTAATGCTCCTGAGTTTGGATAACGAGGTTCAGGGTTCGAACCCCCCTAGAGGTGGAATTCAGCTCATGACTGTACCATTTCATTGCACAGAGCCTTTCATTATCATCCATCCATCATCGATATGACTTAAATAATGTTGAAAGGGACATAAAACACCAAAAACCCATTTTCTTGGAATATCAAAATCTCACAGCCTGACATACCTAAAATTGAAATATTCTTCCAATATATAGTGTTCGTAGAGTTAATTTAGTCTGAAAGGGATTAATGATTTACTCAGTCTTTTGCATTCTAGATATTGGATTTGATCATCCACGTGTTTAATAGTGGTGGTAACGATGCTGTGGATATACCAATTCTTCCATCTTCCATAGAGAAACCACAAAAACCCAAGGGGTGAGCATAACTTTTTTCAACCATTTACATGTACAGTGAACTCTCGTTACAATGACAGCATTTGTTCCCGAGAACATTGCCATTAAAACAAATTAGCTGTTGTACAGAATACTTAATGAGCAGATTGATTTGTAAGAAAGGTCTTATTTTATTCTTAATTTCTCATAGAACATATGTTTTGGATATTTGTTAGAACTGAGGCAATTCTAACAAATATCCAAAACATATGTTTCTTTAAAGTATTTATTACAATATATTTCTGGCATAATTTGTGACAAATTGTGACAATTCGTTACAGTCAAATTGTCATTATAACGAATTTTGTCATTGCTTCGAGTGTCGGTATAAAGAGGGTTGTCTGTAGTATTAGTTTAAACTTTATTTTGTTTGTATAAATTGACTAGATTGATGCCGGCCTTGGTGGCTCAGTTGGATGCGCCGTCCGACTGGAGACCAGGAGGTCACGGGTTCAACCCCCGCCAAGGTCGGCAACATTCTTTCGTGGAGATTGATCATGAAATATTTTCTACGGTCATTCTCTCCCTTCAGCTGATTCAAGAAGGGCAGTTGTCAGTTTCTGGCGAAAGAATGTGCACAATATTGGTTAACCGCTTAGAGGACTAAGCCTGCCCAGTAAACGTGTGGTTAGGTAAACTGACCGCGCTTAACATGACCCCATGGGTTGACTGGGCCGTAAAACCTCAACACAAACAGAAAGACTAGATTGACATTTAGGATTCATTAAGATACGTCCACTTACAATTTAGGCTTGGCAGTAAGTAAAAACTCTGTTCCATGTGAAACAGCAAGTCGCTTATCTGTACAGATATTACCTGTTTGTACAGTAAATGTATGCTTATGAATATCATAATCAAAAGGTTTGAAAAAGTGACAGAGCAGTTTGGTCAGCCTATATGACTACAGTCGACTCTCATTATCTCAACTTTGCTTATCTTGAATAACCGCTTATCTCAAAGTGAAAATAAGGTCCCTGTTTTAACATGAAAATCTAATAACAGGTAACAATTTTCTCCTCTTTTCCACGATAACTTAAAGTTAAATTACATCTTCATTTGTGAAATGTGGTTGTTGGTTTATTTTTTCCTCAAATCTGCAAATCTGATATGTCGAGGTATGTATATCTTGAAGTATTTCAGAGAGTCCCTTGGATTTTGAGATAACGAAAGTCAGCTGTATAACAAAAGCAGTAATAATAATACATCATTGCTACATTAAGTGTCCAAAAATGCTGTACACTGAAGCGTCTGATAAAATGGCATATTCAGACAGTCCAGACCAAGATCAGACTGCTTCTGAAGGAGTTGTTTGATCAGGGTCAACTTTATTTGCCATTCTTCTAAGTATTTTAAGAAAATTAGACAAAAAAAAAAAAAAAAAAAAGAATTGAATTGAATTGAATAAAATTTTCAAAATTTTAGGACATTGACTATAAATGTTAAAAAAAAGAATTGAATTGAATTGAATAAAATTTTCAAAATTTTAGGACATTGACTATAAATGTTATTTATAAAAATGGGATGCAGAAATAAGTCTTGAGATTGTTGTTGTTGATCTGTTTTTCAAACAGTTTCAAACTATGGATTTCAAGCCTATGACATATAATTATACAAATACAAGAACAGATACTGCAAAAAACATAATTTGTTTGATAATTAGATTTTACCTTTGAAACAACTGAAAGGGAGGGAGGGAGATTCAGACAGAGAGAGAGATTCCCGTCAAGAGAAGGGAGGTTGCATCCATGTTCAAAAGATTTACCAATCCTCAACAATAACTCTTAAATGAATGACCTTGACACATACATACTGTAGCGGGCCCCTGTAGCCTAGTGAATAGGAGAGCTGACTCTTTAATTCATCAGGTTTCTCACCGCTGTGGTTCGAGCCTCGCTCGGGTCACATGTGGGAAAGCCAAGTTCTGCTTACGGATGGTCAGGTGGTTTTTCCCCGGGTTCTCCGGTTTTCGCTCACCTTTGATGAACGATCGGCTCGACATAAGTGAAATATTCTTGAAGGGCCGTAAAACCCAAATCAAAAAAAGAAAACAAAAAAAAAAACAAAAAAAAACATACATACTGCATCATGTTTTTTGTAGTCGGAATGTATTGATATGTACTTTAATTATATATAGCCCAGAATTTGTACAGAAATCTTTTCTAAATTTGGGCTGTGTCATGTTAAAACCGGTCTTTGTATTTATGGGAACAGTGAAGGCCCAGATCAGCTTGCACATCTGTGCAGTCTGATCAGGGCCCTCACTGTTCACTAACAGAATCATTGGATACTACAGAATGTATGAATGGAGAGGAAAGGCCCAGATGATGCTTTGCGCATGTGCAGGATGATCTGAATCTGTGCAGTTTCTAGCTTGGAGTGACCCATTTAGTGGTTTATTTTTTGCAGGAAGATGAAAATGAAGGAATGGCTGCCTGTTTTCAAAGAGAGAATAGCCTACAAGAAATCTTTGTATGAAGCAAACAGCCTGTGGCATGGTGCTCTTTACAAGTTCTCTATAGCTAATATGGTAAGCTTTGTCACTGCACTTATCTCATGTCAACGTTGACCATACTACAGCCAGAAATTACTGGGTTGTGGGGTGGTAATGGCGTATACTTGCAGCAAGTAGGGAATATTGGGTTATTGCACTGATATTGGTGAATATTGTCACAAGTTAGGATATGGAGGATATGGAAGGACGAGAGCTTGCGAGCGTCCGAAGTTATCCCAACAAGAGACAATATTCGCTAATATCAGTGCAATAATCTTTTTAATATATAGCTATAAATATTGTTCTCTTGTTTTGCTTCTTATTCTGTATATTTGTTAAATTTGACGCTGCAAATAGCACCTTCTGTAACAGTGCAACACTGATATCAGAAAGTGATATCATTTTTGCACTAGTGCAATATCACCATGATATTTTTCCACTGTAGCTGTTTTGCATTGAATCTAGTAGTAAAAACAAATTATCTTGGAAAAATCAGGTGTGTTGCTTCATTTGCAACTTTCAAACTTTTAAGAGTAATTTATATGAAGTTTTGGTCCTGTGTGACCTCATATTTCATGAGATGAAGTGAAAATGACATCAATTTTGACATCATACATCAACATTCCACAATGGTAGTAAAGTTTGAGATTTGTTAATGGTCGACAAACGAGCAAAGAAAGGATGCAATTTTGATATTGCATGCTGGTACTCAGATTTTATTGTTCATTTCTAATCATTTAATATTTAAAGCTATATGATATGGGGGGCATATTAGTATTCTGTTTCTGCACAGTTCCCTCATCCTCCTCTGTATCTCTCTTTCCTCTACTCTTCTAACTCATTTCTCTTTTCTCTGGGAGACAACACCAAATGACCAATAAAGGTTGATGCGTCATTATATACAAGAACTCAAATTAATAGACAGAAATTAGCAGGCACCATTTTACACCATATTTCTTTACCCAAACCTGCTGGATTTGACTATCAGCAGACAACATGAACTCATAGGACTAACATTGCTGAAGAGAAATATTTGATTATTATTCTTGGATAATTCTTCTTACCATTCTACACCATATTTCTTTACCCAAACCTGCTGGATTTGACTATCAGCAGACAATATTATGAACTCATAGGACTAACATTGCTGAAGAGAAATATTTGATGATGATTCTTGGATAATTTTTCTTATTTGTCCTATGACATGTTGCTGGTATTCAGTAGAAGAAGTTAAGTTTTTTCAGCCCGTATACCGGTATAGATACCTATGCAAACAGTGTAGATCCAGATGAGATGGCTCAATTACACTTCTTACCATCTTGTTAATGATCCCCAATTTACTAAAAAATGGACATGATAGAAGAGTCCATTTCAGAAACTCGGGGATGTATGGGTTAAGGCTGCTACACAGCGCTAAAAGCCGGCCTCGTGGCTCAGTTGGATGAGCGACAGACTGGTGATCAGGAGGTTGTGCGTTCAACCCCGACCGGGTCAGCAGCATTCTTTTGTGGAAATTTGATCATGAAATATTTTCTTAAGGTCATTCTCTCCCTTCAGCTAATTCAAGAAGGGCAGTTGTCAGTTTCTGTCTAAAGAAAGTGCACAACACTGGTTAACCACTTAAAGGGCTAAGCCTACCCAGTAAAAGTGTGGTTAAGTAAACTGACCGCACTCGACATGACCCCATTCGGTTGACTGGGCCATAAAACCTCAAATCAAACAAAATACACAGCACTAATACCAGCTATCAGTGAAGATAAATTGATTCTAAAAGGAATTTCCCTTGAGAGCAATGAACACAGACACAAATATGAAAATAGCTAAGTGTCAAAAGTTGAAAAGCATTAACAAGTCATGTATTTGATTAAAGTTTGTTGTTAAATAGGCTACTTATTTATATATATATACACCACTGACCATGATACTCTGTATTGGTTGTATGGAACCTGGTGCATGTTGTAACTTCGACCTTTTGTATGGAATCAACAATCACTCCAACACTGGGATTCGAACTATCGACCCCATGATCTGAGAGCAGTAACCCTTTCCCCATTTTCAAGACATGCCCTTATAGCTAAGCAAGATATGGAAAAAGTGATATCCCTCATTTCTGTTTTGGAGGCGGTGAAAATACTATAAAAAGGTTACAATCTCAACTCAAGTTCTTGCTGCAAAATTGTATGGGCAGCACCATGCAATAATGTGTCTTCAGGCATATGTGGATGGCCAAGGCCCAGATCTGCCTCAGCATCTACACAGTCTGATCAGGACCTTCACTGTCCTTCACTGTTACAGAATCCTTGGGTTCTGTAGAACATAACGAAGTACCTCAAAGTTCCTGATCAGACTACAGACAACCCTCTTTATACCGACACTCGATACAACAACAAAATTCATCATAATGACAGTTTGACTGTCACAAAACCTTCGCTTAGGAGATAACAATTAAGTCAGAAATAATGCAAGAATATTGTATTTTATACTTTAAAGAAACATATTTTGGATATTTGTTAGAATTTCCTCATTGAGGAATTCTAACAAATGTCCAAAACATATGTTCTATGAGGAAATAAGAACAAAACAAGATATTTCTTACATTATCAATCTGGATTCAAAGCATCGTTAACTTAACAAGCTTGTTACTGGTCAAAATGTTAACTGTTCTAGTATGTACAACATCTAATTCACAGGTATTTTTGCTGAAAAAATGTGAGTAGCTTTTGCATTTGCAAAAGTTACTCACATTTTTTTCAACAAAAATATTAGCAATTATGCTGTATTAAATGATTAAAGTTTTAATGATACGTTAACTAATGACATCATTAGTTTTGAACAACATGGCCCTGCTCGTTAAGTATTATGCACAAGAGCAAATTCATTTTAATGGCAACATCTTTGGGAACAATTGCTGTCATTGTAACAAGGGTTCAATGTATACATCTCCGCTGGCTGATCTTGATCTTTACTGTATGCATTTATCTTGAAGACATCTTTTCTCGTGTCATGGCTTATATGTTACTGTGGCGTATTTTATGGAAATGTCAGTATAATTTTTTGTCAGGGTTCTCATCACATAAACCCATTTTAGTCTGGAAACTCTTGAAAGGGTAACTGGCAAACAGAGCATACCTAGATCAG
Organism: Anodontia alba; assembly: GCA_964016985.1. Lineage (NCBI taxonomy): Eukaryota > Metazoa > Mollusca > Bivalvia > Lucinida > Lucinidae > Anodontia > Anodontia alba. The sequence goes on along the minus strand of OZ024836.1, from coordinate 36,600,775 downwards.
ATACTGCAGATTGCTTAAATTAACTGCAAGAATTTCTATAAAACTGTAATTATTTATAATAAAACGTTTCCAAACAAATTTCAGTTTTAGGCATTATACATTGTTTAAAAAAGTTTCAGACTTAGTCTGACCTCTTCAAATCTGGTGTTTTTGCAAGGGAGTGCAGGGAGTTTCATTTTTTTTATCCCCCCAGCATACGAAGTATGCAATGGGGGTATATAGTTTTTGTTATACCCCGGCATACAAAGTATGCAATGGAGGTATATAGTTTTTCTTTTCTGTGAGTCTGTCAGTCTGTTAACATTTATTTTGTGTCAAAGATATCTCAGGAACTACTTTACCTAGAAACTTGAAATTTTGTACACATGACGAGTATGACTAGTTGTATTGTGGGAAAGAAAATAAGGGCCGTGGGGCCAGGTCCCTGAGAGTTATTTCCCTTTGTTGTTCTGGCTATACTGATGGCCATGGCATTTATTTGTGTCAAAGATATTTTGTATTTTTGTTCTGGCTATACTGATGGCCATGGCCAGGGGTATTAGTGAGCATATCTCACTTCATGGTCTAGTTTTTTACTAAAATCTTTTCTTATCCCTGAAAAACTAATCAGACACCCTGCTATTGAAAATAGACTAGTCCAAAGGGCTATGGTAAAAGAGTCCACTCCGTGTAAATGAGTTAACTTGAAATGTAGTATCAGCTTATCTCATAAAAGGTTGTTATGCAGTTCCTTAGATTATGAAGACCTGTGTCTTAGAAATACATGTACATTTTTAAAAATACCTCCTGCAGGTGAGCATTATCTGCTGACAATCCTTGCTATTTCTTAGGCTCCAGAAAAAAAAAAAAAAAAAAAAAAAAAAAAAAAAAAAAGCGGCTCCAGAAATTAGAAATTAGAGAATTGTACAATAGACTTGGAAAATCAGAAGTCTGTTAATTAGGTGGAATTTGGAAAAAAACATGTCTTTTGAATGAAGAAGTATGTCAGATGCCTTTCTTTATATGAATTAATTAATATTACTGTAATAATTACTCTATATTACTCTATATATTGGGACATAGCGACCCTAACAAGCAGTGTAGATCCAGATCAGATGTCACAGAATATAAGACCTAATCAGGCTCTACAATGTTTGCCACTCATCCAGCATTTTGTTGGCACATTAACAGGTAGTAAAATAGAGTATTGAATTTTCAGGATAGGCTTGGTAAGGAGTTGAGGTGACCTGGGCCCAGTTGTACAAAACTAACAATGTCGTTAGCTTATCCTTAAAACTTTGATCATTATATTTTTGCAGACAAAATGTGAGTAGCTTTTGCATTTGCAAAAGCTACTCACATTTTTTCAGCAAAAATACCTGTGAATTAGATATTGTACTTAAAGAACAGTTAACATTTTGACCAGTAACGAGCTCGTTAAGCTAATGATGCTTTAAACAACTGGGCTGTTTAAGTTAAATACAGTATTATTTTTTCAGTTTCGTGATGAAATTTTCTGGTTCCCACATAACATGGATTTCCGAGGAAGAACTTATGCCATACCACCTCACTTCAACCATCTTGGTGGAGACACTTCAAGAGCTATCATTCAGTTTGCGAAAGGGAAACCACTGGGTCCTAATGGTCTTAATTGGCTAAAGATTCATCTTATCAATCTCACTGGGTTAAAGAAGAAATCCTCACAGTCTGAGAGACTGGCGTATGCTAATGAAATTATGGAGGACATTTTGGATTCAGCAGATAATCCATTAAATGTGAGTTGCTAAAAAGCATTTTTTTTATAAAACTTTGCCATTTTTTTTTTTCAGATTATTAGTTATTGTATACAAAATATTGTTACCCTATTTGATTTAACGCTTAGCACTCTGGGTAAAATTTTCAGCAGATGACATTTTGAAATATTTTTCTTATTTTTCCCAGGAAACAGGATTTGACATTTCATGCAAATTGTCTCCAGTTATCATTTCTCTACAAAAAGTATAGGTACTCATTAGAAGCACCTCCCGAAGATGCTTTTAATGAATATGCACAACATATGTTTTCATGGAGAAATAAGAAACATATTTATTTTGGATATCCTACTAAATTGGAGCCACATGTTTGCATAAGAACCCATTTCTTAGACATGGAAAACTCTGGTATTGATCACCTCTTTAGAGGTGTCAAAATTTTCTTACTCAGCATAGATTATTTTAGCAATGTTCATAGCTCTGAATAAGAGAGTTATCCTGATAATATTTTTCTTATTTCTCCATAAAAGCAGGTTGTGGGTACTCATTAGAAGCACCTCAATGAGGTACTTCTAATGAGTACTCACAACATGTTTTCATGAAGAAATAAGAAAAATATTTAAGTGGCTACCTCACTTATCAGGAACTATGCATAATGTTATCCAAATCATATTTTTATTGTTTCTCCATGTAAACATAGGTTGTCGGTATTCATTAGAAGCACCTCAATAAGGTGCCTCTAATGAATACCCACAACATGTTTTCATGGAGAAATAAGAAAAAATATTTAAGTGAATACCTCACTTATCAGGAGCTATGCATAATGTTCGTTTTCTTTTCTTTTCTTAAACATGACTGAAATTTGGTATTGATCTCCTCTTTAGAGCTGTCATAATTTTCTTTCTCAGGGTAAAAAATGGTGGGCCTCCTCAGAAGAACCATGGCAAACATTAGCCTGCTGTTTTGAGATTGCTGCTGCATCACGTAGTGAAGACCCATCCGCATTTGTGTCGCACTTTCCCGTTCATCAGGACGGCTCATGTAATGGCCTGCAGCACTATGCGGCACTCGGGAGAGACACAGCTGGGGCCAAATCTGTAAACCTACGCCCCTTTGATAAACCATCAGATGTGTACCAGGATGTAGTAGATCTGGTAAGGTCTTACTTATACAGTGGATTCTCGTTATCTCCACTTCGCTTTTCTCGAATAACTGCTTATCTCGAAGTGAAAATCTAGTCCCTCTGTAAACATGAAAATAATGGCAAGTAACAAAAATATTGTGGAAAAGAGGAGAAATCGCTCCTTAGGAGCGATTTCTCCACTTTTCCACAGTACTCCTAAGGAGCAATTTCTCCTCTTTTCCACAATATTTTCAATATATCTCTTTCAGGAGTCAAATTACATATTCATTTGTGGAATGTGGTCATTTGATTTAATTTTTTTTCCTCAATTCTGCAAATCTGATATGTCGAGGTACAGATCCCAAAGTATTTCAGTGAGTCCCTTGGACTTCGAGATAATGAGAGTTAACTGTAAATCTTATTGCACAGAGCCTTACATCGGATGTGCACCAGGATGTAGTACGATAGCATGTCTGACTGCAGATCTAAGGTTCACAAGTATGTCCCATCTCAGCCACCTAACTTCCCTGGAGATTGATCATGAAATCATTTCTATAATCATTCTAAACTTCCCCTGATTCAAGAAGGGCAGTTGTCAGCTACTGGCAAAAGTATATGCAGGAGTACTGATTAACTACTTAGAGGACTAAGCCTGCTTAGCAAAATGTGAAGTAGGTTAACTGATAGATTCAGCATCACCTTTACTATGTTTACTGGGTTGTAAAACTCTCAACTCCATTCATTATCACCCATTTGTTGTCTTGATATGACAGTGTTGAAACACCATGTCCTTACTTATAAAATGAGTTAGGAGGTGGTTGGTTTAGGCAAAGGTTGCATGTATCTTACGTCACCAAGGTGTCCAACTGAGATATTGGCTTACAGTTGGGCAAGGCCTGCTATCCTTGCAGCAGGTAAGGGCAGAGGGGGAATGTTTTTATTTCTTCTGTTTCTTCACAATCATTCATTTTCCTCTTTCTCCCCTTTGTGTTGTCCCTCTCTTTCTTCTTCTCTACTATCTCTTCTATCTCTCTTCTCCCTTTCTTTGGGACTTCAATGGTTGACATGTAATTAAGCCCCAGCAAAATCAGTCAATATAAAATGAGTTATGACAAGCAAATATGTGGTGTGATATATCTTAACCCTTGTCCTGCTGAACCCGGTTAAACCCCACCTTTGGAAGCCGTGTTGATCCAGATCAGTTGGCCAACTGGATCAGAAGCCAACTGATCTGGATCTGTACTGTTTGTCATTAAGTATGTGAAAATTTAACAACAACCTTGATCAAGTAATCTGATTGGCTAAAAATTAGAAGTGGGAATGGCCTCTTAATTTATTCAGCATGAGAAAGTTTAAGGGAAGTGGATACACTTGATAGATTTTGTCCCTTTTTTTTACCAGGGTGACAAGTTTTGTGAGCTGGGCCCAGTTGTTCAAAGTATCGTTAGCTTAACGAGCTCGTTAAGGGTCATTTTGTTAACTGTTTTAGCGGATTCACTATACAATATTCTGATATTTTTTGCTGAAAAAATGTGAGTAGCTTTTAAAGCTACTCACATTTTTTCAGCAAAAATTTTCAGCAGATTTGTGTATCACTCGATGTAAATTTTAATGAATCGTTAACTAAAGATGTCGTTAGCTTTGAACAACTGGGCCCTGTTTGCTTTCCTGCACACCAGGTTCCTTCATTTAGGGATCTTCTCAAAAAAGGAAAGAGTTTGCTTTAAAGTAATCTGGGTCTGCACTGTTTGCCAGTTACCCTTTTAGGGGTCTCCAGACTACAATGGGTTAAAGAATGGTAACTTATTGATCGAATAAATGGTAACTTTTTGATTGAATAAATGATAATTTATTGATTGAATAAATGGTATTAACTTATTGATTGAATAAATGGTAACTAATTGATTGAATACATGGGCTTTGCTGTATGTAAGTTAATGTTTACCTGTAGAAATTAAACAACATATTATTGTGCTCCCTTTTGTTGCTTTGCTTAAATTGTATTATTTAATTTCTCCAGATAAACTATAACTTATTCATATTCCATGTTCCTTATATTTTAATTTTCCCAAACCAGGTGGAAAAGAAGAGACAGAGAGACCTACTGGAAGGAGATGAAAAAATAAAGAAAGTAGCAAAACTGTGTGAAGGTCACATGGAAAGAAAGGTAAATATCCAGGACAGGAATTCTTTATTAAAGAGAATTTACAATTATGAAAGTAGCAGGTTAGCAATCCTACTCAAAAACAAACTTAGAGCAGAGGAGTAAAGAAGTATTTGGTGATAATCTTGGGATAATTTTTCTTATTTTTCATAAAAATGTAGATAATTGGTAATCGAAGCACCTTGCCGAGGCACCATGAATTTGCATAGATTTCCATGTCCAGAAAACACTAGTGCTGCAAAGATAACCCAAAGCAAAAAACATCTGCTTTTTTTTTTTTCTGTAAACCCATGGTAGACTGAATAAACTCACCCACACTTTATATTGGAAGAATCCAATTTCAATTTTAGGTATGTCAGGCTATGTGATTTAGATATTCCTAGAGAAAAATGGCTAAACTATTTGCAAACAGTGGAGACCCTGATCAGACACCGCATTATGCGGCATCTGATCTTGGTCTGAACTGTTTGCCACTTACACTTTTAGGGGTCTCCAGACTACAATTGGTTAATAGAGATTGTCTACATGTATGTTTTAATCCTCCTAATGTTTTAAAAAACAAATGAACCTGAAATGGGCAGAATGCCTAATGGCAGTCAGTTAACTCCCCTGAATACTCTCTGCAAACAACTAGGTCCAATTGGTTCTCTCACTTTTATTGTTAGTTTCTCCCTTTAAGAATAGCTTCCTTTTCCATGAGATATCAAAACAACTGGTCATATGACAGTTACCCATTGTAGACTGAATAGACTCCATCACACAATATTTTGGAAGAGTCCAATTTCAGTTTTAAGTAATCCGGCTATGAGATTTAGATATTCCTAGAGAAAAATGGCTAAGCTATTTGCAAACAGTGAAGACCCCGATCAGATGCTGCATTTTGCAGAGTCTGATCTGCGTCTGAAGTGTTTGCCAATTACCCTATAAGGGGTCTCCAGACTACAATGGTTAAAGCTTCCAAAATATAAAAAATAGAAACATTTTCTGTGCAATTGATATTTGGTCCATGTCAATCAAAAAGGTGGCTTTGAACATGTGCAAAATGCACAGATTCAGATTCAAACTAACATGTGCAAAGTCTCATTCGGGCATTTGCTCTCCATTGATACATTCTATAGTGTCCAATGATTCTGTTAGCAGACAGCAAAGGCCCTGATCAGATTGCACAGATGTGCAGTCTGATCTGGGCCTTCGCTGTCTGCATATGCATGAAAACACATTTTGTTATGATTTGGGTCATATAATGTAAATAATTCTTTCATGTAGACGTGGAAAAATTTAGTTAGATGTACGTGAAATTCTACTGAGGACTGATAGGCTTTGAGATTTCACGCAAATTGTCTCCTCAATTTGCACGAAATCTTAAAACCTATTTTCTGGGGAAAAGGAGATAAAAATTAATTTTAAGTCACCTGCTGAATTTTTTACCCAATATGCCAATTGATAACCTACAACACTATACTTCAGGTGATTAAACAGACAGTTATGACAACAGTGTATGGAGTAACAAGATTCGGATCTCGTCTGCAGATAGCAAAGCAGTTAAAAGAACGAGGCATGTCAAGAGAAGACATATTCCAAGCGAGGGCATACCTTTCTGACAGCACCTTTTATTGTTTGTCACAAATGTTTGTGTCTGCTAGACAAATACAGGTGGGGATTGTTCCTTTTTAGCTTGCCTAGACAAAGTCCAGGAAGAGCTATTGCACTACCCCCGGTGTCGGCGTTGGCTTTGGCATTGGCGTCGGCGTCAGCATAGTCGGCGTCCACATTTACGTTAAAGTTTTTTAAGAGCTTATATTTTCCAGACCATTTGATAGATTTGGTTTATATTTGGTATGATGATAAATATAGTTCCAAAGTTAGCAATACCCCAGCCCATTACCTCAAGGTCAAGGTCATGTGTTCATATTTGACATGATGATAGATACAGGTCCAAAGTTTTATAAGGGGTCTCCAGACTTTGCCCATGGCCTCAAGTTCAAAGTTAAGAACTTAGAAATTTTATATTAAAGTGTTTTAAGAGCTCATATTTTCCAAACCATATGATAGATTTGGTTCATATTTTGAATGATAATAGATACAGGTCCGAAGTTTTATTCATCATCACCCCCACCCATGCCTATGATCTCAAGGTCAAGGTCACAGACATAGAAATTTTATAATTGATCCCTGATAATGTCAAATTCATGACAACAAAAGACCAAACCATAGCACAAGAAGTCCTATCAAGAGCTAAAATGCCATAACATTTCCTCTTATCATAATGATTCTAAGTATTGGGACAGATAGGCCTAAGCAAACAGTGCAGACCCAGATCAGACTGGTCCTAAAAAGCACCCTGACACTCCCGTATCACCCCAATTCCAGGCAAGCTATGCTGTCTGCTGACAGCTCTTGTTATAGAAGTGTCCTGTAAGCTGAGTGGTTAGCGCTACTGACTTCGGATCATGAGGTTCCGAGTTTGAATCCCACTGGGGGGGGGGGGGGGGGGGGGGGTGGGGGTGGTGGAATTCAACTCATGACTGTATGGCACTTCATTGCACTGAGCCTTTCATTATCATCCTTCCATAATCTCGATATATACTGAAATGAAAAAGAATCACAGGGTAGTTTTGTTCTGATGCAGGGTCAGATGCAGCAAAAGTTGCCAATTATTTTAGGATGAATGTTTCCACTTGTCAGACGTTTAAAGGCCCCGTATTCCTAAAAAATAAAACTTTATTATCCAAGAAAGATTTAATTAATTGATACAGTTGACTCACGCTATCTCGACCTCGCTTATCTCGAATAACCGCTTATCTCGAAGTGAAAATCTGGTCCCGGCCTTAACATGAAAATCTAACAACAGGTAAAAAATATTGTGGAAAAGAGGAGAAATCTTATTGTAGCAGTTTCTCCTCTTTTTAGCTCACCTGAGCAAAAGCTCAGGATGAGCTATTGTCATCACCCTATGTCCGTCGTCCGTCGTCGTCCGTCGTCCGTCGTCAACAATTAGTTTGTTAACACTCTAGAGGTCACAGTTTTGACCCAATCTTGATGAAACTTGGTCAGAATGTTTGCCTCTATGAAATCTAGGTCAAGTTCGATACTGGGTTACTTGAGGTCAAAAACTAGGTCACCAGGTCAAATCAAAGGAAAAAATTGTTAACACTCTACAGGTCATACTTTTGACCCAATCTTGATGAAACTTGCTCAAAATGTTTGCCTCTATTAAATCTAGGTCAAGTTCGAAACTGGGTCACCTGGGGTCAAAAACTAGGTCACCGGGCCAGATCAGCAGAAAACCTTGTTAACACTCTAGCAGTCACATTTTTGAAGCAATCATCATGAATCTTGCTCAATATATTTGTCTTGATGATTTCTAGGTCAAGTTCGAAACTGGGTCACCTGGGGTCAAAAACTAGGTCACCTGGCCAGATCAGCAGAAAACCTTGTTAACACTCTAGCAGTCACATTTTTGAAGCAATCATCATGAATCTTGCTCAATATGTTTGTCTTGATGATTTCTAGGTCGAGTTCGAAACTGGGTCACTTGGGGTCAAAAACTAGGTCACCTGGCCAGATCAGCAGAAAACCTTGTGAACACTCTAGCGGTCACATTTTTGAAGCAATCATCATGAATCTTGCTCATTATGTTTGTCTTGATGATTTCTAGGTGAAGTTCGAAACTGGGTCAGCTGGGGTCAAAAACTAGGTCGCCTGGCCAGATCAGCAGAAAACCTTGTTAACACTCTAGCGGTCACATTTCTGAAGCAATCATCATGAATCTTGCTCAATATGTTTGTCTTGATGATTTCTAGGTCAAGTTCGAAAATGGGTCACTTGGGGTCAAAAACTAGGTCACCTGGCCAGATCAGCAGAAAACCTTGTTAACACTCTAGCGGTCACATTTTTGAAGCAATCATCATGAATCTTGCTCAAAATGTTTGTCTTGATAATTTATAGGTCGAGTTCGAAACTGGGTCACTTGGTTTCAAAAACTAGGTCACCGGGCCAAATCAGCAGAAAACCTCGTTAACACTCTAGCGGTCACATTTTTGAAGCAATAATCATGAATCTTGCTCAAAATGTTTGTCTTGATGATTTCTAGGTCAGGTTCGAAACTGGGTCACGTGGTATCAAAAACTAGGTCACCAGGCCAAACCAGCAGAAAACCTTGTTAACACTCTAGCAGTCACAATTTTGAAGCAATTATCATGAATCTTGCTCAAAATGTTTGTCTTGATGAGTTCTAGGATATGTTTGAAACTGGGTCACTTGGGGTCAAAAACTAGGTCACCGGGCCAAATCAGCAGAAAACCTTGTTAACACTCAAGCGGTCACATTTTTGAAACAATCATCATGAATCTTGCTCAAAATGTTTGTCTTGATGATTTCTAGGTCATGTTCCAAACTGGGTCACCTGGGGTCAAAAACTAGGTCACCTGGCCAAATCAGCGTAAAATCTTGTTATCACTCTAGCGGTCACATTTTTCAAGCAATCATCATGAATCTTGCACAAAATGTTTGTCTTGATGAGTTCTAGGTCAAGTTCGAAACTGGGTCACTTGGTATCAAAAACTAGGTCACTGGGCCAAATCAGCAGAAAACTTTGTTATAATCATTTTGAACTTTGATCAGAATGTTTGCCTTGATCAGTTCTAGATCAGGCTCTCAAAGTGCTATGTTGCTCAGGTGAGCGTTACAGGGCCATCATGGCCCTCTTGTCTATAATATTTTCAATATTTCTCTCTTTAAGAGTCCATTTACACATATATTTGTTAAATATGGTTAATCAAATTAGTTTTACCTCATTTCTGCAAATCTGATATGTTGAGGTACGGATATCTCGAAGCGGGGGTGGTCGGGTGGTGCGAAGGTGCTGTGTATCTTACATCACTGGGGTGTCCAACTGATATTGGCTTACAGTTGGGCAAGGCCTGCTATCCTTGTAGTGGGTAAGGGTAGAGGGGGAATGTTTTTATTTCTTCTGTTTCTTCACTTTCATTCCTGTTCCTCTTTCTTCCCTGTCCCTCTCTTTCATCTCCTCTACTCTCTCTTCTATCTCTTTTCTGCCTTTCTCTGGGAGACGACACAAAATGACCCTCAAGGGTTGACGTGTCGTTAAACCCCAACACAATCAATCAATATCTCGAAGTATTTCCGAGAGTCCCTTGGAATTCGAGATATCGAGAGTTGACTGTAAATGGTATAGATGTGATCTTTAATGTGGCATTTTACTGCTTGCAAAATTCAGTTAGTCTTGCATTCTTGAACTGGATAAAAAATGAAACGATTTTTATGCCCCTGCAGCGGATGATAGTTTTTCGGTTTTCTGAATGTGCGTACGTGCATACGAATGTATGTCCTTCTGTATGAATGTGTGTATGTACGTATGTGATCCTGTTAGACTCAGGTTAAGGCATTTATACCAGGTAGAATTTTGCAGTTTTATAGTCCGGTACCCCACAGCGGGGGCATCCGTGTACTGTGGACATATTTCTAGTTTATTGTTTGTTTGTGTTGAGGTTTTATGGCCCAGTCAGCTCAATGGAATCATGTCGATCGCAGTCAGCTTACCTAACCACACTTTTTCCTAGGCAGGCTTTATCCTCTCAGCAGTTAACCAGTATTTGTGGACATTCTTTTCCCAGAAACTGACAGCCGCCCTTCATTTTCTCAAAATGTATGAAAGACAAATGGCTGAAAGTTACACTGTATGATTAAAGTAGTAAAACGTTTCAGTTACAATCAAAATTTTGTCCCCTTGGAGTTATCTACCCTTGCCCCTGGGCTATATTCATGTATATAATTGTGTAAGTTTTAAATGTTTTCTTCTCTGAAATGGCTTGAGCAATTTTCACCAGATTCCTAATGGGACTTTTGTTGAATGGATATTGATAATTTGTTCTAATAGTACCGTGCCATTGCACTTAAAAATCTTCTTCTCTAGAATCAAGAAAGCTTTGAGGCTGAATCTTGGTATATGGTATCAGGGACTCAAGGTCCACCAAATTTGTTCAAATGATGGCAGTAGGTTGACCTTTGACCTTTTTATGGCAAGGTCAAATTTGCACCCCCCATACATTTGTATGGGGAATATGTTGAAAAGTCATTTTCTCAATATGTATTAAAGACTAATGGCTGAAACTTACAATGTATGATTAAAGTAGTAAAACTTTAGCTACCCTGAAAATTTTGGGGGTTATCTGCCCTTGCCCCTGGGCTGTGTACATGTACAAAATTGTGAAGTCTTTGAATGTCTTCTCTGAAACGGCTTGAACAATTTTCACCAGATTTCACATGGGGCCTTCTGTCGAAAAGATGTTGACAATTTGTTCAAATGGTTCCCTGCCATTGAATAAGATGCTTGCTACGCCCATATATGGTAAAACTCTTCTTCTCCAGAACTAAAAAAGCTTTGAGGCTGAATCTTGGTATACACCATTGGGGACTCAGTCTACTAAGTTTGTTCAAATGATGATACTAGGCTGACCTTTGACCTCAAAAACCTTCTTCTCCAGAACTAAGAAAGCTTTGAGGCTGAATCTTGGTATACACCATTGGGGACTCAAAGTCTACTAAGTTCGTTCAAATGATGATACTAGGCTGACCTTTGACCTTTTTACGGTATGGTCGGATTTGTGTCAGATATGCTGTTGCAATACTGAAAGAAGTTGCATGGCATTTACAGATATGCAATAGTTTAGTCAGATGAGCACATCATGGCCCATGGGTCTCTTGTTCTTGTTTCTCCACGAAAACATGTTGGTACTCATTAGAAGCCAAGGTGCTTCTAATGAGTACCCACAACATGTTTTCATGGAAAAATAGGAAAAATATTTTCCTTATACCCCTCTTTTAAATGGAGCTATGTTTCTGTCTGAAAACTTAGGGTAAGATGTTCGAATGTTTAGGATAATTTATGATGTTTTTACCTCTATAGGAATGGTTTGATGCTTGCGCCATCACAATATGTAATACTCACCATAAGCCAGTAGAATGGGTGACACCACTAAACTTCCCTGTTGTCCAGCCCTACTTCAAGTCTCTACAGTCCTGCAGCTATGGAGTCAGTGCCAGTTCCAGCAGGCAGGAACATGGGTGAGTATCGTAGCTCTAAACAAGAGTGTTATCCAGGGCCCAGTTGTTCAAAGCGTCATTAGCTTAACAAGCTTGTTAAGGGTCATTTTGTTAACTGTTTTAGCCAATTCAATATACAATATTCTTATATTTTTTGCTGAAAAAATGTGAGTAGCTTTTGCACTGCAAAAGCTACACACATTTTTTCAGCAAAACATTTCAGCATATTTGCGTATTACTTGATGTAAATTTTAACAAATTGTTAACTAACAACATCATTAGCTTTGAACAACTGGGCCCAGATTTTTTGTTATTTAGTCAAAGTGTACACATGTTCGAATGGTTAGCACTCTGGACTTCGGATCACAATGTGCCAGGTATGAATTCCGCTAGTATCATTGCACATAGTTTTTCATTTTCGTACCTTCATCATCTCGACATGATTTAAAGGCTCCATATTCCTCAAAAATAGACATTTTATTATCGAAGAAAGGTTTAATAAATTGATATATGGTATTAATACAATCATAAAATGTGGCATCTGACAGCCTATAAAACTTCAGTTAGTCTCCTGTTTTTGAAATGAAATGATTTTTTATCAAATCTCTGAATAAATGTTGGCAACATTAATTCAGAGATACGATAAAAAATCATTTTATTTGAGACTAACTGAAGCTTTACAGGCTGTCAGATGCCACATATTATGATCATGTTAATACCATATATCAATTTTTTTAACCTTTTTTGGATAAAAAATGTCTATTTTTGAGGAATATGGAGCCTTTAAAGGAATTTGAAAGGGATGTAAAACACAAACTCATCATCAGCAACTTCATTATGTCCCCGCCTTCTGAAGGCCGAGGGGCATATAGCATTTGGCTGGGATGTTATGTCAGCATGTGCGTAAGTCCGTACGTGCATATGTCATGTTAATAACCAGACTTTAACACATGTTTTAAGTTTACATTCAAATTGAAATTTACATTGACATTTACGTCTGCATTTTTCTTTGATATCATAACTTGGGTACCTTTTATGCTAGGAAGTTGAAATTTGGTATGCTGCTGACCCAGTCCTACTGTGCTTTCCACATCTTTCAGAAAGTCGTTTTTTGCTTTGCGCTTTACACAGGAGTAAATTTGCGAACTTTTGTCATGATTTAATGCAAAACCATTTAATGCAAGCCAGACCTCCAGTGTCTGTAGCAAAATGACAGGGCAATGATCAGACAGATCTGAAATGTCAGACTGCAAGACATTGTCACCACCAGGTCCAATGAGCTACTTGTGTGGCTTGGCATTGAGGATCTGGACCTCATTCTGAAAGAGAGAAGACTCCGATGGTATGGACATGTGGAATGCTGCAATGGTGCAGTCAAGACAGCCTTTGGCATACAGGTTGATGGAAAGCATGGGCTTGGGAGGCCCAAGATGACATGGAAACAGCTCACAGAGAGGGATTGCAGAGAGTGGAAGCTCTCGGCCATCACCCCTCATGCTAGACATACCAGGAGATCTGGTGTGAGATCTGCCATGTGTGCAGCAAGCCAGCTATCAGGAAGGGGGCCCACTGGTGTGGATGTTGCCCTTGTACCTGCAAGTTAATCAAAAATCTGATTATGACGATTATGATATTTGTCCTAACTACCTATGCACAAAAAAGTTTATTTTAGTCAATGGCTTTTAAAAAATCAAATATTTTCACTTTTTCCCATAGTAAAAATAAATGCAAATTATGCAGAAATTTGTAGGGTAGGTAACTTTGAGGCAGATTGGTAACAAGTTCTGCTTGTTCAATTTTTTCTGAAATTTTCACAATATTGTTGTAGAACATCAATAGTTCACATTCAGCAAAGAAAAGTAAAAAATATTTTCTCAGACAAAAATTCCGAAAAATCACTTTACTATAGAAATTGCATAGGTCAGACCAATTTTTGGCGATAAGTTTAATTTAAGGGTACATATTTGAGAACAAAACACAGAAACAGAAAAGACAAATGGTTTATGATAAGATATGGTCTATCAGAACAAAATATTTTCATTTAAGATAAAACACCAAGCAAAAACGTCTTTCCAAGAGATGTCGAAAGAACAGTAAACCTTTGACTCTACGCTAGAGTTGCCCCTAATTTCCATGGTCACAGCAGTAAGAAAACTGAAAATTCATGACACTGGCGTAACACTTTCTTGTCTGCACAATATCTTGTGAACCAGTGGTTGGATTCTTTTTATGAATATATAATTGGGACATAACAAAGAACTGATTATATTTTGGTGACCTTGACCTAATTTTCAAGCAGTAGTAGAAAAACTGAAAATTCACAGTGGGGGACATCTGTTTTCTTTGAAAAAACTATTACTAGTTATATGTCATTGTCCTTTTCAGGATTGTATCTACGATGAAACAGAAGAATGCTTTTGCTCCAAACTATATACACTCACTTGATTCAACACATATGATGTTGACATCACTTTTCTGTTCACGGTAAGACATGTTATTGTCTGTCGGTGGCTTGGTTGGGTGAGGCGATGGTGTTGTGTATCTTACATCACCGGGGCGCCCAACTGATATTGGCTTACAGTTGGGCAAGGCCGGCTGTTCTTCCTGCAGGTGAGGGTAGAAGGGGAATGTTCTTATTTCTTCTGTTTTGTCTCTTTCTTTCATTTTCCTCTTTCTCCCCTGTCCCTCTCTTTCATCTCTTTTACTGTCTCTTCTGTCTCTTTTCTCCCTTTTTCTAGGAGATGAAACAAAATGCCAAGCAGATGATTCACATGACATGTCAAGACTTATTGTCTTTGAAAAAAAAATAAAAAAAATAGAATGTTGTCTGCTACAAATTTTGCTTGGCACTTATACCCTTGTCCTGCTGAACCCCGGATATATCCTGCCTTTGCAAACAGTGTTGATCCAGATCAGTTGGCTTCTGAAGAAGCCAACTGATCTGGATTAACACTGTTTGCCATTAAGAATGTGAATTCATAGCAACAATCTGGATCAAATAATCTGATTGGCTGAAAATTAGATGTGGGCATGGCATCTTAATTTATTCAGCAGGACAAGGGATTTATAGGGTTAATTTCCTGAGAAAAAGAATAATTAGACTGCATGATGATGCTGCCCGATTTGCTACCCAGTCAAGCAACACATGACCAAACAATACATGGTCAAGCATGGACCATTTGCATGCTACATGGGAAAATTTTGAAAAGAATTGTGTAGAATGGTGAAATTTGAGAATATTCTGAGACCTTTTTTTGCACATTTTTGTTTTTGCTATTCTCCAAGAAGTGGCTTAGTGGTTAGCACTACTGACTTCGGATCATGAGGCCCCGGATTTAAACCCGACCGGAGATGAATTCAGCTCATGTCTGTGCCGCACTTCATTGCACAGTCTTTTAATATCATCCTTCCGTCATCTCTATATGACTCAAATATTTTCATCAAAGAGAGTATGGAGCACATTGGAATCTTTTACTCAGAGGACTTGTTAAGGAGGAGTATTTGGTACTAATTCTTCAATAATTTTCTCCATAAAATAATTTTCTTCCCATTGTGGGTATTTATTAAAAGCACCTCACTGTACTTGAAGCAAATTCAGGGGTTGGGTCTTTTTATCTAGCCTGTACGAAAGTACAGGTAAAGCTATATCAGTCACCTCGGGTTGGTTAAAGTTTTTGGTAAGTGAACCACTGGATGGAAGTAGTTCATGCTTGCCCTGATGTTCGATACTGGTCTGAAGTTCTGTGCTCTACCAGCCAGACCCACATGAGTGACCTTGAGGTCAAGGTCACAGAGAAAAAGTTTATCTTCAAGTTTTGTTTAACATTTTTAGAGGCAAAGCATGATTCAGGCGAGCTATGTTGTCCTACAACAACTCTTATTTTTCATCTATTCTAATTTTTTTACACTCTTAGGGAGATGGCTCAACAGTATTGAAACATTATTGACAGGGCCATTAAACCTCAAACAAACACACCTCAAGATAAGGGGTATCCACTCAATATTTCTTGTCTGTTTCTCCACAACAATGTACCAGTACCTTGTAAGTACTCATTAGAAGTGCCTTGGTGAGATACTTCAGGTCAGTATCTACATAATATGTTTTTATTGAGAAATAACATAGCTACAGATAAGAGGGGGTATCCACATAATATTTTTCTTATTTCTCAATGAAAACATGTTGTGGGTACTCATTAGAAGTGCCTCACCGAGGCACTTCTAATGAGTACCACAACATATGTTTTATTGAGAAATAAGAAAGATATCGGCATTTTTTGGATGAAAAAAGCACCTTATCTTTTGCTATGAATAAGGAAAAAATTAGTACTGTTTGATTGAAAAAGAGCACCTTATAATGGAGCTACATGTTTTTGTATTTCCATAGCTTTGGTTAAGAGGGGGTATCCGATAAATATTTTTCCTATTTCTTGACAAATAATATTATGTCTGAGTGTCTCACTGAGGCACTTCTAATGAGTACCCACAACATAAGTTTTTGTTGAGCAGTAAGAAAACTATAGTTACTTTTTGTTTGAAAATATGCCTTATCAAGAGCTATGATTTTTTTTATTTCAGAGCTGGCATTACATTTGTTTCTGTACATGATTGCTTCTGGACTCATGCCTGTGATGTGGAAATTATGAATAAGGTATGTATATTTTCTGCAGCAGTCATATTGGGCTAGATCAGGTACAATTCTCAACCAGAAAGTTTTTATACATGCCTATTCAAATTCATTGAGAATTTTACCACCAAAAAATGAAAATTTTCAGATAAAAAAAATCTGATATTTTTCATATTTCTGCTCAAAAATAAGAAAATGAATGACCCCAGTTTTACTACATAAAAGTGGGGTTTAAGGGGTCAACATTATATAGGTATGTTATCGTGATGTTTTATACCCCTGAAATTTAGCCAGCCTTGGTGGCCTGGTTGGATGCGCCATCAGACTGGAGACCAGGAGGTCCGGGGTTTAACCCCTGCCGAGGTTGGCAACATTCTGTCATAGAGATTGATCATGAAATATTTTCTACGGTCATTCTCTCCCTTCTGCTGATTCAAGAAGGGCAATTGTCAGTTTCTGGCGAAAGAATGTGCACAATACTGGTTAACCCCTTTGAGGACTAAGCCTGCCCAGTAAATGTGTGGTTAGGTAAACTGACTGTGCTTGACATGACCCCATTGGAAGGGATTATATGTCATCTTGTTGGTTGGTCAGTTCCTATGTGCTTGATAGTTACATGAACTACTTCTACAGTTTGTTTTTAAATTTTCATCAAACTTCACAGAAACGAGTATATGAGTAGCAGTGCATGTCTTAAAATTCTCTTTTTTTAAGATGGCGAAATTACGAACAACATACTAAAAATTCTTTTATGTTAAGATGGCGAAATTGCAAACAACATACTAAAATAGCACAATTTATTATAAGAATATGTCCAACAACATATTAAACATAGTCATGAGCAAACCTCCGAATGACAGTCTGTCAAGGAGGCCAAGCCTCTAAGTGTTGACCCATGGAAGAAACAACACCAGATAAATAATTCCAATAAAGCAGCCCCCATCAATCAGCTGACGTAAACATTTATCATCTTCTCCGTACCTCACGCCAGAATTTTTCAGACACGCACGACAAAAAAAATTCCTGGATAAACTAATGTTACTAAGTTATAATTGTTCACTGTATATAGCTGTATCATAACTTTTATCATTACACAGCATATTCTTGATTTCCAGGTGTTCAGTGACCAGAGGTTCTTTATCCAGAATGAATATACACTGTAACCTCTTTATAACACGGTTCATTATAACCCAGTTTTGGTTATAACTTCCCATCACAGCCCTTCCAATACTAAATCAAGTTGATATACCATTTTGACGCAAATGACATTTTGATGCGTCGTTAAACCCAAAATCATCATCATCATCAACCCAGTTTTGGATATAACATGGTTCAAAGATGGATCCCAAAAATGTATAGATTATATTGAAAAATGACCATAAATGGTCATTTTTCAATGTAATCTATACATTTTTGTTTGGATATAACACGGTTGTTTAACCAACACGATTTATGCTATGGACCCCAGCAATAGTGTTATAAAGAGGTTGTGGTGTATGACTTTGCCAGAAGCGTCCTAGCACAGAATTATAATATTTAATAAAAGTTATAGTTAATGTGTATCTGTGTTTTTTTTAGCCCTATATGTAACAACTGACCAAAGAGTGGTGTCCAGCCGTTACTTATTGATAGTCTAGACCCCCTGGACTGTAAACCACAACCCATTAATGCCTAGTGGACTCTTCCACTTTAAACTCTTTGGACCGGTCTTATTCCAATATCAGGGTGTCTGGTTAGTTTTTATCATGACTATGTTTTATAGAAATCCTGAACTTAATGCAAACAATGTAGTCCCTGATCAGATGCCGCATCTGATCTGGGTCTACACTGTTTGACAATGTCCCTTTTATGGGACACCAGACTTAAATGGTTTAAACTCTGAAAATACAAAACAAACCAAGCAGAAATATCTGATTTTGAAGCACCTTACCATACATAGGATGAAACCCGATATATATAAAAATATATATATAGACAAATATGTCCGAACAATTTTTGCTTTTCTTTGCAAACTAAAATACATGGAAAGAAGGAGGGTGGGAAAAAAGGCTTTTAGAGAATGTGTTTCCTTTGATTGCACAACGGAACCGAAAATGTGCAACGGTTTTCTCTTACAACACAACCTATTTATTTTAACCACCACATCATTTAAATGTAAACAATAAATGGTAATTTCTTGCGAAATAAATGAGGCTTATTAAAATAATAAGCCTTGATTATTGCAGGGTTATCTGTCTTTGGCATGTAAGGCCCAGATTGCTTCTGTAGTTTATGCACTATGTTCTTAAGGGGAAATGAAATGCTTTCAAGGGAGATGACTGTCAAAATTGTTTTTGTCCCTTTCTGAAAGGGGTCTACTCTATAAGGAAAGAGTTTACTCACAGAAGGAGCAAATTCTTTCATGATAGAGTAGAGCTGTTTTTTTTCAAGAAGGGGCATTGTATGCAGTAAAGCAAATGGGGGTCACAAAAATTGTCTCCCTTGGCAGAAATGACAAAAAAATAGGAGAGTTGACTCTTAATCCATCAGGTTGCTCACCGCTGTGTTTCGAGCCTCGCTCAGGTCATGTGGGAAAGCCAAGTTCTGCTTACGGATGGTCAGGTGGTTTTTCCCCAGGTTCTCCGATTTTTGCCCACCTTTGATAAACAATTGGCTTGATATAAGTGAAATATTCTTGAAAAGGCCGTAAAACCCAAATAAAAAATACAAACCAAAAAAACATTCATCACTGGCCGAGATGTCTGTCCCTGGCCCTTATGTCCATATATCTGAGTTTATGATGCTAACAGTTTCTGCAGTTTCTGTAAGATTTTCATGAAACTTCCCAGAAAAAAAAAATCAGCATGATGAGGAACAATGCATGAAGTCAGTATTGTTTTGCTATTGTAATAAGTTAAATATTTGACAAACCAACACTTTTTGGATTGAAATAAGCTGTAGTCATAGTAGGATAGCTTTTTATACCCGACACACAATAGTGGCAGTGTATTATGGTATCAAGCTGGTCGTCTATGTGTCTGTCCATCTGTCCGAGCCCATGAATAGGTATATTTTAGGTAGACATGAATTAGGGTAGACATGAATTGGGTATATGCCATTTATTCCATTAGAGTCCAAAAAGTACCCAATAAATTTGAGGCATTTGTTGGGTATTTTGGGGTCTTGTTGGGTATTTTGAGCCGAAATATTTTCACTGTAATATCCAACAGATGTCCATCCGTACGAAAGTCTGTCCATCTGTGATATGTTCATCTGTCCCTATTTTCTTTTCCGGACGATAACTTGGGTAAATATCAATGGATTTTCACAAAACTTGGATTTGATTTGGAATTGCTAATGGATAAATTTTGTCAATTTTTGACGGAGTTATCTGCCTGAGACAGGTCCATATTTTTGTTTCCGGACGATAACTTGAGTAAATGTCAATGGAGTTTACCTGCCTGCAACACGATAATGGCGGGGTATTATCATGTTACATTTTTATTTGATAGTTAGTGAAGGTTACACTCTTCCAGGGCCCATTTGTTCAAAACTAACAATGTTGTTAGTTAACGTATCCTTAAGCTTCAGTCATTAAATATGGCATATATGCTAACATTTTTGCTGAAAAAATGTGAGTGGCTTTTGCATTTGCAAAAGCTACTAACATTTTCAGCAGAAATAGCTGTGAATTAGATATTGTACTTACTAGAACAGTTAACATTTTGACCACTAATGAGGTTATTAAGCTAACGATGTATATCTTTCATTTCTGCATTGTTATTAGCTTATTCACTTGTTCTCCTCCTATTCTCCCTCTCGTCTTCTCCTAGAAGTGTCTGGGTAGCCTCTTGGTCATCATCATCTTTTGTCCCTATTCTCCTTATCTCTGGGAGATATTACAAATGGCCTGTACAAATGGCCTGCATGGGTTGATATGTGGTTGAACAAGATCTCAACCAACTAAATGCCAGGTTTTTCAGACGAAAAAAAGGAAGCATTCTTCCTGGCCTGATGTATTTTCAAAAGCTACAGATAATTTCAGGTCATGTCAAATTTTTCATGTAAATCAAAGGACTTGTTAATTTGAGGATAATTCTGTACAACATTATGTTTTTATGGAGAACTGGAGAGAATTATCCCAGCATTATATCTTTGTTTGTGACATTAAGTCCTCAAATTTCCCTTGTAGGTTACAAGAGAGCAGTTTGTTTCTCTACACAGCCAGCCAATTCTAGAAAACTTGTCGGATTACTTTATGAAGACCTTCTGTGATACGTAAGTACCTTCTGCTGCTTCAGGAAGTTAGTTGTTATTTTCTGGCAAAAATAAGGGCCCAAAATACTACCCTTATGAAAAAGATTCTGTGCCATAATGTCGCTAGAAGGCAGCGGCATGGTTGCAGCAAAGGAAAACTGTGCCGCTAAACTTTGCCGATCATTGCCGCTAATGGCAATGCTCTGGCAAAGTACCTTACAAGCAGGGGGGAGTTTGCCAGAACTTTGCCAAAAGATATTGGGGATCAAGGAGCTTGCCAAAAGTTTGCCAGAAAGTTTTCTTTTTTGAGGTAGTTTGCCAGAGATTTGCCATTATCTCTGAATCTGATGATTACTAGAGGTTATATCATTCCACTCAGTTGTTTATTTGGAATTTCAAAATTTATTAGACAAAGAT
Source organism: Anodontia alba (assembly GCA_964016985.1). Classification (NCBI taxonomy): domain Eukaryota; kingdom Metazoa; phylum Mollusca; class Bivalvia; order Lucinida; family Lucinidae; genus Anodontia; species Anodontia alba. Next base: position 36,579,416 of record OZ024836.1, on the reverse strand, counting down.
AATTATACTCTAAGCAGCAGACCACCCCAATATTGAAAATTATATTCAAATAAAAAAAAAAAAAAAAAAAAACATTCTGAAATGGGGTTAAAGAAAATTTGGTACATCAATAATTTTCACCATACATTTGCAAGTTTTTATAACAGTTGAATGTTAACAACATAGATCACTGTGACAGTCATAATATAAAACAACCAAAACTAGGTCTTCAATGGGGAAAAAAACAACAGTCTGCTGACATGATCCATATCAACTCTATTTTCTGGTCAGATGCTTTGAAAAATTTTAAGCTGTTCAGTGCAGAAGTGAATTTCTATAACATTATGGCAAGCTTATGGCCAACTTTGCCAGAACATTGCCAGAAAATAATTGTAATTATGCAAAATAGGTTTTGGGAAATATTTATGGCCCTGTTGCCATGACACCAATGTGCTTTTAATTAAGATGTCATAAAAGTGGTCAGATAGTTTGCTTTTTAACCAAAAAGTGCAGTCATTTATAGGATAGCACTGAATGAGTAACAAGTTAGAAAGTAAAGGGTCTGATGGTGATTTTCTTGTTTTATCGTGGAATATATGTAATTTTGTGTTTCGCTGTATCAGTGTGAATTAATTTTCATTGGAATACTGTTATCTATATGGATTCTTAAATTTAATTTAAAAGGTTATTGAAAAGGGTAAGTTTATTTTCTTTGCAATTAAAACCCAAAACTTTCTCAAAGACTATAATTCCATTTACATTTTACTCAGGATCATAAAGAATCGTGCATAGAAATTTAGAAACATAAACCTTGAGTTTCATTTTCGATGAACTAAAGATGCATAGAGACTTGGTAAGATTCTGCATGGAAATCAGTTATCTAAATGTGCTGAATTAAATACATGTAGCAAGCCAAACGAGCATGCTTACTCATATCTGAAATTGTTTTTGTCAAATCTCTTCAACTATGGACTCCTTTAAAAGAAATGTTAGAACCTCTAAACTGGGGATCTGCTAGTAAAGGTTATGAAGCGCCAGGGAGGGAGGATGGGGCTCTAAGGTGGGATATCCTATGCAGATGCATATGAAAAGGGACTGTGTCATAGAACGTTAACCTTATACATAAAACATTAGTATCAAATGCTCAAATATCTGTCCAAGATAAAAAAAAATCTGAGCAGAAATCTTACATAGAGTATGTTTTCAGGTGTCTTAAGTGTTCAGGGTGTCCACATTTTAGAACAACAACATCCTTGAGGGCCTGCGCATGCATATTTTTAGCTTTGTAAAGTCCCTTTTTCCCTAGTACAGTCAAATGTTTGCCGCAATTTTGCAATATGTCTGCCGCAACCTTATGGCAGACTTCATTTGCATGATAAAAACACACTGCAGCAACCTTGCGGCAATGTTGCTGCATCATAGCGACAACTTGTTCATAGCTCTGCAGCAGACCTTGCCACAGGCCCATTTTTTCCATAAGGGTAGTAACCTTTACCACTCTTGGCTAATTCAGCAGATGACATTGATGTAGGCTCGGTCACTGTTCAGTCCTAACCAGTTGCTTGTACCAGATGTTGCTGATCAGGGCCCAGTTGTTCAAAGCGTCGTTAGCTTAACGAGTTCGTTAAGGGTCATTTCGTTAACTGTTTTAGCGAATTCAATATACTATATTTTGATATTTTTGCTGAAAAATGTGAGTAGCTTTTGCACTGCAAAGCTACTCACATTTTTTCAGCAAAAAATTTCAGCATATTTGTGTATCACTCGATGTAAATTTTAACGAATCGTTAACTAATGACATCGTTTGTTTTGAACAACTGGGCCCTGTAGTCCAGCTCGCCGTCAATCTACTAGGGTTTTTCTTTTGCTTGTATTTTCAGTTTGTAGTTGAGCCCTTATCCTTGTTTCATCATACTGTTGAGAAGTTAATTTATATAAAAACACATCACAGAACACTACTAGAATGAAAACAAAACAAACATAACACATCACAGAACACTACTAGAGTGAAAACAAAACAAACATAACACATCACAGAACACTACTAGAATGAAAACAAAACAAACATATTTAATTTATATGTTTCTGATGAATTAGGTGGACCAGTCAATATGTGTAGCTAGAACTGTATCAGGATTAAAGGCTCCATATTCCGCCAAAATAGACAATTTTTATCTAAGAAAGATTTAATAAATTGATATATGGTATTAATACATTCATAAAATGTGGCATCTGACAGCCTGTAAAATTTCACTTAGTCTCTCGTTTTTGAAGTGGATCAAAAATGAAATGATTTTTTATCGTATCTCTGAATTAATATTGGCAACCTTAATTCAGAGATAGGATAAAAAATCATTTCATTTTTTATCCAGTTCAAGACCGAGGGACTAACTGAAATTTTACAGACTGTCAGAAGCCACATTTTATGATTGTATTAATACCATATATCAATTTATTAAACCTTTCTTGGATAATAAAATGTCTATTTTTGAGGAATATGGAGCTTTTAAGGGTGGGGGATGGGGTGGGGGGGGGGGGGGTGGGGGGGTTGAACACTTCTAAATCTAGCTTGAGTCCTGCCGCCATCTCCACCCTAGTTTTGCTGTTGACCATTCCAAGGAGAGTTATTCCTGTAGCAGTTATTAGATACGTTTCATAGCTCCAGATAAGAGTGGGTATCCACATAATATTTTTCTTAATATTTCTCCCTGAAAATGTTGTTGATACTCATTAGAAGAGCCCCGGTGAGCCGTTTCTAGTCAAGTATTATGTACTACAACGTATGTTTTCATGCAGAAATAAGAAAAACATCTGGACCCAGGTGTTCAAAACTAACGATGTTGTTAATTAATGTATCATTAAAACTTCGATCAATAAATAAGGTATGTATAAATATTTTTGCTGAAAAAAATGTGAGTAGCTTTTGCATTTGCAAAAGCTATTCACTTTTTTCAGCAAAAATACCTGTAAATTAGGTATTGTTCTTACTAAAAACAGTTAACATTTTGACCACTAACGAACTTGTAATGTTAACAATGCTTTGAACAACTGGGCCCAGTACTTTTTGTCGCACCTGCGTGATTGTACTTACTAAAAACAATTAACATTTTGACCACTAACGAACTTGTAATGTTAACGATGCTTTGAAAACTGGGCCCAGTACTTTTTGTCGCACCTGCGTTAGCACGCAGGTGCAATATAGGCGTGCCGTGCCGGCCTCGATGGCTCAGTTGGATGCGCCGTCCGACTGGAGACCAGGAGGTCGCGGGTTCAACCCCCGCCGAGGTCGGCAACATTCTTTCGTGGAGATTGATCATGAAATATTTTCTACGTTCATTCTCTCCCTTCCGCTGATTCAAGAAGGGCAGTTGTCAGTTTCTGGCGAAAGGATGTGCACAATACTGGTTAACCCCTTAGAGGACTAAGCCTGCCCAGTAAACGTGTGGTTAGGTAAACTGACCGCGCTCGACATGACCCCATTGGGTTGACTGGGCCGTAAAACCTCAACACAAACAAACAAGGCCTGCCGTGACCCGTCCGTTCGTCCGTTTGTCCATTCGTCAACAATTGACTTGTGAGCGCAACTCCTCAGTTTTTACCTAAAACCCTTATAGTCAGTGGGTGTCTTGTGAGCGCAACTCCTCCTACAGTTTTGGCCAATCATTTTGAAACTTCACAGATGTTTTGGCCATGGTGTATAGATGTGCATATTGTTTGCTTATAATTCTCAGATTTTTTTTTCAACTTTTTCCGCTTTGTTAACTTAGTCAGTTTTTACCTAAAACCCTTATAGTCAGTAGGTGTCTCGTGAGCGCAACTCCTCCTACAGTTTTTGGCCAATCATTTTGAAACTTCACAGATGTTTTGGCCATGGTGTGTAGATGTGCATATTGTTTGCTCTTAATTCTCAGATTTTTTTTTTTAACTTTTTTCGCTTTGTTAACTTAGTCAGTTTTTACCTAAAACCCTAATAGTCAGTGGGTGTCTCGTAAGCGCAACTCCTCCTACAGTTTTTGGCCAATCATTTTGAAACTTCACAGATGTTTTGGCCATGATGTGTAGATGCGCATATTGTTTGCTCATAATTCTCAGATTTTTTTTTTCAACTTTTTTCGCTTTGTTAACTTAGTCAGTTTTTACCTAAAACCCTAATAGTCAGTGGGTGTCTCGTGAGCGCAACTCCTCCTACAGTTTTTGGCCAATCATTTTGAAACTTCACAGATGTTTTGGCCATGGTGTGTAGATGCGCATATTGTTTGCTCTTAATTCTCAGATTTTTTTTCAACTTTTTCAACTTTGTTTAAAACTTAGTCAGTTTTTACCTAAAACCCTTATAGTCAGTGGGTGTCTCGTGAGCGCAACTCCTCCTGCAGTTTTAGGCCAATAGTTTTGAAACTTCACAGATGATTAGGTCAGGGTCTGAAGATTTGCATATTATTTGCACATAAATCTCAGATTTTTTTTTTCAACTTTTTTTGCCTTGTTAACTTAGTCAGTTTTTGCCTAAAACCCTTATAGTCAGTGGGTGTTTCGTGAGCGCAACTCCTGCAGTTTTAGGCTAATAGCTTTGAAACTTTACATATGATTAGGACATGGTCTGAAGATGTGCATATTTTTTGCACCTAAATCTCAGATTCATTTCAGCAAATTGGTTTCCGCTCAATATTTTGTGAAAGAATTGATGGATTAGGATCTTATTTTGCATACATATTGTTGTTAACAATACCTAGCTTGGGATTTCGTCAATTTTCAGCTGAGTTACTGGCCTTGATTAATGGGCAACAATGATATCCGCTCAATATCAATATCTTGTGAAATAATGGACAGGTTTAGATAAAATTTTGCAAGCCAATATTCCAAATTTTCTACTTTGTCCATTTTTCTAACCTATCAATTTCTTGAATACTGCAAAATAGATTTTTTTCAATACAAATAGGATTTTGTATGACTTAATCCCCGCAGGTGCGACATCGCTTTCCGCGGATTTCTTGTTGGTATAAAATGGCACCTTACCTGCAGCTATGATGTTTGTTCTGAATTAATTTTAGTAGTGTGCTTTGATCTTGTTTCATGTCATTCAAACCTTATTTGGCATTTTTGGTGGGCTTTGTTCAGTGATATTGGTCTTTTCTGGGTATCTTCATACATGTCAATTAAAGCTTAGTGCTGACAATATTGACAATGGATGCTAGAAAAGCGTCCGGGTGGCCGAGTGGTTAGCGCTGCTGACTTAGGAACACAAGGTCCAGGGTTTGAATCCTGCATCTCCTGACTGTATGGCACTTCATTGTACAGAGCCTTTCATTATCACCCTTCCATCGTCTTGGTATGACTTAAATAATGTTGATAGGGATGTAAAACACCAAACCATCATCATCATCAATATATGATAGAAATTAAGAATTAAGGTACTCAGTAATTGTGGCCAATCAGCAACTTATATGTTGTGTCAGCACTTATTGGAGAAACATACTTTGAAAATAAGGGCCCAGTTGTTCAAAGCATTGTTAGCTTAACGAGCTCAAGGGTCATTTTGTTAACTGTTTTAATGGATTCAATATACAATATTCTGATATATTTTGCTGAAAAAAATGTGAGTAACTTTTGCACTACTCACATTTTTTTCAGCAAAAAATTTCAGCATATTTAAGTATCACTCGATGTAAATTTTAAGGAATCGTTAACCCACGATGCCATTAGCTTTGAACAACTGGGCCCAGTTTATCTTGAAAATACAGTAGTTTTAAAAATAAGCCGTCAGATTCCTACAAAAAATAAAATAGGCTGCACCATGCAAAAACTTGTCTTCAGGCAAGTCCCAGACCATCCTGCGCATCAGCAGTCTGATGAGGGCCTTCACTGTCTGCTAAAAGATTCATTGGATACTACAGAATGTATGAATGGAGAGGAAAGGACAGGATGATACTTTGCACATGTGCAGGATTATCTGAATCTGTGCATTTTGCGCTTGTTCTAAGGTACATTTTCGCTTGACACATCCCAAATAATCCATGATTTATCCTTGAAAGTTTAGGGTATTATTTTTTCAGGCCTGTCATTGACCCGAAACCCAGCAGTCCTGAAGACCTATCTGTCAAGAGTGATTTAAAAGCCGAGATTGCAGGGAACCTGTCTGAAAGTGCTAGTCAGTTACACACTACCAGTGAGCTGGAAATGGACAAATCAGAAAATGCCATCTCAGGAATGGAAATATATGAATCAGACTCTACTCATATAGGTACCACTGAGTTGAATTTGTCAACTGACATGGAACACAACCAGTCAAATAATGCTTCTGCTGACTTTGATGTTAATTTGTCAGCTGACTTGGAACACAACCAATCATTTAATGCTTCTGGTGACATTGATGTTAGTTTGTCAGCTGACTTAGAACACAACCATTCATATAATGCAACTGGTGACTTTGATGTTAATGAAGTAGAGATCGGTGCTGAATTGGTTGTGAGTCAGTCAGAAACTCCCAGTGTAATAAAGCTGGACTACACACGGAAATATCCGAAAAAGAAAATTACAGAGAGGGAAAAGATGACACATTTGAAAAAAGTTCTAACTAGTATTCCTGAAAGAGGTATGTATATCTATAAATACCAAAACACTGTACTGTACATTATTATGCCCCCACCCTTCCTCACACACACACACACACACACATGCATGCACGCATGCATGCATGCACACACACACACACACACACACACACACACATCTGTGTGGGGAGGACACACAATCTGTGTGGGGAGGAAGGGTAGTCTGTTTTCACATCCATTCATCTGCAGTACCACCTTCCAGGGGAGGGATGTCTAATAAGTCATACTTACCCATTTTTTCTTTTGTTTTTAATAGAAAATCTTTGATTAAAATCATTTGAATATTTCTTTTTATAACTATTTCCGTAAAAAATATTTTCTACCAACTAAGGCATTTGCTTTGTAATGAAATACAAACAGTTTTTCTTGAATTTAATACTTAACACACTATGGGCAGATTCAGCAGACGGGGGATGGGTTGGCGAAGGCAAAGGTATTGTGTATCTTAGTCTCCGGGGTGTCCAACTGATATTGGCTTACAGTTGTGGCAAGGCCTGCTGTCCTTGCAGCAGGTAAGGGTAGCAGGGGAATGTTTTTATTTCTTCTGTTTCTTCACTTTCATTCATTTACCTTTCTTCCCGGTCCCTCTCTTTGATCTCCTCTACTATCTCTTCCACCTCCCTTTCTCGGAAAGATGACACAAAATGACCCATAAGGATTGATGGGTTGTTAAACCCCAACACAAACAAGTTTCAGCAGATGACAAATTGGTGATATTTTTCTCATTTATCCTGGAAAACAGGTTCTGACACTTCATGCAAATTGTCTCCTAAAGAGACAATTTGCATGAAGTGTCAGATCCTATTTTCTAGGAAAAAATACTTAAGAAAATATTTCAAAATGTTGTCTGCTGAAAATTTTACCCAGCATGCAAAGTGTTAATAGCACCGTATTTACAGCAGGTAGTTGGACACCATTACTCCTTACCATACTTATTCTAGAATTTGAGCGTCCATTTTACTACCAACTGATTTGCCTAAAAACTGCTGGGTGATTGGCAAAGAGAATAGTGATCAAATGCTGTGTTCTTCAGCATCTGAACTGGGTCTGTACTGTTTGATCAGGCCTACCTCTCTGAATATTTACCATAAATTTGGTATTTAAATCTACCTCAGAAAGCCAGTGATAGGATACCTATATTCAGAATCACCTGTAAGGGGAATGCATACTTTCAAGGGAGACAGCTTTGTGAAAATTGTTTTGCTCCCTTCTGAGAAAGGGTTGACTTTAACTGGAAAGAATTTATTATACCTTCTGAGAAGGGGTCTTCTCTGAGAGGAAATATTTTGCTCCCCTTGGGTTCTTTGTGTGCAGGAAAGGAAACAAGTGCCACAGCAGTTGTCCCTTTGGGAGCAAATTCTTTCCTTTGTCTTCTGAAAAGAGGTCTACTCTAAAAGGAAAGCATTTGCTCCCTTTAGGAGCAAATTCTTTCCTTTTAGAATAGACCCTTTTTCAGAAGGGTCTTTTGTGTGCAGGAGGGAAACAGGGGTCGCAGAAGTTGTCCCCTTGGCAGCAAATTCTTTCCTTTTACCTTGTGAAAAGAGATCTACTCTTAAAAGAAAGAATTTGCTTCCGATGGAAGCAAATTCTATCCTTTTAGAATAGACCCATTTTCAGAAGGGTCTTGGTGTGGAGGAAAAAGTTTTCTACCTTGTAAAAAGTGGCTGAAAATCTAGGAATTGTATCATCCCCTTAAGACACCCAGTGTATTCCTTTCTGATAACCCTGTGTTATCTGCCACTTTCTGCCAGCCTCAGTGGCTCATTTGGAATGATGATCAGGAGGTCATAGGTCCAGCAACATTCCATGGAGATTGATTCTGAAATATTTTCTATGGTCATTCTCTCCCTTGCCCTGATTCAAGAAGGGCAGTTGTCAGTTTCTGGGCCGTGGCGAATGAATGTGCACAATACTGGTTAACTGCTTGATGACTAAGCCTGCCCTGGAAAAGTGTGATTAGGCATCTGCCACTTGTTCTTTATCACTGCCAATTTGTTATCAGTTGTTTCTATTTTCTGTATTTCCAGGTGACTTTGACCTCACAGAAGTTATCAAGTCAACGTATTTCTTCAGCTGATACTTGGTCATCAGTCAACGTATTTCTCAGCTGATACTTGATTGTCAACAGAAGTTATCATGTCAACCTATTTTTTCAGTTGATACTTGTTTATTGACAGAAGTTATCAAGTAAAAGTATTTCTTCAGCTGATATTTGGTTATCAGCAGAAGTTACCATGTCAATGTATTTCTTCAGCTGATATTTGGTTATCAGCAGAAGTTACCATGTCAATGTATTTCTTCAGCTGATATTTGGTTATCAGCAGAAGTTATTATGTCAACATACATCTTCAGCTGATACTTGATTATCAGCAGAAGTTATCATGTCAACATACATCTTCAGCTGATACTTGGTTATCAACAGAAGTTATCATGTCAACCTAGGTCTTCAGCTGATACTTGGTTATCGACAGAAGTTATGTCAACCTGTTTCTTTGGTGACTTGGTTATTGATGAAAGTTATCATGTCAACCTATGTTTTCAGCTGATACTTTGTTATCAATAGAAGTTATCATAGCAGCATACTTCTTCAGCTGATACTTGGTTATTGACAGAAGTTTTTATGTCAATCTATTTCTTCAGCTGCTACTTGGTTATCATCAAAAGTTATCACATCAACATACTTCTTCAGCTGATACTTGGTTATCAACAGAAGTTATCACATCAACATTGACATAAGTTATGAAGTCAACCTACTTCCTCAACTGATACTTGGTTATTGTGACAAGATACAGGACTGTAAATTTGTAACACTGGGGTTAGGATGGAATGGTATAGCAATATAAGTTTTTAAAGCATTTTCTTCCAAAAGTATGGGTATTTTTCTTATTTCTCCATTAAAACATGCAACATGGGTACTCTTTAGAAGTGCATTTGTGAGGCACTTCTGTTGAGTCTCCAAAACATATTTTTATGGAAAAATAAGAAAAAGATTGTGTGGATTTACCCTATTTATTCAGAAGTGTATGAAGTGTATAGAAATATATAGGTTGGGGTGGAGTGGTATAGCGTTGCAAGTTTTCATATCAACCAAAAAGTAACAACATTCCTGTATTAAAACTTATATTTTGGATACTCTTTAGAATTGCCTTGGTGAGGGGCTTCGAATGAGTCCCTAAGCATATTTGTATGGAAAAATAAGACAAATGTTATGAGGTCACCAATTTATTCAGAGCTGTGTAAAATATATTGAAATCATACAGGAAAATAAGCATTTATGAGCCAATGCTTAATTTTGTTATATCCAAAATAGTACACAGCAAGATGACAGTGTCATCTTGCTGTATACTGTTTTGGATATAAAAAAAGAGAAAGAGCATTCAAACTGGTATGGCAATCAGTAACTACATATTCTTAAGAGGATTGGATAGACTTGGTAGATTTTCCAACATTTTGTTCAAGGGAGGCAACTTCTTTGACTCACAGAAGTTTCCTCTCTTGTACAAAATGGTGGAAAATTTAATTTTTTTCCTTTTAGAGTTGACTGCTTTTCAGAAGGGGAGAAAAACAATTTGGGAGTTGCTTTTCCTGAAAGTGGTTCATTTCCCCTTAATATGAAAATGATTGGAACAGTTGTCCCCCCCCTGGCCTCAGTGGCTCAGTCGGATGCGTGTCTGGTGGTGATCAGGAGGTTATGGGTTTGATCCTTGCCGGGTCCGGGAACATTCTTTCGTGGAGATTGATCATAAAATATTTTCTACGGTCATTATCTTCCTTCTGGTGATTCAAGAAGGGCATTTGTCAGTTTCTGGCAAAAGAATGTGGACAAATACTAGTTAACTGCTTAGAGGACTAAGCATGCCCAGTAATAGTATGGTTAGGTAAACTGACCGAGCTCGACATGACCCAGATGGGTTGACTGGGCCATAAAACCTCAAAACTAACAAACAGTTGTTCCACATGGGAAGCAAATTCTTTCCTTTCAGAGTCACTTTTCAGAAGGAGAGAAAACCCCTAAAAGTGGTTCAGTTCCTTTTAACACAGAGATATATTGATGATTGCTCCACATAAGGTGATAATTGTGGTGATTGTGGGTGATATTGTTTTGTTAGCTCACATGAACTGAAGCCTCAGGGTGAGCTTTAGTGATTCATCTTTCTGTCTGTCTGTCTGTCAACATTTTCAAAGGACTTCTCTGAAACCACTGGGCCGTTTTTTTTCCCCAGACAGAATAGGTTTGGGGGATATAGTGATCAGCCTAGCTTTCATCTGTGCATCTGTAGACAACCTTGTGATCACTGTAACTCCAACACTTTTTGACGTATATAGAAGGCTTCATAATGAGAATATGACAAAGCTTGAAAATTATTCCATTCCTCGGGGGTGTGGGGGCCGCTGTCAGGGGTAGTGCCCAGGTAGTGGGGCCAGGTGGGTAAAGCTCCCTGGCTGAAAATGATTATAGCACTTTCTAAATAGGTCAAATTCACTCTCCTGACAGCCTTTTTGTTTTTTAACAGAACTGGCACAAAAAAGCATCAAATTAAGTCTGAAATGCATCTTAGTTAAAAGAACATGACTATATTTTGATTTGTCATGTCACACTAGGGAAAAGCATGAAGTAAACATGACAAATGGAGCAGTTCTTTTTTTTTTTTTCTAGCCAAAACGAATACAAAGTGAAACATTTCATAAGGGCTGAAATTCAAAATACATTGACAGACATAAAGATGAAACACTTGCTCTAATTTTGAAATAGCTGTCTGACAGCTCAGCTTTTGATTACCAAATGATATTTATGTGAGTGACTTACATCATGGTAAATACAATGTAATGTCCTAAGACTGACTTTTGTGTTGAACTCATTCATCAAGCATAAAATAATTTTATTTCATTTCATAAACACGCCTGGTAAACTATCACAGGTACCTCCGCGGAGGTACCGATTAAATGGTTGTGACAGATATCCGGAGCTACCTGTGATGGTCAAAAACTAGACATAAAAAGATAAAATACACAATAACCAGAGAGTTTACTGAAAATCAAACAGTGCTATTCGACCCTTATAGGCTCTTTTGTCAACATATTTGATGCACATAGTGGCTATTTGGAGACTGAATTTCAGATGATTTACAGTAAAATTCCGATCACGAGTTACTAAAAGGGTCAACAACGTAGGTTATTTTAGGTGTTCCAGTAATGCTCAAATTGCATCATAATTTACGGTGACAGGCATCAGCATTTTTTTTACTTTTGGTACACCATATGTATAGCTGGCGTGGCGTGTGGTTTATTTAGCAAAGACAATTTTCTACGAGTTGGAATGACGAACAGGCAGCACCTCCCGATTACAGTCATCACCATTCAAGATAAAAAAGTCTTACTTCAGTGAGCATTCTATGACAATCTAACTCAAAAACACCAATAATTCTTTGAGATTATGTTTTATAACTTTAACATGGAAATTCACGACATACACATTATGATAGCTTATTGCGACGCTGAATGAATGATTCTTTCCAGGCAGGAATCTAGAGAAGAATTATATCAATATTTGCAGCGGCAATAACTCTTCAGATTTTCACTATATTTCTTTACATCACAGGCACCTCCACTACGTCACAGGCACCTCCAGCTGTTTTTTGAAGAATCCAGCCTTATTTGGAGTTTATCGATATCTGTATTCAGGCAAACAGGTTAACTTTATATCAGTGTACCAAGATAAACAGATTTATATGCAAGATACTCGCATTTAGAACAAAAAACGATCGGTCTTTTTCTGTTTCGAGTACTTCGGGCTGACTTCGAAGCCACTTCGAAGGTCGTATCTTTGGTAAATATGGAAAGTTCTGGGGGATATGACGTGTGACAAAACTTTATGCCTATAAGGGTCGAATAGCACTGTTTGATTTTCAGTAAACTCTCTGGTTATTGTGTATTTTATCAAAAAAGACGAACACCTATCTTTTTATGTCTAGTTTTTGACCATCACAGGTAGCTCCGGATATCTGTCCCAACCATTTAATCGGTACCTCTGCGGAGGTACTTGTGATAGTTTACCAGGAGTGATCAACAATGTTCCAGTATGGGCTATTGACTAGAGTGTAGAAATCAGTTTTGACTATGGACTAAAATGTAGAAATTAGTATCATAGAATGAAATGTAGACTGTGACTGAACTATCTACCAAATTATTATTGCATATGCACAGCTCAACCCTGAGTCCTGCTGCAACCAGATATACCCTGCCATTGCAAACAGTGCAGATCCAGATCAGTTGGCTTCTGTAGAAGCCAACTGATCTGGATCTGCACGGTTTGCCATAAAGTATGTGAATTTATATCACCAATCTGGATCAAGTAATCTGACTGGCTGAAAATTAGAAGTAGGCATGGCATCTTAATTTATTCAGCATGACAAAGGTTAACCCTGAGTGTTAAAATTTATTCATGTTTAAAGTATGATCGATATGGTAAATTCATTCATAGCTTCTTATAACAGTATTAAAATAAAAATCATTTGCAATATGGAGTCTTAAAACAACACTTGTAGTTTTTTCATGACTAGATGTTGAACAGCAAACTGTCATCAAATTCATTAAGATAACATACACAAATCTCATAAGCGCACAATATTTTTTACACATATATTTTTGCTCAGTTTATTTCACATTTAAATCATGAGATTTAATTGTAAATAAACTGTGAAAAAAAACATACACAAAACCACTGTAAAAGACTTGTATTAATCCTGTTTTCTAGTATATGTAAGTAATTTTAACAGAGAACTCCCATGTCTCAGATTCGATATATTTTACTAGCATGTCCAAAAACCTTTTTCAGCTTGAGTCTTTCTTGATTTTTCTAATTTCATCTTATTGAAAATCATATCAGCTGAAACTGTCAGCATGAAATATTTTATCTTATTTTGTCATATCATTACGATGACACACTCGTGCCCTTAAATGGCTTCTTTTTGTCTCTAAACTATCATTTTCAGGTGGAGTGTTCTATATTTTTCTTATTTCTAGTCCAAATATAGATTGTTGGCACTCATTAGAACTGTCTCAATGAGGCAGTTCTAAGAGTACCCACAATAAATGTTTTGGAGCAAAAATAAGGAAAACAATGGATACCCCCCCATAAACCCCACTTTTCTCTATATAAAGTGAGGTTTAGAGGGGTGTTCAGCACATGGACTTGTTAACCTGATGCGTTCGAATCTTTCTGATGCTCCAAAACCACTCTCCCAGTTATCATAGTTTCTGGAACCCTTTACATGTATATACAAGTCTTGATTTCTTGGCTGCATTTCCTAGGATTTCTGATGCAACCCTTTATTGATGGGTTTGGCCTTGTCAGTTTTCAGTTTTTCCATTTCTTTATCTTTTTCCTCCTCCTTTTCTAATAAAAGCCTTTGCCTCTCCTGAGATGTAGCCTTCAAATTTTGAATTAAATCTGACTGAATTGGTGAATATAGTATGCCCTCCCTTTCAAAGTATTTGACGGCAGTAACTGGTTTGACATTGCATTTGACAGTTGTAGTGCAGCTTTAGTTTTAGTGTCCATGGACCCAGATCTTGAATCTAGTACATCTGCCATGGATTGAAAGCTCCTTCCACAGTTGGACCATGGAAGCATGTCAGCAGTGCTAAAGCAGCAGTTCCCAAATGTAGATATGCTTTAGCAACTTTACTCCTATTGGGCTACTCTATTCAATGGTATGTTATCAGGCAGTGAGGGTCCACTACTGTCTGTGGACATCTATTTCTAATTTGTGTCAGCAGTCATATTTGGTATGAATTTTCGTAGCTGCTTGAGGATCTTTACAGCTCTGCTCTGCTCTCGCAAGCAGGGGTCGATGCACCCGCAGAGTTCAACAGTTGATTGTTAACCCTGGACTTGCTGAACCCGGATATGCTCTGCCTTTGCAAACAATGTAGATCCAGATCAGTTGGCTTCTTCAGAAGCCAACTGATCTGGATCTACACTGTTTGTCATTAAGTATATGAATTTGTATCAACAACCTGGATCTAGTAATCTGATTGGCAGAAAATTAGAAGTAGGTGTGGCATCTTAATTTATTCAGCATGGCAAGTGTTAATAGGCATTCTCTTTCTTAAGACTTGTCCACTCCCGACATAAACCATCACAAGCTGATCAAGCACAATTTTAACATCCTCTTTGGTAGACATTTTTTTGACAATGTCCTTCAAGGCAGCACTGTAACCAACATACATACTTGCCACTGGCAAGTGAATGCTCTTATCATTAACATTCAGTAAGACCAGTTTCTTGGAAGAGTTTTGATTAAAGTGTGAAAGGAAGGTCACATTCGGCGATGAAACCTAAAATTATTGCTTCCAGCTGAGTGGTCCGTTGATTCACTGGAACAGCCAGACACATATCAGCCTCAGGCTTGTCAGTTATTCAGCAAGCCTTGAATAAAACCTGAAAAACATATGGCTTACAGTAATGTGAAAAAGATGTTTGATTCACAGCCAGAATGTGGTCGAGACTAAACATGATGGAATAAAGCTTTCTTCCCACCGGATCCATGTTTGAGTGTCTGTTACAAATACAACACCTAGCCTGCCCGTCATGTTTTATCTTCTTAATATTAGATTCTAAAGTTGTGAACCCAGTCCCATTTGTTTTTTACCGTGGTTTCTATTGCCTTGCTATAAGCTTGGGCATCTGCAAACTCCATAGTCTGAAAAAAAACATAAAACTGTGACTTTAATCTCACATATGCTTTTCACCATAATACAATGATTTTGACTAAATTGTGACATCAGTAGGGATACAGGACTGGTGTCATAAGAAGCCCACAACCTACCTTTCTTAACAGAATGTTATTTATTAACAGAACCATATTTTATTTTATTCTTTTTCTCATGAACGGACAGAGCACCAAGTCCGAACCTTAAAAATATTAACCTGCACCCCCCCCTCCACCAGAAAGCAGTTCCTGAAAAAAAATGCCCCTGCCCCCACCCCCTCCCATAAAACTGGTCAGAACCTAAAAAAATTGGGCATAGGTTCCCCTGTATTCTGCATTTTCTTGTTCACCCCCTACCCAATTACTTAGGCCATTGAAAGATGTGGGCAAGACGGACGTAAAACATGGGTGGGGTACACTGGCTCATAACTACCATGAATCTTGACTTAGTGTCAGCTTCCAGTGCACAGCCTTTTCCCTCAGATTAACAGATAGATTACAACAAACATAGACATACCTCAAAGATCAATATAATCTTCAATGTACTGTGAATTAAATCTTCTGTTACATTTTCACATATGAAAAAGAACACATGTTTAACATCTTGAAACAAGGACACACATCTGTAAGACAGTTTCTGATTAGTTGTCTCTGACACAGCTCTGGTATCCATTCTGATGATCAGACTCGTGAAAGGCTTTATGAAAATAAATGTCGCGATGTTCGTTTAGCTCACTCCAACAACCCCACCCCTCCCTTCTCCCAATTTTCTCCTTGGATTTGGAAAAATCATGGGATCGACCATGGGCAGCTAAAAAAAGCCAGAATTTTATGAGGCCTGATATTGATAATTCTTCGTAGAAATGTACACAAGGTTGAGAAGGTGTCACAAAAACCACAACTCTAGGTGCTGTAGATTTTGAGTTATATCTCCCATTAGTTTTGGTTAAAAGAAACAGTGTGATTGCTACAACTCTAGCACCCTTTGATATTTTCAAGATTCTTGGTAGGATTGTACATGAGGTTGAGATGTGTAACATGAACAAGAACCACAACTCTTGGTGTTGTGGTTTTTGAGTTGTCTACCCAGACAGTACTGGGTAATAGAAACCTTGCGATCACAGTAGCTCCCTTTGAGATGTTCATTATACTTGGTAGGATTATTCAGTGTTCTGAAGGCCATCTTGGCTTTCCATTGGAAGATCTGTCATCTCTTCTAATGGCTCTTTTTATCAGATTTCATATGAAACCTCCACTGGTTGGAAGAATGAAAGGTTGCTAAAATGATTGCATTCTAACAATCAAGATGGCTGTCCTGCCCTTGTATGGTAAAATCTTATCCAGAAACCAAAAATGGAACCATGTAATGGTATTGGGGACTGACCGTAGTAACTGGTGTATATCAGACAAATCTCAAAGGTCTTTAAAAGGACATGGATACACTTTCACAGAAGCAACACTGTAAATATCATTTTGCTCGCTTCTGAAAAGGGTGTCTACCCTATAAAGAAAGAATTTGCTCCCAAAAGGCGCAAATTCTTTCCTTCTAGGGTAGACCTTTTTTCACAAGGGATTTGATATGCAGTAGATCAAACTGGAAGTCACAAAAGTTGTCTCCCTTGTACCAAATAACAGAATATCTACCAGGTGTATAAAGTCGCATTAAGTTCATTATAATATTTGTGCACATGTCAATAAAGGTAGTTTGTCAAAATGAGGCTTGCAAGTGTGAGGTCAAGGTCAAACCAGCTGTCATAACTTGTTACTCATCTCCAGATAAGAGGAGTGTCTGTATGAATCTTTGTTTTATTTCTTTACGAAAAAGTATTATGTACATACTTATAAGAGTACCTGTTGAGTTGCTTGTAATGAGTAGCCGTAACATATGCATTTGTGGAGATATAAGAAAAGTTTCTTATCTGGTACATGGCTGTCTCAATCATATGTCAGGGCCCAGTTGTTCAAAACTAACCATGTCGTTAGTTAACGTATTGTTAAAACTTTGATCATTAAATATCATTATTATAATCATTATATAAGATTTTTGCTGAAAAAAATGTGAGTAGCTTTTGCATTTGCAAAAGCTACTCACTTTTTTTCAGCAAAAATAATGGTGAATTAGATATTGTACTTGCTAGAGCAGTTAACATTTGGACTCGTTAAGCTAACGACGCTTTGAACAACTGGGCCCAGATTTTTAAGAAGTGTTACATAAATCATAACTACACAAATTAATCTATAATGTGTGTGTGTTAATTCTTTATGTATTG
Organism: Anodontia alba; assembly: GCA_964016985.1. Taxonomy (NCBI): domain Eukaryota; kingdom Metazoa; phylum Mollusca; class Bivalvia; order Lucinida; family Lucinidae; genus Anodontia; species Anodontia alba. The sequence goes on along the minus strand of OZ024836.1, from coordinate 36,561,845 downwards.
ATAGCAACTTTGGGGCATTTATTACATACTGTTACTTTTTTGTGTTATTATGGTTTTGCATTTTTTTAAAATCCTCAGTGCTTAAGTTTAAATGTTATTTTAAATGTAAAATTGTTTTAAATAAAGCTTTTATTTTGATGGTAAAATTGTTTTTATGACACAGTGTTAAAGCATGAATGATGGCCTTTGATATACTATAAGGTAAAATGGCTTTGCCTCATAGACGGGCAGATCCAGAGAGGATTCAGTCAAACCCGTCATTGACCACTTTCATGGGATCTTTTGAAAAAATCTGATAAATATTGGTTATCATATTTACCATAAATGTTTGCACATCTTTAATCTTCACCTTATACTTCTCCTAAAAATTGAACTCCTAAAATTTGAATGTGCCCATTTACTTTGGATGTGTCTAGAATCACTGTACAAGGAGAGAGCATTCAGTCTCTAAACTAAGTTTTTAGCTCACCTCAGCATGAAGTGCTCAAGGTGAGCTATTGTGATCGGCCACTGTCCCTTGTCTATCATACATGGTTAACAGTTTGCTTTAAAAGACTACTCCTCTTACACCCCTGGGTGACTTGTAGGTAAAAAATAGCTAATATCAGGAGAAGTCTCATCTGGGTCTGCACTGTTTGCAGTTGCTATTTTGATAGGAACTTTGGTGTACGAAATTTTAGGACCTTTTCTGTATGTGTTTGGTAAGCAGTACTGATCCACTTGCTGCTTTTGGTCACCAAAGGGTTAAAACTTAAAAGAGGTATGTCATGCAATTATCATTTTATGGCAGGAAGGGTTAGATCAGGTTTGGGGCCTTTTTCTTTTCCATTCTTCTTTTCTCTCTCCATCTCTCTGAGACAGCTTTACAAGATGAAAACAGTCGAACTTTAATGGCTCGAACATCTTTGGGACCAAGGAAATTGGTTCGAGATATGGGTAGTTCGAGCCACTGAGGGTTAATCATTAACGCCAAGTCAGGAAGCAAATGGAGACAATTTAGGGAATTCTTTTTTTATTCTACACAATAATGGTATGTTGAGTGTTCTCATTGGAATCGCCACCATGAGGCAATTCTAATGAGTACACTCAACATACCATTTCATGATAATATAAAAAAAAAATTCCGGAACATTTGTTTTCTACAGCTATCAAAAGAAATTTCTTAGGGACTCAAAATACGAGTTGAATTAGCCATGGTAAACGAGCCATGGCTGTTCGAGTCATTGAGGTTTTACTGTATTGTAGACATGACTGTTAAAATCTCGAGCAAAGGTCATGGTCACAGACTATATTGTTTCCAAGGGCAACTTACACAGATTTTATTTCACTACACTGCAGCAGGTATGAGGTGCCATGAGGTAGCCATAAAATGTCTCCCACTTCTTCATCATAATGCAGCTTTTTTATTTTCATTTGGATCTTTCTGCTATCTTGGAAAATGGAAATTTTACACTTAAACTGGTGCTAGAGGGCAAATGCAACCTTTCACAAATGCACAGGCTTATCTAGGCCTTCATTGTCTGCATATGCCTTAAACCTTTCATCCCTGAGGTTTTGAAATAGACTCTTCCATCTTTGCATTTGGAGACGTACATTGCTGCCAAAAGGGTGACAGTTGTAAATAATTTAATGAATGGCAAACAGTGTAGATCCTGATAAGTCGGCTCATTATCAGGGTGGCCACGCACTCTGGAAAACAGGGAAAACAGGGAAAATGGTGAAAAAAAAATCCCTGCAGGGAAAAATCAGGGAATTTGAAATTTTGCTGAAAATTAGGGAAAATTCAGGGAATTTCAAAAAATCTTATCTTTGTAAGGTCAAAATATTCAAATTTGTTATTTAGAGAATATAGCATCACTGCTTCAGTGTTCTGCATATTAGCATGTTACATGAGGAACCCATTTGGTCATTTTAATTTTTTCAATGGGTCAGCACACACGAAGCTTGTAGACAAAATGAAAAAACTTGTAAGCCTACAAATAAAAAATTGTTTGTTTGCAATTGCCAACCTACCCACACATTTTGCTCCTACTCAAATTATTATTTTGCTTTTCCAGAACAAGTTTTCTTTCTTCATGGCTGTATCATTAAAAAGCTAATATAAAGCAAAATTTGCTTTAAACTGACATATGAGTATATGTATTGCTAATTACTATTGCATAATCAATTGATATCAAGACTTGTTCCCAATTTGAAAATTCTAGTCTTCATACCCACCCCTTGAACACATGAAAAAAAAATCCCAACCTGTCTATCCATTCCTTGAACACCTGAATAGGGAATTGCAAACAAGCAATTTTTAAGAATGGCCTTAGACAGTCTACCATGTAACCAAAAAAAAAAAAAAAGAACAAAAAAACCCTACTGTTTTAATAAATTCGAGGTGAAGGTGTGGCTACAAGGGGAGGTTGGAGGCCATATATTTTACTAGTTATGAGTTTGACTACCATGAAAGTAAATTAGCACATGTACATCATATTTTAGATAAATTTTCATTTAATTAAGAATATTGTGACAGCATTGTGTATAAACATGTCACTTGACAGCATTTGAATCAGTATATGACTTCTAAAAGTAGGGGCCATTGCGATAATATTAAGGTTTTTAATCAGGGAAAATCAAATCAAATCAGGGAAAAATCAGGGAATTTGATTGCTAAACATGTGTGGCCACCCTGATTATGAGCAGCCTCATCTTGACCTACATAGTTTGCATAAGTATCTGTTTTGGTCTGCAGAGCTGAAATGGTTACAGAGCATTTGGTGATACTTCTAGGATAATTTTTCTTATTTTTTCATGAAAACGTACTTATGATGTAGGTACTAATTAGTAGCACCTCACTGAGGTGCTGCTGAGTACCCAAAGTGCATGTTTTTATTGGGAAACTGAGAAACTTATCCCAGAATTATCATCAAATACTCCTTCTGAATAAGTCCTCTGTCTTTTTCCTTTCATATGAAACCAGGTGAAACTGTTTACAGTCAAACCTCAATAGCTTTAACATCGATGACTCGTTTACCATGGCTAATTTGAACTCGTTTTTGAGTCCCTACGAAATTCTGATGATGGCTCAAGAAAACTAATATTTAGGGAAATTTTCTTATTTTATGATGTAATTGACTGTTGTGTGCCTCAAAGAGGCAATTCTTATGAGTACACTCAACATACCATTATTGTGTAGAAATTGCATGTGAGATCTGCCATGTGTGCAACAAGCCAGCTACCTGGAAGGGGACCCACTGATGTGGATGTTGCCCCTGAACCTGCATGTTAATCGAAAATCTGATGATGATGAAGATCGAAATCATTTCCCTAAATTATTGCCACTTGCTTCCCGACTTGGTGCCGTGATTAACCCTCAGAAGCTAAAACTACACACATCAAGAACAAATTTCCATAGTCCCAAAGATGTTCAAGCCATTGAGGTTCAACCTAACATAAGTGCTGCAGCCTTGGGGATGGGAATACAAAAAATAATTTATAAAGAATTTTATAAGCTTAAATGACCATCACTATAAGATTTATTATACTGGATACTTTCAGTTTACAGTGTAGCACCTTTTAGTAAGAATAGTACAACATACAAGTTATGACATTTACACCACGACCTCTTTATAACACTATTGTTGGGGTCCATAGCATAAACCGTGTTGGTTAAACAACCGTGTTATATCCAAACAAAAATGTATAGATTATATTGAAAAATGACCATTTATGGTCATTTTTCAATATAATCTATACATTTTTGGGATCCATCTTTGAACCGTGTTATATCCAAAACTGTGTTATAACAAACTGTGTTATAAAGAGGTTGAAGTGTATTTTGTACACCAGCTCCAGCCTGGTGAAGTAACCAGATGCAGACAACTCGGATTATCTCAAACTCCAGGGGACCAAAATTTTTAATTTGAGTTAAAAGGAGTTGAAATGTAATGAACATACTGCAGCCTGAACTAGTGTTCGTTTTTTTTAGTTTAAATAAAGGAGTAGTTTGAGTTACCAGTGTTTGAGACAACAGGAGTCAATTGTAAATGTTTTTTATTTTATTATTTTTTCTAAGAAAGCATACTGTGAGTACTCATTATGATGTAACAAGGAAAAATAAGAAAAAATAGCAGAACTTTTAGGTTGAAAAAAATCCTATCTAGAACTATGTGTACAAGTAGATAATTTCATACAGATGACTCATTTTTATAGTGATATTATGCCTGTATACATATAAATAAAAATGGGTTATGAACATTTCCAATTAAACGGAAAAGCACAGCTGATGAAGAATTATATCTGAAATTAAAGCTCTTAGCAAATCATGCATTTTAATGTGAATTAATATTGGGTAAAAATATTAAGGTTTGATTCAATGGTTCAAAATTGTGTTTTGTGCACAGCAATTAAGAAAATTAATGAGGCTTTATGATGTCATTAAGTCTTTACTGAATATGCAATACCTTAATAAATAATGTTTGCACATTATAGCTCCGTATTTGTGTATATAGCTTCTTGTAGGCGTATTTTCAGATTTTGCTTGAAAACTGCACCCTTTTAAATTTTCTACCAGAAAAGGATTTATTGAGATGTTTAAAACCGCATTAAATCTTTAAAATGGCAGTGCCCTTTACAAAAGATTTGGAATTTTTACACTCAGTTCTTAACCCTTGTGGGGGTGGTCGGTGATGCGAAGGTGTCATGTATCTTACCTCACCGGGGCGCCCAACTGATATTGGCTTACACTTGGGCAAGGCCTGCTATCCTTGTAGCAGGTAAGGGTAGTGGGGGAATGTTTTAGTTTCTTCTATTTCTTCACTTTCATTCCTGTTTCTCTTTCTTCCATGGCCCTCTCTTTCATCTCCTCTACTGTTTCTTCTACCTCTTTTCTCCCATTCTCTGGGAGACGACACAAAATGACCCACAAGGGTTGACGTGTCGTTAAACCCCAACACAATCAAAAATCTTAACCCTTGTCCTGCTGAACCCGGATATACCCTGCCTTTTCTCCCTTCCTCTGATTCAAGAAGGGCAGTTGTCAGTTTCTGGCGAAAGAATGTGCACAATACTGGTTAACCGCTTAGAGGACAAAGCCTGCCCAGTAAACGTGTGGTTAGGTAAACTGACCGTGCTCGACATGACCCCATTGGGTTGACTGGGCCGTAAAACCTCAACACAAACAAAAATACCCTGCCTTTGCAAACAGTGTTGATCCAGATCCGTTCAGAAGCCAACTGATCTGGATCTGCACTGTTTGCCATTAAGTATGTGAATTTATAGCAACAATCCAGATCAAGTAATCTGATTGGCTGCAAATTAGAAGTGGGTGTGACATCTTAATTTATTCAGCATGACAAGAGTTAAATTTAATCCAATTTTAATCAGATTGGCATCAAAATGCTTGGTTTGTCAAGATCTTTCATTTCAGATGCAATTTTTCCCAACCTTTTTTCTTCATTAAAACTTTGCATGTCGGGGAAAAAAAAAGATCAGCAGACTTTATTTTGAAATGTGTTGTCACAGAAAATATGGTGTGACATCTCATGCCAACATGCATCAAGCCCAGTTTCTAAGAAAAATATGTTCCCATCAATTTATTGCATGCTGATTTGTTCTGAAAGAGGCAAGTTTTAATAAACAGTTAAAAAACCACAGATATACAATTAGAAGACCACATATATCACAGGTATGAAATGGCAGAATTCACTCCTGAATGAGTGAAAATCTATTTCCTCTTTTTATTTTCTGTACCACCTGGAAAGCTTTTAAACGAGCTCATCATCCATTGTCCATCTGGGATTTCTTCTGAAATAAAAACAGAGTGAAATAGCATTAGATATTTTGCAATTTTCACTACAATGTAGCATTGTTCATGTTGCAGATTAGGATATATTAAGATTATTGCACTGATATTGATGTATATTCTAAAGAGTTGGGATATCTGCAAGCATCCTTTTATACATGTAGCTTGCATCCTTTGATATCCCATTGTGAGCAGTTGTCACAATGTCAGTGCAATAATTTTCATAGCTCTTGATAAGGCACTTTTTTCAACCAAAATGTATTTGTATTTTTCTTATTTCCCGACGAAAACATATGTTGTGGGTACTCCTTAGAAGCGCCTCAATAAGAAAACTATTAACCTGATACCCACCCTTATCTAGACCTATGGTATTTGTATTATAGTTATAAACAGTTTTGTCATTTTCTGTTGTTTGTAGCCTCATAATTGGCATTTACAATTTAGAGCCAGCGCAGATGCATAACAAATTTGGGCATTCGTCGAGACATCATTACCTTAAGCTGTCATCAAAAGCAATGCCATGTAATGGTTATCAAATTAAGTGTGCAAAGGGTCACACCACCTACCGAAATACCTAAACACTAACCGGAATATGCATGAAAATTTTTTCACAGGGATTCGGGTATCTCAGTACTCCAGTATTTTAGTTGTGTGACCGGTGTGCAATACCAAGTAAGTGTGCCAAAATCTAGGGGTATTTGCATGCTTGCTCCTCAGATTTTAGTACCTCCAAGTGCCAACTTAAGTGATGCTTATATCTTCCCACAGAAGGTGACGGTGACGGTATTGTTTTTGGTGCTCGTATGTTAGCATTGGCATTGGTGCGAATTTCTTGTGTGTAATATCTTGAAATAAGAAAAATATCATATGAATACCCTTCTTATCTGGCACTATGCTTTTTGGATGAAAACGGGAACTATATATATTATGCATGACCTAATCTGGCTCTTTCCTGTTCATGCATTGTCTAAAGATGCTTTTTCACCTCATGCAGATCAGATGGCACCAGTTAAGGGGAATGGAAACACTTTCAGGGGAAACAACTCTTGTCATAATTGTTTTGCCTCCCTTCTGAAAAAGGGTCTACTCTTAAAGGAAAGAATTTGCTCCCGAGGGGAGCAAATTCTTTCCTTTTAGAGTAGGCTCTTTTTCTGAAGGAGATACATGTGTGCAGGAAACCAAATAGGAAGTCATTAAAGTTTCCCCTGTAGAAAGTGGAACATCTACCATATATTTCCAGCCCCCTTAATAGAAATGATGGGAGAACAAGGATGCTTATTTCAGCATTTCTGTAACCTACCAACTGACCTACTTCCTGTGGACGAGCAGCAGTCCACTATAAGTCTAATGAAGAGAGAAAACACCAGGAACACAGCCATGAATATTGACAGAAACCCTGATTTGATGGTGTCCCCGTTACATCCATATCTACGGGGTTTCCCATGGATCATCATGAGGTAATGGTTGAACTGTTTTCGAGCCAGGTCGTCGTGGTCAAAAGGATACGGGCAGCCAAGACGATATGCTGCTGCCAATCCTGACATTACGGCAACTTCATGAGTATTAACAAGTGTGTAAGAACCACAATAATATGTGTTCTTATTGCCCTGTATATATCTCATCTGTGGCACGGTAAATGCAAAATGTCGCCATGTGTGAGAAAATTGTCGCCACCAATGTCTCAACATGATCTTGTCTTTGTTCACTTCACTGAGAGTCCAAGAATCTGACTCCTGATCATTCAAGTAAATAGTCTGAAACACATGCTGCTTTTCATTGCGTAATTCCTTCAATTGTGGTTGGTAATTTGACAGGTCGAAGGACATCTCAATCTTTGAGGGATCATCAGGACTGGTTCGAACAAGATACTGATCAGTGTCTTTATGTAGCTCGTAATGCTTGTTCATGTAATCTTCATCTCCATGAGTGATTATGAAGTCATTAAAGTAACGAACATTTCCTAGAGTCCTTCTCTCCAAAAATGAAGGGTTCTCAAGAACTTTCAGTGCAGTTTCTGCATCACAGGCAAATATTATCTCATCAAATGTTTCTTCCTTTCCAAAAGAATCCTTAACAAACACCGATCCATTTTCTCGCTTAACACTGCTCACCCCTCGACCACGACAAAACTTTACCCCTGAATTTTTCAAAATAGTCTCGTACATTTGTTCTAAATTTGGAAATGCAAACATTTCTGGTGTTTGACTTAATAATCTTTTGGTATCGTAATCAAATAATCTCAAATCTTCATCGAGGAAAACTCTGGCCATGATAGCTGATGAAACATTTGGAGTCTGGTTCCCTGTCCCAAAGAAGAGAGCAGTCAAAGGAAAGACCATCTGGTTCATGAACTCATCTGAATATCCAAACCATCTGAGAACTTTTGATATGGGAAGAAAAATGAAGATTGGTTCTAATTTGTTGATGATTTTGAGTGTTCTTTCAAACTTGGCTATTTCTTTATTAAGTTTATCTAGAAGTGCAGTCTCACAATAATTTGTCCAGGCAGTTGGTCCTGAAAAGAAACAATCAAGTTAGTAACTTTGTCATAAGATGGGGGTACTCTGATATTTTTATGCTACAAAAAAAAAAAAAAAAAAAAAAAAATCCAAAAACATATCAAAATCTCTTGAACATCCCCTCAAAATACCAAGACGTTTTACACCCCCTAAAACATCTAGAATAGAATAAAGTCAACCTTTTTTAGTTGGATGAGAACATATTGCCAGATGATTTTCAGTCGGAACTATTTTAGCCTTTCGGTTAAGTGAAAAATATGGAAGTCGATTTTCAAGATGGCAACTGTGATGTTATATTTCCAATTAGAACAATGTTAGATATTTTTTATCTTAAAGTCATCCCAATGTTCCTATCAAGTTTTGAGTCAATTGGCCCTTCCATTAACATGATTAAGGAGATTATTTCAAAATAGATTTTCAAGATATCAGCCATAGCAGCCATCTTGGATTTCCAATCAGACAATTTTTAGATAAATTCGATCTAAACAATGCCCTGATACTTCCAACCAAGTTTCAAGTCAACTGGCCTTAAGGTTCAGGATAAGAAGCTAAAAATAGATTTTCAAGCTGGCGGCCATGGCAGCCACCTTGGATTTCTGATCAAAATGATTTTAGCTTAGTTTTGATCTACAGGTCACTGATACTTCCTACAAAATTTCTAGTCAATTGGCCTTTTCCATTCAGAAGAAGAAATTCAAAATAGATATTCAAGATGGCCGCAATGCAACCATCTTGGAATTCTGATTGAAACCATTTTAGCTATTTTTTATCTACAAGTCCCTGATACTTCCTAATAAGTATTCAGTCAATTTGGCCTTATGGCTCAGGAGAAGAAGGACAAAAATAGATTTTCAAAATGGCGACCCTCTTGGATTTCCAATCATAACGATTTTCGCTATTTTTGGTCTAAAAGACAGCCAGATGCTTCCAACCAAGTTTCAAGTCCGTTGGCCTTTCTATTTAGAAGAAGCTCAAGATAGATTTTCAAAAAGGCTGCCTTGGTGGACAGCTTGGATTTCTGATCAGTATGATTTAAGCTATTTTGGATCTGCAAGTCGCCCGAATACTTTCGATCAAGTTTCGAGTCAGTTGGCCTTTCAGTGCAGGAAAAGAGGGCCAAAATAAATTTTCAAGATGGTGACCATGGCTGCCATCTTGGGATTTTCTGATTAAAATTATTTTGGCTATTTTTATACCCTGCCACACAACAGTGACGGGGTATTATGGTTTTAAGTTGGAAGTCTGTGTGTATGTCCGTCTGTCTGTCGCATGTCCGTCCGTTTTTTGTTTCCGGATGATAACATGAGTAAACATCAATGGATTTTCACCAAAATTGGTATGTGCATTGATATTGTGGATATCTGGTTTGGGATTGCTCATGGGCAAATTTCATCAAATTTTTACGGAGTTATCTGCCCGAAACACGGCCATATTTTTGTTTTGGGATGTTTACTTGAGTAAATAACAAGGGATTTTAACCAAACTTGCTATATGCATTGACATTAAGGAGATCTGGTTTGGTATTGCTAATGGGCAAATTTCGTCAAATTTTTACGGAGTTATCTGCCCAAGACACACCTATATTTTAGTTTCAGGGTGATAACTACAGTAAATAACAAGGGATTTTAACCAACTTGCTATATGCATTGATATTAAGGAGATCTGGTTTGGAATTGCAAATGGGCAAATTTCGTCAAATTTTTATTGAGTTATCTGCATGAGACACGCCCATATTTTTGTATTGGGACGATAACTTGAGTAAATACCAAGAGATTTTAACCAAACTTGCTGTATGCATTGACATTTAGGAGGTCTGCTTTGGAATTGCTAATGGGCAAATTTAGTCAAATTTTTAAAGAGTTATCTGCCCGAGACATGCCCATTTTTTAGTTTCCGGATGATAACTTGAGTAAATAACAAGGCATTTTAACCAAACTTGCTATATGCATTGATATTATCAAGATCTGGTTTAGGATTGTTATCTGTCCATTGACATCAAGATCTGGTTTAGGATCTGTCATTTTCTTTCCAGACATTTTTGCAACGGTAACTTTAATACATAAACAAATAATTGCTGTGGCGGGGTATTATGCTTGCAGTGCTTTTATTTATCTGCAAGTTGTCCCGATACTTCCTACTAAGTTTCAAGTCAGTTGGCCTTTTATTTCAGAAGAAGATGGCAACCATGGTGGCCAACATAGATTTCACAAGGGAATGGTTTTAGCTCCTTCCTACAAAGTTTTGAGTCAATTGGCTTTTAGTTCAGGAGACGAAGCATAAAATAGATTTTCAAGATGGCTGCAATGACGGCCGTCTTTGATTTACGATTGGAATGATTTTAGCTATTTCTGATCTATGTCAGCCTGATACATCCTACCAAGTTTTGAGTCAAATTTAATTGACCTTTTGGTTCAAGAGAAGAATCACAAAAAAAAGATTTACAAGATGGCTGCCAAGGCAACCATCTTTGATTTCTGAATGGAAAGATTTTGGCTCTTTTTTTTTTACCTAATTTAGACTAAAATGGCCCCGATACTTCCTATTAAGCTTCGAGTCAACTGGCCCTATGGTTCAGGAGAAGCAGTGCAAAAAAGCTGTTAAAGATGGCCATCATTGCTGTCTCATCTGGATCTACGCTATTTGCAAAAGCCTATTATTAAAGTTAAATCTACCTATGATTTTTGTGATAAAAAGGTACGAGATTTTAGCCAGTCAGTTCATTAGAAGTCACAGGTGAACTACTCTTTCCGACTCTCAGTAAAGGTTAATTTAGGGTTTAGCATGATTAAAAATATTAAGAGTTTCAAGTTATCAAGGTTTCCTTAGCATATACATGTATTAATCATTTTGTCCCTTTTTGAAAAAAAATCTCATGAAATGTTATTTATATGGGGATAAATGTTCCAAAACATTTCATTTTTCATGGGGATAAAGGGAACTCTGAGAAACTATAGTAGCCAGGATTTTACCTGACTTGCATTTTGGCAGTTGATACTCTCAAGACCTTGTTCTGGACCCTCAAAAGTTAGGGGCAAGGGTCCTGAGTGATGCATAAATGACTGATCCCAAATTAATTTTTATTTCTATGACTTTGTATTTTATTTCCAGTCTAAAGGGCAAGAATTGTCAATATTTTGGCAATAGTTGACCCATTAAGCACTTACTAGTTTATAATAGAAAACGTTTAAAATTGATTTTTCTTTTCTGAGAAAACAAGATCACAATTCACATAATATTATGTTAAGCCTTATTTTCTCTGAAAAATAGTAAAAAGTACTTCAAAGTGCTATCTGCTGTAATAGCTATTTGCACTTTAAAGGTTAACCTCTTTAGAACAACACACCCCTAAATCTTAATAAAGGACCCCTTAAATCCACATACATTGTAAGGGAGATCCTGGGACCCTCATTTTAAAACCCTTAGGTAAAACCCTATCACTAAACCTGTAGCTCCAGCTGATAGCATATTTTTTCAACCTGAAATATTGAATTTATTTCTAATTTTCCATGAAAACATGATGACCAAAGCATGAAAAGGGCCCTTATGTGATTTGCGGACAGCACAGGCTCTGATTAGCTGCGCAACCCACAAGTTAATCTGGGCCTCCATAATCTGCTTACAGAAACAATGCATATGGTAATATATGTTGATGAACAAAGAATATCCAGATCAGACTGCACGAATCACTGATCTGGACCTTCGCTGTTTGCATTTGGCATAAGTGGCCTTTTACCTGTTGCACATCATATATTGCGGGTACTCTTAAGCTGCACCTCAATGAGACACTTCTAACAAGTACACACAACACATCTTGTCATGCAGAAATCAGAAAAAAATGTATCTGGATACACGCTTATCCGAAGCTATGCTTTACCTTTCCCAAATGAGATCATCATATGAACTGGGTGGGTCTCAAATCCATGCTGGTTGATCATATTCATAGTATTTCTGTATGTGGGGGTGCCACCCTGTACACCATAGTTAACATATGTCCCATATGTTGGTAGTTCATTGCTGACAGCAACTCCTCCTGGCACTGAAATATACATCACTTGGGATATTAACTCTCGTCTTGCTGAAACTGGATATACTCTGACTTTGCAAACAGAAGAAGCATAAATGATCTAGATCTGCACTGTTTGCCATTCAGTATTTGAATTTATATCAACCTGGATCAAGTAAACTGATTGGCTGAAAATTAGAAATGGGGGTTCAGCATGACAACGGTTTAAATATTCAAGGGGAATCACTTGATTTTCATAAGAAACAACTCTTTCTAATTGTTTTGTCTCCCTTCCAAAAATAGGCCTACTCTAAAAGGAAAGAATTTTCCTCGGAAGGTTGGGAGCAAATGCTTTTCTTTTAGAGTAGACCCAATTTTGGAAGGGGACTGGTATCCACAACATATGCTTTAGTTAAGAAATGGAAGAAAGATTTCTCTAAATGCCCCTCTGTTGCTGTTACTGTGTATGTATGAGCTATGAACTGCTCTGTATTGTAATTGAATTTGCCTCTAACCTGTAAGTTCTCTTCCTGCCATTCTGCAGTTAAACTAAGAGACCATATTAACCCAAGAGATTGGGACCTTCTCCCTTATGGCATACTTTTCTTCCTAAAATTTGAATGTCTCATTTCATTCCCTGTTGATGCAGTCTTTTCAGTAGCTGGAGGCTGTGTCCTATTCTTTTCGCCTACACTTTTACTTTAAAGGCATTTTTCATAAATTTCTATTGCACCTGACTTCTTCCATATTTAGCCACCTTCTTCAAATCTTAATCCTTGCCCTGCTGAGCCCGGATATACCCTACGTTTGCAAACAGTGTAGCTCCAGATCAGCTGGCTTCTGAAGAAGCCAACTGATCTGGATCTGCACTGTTTGCCATTAAGTACATGTACATGTATGTGAATTTATAGCAACAATCTAGATGAAGTAATTTGACTGGCTGAAAATTAGAAATGGGTAAGGCATCTTAATTGATTCAGCAGGACAAGGGCTAATGAAAAGGCTGAAATAGGTCTAAACTGCAAGATGAGTGACTAAATTGTAGACACTGATCAGAATCTGTGTTCTGTGGCAGCTGATCTGGGTCACACTGTTTGCTTGGGCCTGGCTCTCCCAAGTATTTAGGGTAGCCACAATATGCAAATTAAGCTTATGCAAAACAACGAATTTTATAAGGACCAGTCTGTGTACCATCATTTCAGTGCGCTTGCATGTATACCCCTGTAAACCCCAGTTTTACTATATAAAAGTGGGGTTTAAGAGGGTCAAAATTATATAGGCTTGTTTTCATGATAAGAAGGAAAGAACATAGCTGTGCAGCTGAACCATCAGCGTGCTTGGCCTAGTGGTAAGCACACCTAACTTACAATCACAGTCCCAGGTTTGTCCTGCTAGCAGCGGAAATTAGCTAGATATGACTTGAAAGAGAAGTCAAACACCTTATCATTATGTACAGAGAAGAATTATTTTCTTATTTCTGCATCATATCCATAATGAATTAAGTTGTTAGTACTTATTGAAACTACATGCAGAGACACTTCATGTGAGTACCCACACCATTTGTTTTTGTGCAGGAATAAGAAAAAAAATAGTTATCCAATTCCCCCTACTTCCTCTTGTCTGGAGCATTACTATTACCTGATGCCTTCTCCCACAGTTGTGTTTCAAACCTGTCTGTCTGTTTTCCAAGACTGTAGGCAGCTGCTGTCCCTGCAGCTCCTGCTCCTACAATCAGGACCCTCTTTTTTCTCATCCTTTTGTCTGTATTTATATTTGCAGAACCTGTAATGAAACAGAATCAGCTAATGTACGCACCCTGTAGCTCTACCGTAAGCTTACATTACAAAAAACACGCCTATTCAAATATTTTGAAAATTTCCCCACCAAAAACTGAATGTTTTCAGATTAAAAACACACCAGACCCCAAAAATGGATCTATCCAGTCCCTTTAATGTCATCACAAAAACATACCAATATAATTTTGATCCCCATAAACCCCATTTTTATATAGTAAAACTGGGGTTTACAGGGGTATCTGATATTTTTCATATTTCTGTTCAAAACATTGATTGTAGGACTAAGGTACTTGTTAGAACTGCCTCAGTGAGGCAGTTCTAATGAGTACCCACAATCTATGTTTTTGAGCAGAAATAAGAAAAATAATGTATAAACTCAGACTACTCAGTACCTTCCTATCTCAAATCAAGGACATCTGTTTTATCTTTTTTGTTCCTTGATATTTGCTTAATACTTGATTTAACCACTTAACCATTTACGTTATGATCAGAAACTGAACTATCTACATGTACATATATTAACCTTTGATACTGAGCCAATCTATTTCTGATCATTTCATCATGGGGTGGGGAAGGGGAGCACATGTGGTCACTTAATTTTAAAAGCTAGCAAACTTTAAAATAAAAGGTTTATCGATTGTATTGTATTATCTCCTCATGGGCTTTGTAGCCTACTGGACTTGAATTAAAGCTCTGTTCTGTTCTATCTGGATATGCCAACAGAGGCCAGTACCCTAACCAAAGGTAAAATAACATTTTAAATTACCTTTACTGAAAAAAAAAACAAAACAGTAACACACCGTCATACAGTATTGCAAACCACTTATCTTAAGTTATTACACTTAAAACACTTATCTTTTCCCCTTTCTTACAACTTGTACAATTATAATTTATTGCAGATGGTCACTGACCATCACCTGCATGGAGCCGATCTTGCTACATGGACCAAGGGTACACTTAAAAAAACAAACCATCAGCTAAGACTTATCAAATGATGCTTAGCATTGTTTTGTGCTTTTCTTTTCTAATTTTCTTTATATAATCGTATGTTGTGGGTACTCATTTGAATTGCATTGACCTTCGAATGGGTATCTACAACTTACGCCTTAAAACTTGGACCCAATATACACTGGACTAGTAACTACAGTACAGGTATTGTATTTCTTGGAAATTTGTTGTCGTGGCTGAGTTTTCACATTTTTGTATGATGAAGTTTAAATGCTCATATTTCATTTATTTCTCCACATATCTGAGATTTGTCTTCAAAAAGCAATACATGTAGTTCAATATATTACCTTTAAGACTGCAGCATTATATTTAAGGAAAACCCAAAAGTTTTAATAAACATCAAGAAACCTAGGTACCCTTTATAGCTACATTTGTATTTTTGGCACTTTTAGCAGCAGGTCATCAGAAATTCACCCAAAATGATGTTATAACTTTAATTTCATTAATTGTGACTTAACTTTTTTCAACCAAACCTATTTAAACATTTTATTAAAACTTCAGTTATTATCCAAAATCATTTTTAATGACAATAGTGCTGTAAAATTGAGCTAAAATCAAGTCACGACAACATATTTTGGCAGTTCCGTTAATGGCAAGTCCGGGTATAATTAGGTCCGAGCTTAGAACGAAGTAGACATATTAACGTAAAACACTGGCTGTAATCTGAAGACTATGGAATATTGCTTGACTATGGGGGTATGTGGTGTATTTTAGGTCTGATACCTTTAAAGGAACTACATATGATAAATGAAAATAAAAATGAACGGTGTACAATTAAGGTAATGGATACGTTTTCAGGGCCACAACTCTTGTCAAAAGTGTTTATGTCTCCCTCCTGAAAAGATATCTATCTAAAAGGAAGGACATTTAGGGCAGACCCTTTTTCAGGAGGGTCTTAATGTGCAGGAAATCAGACAGTGTCTCCCTTACAGAAAATGGGCTAGGTGGCTCCAACCCCTTTATTAAGTAAAATGACTGTGCGAATCACGTACCTGTACGGATCTTAGCACTGTGGTTAGTTCTAGATTCTACTTACCCTGAGCTCGATGTTTTTCTACACGTCCAGTATTTAGATACAGCAATTGTTTTCGGTCTCAAACTACCTTTGTCTGTTGCAGTCTTCCTAACGATGGTGTACGTCGTGCTGTTCCCAGTCCTTTGCTTTTAATCATACATAATGTATTTTATAAAAAAAAATCTACCTTATATAAGTAAACCTTTTGTATAACCATGTGTTTCGTAACATTGTTTACATGTAAGGGTCATAGAGAGTTTATCTGGTTTCCAGCATTATTATACTGCCTACATTTCGTTCAAAATAGGGTACCACACGGTCGTTTCGGCCCTGGATCGTTTCGGCCAAGTTTTTGGGCAGGGTCGGTTCGGCCCAATTTCAATAGGGTAGGGTTTTCTGGCGAAAAATATGCACAATACTGGTTAACCCTTAGAGGACTAAGCATGGCCCCATTGGGTTGACTGGGCCGTAAAACCTCCACAAACAAACAATAGGGTAGGGAATAGACACAAGTTTATGAGGACGGAGGGACAGACGGACGGATGTTGCCAGGATAGATAGATAGATAGATAGATAGATAGATAGATAGATAGATAGATCGCCTTTCATTAAATGAATTATTTGGAGATTTAGTGTGTGTACGGAATAAATCCCATGGAATTACATTGATTTGCCCACAGTTCTTAGCCACCAAACTACCCATTTGTTCGCCAGGCAAACGGACGGATGGATGAATGAATTGTTTTCAGTTAAAAGTAAATGGATTTATAAAGACCTACGGACATTCTGACGAACGGAGGGACGGACGGATGGATGGATGGATAAAAGAATGGATTGTATGGTGTGGAAAGAAGGAATGAACGGACAGACCGACGGATGGATGGGTTGTTTGAGTTAAAGTAAATGGGTTTAAAAAAACGGAAGATGGATTGATGGATTAATAAAAGTATAGATAGATAGATAATCTTTCATCCTTGGTTTAATTAAAAAAAGATATTAATGAAAAGCGCCAATCATTATGTTTGTTTTGACACTTGGTAATCAATTTATCAAGGTAAGAAAACTTGTGCCTGTTCATTAAAGCTAGGTAAGTATTTAATCTTTCGTGATAATCCAGACAGTAATCAATTAATTTAAATGTGAAAACTCGTGCGTATTAGTTCACATTAAACTAGAACAGTGTTTTCGGAGGAAAACGTATTCCCCCTCCACCATTTCGAACAGACATATTGTTAAAATAGATTGTATCTATAATAAACTCAATGTCACAATATACCTATATGTAAGTTTGGTCAAAATTCATCCATTCCTCAGTGAGATAGGGTGCTGACAAGCCATTTTCTAAAATCATAGCCCTTGTGTAACCTTGAAAATGGGATCACTCCTGTGACCTTTAAAATGGGATCAAGGTCACCAAAATCTAATCAGCATTTTTCCCCCTCCCAGTGATATATTTGTGTAAGTTTGGCCAAAATCTGTCCATTCAATAAGGAGATAAGAGTGCAGACAAGTGTCTAGGCCGACGCCGACAGGATCCGCACTAAAAGCAATATGTCCCCCCCCCACCCCCATGGTGGGGGAAATAATTATGACAAAAAATAAGTGAACGAATGAACAATCGACCAAATAAATATGCATCTAGCCTGCTTTTTTTGTTTAACAAAACTTATTGGAAATTTCTTTTACACGCAGTGTGCTCAGAAAATCTGATTTTGTTACAAATGAATTATTATTTTTCCCAAATAAGAAAGAAAGAAGAAAGAAAACAATCTTATTAATTCAGTTATGCACAGGAATGATATTTTACGGTTAGAGCTCAATAAATTTTCTTGTTAGCTTCATAACCCTTTTTGCCATTTGTCGGAACGGCGATCGGTAGGAAAAATCGTCACTAAGACTGTTACACACACACACACACACACACACACACACACACACACACACACACACACACACACACACACACACACACACAATTCATCACCAAGACTGATTACTAAAACCGATTATCATTAGATTGTAAACACTACTACTATTTCAGATTTTTAACGTAACCGGGCAGCTTAGTCACATAGGGGAAACGCTGATAGCAAACATTATTACTTATTTTTTTTTCTTATCAATTCAACTTGCTAATAAGTATTGGGGTTACGCGATTTGGGCTCAAGAAATTTTGCTGTCGCTTTTTGCCATTTCTTGTCTCACTCTGTACGAGGATCAGTCGACTAGGAAGAAAGAAAAAAACAAAACAAAAAAAAAAAAAAAAAAAAAAAACACTTCTTACCAAGATTGAGCCCTATTTCACACTGGCAATACTTTTTTCTTATTTATCACATATTAACCCTTTTCTTGCTGAACACGACACGCCCTGTCTTAGCAAACAGTGTAGATCCAGGTCAGTTGGCTTCTGAAGAAGCCAACTGATCTTGATCTGCACTGTTCGTCATTAAATATGTGAATTTCTATCAAAAACCCGGATCAAGTAATCCGATTGGCTGGAAATTAGAAGTGGGCGTGACATCTTAATTTATTCAGCAAGGGTTAAATCAGAGTTCCACAAGAACAGACGGAACGTGCAATGAACAAAATTTTGTTACATCATGCTGTTACAAATGCGAGAGTCTCTTGATATTTTTGGAGAATTGAATAGTTTGAGACGAGCCAGTGAAAACTCCATATGGGTAAAATACAGGTGCTTTTAGTGCTTGCTGTGGAATTTTAATGCAGCAGAAAGTTCTGGTCGTTGACTGATGATTTCCATTTAATATACGATTCCGCGGCTCATCCGGTGAGGCAAACTAGCGTTATCAGAAACTACCAAATATCTCCTGCGAATTTTTCTTCACCCCACCCTTCTGATAAGACTTTTGGTGTAATACTGTAAGCTGAGTTTTGTAAAGCAGCGACACTGTGTTACTTGGCTCTGTTGTCGTCACCAACACCTCTATACATTGAGTGAAGTAATGAACATGTCCAAAATTAAAAAAAAAAAAAAAAATGGTAGCTTCCGAACTTGCTAGATGCCATTTGACATTTCATGAGGCTAAGCTGAGTTAGAAAGTGTGAATATACAAAAATGGCAATGCGTTTTTCAATTGGATAAAATGCGTACTCACTGCTTTTGATAAAATCTGGTTCCCTTAACTCGTAGAATGCTAGCTGACATTGCCAAGACAAGCTGTAGCTTCCGAACTTGCCATATGCTATTACACATTTCATGAGGCTAAGCTGAGGCAGAAAGTGAGAATATACGAAAACGGCAATGCGTTTTTCAACAGTTGGAGTAGTCTGGCCCCAGACCCTTTCTTTATTTTTCTTTTCTTTCTTTTTCTTCTTTTTTTTTTGAGGGGACACAACACTTGTATAGCTTGTAGAATTTTTGTTTACTTCAGTCCCTTGGCTAGAAAGAAAGGTTTTTGTTCAGCCATAGGTAACTTGAAGTTGGATTAAAGAGGATCATGATAAAAAAATAATGTAAAGAAAGAGAGAAATAGATATAAAACAAAAACGACTGGAGCCAGTCTACAGTTGGAGATGCGTGGATCAGATTTTGTTTGCACACTGCTATTGATGAAATCTACCTTCCTTGACTTGCAGAATGCTAGGTGACATTCACAAAACGGAAATGGGCAAAGATTCAATCAAAATTATATAATTTTATGCACTCATCGAAGACTTATTTCCACCTGTGCATTTGCACAGGTTGATCAGTCTTATAGAACACTATGGAAATGTCTTTTCCGATGCTTGGCTTGGAAAACCGTATGTTTTAGAGCAGGGGCGAGGCAACTCCTAGAATAGTTGCATGTGCACTCAGCGAAGACTCGGATCAGATTACAAAATCTGCAGTCTGATCCGACTGAGCGCCATATTGGGATGTTTGACTAATGTCTTGCTTGGAAAACACTATTATTTTGACACACTGTTATAGAGCAGGAGCACAACAGTCGATACAAAGCTACAAAGCTACATGTGTAGCCATCAAAGACCCAGACCAATCCTCACAGTGCACAGTGCCGCACATTGGTTAACTCAATGTATACAGGTATTGGTGACTACAACAGAACCAAGAAACACAGTGTCGCTGCTTTACAGTATTACTCAAGAAGTCTTATCAGAAGGGTGGAATGGAGGAAACTTTGGTAGTTTCCGGTAGTGCTAATTTGCACTGGATGAGCGGTAGAATCGTATATTTAATGGCAATCATCAAAGGCGGCGACAAGAGCTGTCTGTTGCACTAAAATCCCACAGCGCACCATATTTTACCCATATGGACTTTGTAACGTCTCTCATGCGTTGTACACAAAAACTTTACTTCTGCGTTTGATTCGTGTTTTTGTTGGTATTCTTGTTCAGCATTGTTGTCTTCAATAATAAATTCCAGGAGAATACCTCAATTGACAGTCTTCTAACTTTGAGAATACACATCGCCTTTAGATTATCAGTTGTTTGACAGAGGCTTGGACATTTTTCTAAAAATTGAATAATCTGTCACCAGCTCGTCTCAAACTGTTCGATTCTCCAAAATATCAAGAGACTCTCGCACTTTTTAACAACATGTAACAAAAATATGGGTCATTTGTCCGCAAGGTCATATTCCTGTGGCATTCTGATTTAATATGTGATAACGCCCCCCCGCCCCCCAACACACACACAAAAAAAAACCCAAAAAAACTTACACGACAGTGTCAAAATCACAGAAAAAACCGTTCGTCGAGCGTTTGTCAGCCATTACACATGCATTTGCGACGTCTCGTGTGCGAAATTATTGACCAGTGTATACTTCCATTGATTAACATTAGATGGTAAACATTATTGCTCACTTTTTCTATTTTGTAGATGATTTCAAGTTTTAGAGAGCCAACGCGATTTGGGGTCAATATTTTATTTTTCGCTTTATGTCATGTGATCAGCAGGGAACAACTCATATATGTAGCCCTATACTCTGACTACACACTTTCTGAAGTCAGTTTCTAGTAAAGTGAACATCATTTTGATACAGTTTGAAGATGTGAATCAAATTATGCTGTTATTTGATCTTTCTTGACGCTCGATTATGCTTTCTTGACAGTTGTTGGTCGCAAAGTTTTGTGGACTTTCAATCGATCTAATGGACAACTGGTGCATGGAATCTTGTACATGCAATACTTGTTTAGATATTTGTTTTGTTGTTGGTGGTGGTTGTGTGCGTGTGTGTGTGTGTGTGGATGGTGGGGTGTGTGTGTGTGGGGGGGGGGGGGGGTGGGGGGGAGAGGTGGCTGTTCTTTTTTTTTTTTTTCTTCGGCTAGATTTTTTTTTTCACTGACTAGGAAAAAACATTTTTTTCACATGGCCAGTGACACATCTTTTTTTCACATCATCGAAATCTTTATTTTTTGCGAAGTTTCAAACTCAAGTCCAGTTTGGCAAAACAAAAAACAAAAACAAAAACAAAACAAAACAAAAAAAAAACAACAAACAAAACAAAACAAAACAAACAAACATAAAAACATGAATCATGGTAATTTTCAAAGGATATTAGGTATGAATTAAGAAATTTACTTGTTTCAATCAAGTCATTTTTAACACACACACACACACACACACACACACACACACACACACACACACACACAGGTGAGTGTGTGTGTGTGGGGGGGGGGGGGGGGGTCGGGGCGGGGGATTATCCCTGTTTGACTCCAGTGTCACAGTCATGTTACTCAGTCAAGGAAAGAGTCGCCATGCTCTATAAACAAATGTGCTATTAAGAACAGGAGAAAGTTCCCCTGTCTAAGTCCAGTAACACAGTCATACTTTGGTTTTCGTCAACCAGTCAAGGGTATTACCAAATGTGAAAATAATAACAGGGGGATATCCCCTGTTTATGTCCAGTAACATAGTCATAACAGGCGCTTCTAATGAGTACTTACAATATATGTTTTGTGGAGATTAGAGAAAATGTCAAAGTTCGTTCTCTCCACTTTGCTTACCTCAAATAACCGCTTATCTCGAAGTGAAAATTTAGACCTTGTTTTAAAATGAAAATCTAAAAACAGGTAACAAAATATTGTGTAAAAGAGGAGAAATTACTCATAACTTTTCCACAATATATTCAATATACTCGTATTTCTATCTTCATCTTTTTGTCCTGGGTATGACGTAAAACTGCATCCAGCTGTGACACTCAATATGAGTGTGGGAATGTGAGGTTGCCCTCTATCACAGTTGCCTCCCCACCTTCAGGGTTACGAGGCTGCCACAACCTGAATGGCAGAGCTAGGCAGCAATCATCTACAGATCGATGGCTTGGTGTTCTAGCTATTGTAGTTTGGCGGACCATCCTTTCTTTATAAGGCCAACGGCAAAGCACACTGCCCGAGTGTGGGAACGGCGTGCATGCTCAGATGCCGTTAAAGAACTGAGTTGGACGTCATCTAGGACAGACGATCCCGTAAAAATGTTGTTCCAAAATCTTTCATGGCAAACACAACAGTAGAATCTAAGATAGGCGGTGCCAGCAAACATAAAAGTTCTGTTGGTAACGTCTCCGGCTTGGCCTCCTGTCAGGTGTGGGAGGCAGGGTCGGGGCATTGTGGCGAATCAAGCAAGCACCTGAGGAAATTCAGGATGGGAACACTCAATGTTAACACACTGAGAGGAAGTGTTTGCGAGGTAGTGGAAACACTATCCCGCAGGAAAGTGGATGCCTGCTGCATTCAGGAGACCAGATACTGTGGTGGCAACTGCCGCACAATCAAGGGCAAGGACACCAGGTACAAGCTCTACTGGTCAGGAAATGACAAAGGCACTGCTGGTGTGGGAGTGTTTGTGGCGGAAGAGTGGATAGAGAAAGTTTTTGAGGTTCAGAGAGTCTCCGACAGAATCATCTTAGTAAGCTTATAGTCGGCCAGCGTGTGGTTACCTTTCTGTCTGTGTATGCCCCACAGAGTGGTCTAAGTGTTCTTTGGTCAGCTGCGTGCTGTGACTGCCAGGATCCCAGCATCAGAATTTCTGATCCCATGTGGAGATTGGAACGGCCATGTAGGCCGTGTAGGCTCTGGATACAGGGAAGTGCATGGTGGGGTATGGCAGGCCGGAACCAGATGTTGAGGGTGAGAGAACCCTAGAGTATGCCCTAGCATTCGACCTGCTTCTTGGGAACACATGTTTCAAGAAACGTGACAGCCATCTCATCATATACAAGTCGGGAAACATAGCCACGCAGAAAGACTTCATCCTTTTCCGTAGGACCATGCGCAAACTTGTCACAGATGTAAAAGTGATCTCTGGCGAGGAAGTAGCCCTGCAACATCAGCTACTTGTATGCGACATGAGGATTGATGTGCTACCAAAATCTAAGCGCAAGTTCACCCCTCGCCTCAAAGTTTGGAAGCTTGAAGACCCTCAGACAAGCAATCATTTCCAGGAGGTCTTCAACTTGCATGTGAGCACATCTGCAGGTGTAGCTGATAGGGCCACTGAGGATATCAGGAACAACATCAAGACTGGACTGCTCAAGACAACTGAGGAGGTGTGTGGCACAACTAGGCCCCACCGTTGGCGTCGTGAAAACTGGTGGTGGAATGAACACGTGGAAAAGGCCATTGCTGCGAAGCGGAAATTTTTCAAGGTCTGGAAAGCTGGTAAAGGCACTAGGACATCATACGATGCAGCCAAACGCAATGCCAGACATGCAGTGCACCATGCTCGTCAAGAAGCCGATAAGAAGATCTTGAGAATATTGACCCCAAGTCTTCAGAAGTCTATCGACTTGCTAACCAGTTTAGAAGAGAGAACGCTGATGTTGTTGGTGAAAAAACCAGTGAAGAATGATGCAGGAGAGATGTCAATGAGCGAAGGCTCAAAGCAGAAGCCCTGGCTAGAGCACTACCATAGGCTTCTCAACGTTGAGTGTTACTGGGACCAAGACCACCTGTCTTATCAACCACCAATGGAAGGCCTGCCCATCCCAATCACCATTAATAAGGTTAAGAAGGCTATCTCACAGATGAAGGCTGGCAAAGCACCGGGCCCATCAGGCATGGTGGTGGAGATGACACGAGCAACCGGTGACATGGGCGCCTCCATGATCCGTGACCTCTCAGCTGCAATCATTCGCGATGGCAAAATACCCTCTGACTGGGAGCAGGGTTTCATTGTCTGCCTCTACAAGGGAAAGGGGGATGCATTGGAAAGGGTCAACTACCGTGGTCTGAAGCTAACAGAGCAGGTCATGAAAGTCCTGGAGAGGATTGTGGACGGCCTCATCAGACAGTTGGTGTCAATCGACGATTCCCAGTTTGGCTTCGTCCCAGGCAGAGGCACAACAGACGCAATCTTTGTTGTCAGGCAGCTGCAAAAGAAGTGTCTAGCTGCCGACAACTCTACATGGCTTTTGTAGACTTGGAGAAGGCTTTTGATCGGGTACCTCGGAAGGTCACCTGGTGGGCGCTGAGAAAACTTGGCGTGGAAGAGTGGATTGTACGACTTGTGCAGGGGATGTATGCAAATGCGCGGAGCCGTGTCCCGTGAGGGGTACAGTGAAGAGTTTGCAGTGAAGGTCGGTGTTCACCAAGGCTCAGTACTCAGCCCGCTTCTCTTCATCATTGTGCTGGAAGCCTTAGGCTCAGTACTCAGCCCGCTTCTCTTCATCATTGTGCTGGAAGCCTTATCACGAGAGGTTCGCTGTGGGTTCCCTAGGGAGGACCTCTATGCTGATGAACTTCTTATCATCGCTGAATCGCTTAAGGAATGTGTCAGAAGGCTCTTGACTTGGAAAGAAGCAATGGAAAAGAAAAGACTGAGAGTAAATGCAGGAAAGACGAAGATCATGATCTGCGGTACGGGCCTGGCCCTCCTGCAGAGATCAGGCGAGTTTCCATGCGCCGTCTGTCGCACTGGAGTGGGCAGCAACAGCATCTTCTGCAACGGCTGCAAGTACTGGGCGCACAAGAAATGCAGTGGGTTCAAGCGCTTGACAAAGGACCCTGACTACAGATGTACACGGTGCCAGGGAACTGCACGCCGCTTGGACGGCAGACCACAGAGGAAAGTCCAAGTTGGACCTGACAAGCTTGAGGTGGTAGCTTCCTTTTGCTACCTAGGAGACATGCTCTCAGCAGCAGGTGGCTGTAAACTTTCAACCACAACACGTGTGAAAACCGCCTGGAAGAAGTTCAAGGAGCTGCTACCAGTTATCTCTTCACGCCACCTCTCTTTCAAGACAGTGGCCGAGTGTACAGCTCTTGTATGCAGAGCGCAATGCTCCATGCCAGTGAGACTTGGCCATTGACAAAACCAAACCTCCAACGTCTGCAGCGGAGTGACAGGGCAATGATCAGACAGATCTGCAATGTCAGGCCGCAAGGCGTTGTCACCACCAGGTCCAATGAACTACTTGCGCGGCTTGGCATTGAGGATCTGGACCTCATTCTGAAGGAGAGAAGGCTTCGCTGGTATGGACATGTGGAACGCTCCAGTGGTGCAGTCAAGACAGCCTTTCACATACAGGTTGAGGGAAAGCGTGGGCCTGGGAGGCCCAAGAAGGCATGGAAGCAACTGACAGAGAGGGATTGCAGAGAGTGGAAGCTCTCGGCTATCAACCCTCATGATAGAAATATGTGGAGATCTGGTGTGAGATCTGCCATGCGTGCAGCAAGCCAGCTGTCTGGAAGGGGTCCGACTGATGTGGATGTTGCCCCGGTACCTGCATGTTAATAAAAAATCCGATTATAATATATATATGAGGAGTCAAATTATATACATGCATTCATTTGTGAAAAGTGGTTTTTCGATTATTTTTTCCCCTCAATTTTGCAAATCTGATATGTCAGGGTACGGATATCTCGAAGTATTTCAGAGAGTCCCTTGGACTTCGAGATAACGAGAATCGACCGTAGTTTTGTCGAAAATACGAGTGGCCTGTAGGAGCTATGATTAAGTATACAGTTTACATAGATGGTATAACGCGCCTTTCCTGGCTGATCTTGAATTAACCAATAAATTAAGATGCCACGCCCACTTCTAATTTTCAGCCAATCAGATTACTTTATCCGGGTTGTTGATACAAATTCTCATACTTAATGCCAAACAGTGTAGATCCAGATCAGTTGGCCAACTGATCTGGATGTACACTCTTTGCAAAGGAAGGGTATATCCCGGTTCAACAGTACTAGTGTTAGCATTTCGCATTTTCCTCGATAGCAACGTTTCTCCGGGTGGAGTACAAATGTATCTGTAGGATGGGTAATAGATTTCCTTTTCCTTAACTTGATACTGGTCTGGCTAAAGCTCTTTCTATCGTATTGAGTATTGACCCTAAGTATTGGAGCAGACGAATCTGAGCAGTCAGTGCAGTCCCAGATCAGACGCCACATAACGCGGTGTCTGATCAGTTCTACACTATTTGCCGCTCATCGAGCAGATTTTAGAACCTCTCATCCAGCATTTTTTCGACACACCCAGTAAGCATTCTTTATAAATCTATAGCGGGCCGTTATCGGCCCGTCAGGGTAGCTGACGGGCCGATAACGGCCCGCTATAGATTTATGAAGAATAAACATTAACAGATAGTAAAAAGCATTTGTTCAAATTTTAGGACAAGTTTAGTAATGAGTAATGATGTCCCAATATTTAGCCCTAGGTTTTTCATGATTCAATATCTGTGTAGAAAAGTATAGTGTTACGATCTCGCTGCCAAACATAAGTGTTTTATAGCAATATGAACACATGTATAATTCCATCACTTTATAATGGGGAACTAATTCAATTATACGGTCAACGGTAAGATACAAATCTGATAAAAGCATTTTGGTGTTAAAAGCTTTTGACCGCATTTTGGCTGTGCCAGTCACAGGCTGGAGAAATTCTTTTCTATTTTCTTCAAATTATGACCATGTCTTTTTAGCTCACCTGAGCACGAAGTGCTCAATATGAGCTATTATGATCGGTCAATGTCCGTCGTCCGTCGTGCGTCGTCCCTCAAGCGGCGTCAACAATTTGATTAAAAAAAACAACAAAAAACTCTTCCTCCTACATCCCTGGGCCAACTGACTCGAAACTTTGTTGGAAGTATCCGGATTTCTTGTAAATTAAAATTAGCTAAACTCATTCCGATCGGAAATCAAAGATGTATTACCGATACTTAGGGTGGTTGGGTGAGGCAAAAATGTCGTGTATCTTGCGTCACCGGGGCGTCCAACTGATATTGGCTTACAGTTGGGCAAGGCCTGCTGTTCTTGCAGCAGGTAAGGGTAGAGGGGAATGTTTTTATTTCTTCTGTTCACTTTTATTCATTTTCCTCTTTCTCCCCTGTCCCTCTCTTTCATCCCCTCTACTATCTCTTCTTTCTCTCTTCTTCCTTTCTCCGGGAGACGACAAAAATGACCTATAATGGTTGACGTGTCGTTAAACCTCCAACACAATCTGTCAATAACCGACACTTGTCTATGGCCTTGAGGATATCCTTCTTCAGCAAACGTATGTGCATGTACTGGAAAGAACGAATAAGAAGTTCTTTAAGCTATATATGTACTTACAGGTACTATACCAGTAGAAGGGATTATTCATAAACATGCACTGTCTTTATTTGGCTGTGTCTGTAGCTCTAAGAAGGTTCCGCAGAAAGGCAACGCAAAAAGACAGCTAGCTATGAAGAACTTGAGCAGCCATAGTTGGTATATTGCCATTAATAAACTTCTTGTTAAACATGTGTAACAGGTGAAAAAATTCTAATCACCAATGCCTCGGCCGGGGATCGAACCCGGGCCGCCTGCGTGACAGGCCAACACTCTACCACGTCGCTATAAAAGCCGGCTTGTACCGCAAGGCAGTACAAGTTAATCATATCCCTATCACTACTACATATTCTCCCTCCATTTTAAGATTCGTCTGCGAATGTCAATTTGAGCAACCACTTAATATCAGGCCACCAAGCATCTCGGGCCACCAAGCCCATCAGACTGGGTTACTTACCTTGGGCGCCAGATGTAACAGGTGAAAAAATTCTAATCACCTTTGCCGCAGCCGGGGATCGAACCCGGTCCGCTGGACTCAGAGTCCTACACTCTACCACGTCACTATAAAAGCCGGCTTGTACCGCAAGGCAGTACAAGTGTGTTATATACCTATACCCGGTGACATTCTCCCCCTCCAACTTGAAATTCGTCCCTGAATTTCTAGGAGTCCGAGAATCACGTGAAATGAGACTCAAGAAGTTTTATGCACACATGTGGGTTATTTACGGTGGGTGCCAAATGTAACAGGTGAAAAAATGGAAATAACAATTTTCCCCGGCCGGGGATTGAACCTGGTCCGCTGGACTCAAAGTCCTACACTCGACCACGTCGCTATAAAAGCCGGCTTATATATTGTCGGAGTGAACTTTTCAAGGTGATGGCTCTGCAAATGAAAGTGCTTGTAAAGGGAAAAGAAATGTTGATTCTCGTCAGCAACTAACAGGATTAGGAGACATACAGCAATATAGAAGACCGCCAAATAACCAGGAAAGAGAACCTCCAGATATTAGGAAACAGGAAGAGACCGAGAAGATTTTTAGAAGGCGTCTCCATCACGGGACAGATCGGGGACAAACGCCAACCAAGCCCCAAGAAATCCGATTTCTTCAGTCGACTGATAGGAAATTCATATACCTCAACAGTACAAATAAATGGAAAGTCAACAAAGGGACTGTCTCGTCGGTACCGGCACGGTTCCGAGCAGATTCGGGGACGAATCTAAGCAGGGGGAAATTGTCGCAGGTCGACCGTGTGGCTCGGTAGCTCAGTTGGCTAGAGTGCTCGCACGGTATGCGAGAGGTCCTGGGTTCGAGTCCCGGTCGGGCCATGTTCTTTTTCCTCCCTTGTGACATTTGGTGGCTCAGTGTGGGCCCGTGCTCGGGCTGCGAGCGGCAAAGGGACTGTCTCGTCGGTACCGGCACGGTTCCGAGCAGATTCGGGGACGAATCTATTTAAGCAGGGGGAAATTGTCGCGGGTCGACCGTGTGGCTCGGTAGCTCAGTTGGCTAGAGTGCTCGCACTGTATGCGAGATGTCCTGGGTTCGAGTCCCCGTCGGGCTATGTGCTTTTTCCTCCCCTGTGACATATGATCTTCCGGAAACTGTCCTTCTGCATAATCTTCCATGGAAACGCAACAAACGGCTAAATGACTATTGGGTTGCATTTGTGAAGAAACGTGCAAGTCTCTATGCGAGCTCGCAGTACTTGGTTGTAGATAACTGTCCCTGTGGGAAGTGTCATCATCTCTTGAAGTCGGCTAATAACGTTCGTGAGATCCACTGTATACGTACAAAACTCAAGATGGTCACTGGTACCGATATACTGCAGACCAACAGAGCATCATTTAATAAGAATATGGTGGACTTTACATGCTGCTGTGTAAGAATGGCGAAGAAACCTTACAGCACTTCTTGTTACAATGTCCTCTATAGTAGAAACTTGTGGTCGCTTGTGTTATCTTGCTTATGGCAATGACACCTTGCTGAAGCTAAATTTAGACTGTAGTGCGCTTATAGACTTTAACACTCATAATAATCACGAACTGTCAGCTATTTAATTGAATTTCAAACTAGAAGGATATGCTTTGCACTGGACTGTGAGAGATACAAAAGACTGGCATTATTACCGCATCGAAACTGAACAGGAAAGTCAAAGAAATCGTCTCGTGGCACACCCCAGCAAGGTTGCTAAAATATCTTTTTACTGGAGAATTCTCAGAAGTGACTTTTAAAGACTGTTTTTTAAAGACGATAGCGCGTTTTAAGACTGAAAATTTCAAAGAAATTTTAGCATCTTGAAAGAAACTGTACACAAGTCTTAGGCTGTAAATAGGGTGATGGAAAGTTCATTATTTTAGACCTAAGTTATTCAACTCGATTCGAGGTGTCCCAATACTGGGAGAATCTATGTCTACAACAACAACAACAACGAATGCAGCCATGGCCGCCATCTTGAAAATCCATTTAGCGCTTCTTCTCCTGAACCGAAAGTATCGGGGCATTTTGTAGCCCAACTATAGTTAAAATTGTTCCGATCAGAAATCCAAGATGGCCTCCATCTCGAAAATCGAATTTCCGCTTCTCCTCCTGAACCAAAAGTCCATCTAACTCGAAACGTCGTAGGAAGCTTCGGGCAAACTGTAGATAAAAATAGATGAGATCGTTTAAATCGGAAATCCAAGATAGCCGCCATGGGCGCATTCTTGAAAATCTATTGTGAGCTTCTACTCCTGCACCGAAAGGCCAACAGACTCGAAACTTGATAAGAAGTATTGAGGCGACTTCCAGATCAAAAACAGCTAAAACAGTTCTGATCGGAGATCCAAGATGGCCACCATGACCGTCATCTTGAAAATCTATTTTGAGCTTCTTCTTCTGCACCGAAAGGCCAACTGACTCGAAACTTGATAAGAAGTATTGAGGCGACTTCCAGATCAAAAACAACTAAAACAGTTCTGATCGGAGATCTAAGATGGGCACCATGACCGCCATCTTGAAAATCTATTTTGAGCTTCGTCTCCTGCACCGAAAGGCCAACTGACTCGAAACTTGATAAGAAGTATTGAGGCGACTTCCAGATCAAAAACAGCTAAAACATTTCTGATCGGAGGTCCAAGATGGCCACCATGAATCTTGAAAATCTATTTTGAGCTTCTTCTCCTGAACCGAAAGGTCTAGTCAATCGACTTGAAACTTTGTAGGACGTATCAGGATGTCTTGTGTCTTGTAGATAAAAATAGTCTCTCAACACCAGCTGTCTTTGGGCATATGCGAACTGCGCATGCCCAGAAAAGATACGAACGAAAGCATCGCAATTCTGTTTTATGAGGATTGGGTAGACCTGATAAATTTTCTATTATTTTTTTACAAGAGAAACAACTTGATGAATTCTCTAGTTTTTCCTGCAAATAAGGCCCATTCTAACAAATTGTTACTGAAAAATGAATTAATGAATTTGCTCCCAGATGGGAGAGTATTCATTCCTTTTAGAGTAAACCCCTTTCCAGAAGGGAAGCAAAGCAATTCTGATAAACGCAGTTTCGTCTGAGCATGCGCATTCAGCATATGCCCAAAGACAGATTTTGTCATGGCGCGACAATTATAATTTAAAACTTGTTCCGTTGAACCCGGATATACCCTGTCTTTGCAAACAGTGTAGATCCAGATCAGTTGGCTGTTGACTTCTGAAGAAGCCAACCGATCTGGATCTGCACTGTTTGCCATTCAGTATGTGAATAATTATCAACAATCTGGATCAAGGAATCTGATTGGCTGACAATTAGAAGTAGGCATGTCATCTAAATTTATGACAATTTTGCAATATTTATAATCCTTCAGACTGTATGATTTTGCCTTATCGGTCACTACATTTACTCCAATAGCTTCTTACAAGGCGATCATGGCCTTCATTCCAGCGGCCAAAAGTACTCGTGTACCGATTACCATATTTACCATACACATTCGGGACATTTTAACCCTCTGCCAACCCAATCCTTACATTTGAATTAGCCAAGTCTTGTATCTAAAAGGTACTGGCCATGAATGGATCGAGCCCCTTCCCCTTTGACTCAAATAGTCATGCTCATGGGAACTTTTGGATAAATTTGATAAAATCTGAAATATTCGCAGGCCCTACTATTTACCTTATACTTTTAAAATTTCAGCAAATCCACTTTACAGCCTGCGAAAGTGTCTAAAATTGCTGAATGAGTTGCAAAAAGTTTTGACCCTGATCAGACGCCGACTATTGCGGCAACCAATCTGGGTCTACACTGCTTGCTCAAGCTTTCCTGTCTGACTAGCTTGATATATATATATATATAGTATTTTAATCAAATCGAACCCCTCAGAAATTTTGAACCCCCTGTCAAATAAATCTGGATCCGTCCCTGCTGGCGGAAAGGGAAACAGTGCAGACCCCGGGTCTACACTGTTTGATCAGCAATATCGGACCGAATACCTAGGGTAAGTATGGTAAGACTTGTTTTCATGACCGTGATTGGAAATATAATTATACCATTATATTGTAAACATTTGTAATTCTCATACACGATCATGAATATTTAAACAAAAGGACCGACCGCGATGATATGACGTCATGATGACAACCACATCGGAAAACTAATGAGTGTGGCTTTAGAATAACAGAAAACGTGAATACGTAAATGTCATAAATAATTCCCGAGTCAGTAATTACATTAACTAGAAGAAAATAATGTTTTGTGAGCATTGTTGTTGTTTCATTATTTGACATTGGTGTAAATAGGTATTTAATTCAATAAACTATACATAAAGCAAGTATGTTCATAAATACAATTCAATGTACTGAACAGAGAATTGAATGAGATATAGTCAAACACATACGTAAAGATATCCACCCATCACGAAAACACGCCTATACAGTTGTGACCCATTAAACCCCACTTTTATATAGTAAAACTGGGGTTTACAGGGGTATACTCGTACATTATTTTTCCTATTTTGCCCAAAACATAGATTGTGGGTACTCGTTAGAACCGCCCCACCAATGCGGTTCTAACGAGTACCCACAATCTATGTTTTGAGCAGGAATATGAAAAATATCAGAACTTTTTTATCTGAAAATTTTATATTTTTGGTTGTAAAATTTCAGTATATTTGAATAGGCGTATTTTCGTAATGAAATGCCATAATCACGAAGCACAGCCTTACCGAAGCATCAAAAGAGGGAGAGATGAGAAACAAACAATGACTAAGCAAACGTCACATATGAAACCAGTAAGCATTCTTTATAGATTTATAGCGGGCCGCTATCAGCCCGTCAGGGTAGCTGACGGGCCGATAAAGGCCTGCTATATATTTATAAAGAATGCTAGCTGGGACAGACGAACTGCAACAGGGGAACCGCCTTTGAATGGTCAGTAGGAAAACTACTTGGGGCTTAAACAAGTTTTACTCGTGCAAAACCTCACCATTATATTATTTAAATCTGCCTCCCAGTTCGATCTGCTTTATATTGACAACAGAAGCCAACGTGTGCAGTATAGCTTCTAACGAAATAGTCCATTCTGCCATATATGAGCAATATCGGACTGAAGCGTCCAGGTGGCCGAGTGTTGAGCGTTTCTGACTGCTGATTACGAGGTTCCGGGTTAGAATCCCGCTGGAAGCAGAACAGCTCATGACTGTACGGCGCTTCATGGCACGGAGCCATTTCTTGTCATCCTTCCATCGTCTCGATATGACTTAAATAATGTTAAAAAAGGACTTAAATCATCATTATCATCATCATATGATTGTGGCATTTGCCGCCAGCTTACAGAAACAATTGATACTGTAGAGTGCTTCGACGAACAGAGAAGGCCCTGATCAGAATGCACAGATTCGCAGACTGATGTGGGCATTCGCTATTCGTATATGATTTAATCTTTACGATTCTCGGCAGACGACAGACTGATAATACATTTTGTATTTTTCGGAGCCATTTCTTGTCATCCTTCCATCGTCTCGATATGACTTAAATAATGTTAAAAAAGGACTTAAATCATCATTATCATCATCATATGATTGTGGCATTCGCCGCCCGCTGACAGAAAAAAATTGATACTGTAGAGTCCTTCGACACATTAGAGAAGGACCTGATCAGACTACACTGATTCACAGGCTGAAGTGGGCATTCGCTATTCGTATATGGTTTAATCTTTACGATTCTCAGCAGACGACAGACTGATAATACATTTTGTATTTTTCTTATATTTTTTTTCCAGAAAATAGGCTTTGTCATATCATGCAAATGATCTCCTTTGCATGAAATGTCAAAATCTATTTTTGGGAGGGAAAAAATAAGAAAACATATAAATATGTCTGCTGAAAATTTTACCCAGCATGCCAAGCGTGCTACGGACCGTTTTCCTATGTTGCGCACTGATCAGTTTATAGTCTAAATAGGTCACAATTGTCCCTGGATAGGGTTTCTGGTTCGTTGTGTAGGCTGACATAACAAGATTCCAGAAGACGGATGTAGTGTCACTATTCTATATCTCCATCAGACTGAAATTGAATTTACTTGGAACACTGTCTATTTCAATACAATATTTAACCAAAATATTGGAACACCTTAACTTCTTGCCATCCTTGTCCTGATGATTGACCAAGTCAGTTTTACTACATGTTGGTATGTCTAAAACTGCAAAATGATTGCCAAAAATTGTAGATCCGGATCAGACGCCGCGTTCTCCGGCGTCTGATCTGGATCTACGCTGTTTGCACAGTCCCGTCTTTCCAAATACTTAGGGTAGATACAGTATTCGGATATTAAACGCATAAGCTTCCTTGTCTATTTTCCTGATGTAACATGAATAAATAACTCGTACAAAATTTTCTGATATATATCTAGGGATTTAATATAACTTAAAACGGACCCTTAGTTATTAGGGATGTCTCATTTGCAAGGCGAAGGAGATAAAATGCTAATGCAAACACTGCATTTCATATCTTAAAGGTCTTTAGCTATTTCAATCACAAAAACAAAAATAGAAACCATTACTTCTTAAGAAGAGTTCATTGCATTATTTGGTTGTGTGTCCGAAAAGTATTGGCTGGAAAAGAGTTCATTGCATTTTCTGGTTGTGTGTCAGAAGAGTGTTTACAGAAGGAGAGTTAATTGCTTTACGTAACTGGTTGTGTGTTAGAAGAGTATTGACTGAGAGAGAGTTCTTTGCATTATCTGGTTGTGTGTCAGAAGAGTGTTGACTGAAGGAGAGGTCATTGCATTATCTCGTTGTGTGTCAGAAGAGTGTTGACTGAAGGATAGTTCATTGCATTATCTGGATGTGTGTCAGAAGAGTGTTGACTGAAGGAGAGTTCATTGCTTTTACTGTTTGTGTGTTAGAAGAGTGTTGACTGAAGGAGAGACTCAGAGTTCATTGCATTATCTAGGTGCGTTTTCAGAAGAGTGTTAACTGAAGCAGAGTTCATTGCATTATCTGGTTCTGTGTCAGAAGAGTGTTGACTGAAGGATAGTTCACTGCATTATCTGGTTGTGTGTCAGAAGAGTGTTGATTAAAGGAGAGTTCATTGCATTGTCTGCTTGTTTGTCAGAAGAGTGCTGACTGAAGGAGAGTTCATTGCATTGTCTGCTTGTGTGTTAGAAGAGTGTTGACTGAGGAGAGTTCATTGCATTATCTGGTTGTGTGTCAGAAGAGTGTTGACTGAAGGAGAGTTCATTGCATTATCTAGTTGTGTATCAGAAGAGTGTTGACTGAAGGAGAGTACATTGCATTGTTTGGTTGTGTGTTAGAAGAATGTTGACTGAAGGAGAGTTCATTGCATTTTCTGGTTGTGTGTCAGAAGTGTGTTGACTGAAGGATAGTTCATTCCATTGTCTGCTTGTGTGTCAGAAGAGTGTTGACTGAAGGATAGTTCATTGTATTATCTGGTTGTGTGTCAGAAAAGTGTTGACTGAAGGATAGTTCATTGTATTATCTGGTTGTGTGTGAGAAGAGTGCTGACTGAAGGATAGTTCATTGCATTGTCTGTTTGTGTGTTAAAAGAGTGTTGACTGAAGGAAAGTGCATTGCATTATCTGGTTGTGTGTCAGAAGAGTGTTGACTGATGGAGAGTTCATTGCATTATCTGGTTGTGTGTTAGAAGAATGTTGACTGAAGGAGAGTTCATTGTATTATCTGTGTGCGTTTTCAGAAGAGTGTTAACTGGTAGAGAGTCCATTGCATTGTCTTCTTGTGTGTCAGAAAAGTGTTGACCGAAGGAGAGTTCATTATATTATCTGGGTGCGTTTTCAGAAGTGTTAACTGAAGCAGAGTTCAATGCATTATCTGGTTGTGTGTCAGAAGAATGTTGATTGAAGGAGAGTTCATTGCATTGTCTGCTTGTGTGTCAGAAGAGTGTTGACTGAAGGAGAGTTCATTGCACTATCTGGTTGTGTGTCAGAAATGTGTTGACTGAAGGAGAGTTCATTGCATTATCTGGTTGTGTGTCAGAAGAGTGTTGACTGAAGGATAGTTCATTGCATTGTCTGGCTGTGTGTTAGAAGAGCGTTGACTGAAGGAGAGTTCATTGCATTGTGTGTCAGAAGAGTGTTGACTGAAGGAGAGACTCAGAGTTTATTGTATTATCTGGGTGCGTTTACTGGAGCAGTTAACTGAAGCAGATTTCAATGCATTATCTGGTTGTGTGTCAGAAGAGGGTTGACTGAAGGAGAGACCATTGCATTGTCTGCTTGTGTGTCAGAAGAGTGTTGACTGAAGGAGAGTTCATTGCATTGTCTGCTTGTGTGTCAGAAGAGTGTTGACTGAAAGATAGTTCATTGTATTATCTGGTTGTGTGTCAGAAGAGTGTTGACTGAAGGAGAGTTCATTGCATTATCTGGTTGTGTGTCAGAAGAGCGTTGACTGAAGGAGAGTTCATTGCATTGTCTGCTTGCGTGTCAGAAGAGTGTTGACTGAAGGAGAGTTCATTGCATTATCTGGTTGTGTGTCAGAAGAGTGTTAACTGAAGCAGAGTTCATTGCATTGTCTGGTTGTGTGTTAGAAGAGTGTTGACTGAAGGAGAGTTCATTGCATTGTCTGGTTTTGTGTTAGAAGAGTGTTGACTGAAGGAGAGTTCATTGCATTTTCTGTTTGTGTGTCAGAAGAGTATTGACTGAAGGAGAGACTCAGAATTCATTGTATTATCTGTGTGCGTTTTCAGAAGAGTGTTAACTCAAGCAGAGTTCAATGCATTATCTGGTTGTTTGTCAGAAGAGTGTTGACTGAAGGAGAGTCCATTGCATTGTCTGCTTATGTGTCAGAAGAGTGTTGACTGACGGAGAGTTCATTATATTATCTGGGTGCGTTTTAAGAAGAGTGTTGACTGAAGCAAAGTGCAATGCATGATCTAGTTGTGTGTAGGAAGAGTGTTGACTGAAGGAGAATTCATTGCATTGTCTGCTTGTGTGTCAGACGAGTGTTGACTGAAGGAGAGTTCATTGCATTATCTGGTTGTGTGTCAGAAGAGTGTTGAATGAAGGACAGTTCAGTGCATTGTCTGGTTGTATGTTAGAAGAGTGCTGACTGAAGGAGACAACATTGCATTGTTTGGTTGTGTGTTAGAAGAATGTTGACTGAAGGAGAGTTCATTGCATTTTCTGGTTGTGTGTCAGAAGTGTGTTGACTGAAGGATAGTTCATTCCATTGTCTGCTTGTGTGTCAGAAGAGTGTTGACTGAAGGATAGTTCATTGTATTATCTGGTTGTGTGTCAGAAAAGTGTTGACTGAAGGATAGTTCATTGTATTATCTGGTTGTGTGTGAGAAGAGTGCTGACTGAAGGATAGTTCATTGCATTGTCTGTTTGTGTGTTAAAAGAGTGTTGACTGAAGGAAAGTGCATTGCATTATCTGGTTGTGTGTCAGAAGAGTGTTGACTGATGGAGAGTTCATTGCATTATCTGGTTGTGTGTTAGAAGAATGTTGACTGAAGGAGAGTTCATTGTATTATCTGTGTGCGTTTTCAG
Source organism: Anodontia alba (assembly GCA_964016985.1). Taxonomy (NCBI): domain Eukaryota; kingdom Metazoa; phylum Mollusca; class Bivalvia; order Lucinida; family Lucinidae; genus Anodontia; species Anodontia alba. The sequence continues at coordinate 36,524,234 of OZ024836.1, read as the reverse complement.
AAGAGTGTTAACTGGTAGAGAGTCCATTGCATTGTCTTCTTGTGTGTCAGAAAAGTGTTGACCGAAGGAGAGTTCATTATATTATCTGGGTGCGTTTTCAGAAGAGTGTTAACTGAAGCAGAGTTCAATGCATTATCTGGTTGTGTGTCAGAAGAATGTTGATTGAAGGAGAGTTCATTGCATTGTCTGCTTGTGTGTCAGAAGAGTGTTGACTGAAGGAGAGTTCATTGCACTATCTGGTTGTGTGTCAGAAATGTGTTGACTGAAGGAGAGTTCATTGCATTATCTGGTTGTGTGTCAGAAGAGTGTTGACTGAAGGATAGTTCATTGCATTGTCTGGCTGTTAGAAGAGCGTTGACTGAAGGAGAGTTCATTGCATTGTGTGTCAGAAGAGTGTTGACTGAAGGAGAGACTCAGAGTTTATTGTATTATCTGGGTGCGTTTACTGGAGCAGTTAACTGAAGCAGATTTCAATGCATTATCTGGTTGTGTGTCAGAAGAGGGTTGACTGAAGGAGAGACCATTGCATTGTCTGCTTGTGTGTCAGAAGAGTGTTGACTGAAGGAGAGTTCATTGCATTGTCTGCTTGTGTGTCAGAAGAGTGTTGACTGAAAGATAGTTCATTGTATTATCTGGTTGTGTGTCAGAAGAGTGTTGACTGAAGGAGAGTTCATTGCATTATCTGGTTGTGTGTCAGAAGAGCGTTGACTGAAGGAGAGTTCATTGCATTGTCTGCTTGCGTGTCAGAAGAGTGTTGACTGAAGGAGAGTTCATTGCATTATCTGGTTGTGTGTCAGAAGAGTGTTAACTGAAGCAGAGTTCATTGCATTGTCTGGTTGTGTGTTAGAAGAGTGTTGACTGAAGGAGAGTTCATTGCATTGTCTGGTTTTGTGTTAGAAGAGTGTTGACTGAAGGAGAGTTCATTGCATTTTCTGTTTGTGTGTCAGAAGAGTATTGACTGAAGGAGAGACTCAGAATTCATTGTATTATCTGTGTGCGTTTTCAGAAGAGTGTTAACTCAAGCAGAGTTCAATGCATTATCTGGTTGTTTGTCAGAAGAGTGTTGACTGAAGGAGAGTCCATTGCATTGTCTGCTTATGTGTCAGAAGAGTGTTGACTGACGGAGAGTTCATTATATTATCTGGGTGCGTTTTAAGAAGAGTGTTGACTGAAGCAAAGTGCAATGCATGATCTAGTTGTGTGTAGGAAGAGTGTTGACTGAAGGAGAATTCATTGCATTGTCTGCTTGTGTGTCAGACGAGTGTTGACAGAAGGAGAGTTCATTGCATTATCTGGTTGTGTGTCAGAAGAGTGTTGAATGAAGGACAGTTCAGTGCATTGTCTGGTTGTATGTTAGAAGAGTGCTGACTGAAGGAGAGTTCATTGCATTATCTAGTTGTGTATCAGAAGAGTGTTGACTGAAGGAGAGTTCATTGCATTGTCTGCTTGTGTGTCAGAAGAATGTTGATTGAAGGAGTGTTCATTGCATTGTCTGCTTGTGTGTCAGAAGAGTGTTGACTGAAGGAGAGTTCATTGCATTGTCTGCTTGTGTGTCAGAAGAGTATTGACTGAAGGAGAGTCCATTGCATTGTCTGCTTGTGTGTCAGAAGAGTGTTGACTGAAGGGGATTTCATTGTATTATCTGGGTGCGATTTCAGAAGTGTGTTTACTGAAGCAGAGTACAATGCATTATCTGGTTGTGTGTCAGAAGAGTGTTGACTGAAGGAGAGTTCATTGCATTGTCTGCTTGTGTGTCAGACGAGTGTTGACTGAAGGATAGTTCATTGCATTGTCTGGTTGTGTGTCAGAAGAGTGTTGACTGAAGGACAGTTCATTGCATTGTCTGGTTGTATGTCAGAAGAGTGTTGACTAAAGGAGAGTTCATTGCATTGTCTGCTTGTGTGTCAGAAGAATGTTGATTGAAGGAGAGTTCATTGCATTGTCTGCTTTTGTGTCAGAAGAGTGTTGACTGAAGGAGAGTTCATTGCATTGTCTGCTTAAATTGTGTGTCAGAAGAGTGTTGACTGAAAGAGAGTTCATTGCATTATCTGTTTGTGTGCCAGAAGAGTGTGGACTGAAGGAGAGTTCATTGCATTTTCTGCTTTTGTGTCAGAAGAGTGTTGACTGAAGGAGAGTTCATTGCATTGTCTGCTTGTGTGTCAGAAGAGTGTTGACTGAAGGAGAGTTCATTGCATTATCTGTTTGTGTGCCAGAAGAGTGTGGACTGAAGGAGAGTTCATTGCATTGTCTGATTGTGTGTCAGAAAAGTGTTGACTGAAGGAGGGTTCATTGCATTATCTGGTTGTGTGTCAGAAGAGTGTTGACTGAAGGATAGTTCATTGCATTATCTGGTTGTGTGTCAGAAGAGTGTTGACTGAAGGATAGTTCATTGCATTATCTGGTTGTGTGTCAGAAGAGTGTTGACTGAAGGAGAGTTCATTGCATTTTCTATTTGTGTATTAGAAGAGTGTTGACTGAAGATTATGGGTGCGTTTTCAGAAGAGTGTTAACTGAAGCGTTTTGCGTTTTCGCGAGATTCCGTAAACAGCGTTTTGCATTTTCGCGAGATTCCGTAAACAGCGGTTTGTCTGACTATTTGACAAGGCATTTAATCGTGTGAAAAGTAATGCTTTAAAATCTATTTTTCCCTACGAATACAGCTACGAACACACGAAATTATTCAGCAGTAAACAATTACAAATGTGCCAGGGCACGAAGAGCTTACAATAAGACTGGTGCGACCAGCGAAGACTCATATCAGCCTGTGCATCCGCGCAGTCTGATCAGAGTCTTCTCTGATTGCATGTGCCTTCTACAGCCTCCAGGCTATCCGAAGAAGGATAAACACGAACTCTTGCCATATTTGGTGGATGAACAGGCTGACCTGAATCTTTGCAGGTCACACAAGTCTTATTGTAGGTTTTGACGTGAGTTGGCTCAAATATTATAAATACGGAGATACCCAGGAAATGCCACAATCACAGAACACAGCCTCTCATGGCACTGAATGAGGTTAGATTGACATAAAACATTACAGAACGGCATACCAATGAAAACATCATGAACTAAGCAAAGGGTAACTGCAACAGAAATACCGTCTTGGAAGGTAAACAGTTAACCCATTTATGCCTAGTGGACTCTTTGGACAGGTCAGTTTCATATATAAGGGTATCTGGTTAGTTTTTATCATTATCATGTTTTGTACAAATTTCTGAACTTAATGCAAACGGTGTAGTCTCTGATCAGACGCCGCGCTCTGCGGCGTCTGATCTGAGTTTACACTGTTTGACAATGCTCCGTTTATGGGACGCTGGGCTTAAAACACAGTTAAACTGTTGCGGGACTTAAACCTAATTTTTAGTATGTTTATAGCTATAAACATAGTGAGAGCATGGGCCTCAATGCATATCTCATCAAAAATACTCCACTTACTATGGTTCTTATCATCAAAACCATCATCAAAAAAAAAAACAAAAAAAAAAAAAAAAAAAAAAAAAAAAAAAAAAAAAACACAACTGACTATGTTTCTTATCATGAGTGTGAATAAGTGAACTCAGGAACCCACATCAAGCCCCCAACACCAAAGGGAAAGACAGACAAAGCTGCCACAAAATGAACAGATGTCCAACAGAGTTGGCAACTCTTTCCCAAAAAATGTGGCAACTCTGTCACTCACCAAAAACCATCATCAAAATACGCCACTGACTATGGTTCTTATCATAAAAACCATCATCAAAAATACTCCACTGACTATTGATCTTATACTCAAAACCGTCATCAAAAAAAACTCCACTCTCTGAATCTTATCGCGAAAACCAACACCAAAATACTCCACTGACTATGGTTCTTAACGTCAAAACCATTATCAAAAATACTCCACTGACTACAATATTGATGCGAACCAACTAATGGTCTGATAGGCCGTAAAGTAAAGTCTTCTCATTCATACAAGCCAAATGCCAACAATAGTTGGCATTTTCATATTTATTAGTACAGAAATTTTCATGCTCATCTTTGTTTAGCAAGAAAGAATTTGCAATCGTCAGTAGTTTAAGATTTATTAGCAGAAGAAATTTCATGCTCAGCTTAGGTGAGTGCCAAGTATAAGCCATCCTACCCACACATCAGTTTTATGTTTTTATTTATTCAAATTTTATGACATAAATACATATATTTGACGAAAACAAATATACATAAATGCCAAGGGATTGGATGTAGGCTAAGCTTATATCTGTCCTCACTCAGGGTACTGTGACAGATGTAAAAAACATATAAGCAGTACACACAACAGATGAACTACACGTCTATACATAATAACTAGCAAACATTACAAATACGTGGAATTAATGGGTAGGTTACGATTAAGATTAAAAGAGAGAGAGAGAGAGAGAGAGAGAGAGAGAGAGAGAGAGAGAGAGAAAACAGAAGAAAGAAAGTAGTTGTGGTCATGGTACCTAAGCCGTAATCCAAATTCATAAATCCATAAACGAATGGCGAATCAGAATGTTCAGATCAATAGACATGGACCCCAGAATAAAGGGTGTAATCTGGCGTCCGCGGACAGTAAGTATTACTTGGTAAGCAAGCTTCGCCCACCATGCCCATAGGTCTGATCGAAGGAAATATCGGTAGAAGCGTGAAAGATGAGATAAATATGAATAAAGAGATTAACATCATAGTCATACAACAAATATAGATCTATAGCGCAATGTTTTTAGTATTTGAGATGTGATTTCATCACAAAAGTTAGTCAATAACTGATAATGGTAGCCAAATTGACCCGTCAAAAAGTTGTATTACTACATTATTAGATCTGTTTTATGTTGACCATGCCAAGGCGGTTTATCTGTTGCAGTTCCTCTTCTGTCGCCGTAAGCTGCTTATTCATGATGTCTTTTCTGACTCAGGGGTTATAAAACATTTTTCATGCTCAAGTAAGCAGAGCATGGATTCTTCTCTGCTAATACATACAGTGTATAAACATGCCAACAATAGTTGGCATTTCATATTTATTAGCGGAGAAAGTTTCATACTCAGCTATGTTTAGCAAGAAAGAATTTGCAATTATCAGGTACTTGAGCTGTATTGGCAGGATACATTTCATACCCAGCTGAGATGAGCATGAAAATTTTTATAACTTCGGGGCGAAGCATAAGCCATGCTACCCGCATCAATCTTATGTTGACCATACCAAGGCGGTATATATGTTGCATTTCGGGTCTTCAAGCCCTGTTCGGCGCCTTGGGAAGGCTGTGTTTCGAAAATACGAGTATGATCTGTTCTGTTTATTCCGTGCATCTGCTTAGCACTTTACTTTGACATCCAATCAAAGCTAGTTTGCCCTGGCCACTGAGCTTGTAAACAACAACAGCAAGGTCGTTAACCTGTTTGAATCAGAATATGCAACGCATACCAAAGAAAGAAATGTTGATTAATCGTTTTGATATATTCCCCTGTGTAACCACAGGCGCTTTAAGCTTTATCTCGACAATCCCCTTTAGACGTCTGAAACCCGCAGGATTCAAAAGCAATATCGATATTACTTCTGAATAGCTCCTATTTCAGGGCAGTTTAAGCGCTGATGGGCAAAACTTCAAGCGCCTCTGGTACTGTTATCAAAATCCATGCAGGTATGCTAATCACTGGATTATAAATTAATGAGCCAGGATACAGCATTTTCTACAAGATCGGATGTGCGCCCAGCAAAGATTCAGATCAGCCTGCGCATCCGCATAGTGTGATTAGAGTCTTCACAATGCACTCTGTGGGTGGCCAAGGATCCCAAGCGTGTTCAGGTGGACAGCGAAGACAACGCTAATGCTGTGCCTCGGCTGTATTAAAATCACAATCATATGATAAGTATAAATTATAAAATTGTATTAGTATAAATGCGCTGAAACATGTTGTGCCATACATGTCTTCTCCAGCTCAAAATGTATGGCTGGCAAAGGCATAGCCCAACAGGCCTACTGACTTAATGAGACTCTCTCCCTTTTCAATCTGTTTCAGAAGGTTGGCGACTGAGTATCAGCGTCTATGGTTGAGCCAGTCGTGTTTTTTTTTGTGTTCTCGTTTCTAATCGCCATTGAACCCTTTGCTTTTGTTTCAACACAGTGTTTGTATCTGTGTTGCACTTTGGTGCTTCACTTATGAGGTAGGGGACTACAAAGGGGACCGAACCAAGTGGGCACACAACGTTGCAACAACGTCGTTTCAACGTTGATTCAACGTCTTGACGTTGAATCAACGTTGAACCGACGTTGTTGCAACGTTGTGTGCCTGCTGGGAACATATGATTGTAATTTGTTGCTGCATCAGAATGGAGGGCGAGGTTTCCCCCGAGTAAAACTGGGTTTAGCCTTTTAGTAGTTTTTTTCTGCTCACCGTCCCAAGGCAGTTCCTCCATTGAAGTTCTTCTTTGTTCGTGCGTCGTTTGTTTCATGTGTGGCGTTTGTTTTGCCATCGTTTGTTCATATTCTCTTCTACTTTCGTTATCTCAGGAAGGCTCTACTTCGTGACTGTGATATTTCCTGGGTATCTTCAAACATTTAGCGATTGTAAATTTCCCTTTACAGTTGACTCTCGTTATCTCGACTTCGTTTATCTTGAATTACCGCTTATCTCGAAGTGAAAATCTGGTCCCTGCTTTAACGAGGAAATCTAACAACAGGTAACAAAATATTGTGGAAAAGAGGAGAAATTGCTCCTGATTTATTTTTTCTTCACTTCTGCAAATCTGATATGTCAAGGTACGGATATCTCGAAGTATTCTAGAGAGTCCCTTGGACTTCGAGATAACGAGAGTCGACTGTAGTACTCAGTGCGCTTGTTCTTCAGCGATGTATTTTCCTGCTTTGTCTTGCACCATGGTAGATTTTCTTTGTTTTCATTTGTCTTTATGTCTTTAACTATTTGATAAGCTCCCTTGGTAATGTTTATACTCAGGCATGTCTTGATGTTTTGACACTGACTTCCTTTGCAGGGGTATGCATGTGTATATACCGCATATTTATCACGAGAACATTCTAGATTTGATTGCTTTAGTACTGATTTAAGGATAAGCGAAACAAAAACGAATTTCAAGGTGTTTATATATTTGGCATATCTTCTTCAGTAATATCTGACATTCACTTTGTTGTACTTTATACTGTCTTGTCTTTTGGGTTCATTTAGATTTATTTGAAAGAAAAGAGAGAATACGAGTGGAAAATGCGGCGTGTACATTGAAGTACGATACATTACTGTTCATAAACAGACACAATAAAATCTGTTATTTTCATTTGTTTGATATTCGTTTTTTCTCGCTTCCTAATGATCCAATTTTTCAACATTTAACGAATTTCTGTTTTGTTTAATAAGATTATTATCAAAGGAAATAAAACAAACAAACAAGTAAACTGTTTGTTTTCAGCTTATAAGATATGCCATGCAGATGTCAGAGACCAAATTTGATACTGGCGTTTGTTTGGCATTTATTTGTTCCTCATCTCTCCTTCTTTTGGTGCCTCGGGAGGGCTGTGCTTCGTGATTGAAGCATTTTCTGCGTACCTTCTCTTATATTTTCCTGTATGCTGATGATTTTCCATAATGCTCTCTACTTAGTTAATCTTGACAAAAATATGTTTGAGCCTGTAGCTATGTGTGAAGAAATTATATAGTTAATGTGCTTCATGTCTAATCATGGTACTCGTAAATAAATTCCTGCAAGCTATTGATGCATCATCATTAGTGAAATGTGTAAATGTTACAGACTTCTGGATGCTTAATGAGGAGAACCCATCCTGAATGCATAGTTATGAAACATTGCACAATGCTAATTGGTTCTGGGCAAAGAACCTTGGTGCCATCCTTGTCATTCTTGAATTATAGAGGTTTTAAGGAGAATGGGTACACTTAGGCTGCGTTTATACGTATATGCAAGTTACTGGCGAGCATTTTGTCCTGGATCCCTGCTCCTGTCGGCACTTGTCATTAGGTATAGCGATCCAAGACAAAACATTAGCTATCACTTTGCACTTCTGAACGCAACCCAGGCAGATTATTTTTGCCACTGTTAACAAGGGAGATAACTTTTGGGACTTCCTGAATGGTTTACTATTCACCTTTCTGAAAAAGGGTTCCACCATAAAAGGAAATAACTTGTCCCCAAGGGGAGAAATCATTTGGTTTTAGAGTGGAACTCTTTTCAAAAGGGAAACAAACATATTTTTGACGGAGTTTTCTCCCATAATAGGATATCCATTCTACTTAATTATAGCAGCCAATTTTGGACCTACGGGAAAATTGAACTTGTAAATAAGTAGCTGTCTTCAAAGTGATTCACTACCTTTATTTAATGTCCCGACGTTGTAATACAGGCTCCTTGAAGCTTCGTCGTGATCAATGTAATCAAGTGATAATACTTTATTTCGTATTAAGTAAAATGAAGCTGTTATTCACTGTGTCCAATCAGTTTCAATACAGAAATTTTGAAATGTCTTCATTTGAGAAACTTTGGCATAATTCTGTGTTGTACTATTGTGGTGTTTGTGCTAGAGATGCCTATCTAAGAAAAAGGCCCATTTTAAAGCAAATGATAAGCAAGAGGACCATAGGCCGCTACACCGGGGCCGCTACTCGCTCATCCGAGCGAAACAGCCGTTGCAGATGCCGTGTACTAATTTTCCGTGACAGCAATTAATCGAAATAGTGGCTTGTCTTTAAAACTGGGGTAACAAGTTCTGATCCCTAAGCAAAGCCATTTTCTCTCTAAGTATTCATGTAAAGTTTTAATAGAGTGGGTTCAAAGGCTTTTTAGATGTGATTCTTGATTTTATTACTTGATATGTGTCCCGGTGTCCCAAGGTGTTCGATCATATTGCTCTAGGTAGGAAAACTTCAAGAGTTTGGCTTCAAGTCCTGATTTTACGAGGGATGTTCGAAATGAATTGCTTATTTCTATCTGGAGACTTCAAATTTCAAGTTAGCCCAAAAGTACTCATTTCATGCCCTCGAAGTACTCCCCGTGGCTAGAAATGCAAAGTTTCAGCCGATGTATCCACTTCTTGAAGGCGTCACGGTACGCTGATTTGGGCACAGTAATAAGGTACTGATGAATGGCAGATCCAAGTGCCTGTCGGGACTGGTATTTCCGCCCAGCAAGGAATGCTTTCAATTTCGGAAACAAAAAGAAATCACATGGGGCAAGGTCTGGGGAATACGGGGGTGAGGCAAAACAGTTACTTTTTCTTTCTTCTAAAACGCAGTAACTATTGCGGAGGTATGAGCTGGGGCATTGTCATGTAGAAGACGGACATGTTTAAAACCAGTGGCAGGGCGTCGTTTCTGATAATACTTTTTCAGTTTCTTCAGTACTACGTCTTTGTAGTACTTTCCGGTGATGCTTTTGTCCTTTTTCACTGGCACTTTTATTGCGACTCCTTTCACCAGAGAAGAAGATTGCATACAAAACCTCCTTTGTACTCAAAGAACGTTTGGCAATTATTGGGCGTTTGCTGTGTTTAGTGGCCCAGATCTTATTGCTAACCTTTCTGACGGGCTCAAAATAATCACCTGTTACGACATTGGCAAACTGCTTTTTGTCATATTTTGGAAACATTTGAAGCAGCTTTTTGGCCACTTTAACCCGTTGCCTCTTTTGCTCGTCAGTCAACAGAGGTGGCACCCATCTAGCAGAAATCTTTCTGACTTTCAAATGCTTCTTCAAAATAAGGTGAACCGTTGAAAGTGATATGCCTACCTTTCGTGCAATATCACGGACTGTAAATCTGGCATCTCCTTCAATGAGTTCCTTTATTTTGGAAACGATTTCTTTACGAGATGCAGATTTTGGCCTACCTGATTTCGGTGCATTTTTGATGGACCCTACACTGGACTCAAAGTTCTTTTTCCACCGCCGAACTGTGTCATAAGACACATAAGAAGGTCCAAAAGCAGTAGAAATTTCAGTAATCAGCTTCTTCAAAGAACAACCAAGTTTTGAGCGAGCTTTGATGATCGTTAAGTTAGCATCTGGTTCACGGTTCATTATTCACGGTTCAGGATTCAGCGTATGGTTCAGTATTCAGGATATTATTCAAAATAAGAGCTGCAGCGTCTGGTTCAGGATTCAGCGTATTATTCAAAATACGAGCTGCAGCGTCTGGTTCAGGATTCAGCGTATTATTCAAAATACGAGCTGCAGCGTCTGAATCAGGATTCAGCGTATTATTCAAAATACGAGCTGCAGCGTCTGGTTCAGGATTCAGCGTATTATTCAAAATACGAGCTGCAGCGTCTGGTTCAGGATTCAGCGTATTAATCAAAATACGAGCTGCAGCGTCTGGTTCAGGATTCAGCGTATTATTCAAAATGCGAGCTGCAGCGTCTGTTTCATTATTGAGGGTATTTTTCAAAATACGAGCTGCAGCGTCTGGTTCAGTATTCAGCGTATTATTCAAAATAAGAGCTGCAGCGTCTGGTTCAGGATTCAGCGTATTATTCAAAATACGAGCTGCAGCGTCTGGTTCAGGATTCAGCGTATTATTCAAAATGCGAGCTGCAGCGTCTGTTTCATTATTAAGGGTATTTTTCAAAATACGAGCTGCAGCGTCTGGTTCAGGATTCAGCGTATTATTCAAAATACGAGCTGCAGCGTCTGGTTCATTATTCAGGGTATTTTTCAAAACACGACCTGCAGCGTCTGGTTCAGGATTCAGCGTATTATTCAAATTACGAGCTGCAGCGTCTGGTTCAGTATTCAGCGTATTATTCAAAATACGACCTGCAGCGTCTGGTTCAGGATTCAGCGTATTATTCAAAATGCGAGCTGCAGCGTCTGTTTCATTATTAAGGGTATTCTTCAAAATACGAGCTGCAGCGTCTGGTTCAGTATTCAGCGTATTATTCAAAATACGAGCTGCAGCGTCTGGTTCATTATTCAGGGTATTTTTCAAAACACGACCTGCAGCGTCTGGTTCAGGATTCAGCGTATTATTCAAAATACGAGCTGCAGCGTCTGGTTCAGGATTCAGCGTATTATTCAAAATGCGAGCTGCAGCGTCTGGTTCAGGATTCAGCGTATTATTCAAAATACGACCTGCAGCGTCTGGTTCATTATTCAGGGTATTTTTCAAAACACGACCTGCAGCGTCTGGTTCAGGATTCAGCGTATTATTCAAAATGCGAGCTGCAGCGTCTGGTTCAGGATTCAGCGTATTATTCAAAATACGAGCTGCAGCGTCTGGTTCAGGATTCAGCGTATTATTCAAAATACGAGCTGCAGCGTCTGGTTCAGGATTCAGCGTATTATTCAAAATACGAGCTGCAGCGTCTGGTTCAGGATTCAGCGTATTATTCAAAATACGAGCTGCAGCGTCTGGTTCAGGATTCAGCGTATTATTCAAAATACGAGCTGCAGCGTCTGGTTCAGGATTCAGCGTATTATTCAAAATACGAGCTGCAGCGTCTGGTTCAGGATTCAGCGTATTATTCAAAAAAACGAGCTGCAGCGTCTGGTTCAGGATTCAGCGTATTATTCAAAATACGAGCTGCAGCGTCTGGTTCAGGATTCAGCGTATTATTCAAAATACGAGCTGCAGCGTCTGGTTCAGTATTCAGCGTATTATTCAAAATACGACCTGCAGCGTCTGGTTCATTATTCAGGGTATTTTTCAAAACACGACCTGCAGCGTCTGGTTCAGGATTCAGCGTATTATTCAAAATACGAGCTGCAGCGTCTGGTTAAGGATTCAGCGTATTATTCAAAATACGACCTGCAGCGTCTGGTTCAGGATTCAGCGTATTATTCAAAATGCGAGCTGCAGCGTCTGTATCATTATTGAGGGTATTTTTCAAAATACGACCTGCAGCGTCTGGTTCAGGATTCAGCGTATTATTCAAAATACGACCTGCAGCGTCTGGTTCAGGATTCAGCGTATTATTCAAAATACGAGCTGCAGCGTCTGGTTCAGGATTCAGCGTATTACTCAAAATGCGAGCTGCAGCGTCTGTTTCATTATTGAGGGTATTTTTCAAAATACGAGCTGCAGCGTCTGGTTCAGGATTCAGCGTATTATTCAAAATACGAGCTGCAGCGTCTGGTTCAGGATTCAGCGTATTATTCAAAATACGAGCTGCAGCGTCTGGTTCAGGATTCAGCGTATTATTCAAAATGCGAGCTGCAGCGTCTGTTTCATTATTGAGGGTATTTTCAAAATACGAGCTGCAGCGTTTGGTTCAGGATTCAGCGTATTATTCAAAATACGAGCTGCAGCGTCTGGTTCATTATTCAGGGTATTTTTCAAAACACGACCTGCAGCGTCTGGTTCAGGATTCAGCGTATTATTCAAAATACGAGCTGCAGCGTCTGGTTCAGGATTCAGCGTATTATTCAAAATACGAGCTACAGCGTCTGGTTCAGGATTCAGCGTATTATTCAAAATGCGAGCTGCAGCGTCTGTTTCATTATTGAGGGTATTTTTCAAAATACGAGCTGCAGCGTCTGGTTCAGGATTCAGCGTATTATTCAAAATACGAGCCGCAGCGTCTGGTTCAGGATTCAGCGTATTATTCAAAATACGAGCTGCAGCGTCTGGTTCAGGATTCAGCGTATTATTCAAAATGCGAGCTGCAGCGTCTGTTTCATTATTGAGGGTATTTTTCAAAATACGAGCTGCAGCGTCTGGTTCAGGATTCAGCGTATTATTCAAAATACGAGCTGCAGCGTCTGGTTCATTATTCAGGGTATTTTTCAAAACACGACCTGCAGCGTCTGTTTCATTATTGAGGGTATTTTTCAAAATACGAGCTGCAGCGTCTGGTTCAGGATTCAGCGTATTATTCAAAATACGAGCTGCAGCGTCTGGTTCAGGATTCAGCGTATTATTCAAAATGCGAGCTGCAGCGTCTGTTTCATTATTGAGGGTATTTTTCAAAATACGACCTGCAGCGTCTGGTTCAGAATTCAGCGTATTATTCAAAATACGAGCTGCAGCGTCTGGTTCAGGATTCAGCGTATTATTCAAAATACGAGCTGCAGCGTCTGGTTCATTATTCAGGGTATTTTTCAAAACACGACCTGCAGCGTCTGGTTCAGGATTCAGCGTATTTTTCAAAATACGACCTGCAGCGTCTGGTTCAGGATTCAGCGTATTATTCAAAATACGACCTGCAGCGTCTGGTTCAGGATTCAGCGTATTATTCAAAATGCGAGCTGCAGCGTCTGTTTCATTATTGAGGGTATTTTTCAAAATACGAGCTGCAGCGTCTGGTTCAGGATTCAGCGTATTATTCAAAATACGAGCTGCAGCGTCTGGTTCAGGATTCAGCGTATTATTCAAAATACGAGCTGCAGCGTCTGGTTCAGGATTCAGCGTATTATTCAAAATGCGAGCTGCAGCGTCTGTTTCATTATTGAGGGTATTTTTCAAAATACGAGCTGCAGCGTCTGGTTCAGGATTCAGCGTATTATTCAAAATACGACCTGCAGCGTCTGGTTAATTATTCAGGGTATTTTTCAAAACACGACCTGCAGCGTCTGGTTCAGGATTCACCGTATTATTCAAAATACGAGCTGCAGCGTCTGGTTTATTATTCAGGGTATTTTTCAAAATACGACCTGCAGCGTCTGGTTCAGGATTCAGCGTATTATTCAAAATACGAGCTGCAGCGTCTGGTTCAGGATTCAGCGTATTATTCAAAATACGAGCTGCAGCGTCTGGTTCAGGATTCAGCGTATTATTCAAAATGCGAGCTGCAGCGTCTGTTTCATTATTGAGGGTATTTTTCAAAATACGAGCTGCAGCGTTTGGTTCAGGATTCAGCGTATTATTCAAAATACGAGCTGCAGCGTCTGGTTCATTATTCAGGGTATTTTTCAAAACACGACCTGCAGCGTCTGGTTCAGGATTCAGCGTATTATTCAAAATACGAGCTGCAGCGTCTGGTTCAGGATTCAGCGTATTATTCAAAATACGAGCTACAGCGTCTGGTTCAGGATTCAGCGTATTATTCAAAATGCGAGCTGCAGCGTCTGTTTCATTATTGAGGGTATTTTTCAAAATACGAGCTGCAGCGTCTGGTTCAGGATTCAGCGTATTATTCAAAATACGAGCCGCAGCGTCTGGTTCAGGATTCAGCGTATTATTCAAAATACGAGCTGCAGCGTCTGGTTCAGGATTCAGCGTATTATTCAAAATGCGAGCTGCAGCGTCTGTTTCATTATTGAGGGTATTTTTCAAAATACGAGCTGCAGCGTCTGGTTCAGGATTCAGCGTATTATTCAAAATACGAGCTGCAGCGTCTGGTTCATTATTCAGGGTATTTTTCAAAACACGACCTGCAGCGTCTGGTTCAGGATTCAGCGTATTTTTCAAAATACGAGCTGCAGCGTCTGGTTCAGGATTCAGCGTATTATTCAAAATACGAGCTGCAGCGTCTGGTTCAGGATTCAGCGTATTATTCAAAATGCGAGCTGCAGCGTCTGTTTCATTATTGAGGGTATTTTTCAAAATACGACCTGCAGCGTCTGGTTCAGAATTCAGCGTATTATTCAAAATACGAGCTGCAGCGTCTGGTTCAGGATTCAGCGTATTATTCAAAATACGAGCTGCAGCGTCTGGTTCAGGATTCAGCGTATTATTCAAAATGCGAGCTGCAGCGTCTGTTTCATTATTGAGGGTATTTTTCAAAATACGAGCTGCAGCGTCTGGTTCAGGATTCAGCGTATTATTCAAAATACGACCTGCAGCGTCTGGTTAATTATTCAGGGTATTTTTCAAAACACGACCTGCAGCGTCTGGTTCAGGATTCACCGTATTATTCAAAATACGAGCTGCAGCGTCTGGTTCAGGATTCAGCGTATTATTCAAACTACGAGCTGCAGCGTCTGGTTCAGGATTCAGCGTATTATTCAAAATACGAGCTGCAGCGTCTGGTTTATTATTCAGGGTATTTTTCAAAATACGACCTGCAGCGTCTGGTTCAGGATTCAGCGTATTATTCAAAATACGAGCTGCAGCGTCTGGTTCAGGATTCAGCGTATTATTCAAAATACGAGCTGCAGCGTCTGGTTCAGGATTCAGCGTATTATTCAAAATGCGAGCTGCAGCGTCTGTTTCATTATTGAGGGTATTTTTCAAAATACGAGCTGCAGCGTCTGGTTCAGGATTCAGCGTATTATTCAAAATACGAGCTGCAGCGTCTGGTTCATTATTCAGGGTATTTTTCAAAACACGACCTGCAGCGTCTGGTTCAGGATTCAGCGTATTATTCAAAATACGACCTGCAGCGTCAGGTTCAGGATTCAGCGTATTATTCAAAATACGACCTGCAGCGTCTGGTTCAGGATTCAGCGTATTATTCAAAATGCGAGCTGCAGCGTCTGTTTCATTATTGAGGGTATTTTTCAAAATACGACCTGCAGCGTCTGGTTCAGGATTCAGCGTATTATTCAAAATACGACCTGCAGCGTCTGGTTCAGGATTCAGCGTATTATTCAAAATACGAGCTGCAGCGTCTGGTTCATTATTCAGGGTATTTTTCAAAACACGACCTGCAGCGTCTGGTTCAGGATTCAGCGTATTATTCAAAATACGACCTGCAGCGTCTGGTTCAGGATTCAGCGTATTATTCAAAATGCGAGCTGCAGCGTCTGTTTCATTATTGAGGGTATTTTTCAAAATACGAGCTGCAGCGTCTGGTTCAGTATTCAGCGTATTATTCAAAATACGAGCTGCAGCGTCTGGTTAATTATTCAGGGTATTTTTCAAAACACAACCTGCAACGTCTGGTTCAGGATTCAGCGTATTATTCAAAATACGACCTGCAGCGTGTGGTTCAGGATTCAGCGTATTATTCAAAATACGACCTGCAGCGTCTGGTTCAGGATTCAGCGTATTATTCAAAATACGACCTGCAGCGTCTGGTTCAGGATTCAGCGTATTATTCAAAATGCGAGCTGCAGCGTCTGTATCATTATTGAGGGTATTTTTCAAAATACGACCTGCAGCGTCTGGTTCAGGATTCAGCGTATTATTCAAAATACGACCTGCAGCGTCTGGTTCAGGATTCAGCGTATTATTCAAAATACGAGCTGCAGCGTCTGGTTCAGGATTCAGCGTATTACTCAAAATGCGAGCTGCAGCGTCTGTTTCATTATTGAGGGTATTTTTCAAAATACGAGCTGCAGCGTCTGGTTCAGGATTCAGCGTATTATTCAAAATACGAGCTGCAGCGTCTGGTTCAGGATTCAGCGTATTATTCAAAATACGAGCTGCAGCGTCTGGTTCAGGATTCAGCGTATTATTCAAAATACGAGCTGCAGCGTCTGGTTCATTATTCAGGGTATTTTTCAAAACCCGACCTGCTGCGTCTGGCTCATTATTCAGGGTATTATTCAAAACACGACCTGCAGCGTCTGGTTCAGGATTCAGCGTATTTTTCAAAATACGAGCTGCAGCGTCTGGTTCATTATTCAGGGTATTTTTCAAAACACGACCTGCAGCGTCTGGTTCAGGATTCAGCGTATTATTCAAAATACGAGCTGCAGCATCTGGTTCATTATTCAGGGTATTATTTAAAAATGGTCAGGATATTATTCAGCGTATGGTTCAGTATTCAGGGTATAATTGAAAATACGACCTGCAGCGTCTGGTTCATGATTCAGGGTATTATTATAAAATGTGCAGGGTATTCTTCAGCGTCTAGTTCAATATTCGGCGTATTATTCAGGGAATTACTCAAAGTACGACCAGCGTATTATTCAGCGCCTGGTTCAGGACTCAGGGTATTATTCAAAAAATATTCCAGGGTATTATTCAGCGTCTGGATTATTAAAAATTGGCTAGGGTATTATTCAGTGTCTGGTTCAGTATTCAGTATGCTAACATGTTTAAGGTTTCAGCGTACGCAGTTAAAACTGATGTTTATGCTACATGTTCTGTTTTATTTGGCAATCGCCATTAATTATTGAATTGCCTTCGTATATAGGTATAGGTTTAGTTATGGGTATATGCATCAGCAATAAGTATTGTTGTAAAATTTATAGTGATAATGCATCCGTAATTGGTGCATCTGTAAAAGCCATTTTTGCCGACGCTTATGTTTTTATAAGCGTAGCTTGATAAAGTGTTGAAAATCCGTGCTCGATATATGAACTTTGAAAACAAATCAAACGTAACGATTTCCGATATTTTTTATTGACTCAGGACTAAATCAAAGGTTCAAAATTTAGTTCCGGATTTCAATATATGCCAGTTCAAGTTTGAGTTCACGATGCATGGTTGAAATTAGGATTCAAACTGAACAAAACCAGAGTTCAGTCCATGATTAAGGAAACACTACAAGATTCTAAATTTAGTGTAGTTCTTGATTCAGTCTACGGGGCTGGATTCTTAATTAATCAGTTCAAGATTTGGTTCGTGATTTGGGATAAAGTTCAGAGTTCAGTCAGTGTTTCAGTATTCACTTTAAGCTGCAAACATAATCACATAATTATTCAGTTAATATAATTTTATGCAAGTCGTCCTTTCACGATACCATATTATAGACTTAGTTCCTCATTTCCTCGAACTGTTTGCTCCCTGTCTCTTGATCTACGTCGGTTGATGTGTGCTCTGAGAGGGATGTGCTTCGCTTGCCGGGTTTTGCCAATCAGCTGTTTCGGTTTCACACTTTTGAGGTTTAGATACACTGACGACGTTTTAATAACAGAAAGCCTCAGTGTCACTAAACATGGTATAGTTGCGCTTATATTGCAAACCACTGTGTCGGTATCTCTGCTGGTGGATGTTTCCTTCGTCCCCTTAGGATATCATCTGCTCAGAATCAGTTCCTAAGTGCTGATGTTGATACTGCGGTGTTAACGTCAGTACGTAAGTACTGAATTAAATTACTGTATTATACCTTAACATTTGCAGTAGTACACATTCTAAATTCTTCTAAAACTAAGCTTGATTTGTCATAGTGACGTGTATCTTAGCGGATTTGTTCGCCATTTTTTGGGGGTTGAGTTTACATGTTGCAGGTCTCGCTGCCTGGGACACTCTCCTTGCTGATGCCCGGGATTGCCGTGATGCGTGGGCCATGCTGGCTGAGGTGGCACGGTGGGGGACGCTCTTTAATCGATCGGTAGGCGTCTCTTACCTGATGTCTGCGGTTGGACTTTCTCATGATTTACGTAGATTGATGTATGCTCGAAGGGGGATGTGCTTCGCTTGCCGGGTCTTACCAATCATGATTTTCGGTTACAAACTTTTGGGCCTCTGTGTCACTAAATTTGGTACAGCTACGCTTATATTGCTCTTGTTTGACAGCTAGTGGAGTCTGCCAACCATGGAAATACTAAGGATCTAAGTAAAATAAGAACTTATGATGGTTTATATATATATTTCTTTTGACAAACCGCAAACTATTGTGGTGTACATAACAGGCATACGTAAAAACAGACAGATGGACGAACAATCTGGATAAAGTAATCTGATTGGCTGAAAATTTGAAAAGGGTATGGCATCTTAATTTATTCTTAATTTTGTTTTCAGGTAAAAATAAAAATATCATCAATTTGTCATCTGCTGAATTTGCCTACAGAGTGGTAAAGGCTAGATAACCATAAGTTCGGACTGAAAAAAAAGTATTGGACACAAGCTTTACTTAAAATTATTGATGTCAGGAAGTTACAAATACTGTAACGGAAGATAAGCAATTATGAGAAATTGCCTACCTTGGCAAAATTGGTAACTTCCTTACAGTAGCAAAGCCTGTCACAACGGCTAAGATGACATTCTAAGATTTTTGTTAGGAGAAAACAAGGCTCAACACTACATGTAAATCCTCTATTAAGCAGACAATTTACATGAAATATCAAGAAATATAAAGAACAATTCTGATAGTGCCTCAAGGGTTAACAATTCTTTTTTCTGTCCAAATATTAGATAATCTATGATAATATCACTGCTGCATAGATCTTGTTCTGTCCTGGTTTCCATGGTTGTGTCAGTGTCCTGAAGTTGCAACCTGAATGGATTTCAATAAATAGCTGCCATTGTCTACCAAATAGGTTGCAGTCGAGTAGTTTAACTTCAACGCTTAGCATGCTAAGAAAAAAATTCAGATGAAGTTTTGAAATATTTTCTTATATTCACCAGAAAATAGGTTTTGGCATTTCATGCAAATTGTGTCCAGAAAATTTGCATGGAATGCCAAATCTTGTTTCTATGAAAAATCAGAAATATGTCCTCAATTTATCATCTGCTAAAATTAGTCCAGAGAGAGTGGTAAAGGAAGGTTAAAATGATATTTTAACCTTATACCTTTTTGCACTTAAACAGCAATAAAAATGCTTTTTATTTTCTCATCTGGATCGACACTGTTTGCACAGTATCTGTTTTGATCTGCAGCGATGAAAAGGTTACGGTGAACAGAGATACATCTCAACACTCACTTCCCTTTCAAAGGGAGACCATTCCAGCGGAACAAATCCTTTCCTGGTTTATAAATCCCTCTTTAAAAGGGGGCTATTCTGATCAGAAAATATGTTCCTTCCATTTAGAGTAGCCCTGTATGAGAAGAGAGGTAATTACTTTCTCGCCAAAGTTGGCTCACGTGGGCTCCCTTGGAGATGCATCCAATCAACTTGAATGAACCTGGTCGCTGACATCGAGATCCACAATAGGGAAAATTACTTACTGCGAACAGCCAAGAAAAAAGCCCTTACCTAACCCTAACCCTAACCCTAATCCCTGTCCAGCCCCTACTCACCCCACCCCTATCCCCTAACTTTATCACTAACCCTAACCCTAGCTGAAAATCATTAGAATTAACCGCAATCCCTAAACTAACCGCAATACTTAGCCACGGCCTCTAACCCTGGCCCCAGCCCAAAACCCTCACCCTGCCGAACCCTAACCCTAGCTACAAAACACTGCAATTAACCACAACCCTAGAATTAACCCCAAGGCTCAGCCTAAGCCGTTAGCCCTAGCCCCAGCCTCTACCCCTGTCCAGCCCCTACTCACCCCAGCCCTAACCCCTAAAGCTAACCGTAACCTATCGCTAACCCTAACCATAACCCTAGGTGAAAATCATTGTAATTCACGCAACCTCTAAACTAACCGCAACTCATAGCCACCGCCTCTAACATTAACCCCTAACACTAGCCCCAGCCTCTAACACTACTCCTGTCCAGCCCTACTTACCTCAGCCCGAACCCCTAATTCTAACCCTAACCTATCAGTAGCCCTAACCCTAGGTAAAAATCATTAGAATTAACCGCAACCCCCAAACTAACCGCAACGCTTAGTCACCCTGGCCCCAGCCCAAAATCATCACCGTGCCCAGACTAACCCTAACCCTAGCTAAAAACACTGCAATTAACCGCAACACCAGAAATAACCGCAATGCTCAACAGAAGCACCTAACCCTAGCTCCAACCTCTAACACTACCCATGTCCAGCCCCTACTCACCCCAGCCCTAACACTTAACCCTAACCCTACTCTATCACTAACCATAACCATAGCTGAAAATCATTAGAATTAATCGCAAGCCCTAAACTAACCGCAAAACTGCAACAGCATCTAACCCTAGCCCCAGCCCAAAACACGGCCCAAAACACTAACCCTGCCCAGCCCTAACCCTAACCCTAGCTACAAAACATTGGAATTAACCGCAACCCCAAAACTAACCGCAAGGCTCAGCCAAAGACGCTAACCCTAGCCCCAGCATCTAACACTACCCCTATCCAGCCCCTACTAATCCAGATCTAACCCCTAACCCTAACCCTAGCTCTAACCCATTTAAAATAAACCACAACCATTAAACTAACTGCAACTCATAACCACAGCCTCTAACCCTGGTCCCAGTCCAAAACACTCACCCTGCCCAGCCCTAACCCTAACCATAGCTACAAAATATTGGAATTAACCACAACGCCAAAACCAACCGGAAGTCTTAAACACACACTCACACTCCAGCCCCAACCCCAAACACACCCTGCATAGCCCCAAGGTTGGGGCTACCTAACCCTAGGGTTACCTTGACCTTAACCCATCCTAGAAGACGTCAGAATAAACCGCAGCCCCTAAACTAACCGCAACCTTTAGCAGCAGCCTCCAACCCTAACCCCAGCCCCATACCACTGACAAGCCCCTACTACCCCAGCACTAACCCTAACCCTAACCCTAACCTATCACTAACTTTAACCCTAGGTACAAAACATTAGAATTAACCGCAACCCCAAAACTAACCGCAAGTCTTAGACACACGCTCTCAACCTAGCCCCGGCCCCAAACACTCACCCTGCATAGCCCCTGGGTTGGAGTTACCTTAACCCTAGGTTTATCCTAATCCTAACCCTAGTTAAAAGACATCAGAATTAACCGCGACCCCCAAACTAACCGCAACCTAAAGCCTCCAAACCTAGCCCCAGCCCTAACACTCACCCTGTCAAGCCCTTACTACCATAGCTCTAACCCCTTACCCTTACCCTAACCCCAGCCCTAGGTATGAAACATTAGAATAAACCACAATCCCAAAACTAACCGCGTCTCAGACACACCCTCTTGCCCTAGCCCCAGCAGCAAAGACTCTCCCTGCATAGCCACAGTGTTGGGACTACCCTAACTCTAGGGTAACCCTAACCCTAGCTGCAAGGCATCAGAATTAACCAGAACCCCAAAACTAACCGCAACCTTTAGTGGTAGCCTCCAACCCTAGCCCCAGCCCCTAACACTAACCCTGTCAAGCCACTACTACCCTTGCCCTAACCCGAAACCCTAACCTTAACCTATCACTAACACTTACACTAACCCTAGCTGCAAAACATTAGAATTAACTGCAACCCCAAAACTAACCCCAAGAGACACACACTCACCGTAGCCTTAGCCCTAAACATACACCCTGCAAGCCCTAGGATTGGGGCTTCCCTAACTCTAGGGTAACACTAACACTAGCTAGAAGACATCAGAAGTAAGCACAATCCTCAAACTAACCGCAAGTCTCAGTCGCATCCTCTCATCCTAGCCCCAGCCCCAAAGACTCATCCTACATAGGACCTGGGGTTGGGGCTACCCTAACCCTATCCCCCAAAAAGGTAAGAGAAAAGTCCAGGGAGGGCCACAATCACAAACCGCAGCCCTTCCCAGACCCCAAGAGGAAATAGGAAACCGACAAATCTTAATAAGCACAAACCGAACAAACGTACGAAAAGCACTAAGTTTAGCTCTCTCTTCCCCAAGCGAGGTAATCGCAAACTAAATGGACTGAAAAACACAAGAACAAAATGACACACGGAAAGACATACAACAAATCGCCTCGTAGAATAAACCACAAAGCAACAAAGAGTAAGACTAACACCGGGACCACCGCCTTAGAACGGTCGGTAGAGCAAACCACCGGGGGGTGGGGGGGGGGAGGGGGGCGGGGTTTAAAGCACTTTTACAGCTAGCCAACTTCACCCTGGGTCCCGATGCTACTCTTAATACAGAAATACATAAAAATTCGGTTCGCATAAAGGCTCCCAACTCAGTCCATGCATCAAAGCGAAAACATAAAAATCAAATTAATCGCTATAATAAACAAAGCCGAGTACGCATGGCTAATTCTACTGTATGCCAGAGTAAATGAAAACCAATAGTTGAACCACGGCGGCCAACCCAAAGAGATATCGTCAAGCCCCAACCCACTGGTTAAAGTTTTATGACGAGGCCGTCATTGTCTGAGGCATCAGAATTAAACGCAACCCCCAAAACTAGCCGAACCCTTCAGCGGCAGCCACCAACCCTAGCCCCAGCCCCTTACACTAAACCTGTCAAACCCTTACTACCTTAGCCCTAAACACTAACCCTAACCCACCACTATCACTAACCATAGCTACGAAACATTAGAATTAACCGCAATACCCAAAACTAACCGCAGTCACACCATCTCACGCTAGCCCCCAGCCCCCAAACACTCATCCTTATAGCCCTAGGGTTAGGACTACCCTAACCCTAGGTTTACGCTAACCTTAACCCTAGCTACAAGACATCAGAATTAACCGCAAACCCTAAGCTAACCGCAACCTTTACCTATCACTTACACTAACCCTAAACCTAGGTACAAAACATTAGAAGTAACGGCAACCCCAAAAGTCGCAAGTCTTAGATACACCATCTCACGATAGCCCCAGCCAAAACACTCATCCTGTATTGCCCTTCGGTTGGGGCTACCCAAACCCTAGATATATCCTGAACCATACGCTGAATAATACCCTGGCCACTTTTGAATAATACCCTCAAATAATGAACCAGACGCTGCAGGTCGTATTTTGAATAATACGCTGAATCCTGAACCAGACGCTGCAGGTCGTGTTTTGAAAAATACCCTGAATAATGAACCAGACGCTGCAGCTCGTATTTTGAATAATATGCTGAATACTGAATCAGACGCTGCAGGTCGTGTTTTGAAGAATACCCTGAATAATAAATCAGACGCTGCAGCTCGTATTTTGAATAATACGCTGAATCCTGAACCAGACGCTGCAGGTCGTGTTTTGAAAAATACCCTGAATAATGAACCAGACGCTGCAGCTCGTATTTTGAATAATACGCTGAATCCTGAACCAGACGCTGCAGCTCGTATTTTGAAAAATACCCTCAATAATGAAACAGACGCTGCAGCTCGCATTTTGAATAATACGCTGAATCCTGAACCAGACGCTGCAGCTCGTATTTTGAAAAATACCCTCAATAATGAAACAGACGCTGCAGCTCGCATTTTGAATAATACGCTGAATCCTGAACCAGACGCTGCAGCTCGTATTTTGAATAATACGCTGAATCCTGAACCAGACGCTGCAGCTCGTATTTTGAATAATACGCTGAATCCTGAACCAGACGCTGCAGGTCGTGTTTTGGCAAAATACGCTGAATAATGAACCAGACGCTGCAGCTCGTATTTTGAATACTACGCTGAATTCTGAACCAGACGCTGCAGCTCGTATTTTGAAAAATACCCTCAATAATGAAACAGACGCTGCATCTCGCTTTTTGAATAATACGCTGAATCCTGAACCAGACGCTGTAGCTCGTATTTTGAATAATACGCTGAATCCTGAACCAGACGCTGCAGCTCGTATTTTGAATAATACGCTGAATCCTGAACCAGACGCTGCAGGTCGTGTTTTGAAAAATACCCTGAATAATGAACCAGACGCTGCAGGTCGTATTTTGAATAATACGCTGAATACTGAACCAGACGCTGCAGCTCGTATTTTGAAAAATACCCTGAATAATGAACCAGACGCTGCAGCTCGTATTTTGAATAATACGCTGAATCCTGAACCAGACGCTGCAGGTCGTATTTTGAATAATACGCTGAATCCTGAACCAGACGCTGCAGGTCGTATTTTGAAAAATACCCTCACTAATGAAACAGACGCTGCAGCTCGCATTTTGAATAATACGCTGAATCCTGAACCAGACGCTGCAGCTCGTATTTTGAATAATACGCTGAATCCTGAACCAGACGCTGCAGCTCGTATTTTGAATAATACGCTGAATCCTGAACCAGACGCTGCAGGTCGTGTTTTGGCAAAATACGCTGAATAATGAACCAGACGCTGCAGCTCGTATTTTGAATACTACGCTGAATTCTGAACCAGACGCTGCAGCTCGTATTTTGAAAAATACCCTCAATAATGAAACAGACGCTGCATCTCGCTTTTTGAATAATACGCTGAATCCTGAACCAGACGCTGTAGCTCGTATTTTGAATAATACGCTGAATCCTGAACCAGACGCTGCAGCTCGTATTTTGAATAATACGCTGAATCCTGAACCAGACGCTGCAGCTCGTATTTTGAATAATACGCTGAATCCTGAACCAGACGCTGCAGCTCGTATTTTGAATAATACGCTGATTCCTGAACCAGACGCTGCAGCTCGCATTTTGAATAATACGCTGAATCCTGAACCAGACGCTGCAGGTCGTGTTTTGAAAAATACCCTGAATAATGAACCAGACGCTGCAGGTCGTATTTTGAATAATACGCTGAATCCTGAACCAGACGCTGCAGCTCGCATTTTGAATAATACGCTGAATCCTGAACCAGATGCTGCAGGTCGTATTTTGAATAATACGCTGAATCCTGAACCAGACGCTGCAGGTCGTGTTTTGAAAAATACCCTGAATAATTAACCAGACGCTGCAGCTCGTATTTTGAATAATACGCTGAATACTGAACCAGACGCTGCAGGTCGTGTTTTGAAAAATACCCTGAATAATGAACCAGACGCTGCAGCTCGTATTTTGAATAATACGCTGAATCCTGAACCAGACGCTGCAGCTCGTATTTTGAATAATACGCTGAATCCTGAACCAGACGCTGCAGCTCGTATTTTGAAAAATACCCTCAATAATGAAACAGACGCTGCAGCTCGCATTTTGAATAATACGCTGAATCCTGAACCAGACGCTGCAGGTCGTATTTTGAATAATACGCTGAATCCTGAACCTGACGCTGCAGCTCGTATTTTGAATAATACGCTGAATCCTGAACCAGACGCTGCAGGTCGTGTTTTGAAAAATACCCTGAATAATGAACCAGACGCTGCAGCTCGTATTTTGAATAATACGCTGAATCCTGAACCAGACGCTGCAGGTCGTGTTTTGAAAAATACCCTGAATAATGAACCAGACGCTGCAGCTCGTATTTTGAATAATACGCTGAATCCTGAACCAGACGCTGCAGCTCGCATTTTGAATAATACGCTGAATCCTGAACCAGACGCTGCAGCTCGTATTTTGAATAATACGCTGAATCCTGAACCAGACGCTGCAGGTCGTATTTTGAATAATACGCTGAATCCTGAACCAGACGCTGCAGCTCGTATTTTGAAAAATACCCTCAATAATGAAACAGACGCTGCAGCTCGTATTTTGAATAATACGCTGAATCCTGAACCAGACGCTGCAGCTCGTATTTTGAATAATACGCTGAATCCTGAACCAGACGCTGCAGGTCGTGTTTTGAAAAATACCCTGAATAATGAACCAGACGCTGCAGGTCGTATTTTGAATAATACGCTGAATCCTGAACCAGACGCTGCAGGTCGTATTTTGAATAATACGCTGAATCCTGAACCAGACGCTGCAGCTCGTATTTTGAAAAATACCCTCAATAATGAAACAGACGCTGCAGCTCGTATTTTGAATAATACGCTGAATCCTGAACCAGACGCTGCAGCTCGTATTTTGAATAATACGCTGAATCCTGAACCAGACGCTGCAGGTCGTGTTTTGAAAAATACCCTGAATAATGAACCAGACGCTGCAGGTCGTATTTTGAATAATACGCTGAATCCTGAACCAGACGCTGCAGGTCGTATTTTGAATAATACGCTGAATCCTGAACCAGACGCTGCAGGTCGTATTTTGAATAATACGCTGAATCCTGAACCAGACGCTGCAGGTCGTGTTTTGAAAAATACCCTGAATAATGAACCAGACGCTGCAGGTCGTATTTTGAATAATACGCTGAATCCTGAACCAGACGCTGCAGCTCGCATTTTGAATAATACGCTGAATCCTGAACCAGACGCTGCAGCTCGTATTTTGAATAATACGCTGAATCCTGAACCAGACGCTGCAGCTCGCATTTTGAATAATACGCTGAATCCTGAACCAGACGCTGCAGCTCGTATTTTGAATAATACGCTGAATCCTGAACCAGACGCTGCAGCTCGTATTTTGAATAATATCCTGAATACTGAACCATACGCTGAATCCTGAACCGTGAATAATGAACCGTGAACCAGATGCTAACTTAACGATCATCGAGCTTTGATGTAAGCCCGTATTTCATCTTTTTTGTCGACGCTTCTACCAACCATTTTTACTGCAGTGGTCAATGACTGCGTGTATTCAAATGGCAAATTTTATGTCTTACACTTAGTCTAACATGTACATTTATACACCACTGTGTAGATATTGATTAACCCTATACAGGTATGTATTGGTTTTTATCATGCCCCACGTGGATATCGAGCTAGAGGACAATAAGCAATTCATTTCGAACATCCCTCGTATACAGTCGACTCTAGTTATCTCGACGTCGCTTATCTCGAAGTGAAAATCTGGTCCCTGTTTTCACACATGGAAATGTAACAACAGGTAACAAAATACTGTGGAAAGTGAAGGAGCAATATCTCCCCTTTTTCACAATATTTCCAGTATATCTCTATCTTCTGGAGTCAAATTACATATTCATTTGTGAAAGTGGTCGTTCGATTTAATTTTTCCTCAATTTTGCAAATCTGATATGTCAAAGTATAGTTATCTAGAAGTATTTCAGAGTCCCTTGGACTACGAGATAACGAGAGTCGACTGTATGTCATTTTTTAACATACAGTCGAACCTCGTTATCTCGAACTCGCTTATTTCGAATTACCGCTTATCTCGAAGTGAAAATCTGGTCCCTGTTTTAACATGAAACTATGACAACAGGTAACAAAATAATGTGGAAAAGAGGAGAAATTGCTCCTAAGGAGCTATTTCTCCTCTTTTCCACATTATTTTATATATTTTTTTCTAACTTCAGGAGTCAAATTACATATTCATTTGTTAAATGTGGTTGTTCAATTTATTGTTTTCCTCACTTTCTCAACTCTGATATGTCGAGGTACGGATATCTCGAAGTGTTTAAGTGAATCCCTTGGAATTCGAGATAACGAGAGTCGACTGTATTTACCATGAATATGACTTCTGGACAAGGCTGAATGAATCCATTGGTCAGGGATTCTGGTGCTCAAGGGAAGTCCTTACTCGCTCAAATGTCCAAGCAAAGTTTCAAGAGAATGTCTTTTAAGCCCTTATATTTACGACTATTTTTTTGTTTAATATTTTGCAATGCTTGTAATAGGAACTCAATTAAACCGAGTCTCCGATTTTCGCGATTTTGTGTGTTCTTTTTTTTCCCAAAGACAATCCTTTTTACTGTTATTTTACTCTACTGTAGCTGGTGTTGTGCTGTGTAGCGGCCGTAAAATATCGACTAATCGGAAAATTCTATTTTTAGAAACATATTTTTTCTCACATTTTATTTTTTATAGGCAATTTATAAAGAAATGAAATTCAAAACTGGCTATTTGGGTCACTCTAGATGTGTGGGTCAATAAAAGTGAAAAAAAAAAAAAAAAAAAAAAAGATGAAATAGCTTTATACAAAAAAGGTAAGAGAAAAGTCCAGGGAGTGCCACAATCACAAACCGCAGCCCTTCCCAGACCCCAAGAGGAAGAGGAAACCGACAAATCTAAACAAGCACAAACCGAACAAACGTACGAAAAGCACTAAGATTAGCTCTCTCTTCCCCAAGCGAGGTAATCGAAATACTAAAAGGACTGAAAAACACAAGAACAAAATGACACACGGAAAGACATACAACAAATCGCCTCGTAGAATAAACCACAAAGCAACAAAGAGTAAGACTAACACCGGGACCACCGCCTTAGAACGGTCGGTAGAGCAAACCACCGGGGGGTTTAAAGCACTTTTACAGCTAACTAACTTCACCCTGGGTCCCGATGCTACTCTTAATACAGAAATACATAAAATTCGGTTCGCATACAGGCTCCCAACTCAGTCAATGCATCAAAGCGAAAACATAAAAATCAAATTAATCACTATAATAAACAAAGACGAGTACTCATGGCTAATTCTACTGTATGCAAGTCAACCCAAAAGTACTGATATTTTGATATTTTTCTTATTTCTCCATGAAAACGTATATTGTGGATACTCACAATATATGTTTTATGGAGAATACCCACAACATATGTTTACATGGAGAAATAAGATAAATATTATCTGGATATCCCTTTTATTGATGTGGAGCAATGTATAAGTACAGTCAAACCTGTCTTAAGCAGCCACCCATGGGAAGCTTAAAATGTGGCTGCTGAAGGAAGGTGGCTGCTTAATACAGTTCAAATATATATGTCTATGAATTTTTGGGCAACTTTCCTCTGGCTGCTTAATACAGGTTGGCTGCTTAATAGAGGTGACCACTAACACAGGTTTGACTGTACCTGGAAATTGGCTAGATTAAGAGTGAATATATTTTCTACATGTCGATTATTCATCGATAATCAGTCGGTTTTACAAAAACCGATGATCGACTATGAAATTCTGGCCGATTCCCAACACTAGTCCATACAGTGTTTAGTGTTTGCTTTTGCGTGTCTCGCGGTTTTTGTTTTCTACCTTTGATGACTTGAGGGTGTTCTGTCTTAGGTCTGTGGCCTTTCCTTGGTGTTTTCTTAGAATAAACACAAAGACTACCCAAACCATTGGGTCTCTAACACGTTTTACTCACCAAAACAGTTAGTCCCATGCTTATCTCTGGAAGCCCCCTCAGACATTAATACAAAAAAATCACAAAAAACAAAACAAAAACAAAACAAAACAAAAACAAAACAAACAAACACAGAAATAAAATCACAAAGAGAACGATAAAAGACGGCAAAGAGGTAGCTGTTGACGACTACAATGAAAACCATGTACTGCAGTGAAAACAAAACAGAAAGAAAATCGGGCAGCCGTACGGCGGATGACCGCAAAAATTGCAGCACAGAGGATGCGCATCAGAGTGTCCGCTTTGGTATGGACCGCAGTATAAACTAACTAAAATAGGGTCTTAACTTAGTTTTCTTCGCGCGAAGCCTTGCCCTTAAGGGGAATTGATACACACCCAGGTGAGACAACTCTGTCAATATTATTTCCCTTTCTGGAAAGGGTTTATTCTATTCTAATTCTAAAACGAAAGGCTTTGCTCCCCTTGGCAGCAAATTCGTTTCTTTAGAGTAGACAAAAGGGGACCACACTCTTTCCTTTTTGAGTAGATTTCTTTTCAGAAGGGGATAAGAATGATGCAGGGAAGGTAAACAGAGAATCACTTAAGTGGTCTCTCTTGTAGAAATGGCGGAAAACCTATCAATTAAAGGTATCCAATTTCCTTTATTCTGATGCAGCACCAACTTACAAATATGTGTTTTGCCCGGGTAGGAGTCCTTTGTATCGTCAGTATACACACATGTAATAAAAACACAATACGCATATAATCAAAACACAAGGAATAAAAAGTTAAGGCTGACTAAATGGAAACAAGTAGTAGAACCATCTCGGTCCAGACCATAGGCGCCAGCCTTCTGGAATATATTGACGAAAGAGATCATTTGAACTGTTGGTACCTTTTTCCAACAGGTTTTTGCACGTTGTAACTAATAAAAATAAATGAAATAAAACACATATCTGTTAAACATTTCAATACTCATTAGTAGTGTACGCTTCCTAACCCATGCATAGTTCACCTGCAAACAGATTTGGAATATATATCAAAATTTAAGACAGAAAACATCAGATATGCCTTTGTCAATATAATCAGTTTTGACATATTACTGGCACGCTCGATGTTAGCGAGAGCTATGATAGTTTATGTACTTTTCTATTACAAGAGAAAGAAATTTTAGGGGAGTCATAGTTTTTTTTTTTTTTTTTGTTTTTTTTTTGTTTTTGTATGTATTTCTGTGAAGGCCATTCTGAATTCTACATGAAGTGTTTTATGGCTCGTGTTTTGTGTGATAATACATTTTTTTCTCTTCTTCTTTGGTGCTTCGAAATGACTGCATTCAATGTTTGTGTCTTTTTCTGGATAATATCTGTCCCACCAAAGGCACCGATATGATATCCACCAGAATTCAGATGTTTATAATTTTTCATGATCTGAATTTGTGCATTTATAACCAATTATAAGGACACTTGACCTCCTTTCTTTTCAGCCAATCTTGTCATAAACTTAAGACAACTTCGACTGTGTGTTAAACCCGCTAAATGAATTACGAACAGTGTAGCCCAGATTCCGCGTTCTATATTGTTTGCTCATGCCTTTCTGTTTTATCTGGGTCTAACCTGTTTGGCCAAGCCTGTCTATTTTAATACATTATTTGCCCTAAATATTATAGCACCTTTACGCCTCATCGTACTTGTCCATAATTTTTGAACACCACTGTTTGAGCATCTTTCGAATTGTCTTAAAACTGCTGGATGAGTGGTGAGCAGTGTTGATCCTGACCAGATGTCGCGGTCTGCGACACTTTTTGGCCAAGTCTGTCTATTTTACGTGTTACCTTTTTTAGCCTTAAATATTCTGAAAACCTATAACTCTTTGCCATACTTGTCATAAACTTAACTCCTTGCCATACTTGTCATTTACTTAACTCCTTGCCATACTTGTCATAAACTTGTCAGAAACTTAATTCCTCGCCATACTTATCATAAACTTGTCATAAACTTAACACCTTGCCATACTTGTCATAAACTTTTCATAAACTTAACTCCTTGCCAAACTTGTCATAAACTTTCCATAATTTAACTCCTTGCCTTGTCATACTTGTCATAAACTTTTCAGAAACTTAACTCCTTGCCATACTTGTCATAAACCTGACATAACCTTACTCCTTGCCATACTTGTCATAAACCTGTCATAAACTTAACTCCTTGCCATACTTGTCATAAACTTGTCATAAACTTAACTCCTTGCCATACTTGTCATAAACTTAACTCCTTGCTATACTTGTCATAATCTTGCCATAAACTTAACCCTTGCCATACCTGTCCTAAACTTGCCATAAGCTTAACTCCTTGCTATACTTCCATACTTGTCATAAACTCCGTTTATGTATCTGTTGATGTGTCTTGAAACTGCTGGATGAGTGGCAAACAGTGTACACCCAGATCAGACGCCGCGTTCTGCGGCGTCTGATCTGGGTATACACTATTTGCTCAGGCCTATCTATCCGAATATTTAGGGTACATATGTCGTGCTCGTAAACAACTTTGAAAAAATGGAAGATATACTTTTTTTCGGCACACCTCATGTTTGTCTGCTGTTTTATTGTTACTGAGTATTCATATTATATTATGTTGTTCTCTTTGTTTTATATATTTTTCATCTTAGAGAAACAATCACAGCTGTAGCAGATGGCATGTTGAAGCATTTTAGCAGACAATTCATATGAAAGTACCCACCCAGCTAGCATCCTACGTAAATCTACATCGGGCCGTCATCGGCCCGTCAGCTACCCTGACGGGTCGATGACGGCCCGATATAGATTTACGTAGAATGCTGACAGGGCAGGAAATGTCACAATCACGAAGCAGTCTTCTCGAGGCACCAAAAGAAGGTGAGATGAGGAATAAATTATGACAAAACAAACGCCACAAATGAAAGCCTTATATTCTCTGAACATGGCTAAAAAATAAAATGTTATTCGCTACAATTTTGCTTGGCACTTTTAGGGGTTAATAAAAAAGGAATAAAGTACTTAGTTTCACGCCATCAATAAGTGCAGAAAACGCCTTTTGGTCTCTTTTAATATGCAGACATTAAACCTGCATTCCTCTTAATTACATAAATGTGAAATAAATGTGAAATAAACTCGGTATCACGTCAGAAGAAAAGAGTCCTTATGTGGACTGTACATATTACGCATTTTTACGGTCTTCTGGGAAATGTCAGCAAAGTCATATTGTAGCATGATATTCCAACAATCTTACATTACTAAGCGAAATTGTAGCAGACGACATTCTATTTTTTTTTTATTTTAATTAGTTTTGAGAGAAAATAAGCCTGACATAGTTATATGAGTTGTCTGCTAAGCTCATTTTATTCTGCAAAAATTCAAAGAAAAATCAAAATGTCTGCTGCTGCACATTAACTCTTTCGGTACCAAATTTCAGACGACATTTGTCGTCTGCTTTTTTATTTTAACAAACTGCCGCTTGGAAAGAGTATTATATGTAAAATTGAAAGACTGAATATCAAACAGCGTAGATCCAGATGAGACGGCTCAATGAAACGTCTAATCTGGATCTATGCTGTTTTCAAAAGCCTGTCATTATCGCCTGTGGCAGTGAAAGAGTTAAGGGTTAACATTTTCTGTTAAACAGTACAAGGGTGAAAAGGGTTAACATTTTCTGTTAAACAGTACAAGGGTGAAAATTTAACTACGGGCCTTTTCGTGTCTGTGAGTATGCTTCCATTGCATTCAATAGAAAACCCTCTGAATTCCGTACTGTGTAAAAATATATATTCATTTTTATATTGTACTAAAGTTTACAGTTACAGTCGAACTTCAATGGCTCGAACATCTTTGGGACCATAGAAAATTGTTCGAGAAATGGGTAGTTCAAGCCACTGAGGGTTAATCATGGTGCCAGGTCAGGAAGCAGATAGCGATAATTTAGGGATTTTTTTCTCGATTTTCTACACAATAATTGTATGCTGAGGTACTCATTAGAATCGCCTCGATGAGGCGATTCTAATGAGTACACACAACATACAATTCCATGATAAAATAAGAAAAAAATCCCTAAATATTTGTTTTCTTGAGCTATTGGAAGGATTTTGTAGGGACTGAAAAACGAGTTCGAATCATCCACGGTAAACGAGCCATCCGAGTTCGAGCCATTGAGGTTATACTGTATGTTGTACAGTAAGATACTTGAAAATTCAAGGTGTCGAGAATGTGTGTCCTATACAGCCAATGTAATAGTAAAATGTCTGGATTTCAAAATTTCAAACTTCATTTCATTTTTATTCATGAACCCTTTCTATAAAATAGATTCATTTGAACAGGTAATGAAATTATTTTATCTCTTGTTTACTGTAAGAGTCCCTTTCGAAAACAATTAATTTCTGACTGCTTATAAAATTCAAGTTAAAGGTCTGTCCCAACTTTTATGTCCATACCATTACAACTTCATCTAAAGCTTGTCATGAAGCCCCTGCATTTGCATTGGACACGAGTGAACGTCAACAACACTTCTATTACTACATTATTCAGCTTACAGATGGAACACAACCGAAGAACATAACAGTATCAAGAAAATGACTATGGAATAAAAAAAAATGCATGTTACATTTATTATGCGTCCACACCGTTCATCTTATTTTCACGTGAACGTAAATCTTTTTCATACGAAACCATTTTGACCTAAATGGGGATGATATAAACTGAGTTTTTCTTACTATGGACACCACTCTGTCTGTTGGGACATAGGTGTAATTTTCATAACGAAACACCCCGTTTGACAGTCACAGAGAAATTTTGTTTAAATTTCAATATTTTTTATAATTGTTTATACCGTTCATGCATTTTATGTACTGAAATCTGAGGTAAGAAACATTTCTTTTGATATTTAATAAGTATTAGAATTTCTCCGCATAAGCATTTTATACTTAATCAGAATAAATACAGCTTGAATGACGAAGTCAAAGCATAGGTCAAGGACTACCCCGTAACGGTTTGGGCATTTATCTTTACGGGGCACTTCCGGTTGCTATGGAAACCATAGTTTGTATTAAAAATAGTGTCTATTTAAGAATATTGTACTTCAAATGTCATATTTTCATATTTTACATCGAAAATTTGCTTTTAGCAGATAATATATGTCAAAAAGTCCCGTAGTTAAATAATTACCCACAATACTCCGCCAAATATTGTCAGCGAAATGCATTAAGAGAGACGGAGAAACGAGTCAAGGGTGTCCCTTAGAGATTAATCCAAAGCATTATTCTATAATATGCCAAGAAAAATTTTCACTTACAGTGACAGTTTCGGTTCTCATCGAGAACCATCATCACACTGTGACCGTGACCTCATGATATCACGTGACTTGGACTGCTTACCGCTCGACTGGTTCCTATAGAGAGAGTTTTACTTTAATGGAAATGGATACACATTCATGAGAGGCAATTTGGTCAATATCAGAATATACGTCTCAAATTTTTGACGTTTTCCAATCAGACGTCGCGTTACAAATGCAAATGCATAAGAATATATAATAATTGCAACTGTCGTTTGATAGTTGACGCCAAAACAGTTAAATCAATTCAAAATTCAAATCCTGCTTATGCCTATTATGAGATGGAAGATATACCGAAGTTGGCGCGTTCTGCGGCGTCTGATCTGGGTCTGCACTGTTTGTTAAGGTCTGTTTATCCGAATACATAGCGTAAGTACGGTAATTTGATCAAATCTGACGCCCTCAGAAATCATCCTAGATCCGCCCTTGAAACAGCTCTAGCTGTCTCTGATTACCGAGAAACAACGTTTGGGTAATACAAATTGCAAAACAATAAGCACTAGACATCAGCAAATCGACTTTCTGACTGACTTGATGGTCTCCAAATCCAACCTGTCTTCAAATAAAAGATCAAATCAACGAAAACAATTACCTACGGATATCCCACCTACAATGCAATTTTCGTGTAATACATTTCTGATGGTATTTTTGTTTGACATGAATTATATAACCATTGAATCTTCCTGGTGAAATTAACCGTTGACAAACACGCGAATTTTCTCTTTCAAATCGTTTCAAAGTGGGGATCTGAAATATGAAGCTCATTTCTCATACACATAAAGACAAATAAATACTTTAAAGCATTGTCTCCTGATATTTAAATTCAACATGCTAAAAGTTTTAAGGCAATCAATTAATATGGTGAATAACATTCTATTTGCGATTACATAACTTCGATGGGCCAATAACAATGCCAAATGGTGGCAATTATTTTCGATTTATGTGGATTTGGGAAGCCGGAATGACTGTACAAGATCACTTATGGGCGGTGTCTTCAAGCACACATATTTCTATTACCCTTTTTAACCTCTACTTTCGTTTAGATGGTCTTGGCCGGAACTTTTTATGTGTGTTTCTCGGCCCATGGGTTCAACTAGTGGTTTTCTTTTGCTCCAGTATTTCAGTGCTATTGTTTAACACCACAGGGATCTCCGGGCCTCTCAACACATTATTTCTGTTGAATCCTTATCTTTGCTTCATTACAGACTTTATTTGTGCGTTATTTATTGCCCGTAATGATTCATGGATGAGTCGAAGACCTCCACGCGGACCGAACAAATATATGTTTTTTACCGAGGGCGGGGTTGGGATCCTGTAAATCTAGCTTATGCCCATGGCATTACGAAAACACGCCTATTCAAATATACTGAAAATTTTACCACCAAAAAACCCCGAAAAATTTCAGATAAAAATTCTGATATTTTTCGTATTTCTGCTCAAAACATAGATTGTGGGTACTCGTTAGAACCGCCTCGGTGAGGCGGTTCTAACGAGTACCCACAATCTATGTTTTTGAGCAGAAATAAGAAAAATAATGTATACCCCTGTAAACCCCAGTTTTACTATATAAAAGTGGGGTTTAAGAGGGTCAAAATTATATAGGCATGTTTTCGTGATGGTAATTTATCACTGACCGTTCCACGGCGGTACTTTCATTGTGGTACTTTTCATGAACTGTTCTGTAGTGGTTCACTTACAAATGGTTTTCTTTTAACTATTATAAAAGTTAAAGAGATATTCAGTTAAGTTTGGGTAACAGACTTGCCACCTTTCTGGCAAAGGGCTGCCAACTCGGCTTGCCATCTGTGTTCTTTTTGTGGTTGTTTAATTGAATTTGTTTGACTTTCCTTTTGATTTTGAAAACTTGATGTGGATCTGATTGTACCAGTTCCTGATTTTTTTATTTACTTTTTATCTTCCCAATTAGAATTTTCATTCGGCAAAACGTACCGCTTTGAATACTTATAAGGTGTGATCACTTTTTGCCAAACGAGCAAAACATGTCGCGTCACCAAAAAGCCAGCCAATCTGACATAAAACCCTATGTTTTACTCCCTCAGACCTCATCTTGTACATTTGTACATATCTGATTATTTTCGAATGTGACAGCAAAACTACTGAAAGGATGAATTTTAATTTTAAGACTGGGCCTGTTTTTGTCTTATGTAATAGGGGTCGTGGGATGAAGCTATTTTAGATTTATAAGAGAGGGACATCGTTTACCCTGAGTAGCTGTACATAAATAAAATGTTATATAAGCAATATTCAGCCCAGTCTGATATTTACTGTGAAGATAAAAGTATTCAAGTGAATTTATTTTTGTTTGTTTTGTATTTGGGATATGAATTATAGATTTTTTTGATAAAACTATGGTGGGATTAGGCATGCTAAAATTAAGTAAAAGAAAACCAAAACAAAAACAACAAAACATATATGAAAACAAAATACTTACGTTTAAAAATATTATTCTGATGACATAAAGGGTATTGAACCACTTACCCGCAAGAAAAGGCGGGTACCAAGTAGATAGTGAGGACTGAGACCAGTAAAATGTATTCTGAAAGCAAGAACTATATTTCAGAAAAGGTCAACTCTGCTTGAACAATAATAGATGAGACTGGTTGAATTTATGTCAGTTTAAATCAAATGATATATTTTTTTTAGTTGCAGACTAAATTTAAACTCACCAATTAAATTGCATATTTAGCATAAAGTGGTTGAAACACACACACACACACACACACACACACACACACACACACACACACACACACACAAAGAACAAAAATCGAAGGCTAACCGTCAATTTGAGAGCAAATCTGGAAGTCAAGGAATGTTGTGGGGTTCAGTCTAGCACAAGCACACAACGTTGAAATATTTCAACGTTGAAAGATATTCATAATACAATTTAACCAGACTGCCCTTCTGTTAGAAATGGACCTGTCCAAAGAATAGACGTGGAAGAGTCCATTCGGCGTAAATGGATTAATAAAGTCTCACTGCAGGTATGAGGTATGATTTATTGTATTTGTTTGTTGTAGAGCAGTTTATTAAAGTGGATGTATACACTTGGAAGATGGTCCACCATGTTTTTAAAGGGAGAAAACGCCTGTGACTTCATGTTTGTTTTGCTGCACACTAACCCTCCCCTGAAAAAGACTCTACTGTAAAAGGAAAGAATTTGCTCCTTAAGGAGCAAATTCTTTCCTTTTAAAGTAGATGCCTTTTATGAAGGGAAGAAAACGATTTTCACATAGTCGTCTTTCCTGAAAACGTAGCCATTCTCCTTGATGAATTTCGCATCAATGCAATTTACATGTGCTACAACCTGTATATGTTGCGGGATGGACGTTTTTATCCCTTGTTACTCAAAGGTAACTTCATCAAGGTTTTTTAATTCAATTTATACGCTAATTAAACACGTTTAGTATGAAACGTCGGATACACACACACACACACACACACACACACACACACACACACACACACACAACAAAAAAGAAACAAACAAAAAAACAAAAAACAACTTGAACAACAATAGTACAGACAACCCATCTTATACCGACACTCGATACAACGACAAAATTCGTAATAATGACAAACAATTCGACTGTCACGAAACCTTCATTTAAGAGGTAACAATTAGTCACAAATTATGCCAGAATATTGTATTAAATACTTTAAAGAAACATATGTTTTGGATATCTGTTATAATCCGCGTTAGTGAGGCGATTCTAACAAATATCCAAAATATATGTTCTATGAGGAAATAAGAACAAAACAAGACCTTTCTTACATATCTTCTCATTAAGTATTCTGTACAACAGTAAATTATTTTAATGGCAACGTCTTTGGGAACAAATGCTGTCATTACGGTCAACATACCATTATTGTATAGAAGATCAAAAAGACATCCCTAAATTATCACCATTTGCTTCCGGACCTGGCGCCACGATTAACCCTCATTGACTCGAACTACCCATGTCTCGAATAAATTTCCTTGGTCCCAAAGATATTCGAACAATTGAGGTTTAACTGTACATGCTTAACAACCTATGCGATTTTTTTTAATCGCTTGTTCCTCGAGGGAAGAATAAAATAGGTAGTAGGAATCAATTTATACGCTTATGACACTCTACAAACGTTTGGCATGACCTGCGGTACACAAAACAGTACCTTAATGTTTATGAAAAAATAGTCACATCTTCTGCAGCAGCCGATACTATTCCACCCTATAATCGAGATTCCGGTGTAAGCTATGCAAAATGTATCTTGCTTATAAAAAGTTCGAATGTGTGTTATGTGAATGGCGTAGGTGGGTGTGGATAACCTGGACCCAAGTCACATTGCAGGTATTTTTTTTATTGTGTTTGTTTGTTTATCGTAGAGCACTGTATTAAACAAAATAGTTAAATTCAAGTGGATCATGTACTCATCTAAACAACCTGAGAGGATCTGCCATCCAGGGGATTCGCTGATTAGTTATTATAACTGACAGGTATTCTATTAGATCCTATTGAAACATCAAACTATTTTATCCTGCTGCTTGAAATCATTGATCGCATAATTTTACTGCTACTGATTAGAATAAATGTTCCTTTAGGCTGAGACATCGACACGTTATAATGTTAAGTTTTATTAAGTGATTCGACGCATTCTGTGTGGGTATTTGGTTTAATTACTTTTAAATAAAAGTGCATCAAAACAGACTACAATCCTACTGACATTTATTTTAAGGGTCCACTCCGCAGTTTTGACTTCCATTTTCAACTTGTGCATAGCCTTCACACAAATAGAATGCAATCACAGCAAATAACAGTACATGTCTATTAGGTACTCTATCAATAAATTTCAAACATACCAAATAATATTTTAATCATCATAAAAATTACTGCAATACACCAAAATCCGCTGTTGCTCAATGTAAACAATACCCCTCACAAAGTGCATTTTTCGATAGATTATTCTCAACTCCAGGAACGCGCAATGCCCTGGGAACAGTTGAAAATTTGACAGAGCACTTACAGAATATTACTTCTATACAGAAATGAATATCTTTATGCCACCTTGTTTTCACAATAAAATCCACAGAAAAGCATGCAACAATTTATGACAGGGTAAAACCTGATACTAGACAGAATTCGACAGT
Source organism: Anodontia alba (assembly GCA_964016985.1). Classification (NCBI taxonomy): domain Eukaryota; kingdom Metazoa; phylum Mollusca; class Bivalvia; order Lucinida; family Lucinidae; genus Anodontia; species Anodontia alba. The sequence goes on along the minus strand of OZ024836.1, from coordinate 36,484,428 downwards.
CGTATTTTACAGACATGCTTTACTAATAAGGTCACGTGGTCTCAAGAGAAGTCTTTTTTTTAATTTTATGTCGTCTGCGCAGCATGGCAAACACTTAAGGATCTTTTTGGCCATCTATGTCGTCGATACACGTTTTAGTCTCGGTCTTCTTCATAGATAGTGAGGTGGATATTGTTTGGAATGAGTTTGTTTTCAAGAATAATTTCTGACCTGAGATGGCCTCAAATGACCATTTAAGCATCCGAACATTAGGCATTAAAAAGAAATAAAACAAATACACTCTCCCCACCCCCAACAAAAACAAACAAACAACAACAACAACAACAACAACAACACACACACACACACACACACACACACACACACACACACACACACACACACACACAAACGGTACGAATACAGCCAGATTATTGTTTTAGAACAAAAGAAATATCATAAATGAGCCAGCACATGACAAAACCTACAAAATGGCATGTGCGCCTAGCGAAGACTCAGATCAGCGTGGGCATCCGCCCAGTCTGATCAGAGTCTCAGCTTTGCACCCAATGGGTAGCTAAGGACCTAAGCTTTCTTCATGCGGACAGCGAAGACTCTGATCAAACTTGCCGGATGACCAAGCTGATCTGAGTCTTTGTTAGGCGCACATGCCATTTGTAGGTTTTGTCGTGCGTTGGCTCAAATTTAAACGTAAAACAGTAATCGTTAACTCACGCCACATGAAACGCAAGATGTCTAAATTAGGTAGGTAGAAGTTCACCAAAGCAATGAAACAAAATAAGTGAGTTCAGAAAGTAAATTATCTTCATCGGACAATGTCTGATTAACTGAGCTTGTTGATCATTTTAAATACATATCGAATTCGCCTTATTCTGACATAGTTTTTCATGTGCCAGATATTAAATTGAAAACAAATGTTGAAACACTAGCTTGGAACCTACCGATTTCGGTCGAAGAAATATGTAAGGCTATAGACCCTACGAAACGAGGGAAAAGTCCTGTTATTGATGGAATCTTGGGAGAAGCTTTTCATAGATGCAAAATACATTTAGGTTCTAATACAGAATGAACCTTGAGAGCAATGAACACAGCCACAAAACTGAAAACAGCTGAAGTGTCAAGTTTTCTGGGTCGGACTAGTTAGTTTCAGCCAATTAGGCCTCGTCAGTGAATCTCATATAAATTTAAAAAAAAAACAAAAAAAAAAAAAAAAAAAAAAAAAAAAAAAACAAACAAAAAATACAAAAAAAACAAACAAAAAAACAAAACAAAAAAAAAAAAAACAAAAAACAAAAAAAAAAAACAAACAAATAAAAAAAAACAAAAAACAAAAAAAAAAAACAAACAACAGAATTAGGACAAAGGATTAGTAAATATATATAAATTACACTAAAGTGAAGTATGGGGAGACGTTTTACGGCCGCCTCACGGCATTGACACCAGATGTAGTGAAGTATATTCTAGGAATGACCTTTGAGAGCAATTAACACAATCATTTATACAGCGAATTCATTTTATTGTTTCGTATTTACATAACATTTATAACTACGTGTTTGAATCAAGTGCTTGTTTGTTCGAAAATATGGTCCAAGGGCTTGATCTTTCCAATAAAAGATAAATAAATAAAAAAATAAAACAAAATAAAATAAAGAAATGAAAAGAAACCTACAAATAATCGAGGATTAACCCTAATAAATTCCTTTGGAAACTTTCTTTGATCATACGAAACGGTATCAATAACTGGTGTGAAAAACAAGACTTTTGTTTTAATGATTTGCCAACCTTGCAAATGTATCAGTTTCCCTTAAAATTTACCATCTTTAACACAAGAGAGTCTCCTAAATGCTGTCTCAATGGCAACGGAGCAGCTATGTCTGGGTCTGGATGCAATGTTTGGTTAGGACTGACTGTCAGTAACGTAAAATACATATGAACATTTCCAAGCATTTCCTTCGAGATTGCGTGCGCGCAGTCTGGTCAGACGGTGCGGATGCGTAGACTGATTAGAGAGATCATCACTGGACGTACAAGCAGTTTTGTAGGGAATGTTGTGTCCCGGCTCAAATTTTATTTTAAAGTGTGCAGTAAGTGAATGTATGATATAGTTTGATAGACTTATAGTTTCTGCATTTTTGGATCACTGAGCCCTTTTTGTGTTTTTGTGAAACTAGAATTTAGCTGGACACCTGGCTAGAGGACATGAGCATTGTTGTATTTTACATCAGTTTCATGAATAAACTTCATAAAACCAAGTAGCAGGTTCAATCATTGTTGTGTTCCTTACTTCTGAAGGGCCCTTCTTTACAGATAGTAAAATAAGTATATTATACAGATAATATAAAATATATCAGACCCACTTATAAGTAGATACATCTACTCTGTTTAAATCTTTATCACAGTCGTTTAACATCAAAAACATATTTGGCGCTGGAAACGGCCCAACAGGAGTGAGACGAAATGGGTAGGGCGTAAAACAAAATAGCTGTGTTTCCACTAACCCGACCGATCCTGTTTCAAACACCCGACTCTTCTATTTTCTATCAGTAAAAATGCAAAATAAAAAAGTAAAGTACCGTCCCTCAACAAAATACCTATATTTCCATACAATTACAGGCCCGACCCTGTTCTTTTATGGAGAAAAAAAAAAAAAAAGAAAAAAAAAAAAAAAAAAAAAAAAAAAAAATGTTTCTCCTACCTAGCGACCAATTTTTTTCAGCATGTTAGTGGAAAAACAGCTACATTTTACGCCTAGTAGTTTGGCTCTATCTTTTTCGCTCTATTGGCAGATTGAGCAGGCGACAAAAGGCCCATATTTTTCTCGTTTTTCTCTGAAAGAGGCATGAAATGTCACACCGTTTTCTTGGAAAAAAATTATCAAAATGTCGTCTGCTTAAATGATTTCCGAGAATCTATGCGCTAAACTGCATTTGATTTATATCTAATTTAAACCAAAAGTCACACATTAGACAGGTGCAAGAAGCAGAAGTAGTAGAAGAGAGACTTAAAAATATTTTATCCTTAAAAATATTTTATCCTGAAATTGCTTCAACCCTCAGTTATATATTGGCCCGTCTAAATACTAAGAATTGATCATCGTGAATTATTGTAGAAACAGCGTATTCCATGTTTACCCTACCCTATGCATTCAAACAGACAAGGCTGACCTAACGGTATAGACCCGGCTCAGACGCCACAAAACGTGGCATCTGACAAGTCTACACGGTTTTCATCTAGCAGTATTTTAGTATTTTACAGACACAAATACACTCAACAAAATAATCTAAGGGCCACTTAGTGCAAATTTCCATATATACAAATTTTGGCCGGGTGAGTGGGCAAAACCACAGAAGATATCAGAATAACGTTGAATGTTTCTTTTAACAGGAAGCCCTAAAGGCGTTTCCAACAATTTTTTTTTAAATCAAAATTTTCATTTTAAAATTCGCAAGAAACACTACTTTTTATCCAAAAATTAAAAATTGACATTTTCGCGTCAAAAGTGATGTCTGGGCTCCCAACTGTGAAAAAAATCATAGAGAAAGCCTTATTTATTATCAAGAAATACACATTTTGCGAGACGTACCCTCTACAGATTATAAGTTGTCTATGGGCAATTTTCGAGGCATTTTTAGCCTCTCAAAGGGTTGACCTCTTTTTCTGGCCGTTTACTCGATGGAAGATTAAGTTTGCATGATTTTGTGTGTGACAGAGTATTGTTTTCATTAAACAAAGAATTTTTCCGGTATTGTGAAAAAACTTCATTTTGCGGTAAAAAAATCTTTTTTTTTTAAATTCCCGTTTTTCTTAGAATCATTTGGTCTGGCATTGTTGGTGCCTTTGACACTTTTGTAGATGAACATGTTGCGGACATATTGAGCTGGTTGAAATAGGGCTGAGACTTCCAGTTTTGCCCATGAAATAATTTTAAAACTTAAAGGTCGCAGTTTAGTGATAATCAAAGGGAAAATATTACTGGTGACCCTTAAATTATTTTGTGGGGTATAGTTAGTAAAATGGACGTGTGGCATAATGGCAACCTTTATACGAGTGGGTTTATTACAGATTTCCCCTGACATACTTCTGATGGGCTGACAGAAATCAAACTTAGCACATGCATTAGTCTTTCCCTACATAGGCTCCACCAAGGGTGACACATTTCTTCCGTCTCTTTATACAGCTAAGGAAACCTCTTCTGTAGATCTCGACAGGTTGGTCCAGAAGCCATGCCCTGACCTCGGAAACAAGACTTTCATCATCTGAGAAACGTTTCCCGTTCAAAATGACTTCGTGGTTAGAAATAGGTCGAAGTCAGATGGTGCCAGATTGGGAGAGTAAGAGGGGTATCATAGCCGCAGGGCCGTGTTTCCTTTTGGGCAACATGGGACTTATGAACAGGTAAGTTGTCTTGCAGGAGACGAGCCCCTCTGGGCAGCATACCACGTCTCTCGGTTTGATGGTTTTCCGCAGTTTCTGCAGCAGTGAAGCAAAGTATACCCCGGTAATTGTGTACCCTTTGCTAAGTAATCAACCTTCACTACTCCGCAGTGTTCCCAAAATGCAAAATACATGACCTTGCCCGCTGAGAAGTTGGACCTTCTTTACGGGGGGTGAGACAAAACGCTTCCCTGCTTCAACTAGGCTTTAGTCTTCGGATCATATTGATCCACCCATGTTTGTCCTGTGTAAGCAGTCTGCTAAAATGTCCTCCTGATTTTCTTGGCACATGGCCAAAAGAGCCTGGGAGCACTCGAATTGTTCCTGCTTCTAGAAACGTCTGAGCAACCGGGGAATCAATCGAGCAGACACCGTTCCCATGTGCAAATGGTTATGGATGATCTTTTTTCCACAGACCCAACACTGATCTTGACGTCATGGGATAGCTGAAGAACGGTTAGGAGGCCTCCCTTTGCTGGGTGGTGTCATCATCAATAGCAGACTGTGGTCGTCTAGGAATTGGGACCGTTTCTATCAATGTCCGACCACACTTGAACAGATAATGGCAGTGTTTGATAATGTCATATGATGGGGTATTCTCCCCATAAATCTCTTTCGTCTCATTAAGTGACTCCTTTGGTGTGCGGCCTTTCAGATTCAAGAACCTGATGACTTATGTATTAAGCTGGCTCCATGATTCTTCCTTACAACACCTCAGCACACGTAAACGAGAAACAAATTAGACTTCAGAGCTGCAAATTACGATGTGATCTTTAGAATCATATTTTAATGTCCGTGTATAATTTCAACATTTTACCTAGACCGCAAGTGGGTCAGGTGAAATCTGTAATAAACACCCCTTGTAGATTTTGTTCTGGGTTGAGGATAAGAATGGTAATGAGTTAAGGTATCCGAATACTTAAGGTAAATACGGTATTGTAAATAATGCTATAAAAGAAGTTACATTGAAAGAACAAATTGGAAGGTCGTAATCGGACTCGTAATTACGACGCTTATTATAGTCTTTACGCTTAGTATTCGGACACCACAACTGCTAGCCATGCTTGTCAAAAATTGAGAACATGGCCATTCCACTACTGGTTAATGTTGTCTAAAATCTGCTGGATGGGTGGCAAACAGTAAAGACCCTGATCTTACGACGCATACTATAGCGTCTTAACTTTGTCTATACTGTTTGCACAGGCTTTTCTGTCCGAATACTTAGTGTAATTCGGCAATTCTACCATTAAACCTGTAATATACCTTCTCACAACAACCTGTTTTAAAATTTTCCATAATATTTAATACTATTGCATACTTATACGTGATCAGTCGCCACAGCGTAAAGAACCTGCAGGTGCTTGGAAGAATTTTGGATAAAACCGTCTTGTACTTTCAGCAGCACCGGACAAAATACTTTTGTACTTTTATCAACACCAGGCAAACACTCTTGTACTTGCAGCAGCACTGGGCAAAACATTCTTGTACTTTCAGCAACTCCGGACAAGCACTCTTATACTTTCACAAACTTTAAACAAAACATTCTTGTACTTTCAGCAACTCCGGACAAGCACTCTTATACTTTCACAAACTTTAAACGAAACATTCTTGTACTTTCAGCAACTCCGGACAAACACTTTTATACTTTCACAAACTCCAGACAAAATACTCTTGTACTTTCAGCACCGGGCAAACAATCTTGACTTTCAGTAACACCAGGCAAAACACTATTTTACTTTCTGCAGCACCGGGCAAAACACCCCTGTATTATCAGCAACACTAGGCAAAACACTCTTGTACCTTCAGCAACATCAGACAAATACTCTTGTAGGTTCAGCAACTCCGGACAAAACACTCTTGTACTTTCAGCGACACCAGAAAAAACACTCTTGTATCATCAGCAACATCAGACAAAATATTCTTGTAGGTTCAGCAACTCCGGACAATACACTCTTGTACTTTCAGCAACTTCAGACAAAATACTCTTGCATTTTTAGCAACTCCGGACAAAACACTCTTGTACCTTCAGCAACACCAGACAAAACACTATTACATCTTTAGCAACACAAGACAAAATACTCTTATACGTTCAGAAACTTCGGACAAACACTCTTGTAGGTTCTTCAACTCCGGACAAAACCACTCTTGTACTTTCAGCAATCCCAGACAAAATACTCTTGCACTTTCAGCAATCCCAGACAAAATACTCTTGCACGTTCAGCAATCCCAGACAAAATACTCTTGCACGTTCAGCAATCCCAGACAAAATACTCTTGCACTTTCAGCAACTCCGGATAAAACACTCTTGCACGTTCAGCAATCCCAGACAAAATACTCTTGCACGTTCAGCAACTCCGGATAAAACTCATGTGTTTTCACCAACATCGGACGAAACACTCTCGCACTTTCAACAACTTCGGGCAAACAGTTTTGTACTCTAATCAACACTGTACAAAATAATCTTGTACTTTAAAAAACTCCGGACAAACACTCTTGTACTTTCAGCAGCTCCGCACAAAACAAGCGTAACGAATCAGCTGACTCCTTCGTGATTGATATGATTATGACCATAAAAGACGGTTGATTTTGTCCGATTTACTTTTCTAATCTCGCTAAATTCAGGTCAACGGTATGAAAATGTATAACAATGTTTAACAAATACAATGGCATGTGTGATATCCATGACAGACATACGGAATTATTATAGATGCTTTAGATACAAGACCATGTTCAAATAGTGTCTACCTAATCACAAGATTTAATATGTCAATCAAACAGATCGGATCGGAGAACTAAATAACGCCAGCAATCAGGACTCTCTTGACGGAAAAGCAACCATCACATTTCAAATGTGGCCAGCAAGTTTCCATCCCGTTTTTACACAATGTCATCTGAACTGATCTACCAGAACCTTTACCGTTCAGCTTTAGAATTTCTGGATCGTTTAAAATGAATACAGCGAACAGCGATAACCTAGGTCAGACTGCGCTTTCATGCGCAGTCTGACCTAGATCCGCGCTGTTCGTATAAGGAGTAAGGGTGCCTCTTACTAGCTCGCATCAATATTATTACAGTGATCTCTTAATGGCTGCTTCGTCCTGTGACGTTTTCTCAATAACTACTAATGGAAAACCAGTTTACCGTTAGCAGCCTTCGAAACGGAATCATTTCTCTACTTCTGTTTGACCACTCATTTGTTTTGTTAACTGCCTGGAAAACTAAATAACAGGCAATGAAAGAAGGAAGTGAGTAATAAACTGTTATCTATAACCACTTATCCAGGTGTGGAATTATACTTTTGATTTCTTTTTTTTTTTATCACAAGTGAATTATAAAGTTTTGCTGTTTGGTATATTATTATTATTGTGTGGCAAGGTAAGTCTGTATGTTATGTTTTGTACTATAATCAAACAAATGATGTTTGCTTCTTAATGGGGACAAATAAAAAGTCTATTATTAGGCCTAAAGTACATTGTATGGGTTAGTAATTATAAGTTTGGTTGACTTTAAGTTAAGGAAAGTAATTATTTTGACTTCACTGCTGATGGTATGAAATATGTATGTATGTATGTATGTATGTATGCATGTATGTATGTATCTATCTATCTATGAAGTGTCGTGTGGCGGTCATAATACAGTGACCCCTCGTTACAACGACAGCATTTATTCCCAAAAACATTGCCATTAAAATGAATTTCCTGTTGTACAGAATCCTTAATGAGCAGATGGATATGTAAGAAAGGTCTTGTTTCTTTTCTTATTTTCTCTTTGGATATTTGTTAGAACCGCCTCATAAATTCTAACAAATATCCTAAACATATGTTTCTTTAAAGTATGAAATACAATATTCTTGCAAAATTTGTGACTAATTGTTACCTCTTAAGCGAAGGTTCCGTGACAGTCAAATTGTCATTATAACGAATTTTGTCGTTGTATCGAGTGTCGGTATAAAGAGTGTTGACTGTAAGTCTCCCTATAATTCATTATAGAGCAATTTTTATTTTTGTTTTCCTTGTGACCACTGAGTCAGTTCTGATATCTTGGAAACTCAATTCCGCTTAAATCGGTGTTAGGGGGCGCATGCAGCCCTGAAAGTTATATTGCTGTCATGTGAAGAGAACTAATAAAACCGAGACTCCGAGTTTTCTTCTTTTATGTGTTCTTTGTTTCCAATGGCAGTTTGTATAAACAATTTTTATTGTGTTCTGGATCATTACTGGTCGCGTATGTCAAATCCACACTTTTAGTTCCATTGCGCGACTAAAATATTCTTGTGGTTCTTTATCCAAAGGGATAACAACAGATATAACTTGAAATAATTACTAGCTCTTATCAGCTTCCAAATTTTCGGAGGGGCTCCCTCCTTCATCAGGGTAAACGGACAAAAATATTTCTACTACATTTTGTGTGATCCACAACATGGCTTAAATGTTTACTTCCTGTCTTAGGAAGGAGGGAGTCCCTCGGAAAATTTGGAAGATTATGAGAGCTAGTAATTATTTCAAGTTAAAATATTCTTTTTAATTTTTCGATAATGTACTATTAAATAGTTCGTAATTTAGAGCAGAACAGAGCTATCAATCTAAAGTTTTGGTGTAAAATATTACTTCATAATATATTATAGCATAAATTAAATTCAAAATATCATTACGAAAACACGCCTATTCAAATATATTGAAGATTTTACAACCAAAAAAGGAAAATTTTCGGATAAAAATTCTGATATTTTTCATATTCCTGCTCAAAACTTAGATTGTTGGTACTCGTTAGAACCGCCTCGGCGAGGCGGTTCTAACGAGTACCCACAATTTATGTTTATGAGCAGAAATAAGAAAAATAGTGTATACCCCTGTAAACCCAAGTTTTATTCTATAAAAGTGGGGTTTAAGGGGGTCAAAACTATATAGGGATGTTTTTGTGATGTGCATTTACTAAACGTATTGGGTCAGATAAGCCTGAGCAAACATAGAAGACCCAGATCAGACACCGCAAACGCGGCGTTCGATCTGGGTTTGCAATGTTTGACATCCAGCAAGCAGGTTTTAGAGACTAAGGAGGGAGAAATTTAGTATGTTAGTAGAGGGCCACTTGGTAGAATGGCTAATTTTAGCTAAATGTGTCACCCTCTTAAAATATTGTGTACATAAAAATAAAAAAATAAAATACGGACTTGTTGAAATGTTAGGACAAGTATGGTAAAAAATTAAGGTATCCCAAAATTAGGGTTAATACGGTGAGACAAACAACACTTCAGTACATGTACACATGTCTGATCTGATATAATATTTTCTTGCACACCAGATAAGGAAATCCTGGATTTAACACTAGGATAGAAAATCTTATCATACCCAAGTTATCTTATCTTACCCAGGGTAAGATAAGAATCGAGAATTCTCACATACAATGGACGTCACATACGCCATCGTTAAGATCAAATCGCTTATTAATCCTTGTCATGCTAGTAGTATAGGACGGCACTATGGGGACACCACAGCCGAATAAATTCAGATGCCACGCCCACTTCTAATTTCCGGCCAATCAGATTAATTGATCTGGGTTTTTGATAGAAATTCACATATTTAATGACAAACAGTGTAGATTCAGATCAGTTGGCTTCTTCAGAAGCCAACTGATCTGGATCTATACTGTTTGCTAAGACAAGGCATGTCGTGTTCAGCAAGAGAAGGGTTAATACTAAGCATGCTAGATAATTTTTTTCAGCAGACAACAAATTGGTTATATTTTCTTATTTTTCCCAGAAAACAGGATTTGACATTTTATGCAAATTGTCTCCAATGGAAACAATTTGCATGAAATGTCAAATTCTGTTTTCTGGGAGAAAATTTAGTAATATTTCATATATCGTCTGCTGAAAAATATTACCTAGCATGTTTAGTGTTAATAAGCAATTTGATATCGTGTCTGCATCATAAAGTGAAACACAGTTAAATATCATGTAGACAATGTACGTCTATTTAGAAAGTCGGTAAATATTGTTAGCGAGGCGTAACTTCTCTTAGAGCCGAGTCGTACTACAAACTGACACGTGCCAACTATTCATCAGAGTCATACAACCCTTAGCCTGCTGTTCTAAGGCAGACTCAACCCAACACGTGGCAGTTATACCTAACGCTTGGCATGTCGTTCTGTCAGATCGACTTACTTCTGAATTTTGTTTGTGCGTCAGTATAGAGATTAGGATTGAATAATGACAAAACAAACGCCACATATGAAATGTGGCGTTTGTTTTGTCATTATTCAGTCATAATCTCTTCTTCTTTTGCTGCCTCAGCCCCTTAGCGTGTTGTTCTAAGGCAGACTACAAGTCGACACGTGACAGTTATACCTGACGCTTGGCATGTCGTTCTGTCAGATCGACTTACTTCTGAATTTTGTTTGTGCGTCGGTGGTTTCATATGTAACGTTTGTTTTGTCATTATTCAATCATCATCTCTCCTTCTTTTGGTGCCTCGGCCCCTTAGCGTGTTGTTCTAAGGCAGACTACAAATCGATACGTGGCAATTATACCTAACGCTTGGCATGTCGTTCTGTCAGATCGACTTACTTCTGAATTTTGTTTGTGCGTCGGTGATTTCATATGTAACGTTTGTTTTGTCATTATTCAATCATCATCTCTCCTTCTTTTGGTGCCTCAGCCCCTTAGCCTGTTGTTCTAAGGCAGACTACAAATCGACACGTGGCAGTTATACCTAACGCTTGGCATGTCGTTCTGTCAGATCGACTTACTTCTGAATTTTGTTTGTGCTTCGGTGGTTGCATATGTGGCGTTTGTTTTGTCATTATTCAATCATCATCTCTCCTTCTTTTGGTGCCTCATCCCCTTAGCGTGTTGTTCTAAGGCAGACTACAAATCGACACGTGGCAGTTATACCTAACGCTTGGCATGTCGTTCTGTCAGATCGACTTACTTCTGAACTTTGTTTGTGCGTCGGTGGTTGCATATGTGGTGTTTGTTTTGTCACAATTTATTCCTTATCTCTCCTTTTCTGGTGCCTCGCGAAGGTTGTGCTGCGTGGTTGTAGCATTTGCTGGGTATCTTTGTTTATATATCTAATAGCTCTATAGTCCTAAAAAAGTCCAAGAAATGTTTAATATATTGTATTTAAATAATCATAAAATGTGGCACCTGGCAGCCTGTAAAATTCCAGTTAGTCTTTCGTTCTTGAACTGGATCAAAAATGAAATGATTTTTATCGTATCTCTGAATTAATATTGCCAACATTAATTCATAGATATGATAAAAAAAACATTTCATGTTTTGATCCACTTAAAAAACGAGAGACTAACTGAAATTTTACAGGCTGTCAGATGCCAAATTTTATGAATGTATTAATACCATATATCAATTTATTAAACCTTTCTTGGATAAAACGTCTATCTTTTAAGTAATATGGAGCCTTTAAGTACATGTACAATACAAGTGGTCAAACCCGCATGATAATTGCTGCCAAAACATAACTATCATTTGTCAATTCATTTCTCTTATTATTTTCCTGGTTTTCCGAAGAAAAGAATATACACCATAGAAAAGACAATAACCTCTGAGGAAAGTTTTTCCTTAACGCTTTCAGGAATTAATCATAAGCGCTGTTTTTCCTAGACACTGGAGCCGTAAGTAGGAGCTGCTCTGCCGAGAACTGTTGTGAGTTCTTGGAAAATGGCATTTGCAGTCAGATGTATGGTCTTGTATTCCCATTGCATGAGTAAGACAAATGGTATAAAATAAGTTCTAAAAGGAATTAAGAACAAACTCGCGAAACTGAAAACAGTTGATACACGAAAATATACCTGTATAATTTTGATCCCTTTAAACCCCACTTTTATATAGTAAAACTGGAGTTTACAGGGGTATACATTATTTTTCATATTTCTGCTCAAAAACATAGATTGTTGGTACTTGTTAGAACCGCCTCGTCGAGTACCCACATGTTTTGAGCAGAATTTTGAAAACTATCAAATTTTTTTCATCTGAATCTTTTCATTTTTTGGTGGTAAAATTCTCAATATATTTGAATAGGCGTGTTTTCGTAAAGAAGCGTTAAGTTTTGTGGACCAGACTAACTAGTTTGGACCAATTATAGGCCTAATCAGTAACCCTATACATTTTTTCAAAGATCTCGCAATGGGTTTAAAACTACAAATGTATTTAAATGCAGTCATATCAATCTGTCATATGGCAAGAGATAAAACGCTTACATAATTCTTCATTTTTAGATACGTTTTGCAAATATATCTTGTTCCCTTTTACCTTTTTTTATAAAGTGTTTCTGGCAATAAGGTTAAACCTTTTTGGTCATTTCCGCCAAAGGTGACACTTTTTGTGACTTCATGTTTGCTTTATGCATGCCTAGTCCCTGTTGGAAAGGTTCTACCTACTCTAAAAGGAAAGTGAGCTTGTATCAAGGCAAGAGATAAGGGGAGTATCCGAGTAAAATACCCATATGTTGTGAGCAAATACTCAATTATTTTCAAAAACTTGGGTATTGATATACCCTATTGATTTGACAGAGTACCCAATGATTTCCAAATTCAAGGGTAAAAATTAAAGTTTCAAGGCCAAAAAAGCACATGATTACTATTTCATATCATGATTACTGCATATAACAGTTGTTTTTATGCTTCAAATGACAAATACTATCATAAAATTAATAGGTATAATAAAATACCATGTTTAAAATACCTAATTAGACTTTTTTTTGTGCTGTTTCCTTCTGTTTTACAAGTTTACTCAAATAATTTTCAATTTGCGGGGTATCTTTACTCAAACCGAAAAATGAATATGACTTTACCCAATTGATTAAACCCTTTTTCAGAAGGAAACAAAGTAATTTTGAAAGATGTCACGCCTGAAAATGTGTCATTTACGCTTAAGTCAATGTTTGAACTGGGATATTTCCAGTCATTTGTGACGTTAGTATTTGTATTGTCAGGATATGGCATCATACTCAATAAATCGATAGGACATCAACGACTACAGTGATCATTTAAAGTACCGATTGCTAAGTATGACATTATAATAATTCAGGACAACTTATTTTTGTATAAAATTCTTTTTAGACAAGTGTCATGGAAGAGTACAAGGAGTTGCATTCACAGTAAAATGCCAAAAATTACACTTCGAAATTCCTTCGCAGAATAACAAGAGCCTATATACCGAATAAAATCGTTTCTAAACGTTGGATCCCGGTGGATTCAGCCCCACTAAAACAATAATCAAATGGAGAAAATAGTGGCCCATCAGTGTAGGGAGACAGACGAGTATTCTAGATCTTTCGACTTTTGCATTTCTTCGTCAAGGACAAGTGGGGATCACATACACATAACCACGAAACAATAATCATTATGCACTACATATTACATTGTACAGTGCTAATAGCAATTCTGTACAATATCTATTCATATTATGTTATGTTGAAGTTTTTACACATCTCTTAGTTTATGTTAAAGTGTTTTAGACATCTCTTAGGTTACATTTAAGTTTTCACACATCTCTTAGTTTACGTTAAAATGTTTTAGATATCTCTTAGGTTACACTGAAGTTTTCACACATCTTTTAGTTTACGTTCAAGAGTTTTAGACATGTCTTAGGTTACATTAAATTTTTCTCACAGTTTACGTTAAAGTTTTACATATCTTCTAGTTAACGTTACTTTTTACGCATCGCTTAGGTTACACTCAAGTTTTTACACATATCGTAGATTACATCAAAGTTTTTACCCAGCAAACACATTGTGTCGCAACAACGTCGTTCCTGCGACGTTGTGTGTTTGCTGGGTATACATCTCTTAGGTTACATTAAAGTTTTTTTAGAAACCTCTTAGGTTACGTTAAAGTTTTTACACGTCTCTTAGTTTACATTTAAGTTTTTACACACCTCTTAGGTTACATTAAAGTTTTACACATATCAGGTTCTATTATGGAGACTGAATACACTTAGTAAGTTTTCTGCCATTATCAATAAGGGAAACAACTTCACTCCCATGACTTCCCGTTTGCTAAAGAATGATAAAAAAAAAGATGTCATTGCTGCAATTTTGCTTAGCGATTTAAGAGTTAAGTTGAAGAATTAGATGAGAACAATTTCTTAAAAAAGAAACAAACTTGTGAATTAGAGAGGCGAAGTTCGGAAGACTACCAGGTCGGATAAAACTTTAATGAAATCCGGATTTGACAACAAAAACAACAACATAGAAATTATGGACTTTCAAAATGGCTGCCTTTTGCTGGCAATGAAAGCCACTGTTTTCAAAGTTGATATGTAACTATTTAAAACTTCGTATCTTGTAACTTTATTAATTTTGAAAAATACAGTTGTTTCACTCAAACTTCCTGTGGTTTCTGTAATATTTGATTTTAAAACCTTTCATTTGATTATCCTTTTAAGTAACCTGGACACACTCGATAGATTTTCTGCCATTTGTTTTATTTTACAAGGGATACATTTTTGTGACTTCCTGTTTTCTTTCCTGCATACCAATCTCATTCTGAAAAGAAGTTCACTCTAAAGATGAAGAATATCTCCCCTTTCAAGGGTTTACTCTAAAGGAAACGAATTTGCTCCAAAAGAGATAAAATTCTTTCTTTTTTGAGTAAATTGCTTTTAGAAGAAGAAGGCAAGACAAGTTATAACAGAGTTACCTCCACTGAAAGTGTATCCGTTCCCCTTAAAATTTTCGCACATATACTGTTTCCTCAGTGTCCAGACCGAGAGATTTAGTAGACACTTAGATTGATGTTGGGTATTGTCCCAAAGTTTTATTCTGTCCAATCCCTAACGTTGATAATGATAACATGTGCTATGTAGTCTGTGATATTATTTCCGCTTTGTAGAATGAAACAACAGGATATTGGTAAGTATTCTTGACGGGTCATTTGTGGAGAACAGAAGTATTAATTTCTCAATTTCACTAAGTGTATTCAGATTTGCTTGATTTGAAACAGGAAGAACTTGAGTCTGTCATCGAGTACAGTCTGGATGAGAAATCTTCATTCACACAGTCGCCTTATGATAAAATTCAAATATATAACTTCAAAGGGTTGATCAGTGCAGTTCAGTAGAACATCCCTTAGCTAGCAGTTATAATCTCTTTACAATGATCTTTACAAATTTAATCTCTTTACAGTGATCTTTACAAATTCTTTACAAATTAACAATATCCTGCCAAAATATACATCAGAATATGATTTTGGTGTCTGCACTAAGGTGTATGCCACGCAGTCAATATTTGTCAACTTCTCATACGTTTTTTTGTTATCAAATCAGTTTTGTTTGGGAGGGTGTGAGTGAAAGCATAACGAAGTTCCGTATACATAGGAATTTAGTTTTGTAGAACGTGTGCCTATTTAGCGAAAGCTATTTCGAGTGCTATCAATTTACACTTAGATATGTTTTGTACTCAGTTCGTCCAATATTTTTATGACACATTCGACAAAGTTGGCCATGATATTAATAGCTTTATAAGATGTAATTACAAGGTTATTTTTGCCAAAATTACTGCAATTGACACTCTTTCGAGTGTGGGGCTAGAGGGTGTGGGAGGAGGAGGAGGAGGATGAATGGGGGTGGGTGGAGGTACCGTTATCAACATATTTTGCATCCCTTATGAAAAGGAATAGACTCTAAAAGTAAATACTTTGCCCTTTGGGAGCAAATTATTTCCTGTTACAGTCGACCCTATTCACAAAAGAATTTGGTGTGCGGAAAAGAAAACAAGAAGTCACGAAAGTCGTTTATCTTGTTAAAAATGCTTGTATTGTATCCTCTTGGGCTTTGTGACCTTCTGGAATATTAAAATAAACCATGGTGGGAAATATTCCATGTGTATCCAGTCCCCTTCACTGAGCATTACAAAAACATGCCTGTTCAAATATACTGAAAATTTTACCACCAAAAAAAAAAAAAAAAAAAAAAAAAAAAAAAAAATAGATAAAAAATTCTGATATTTTCCATATTTCTGCTCAAAACATAGATTGTGGGTATTCGTTAGAACCGCCTCGTCGAGGCGGTTCTAACAAGTACCCACAATCTATGTTTTGAGCAGAAATAAGAAAAATAATATATACCCTTGTAAACTCCAGAAATAAGAAAAATAATGTATACCCCTTTAAACCCCAATTTTACTACATAAAAGTGGGGTTTATGGGGGTCGAACTATTATAGGCATGTTTTCGTGGAGACAGGGTCCACACCAAGGACTTTTTCAAAATACAAATAAGATGGAATGGCTAAAAATGACACGTATTAGACATGATATCAATACATGAAATTGACGTAAGCTATAACCAAAAATGGACACTACGCTACTAATTGAACCGTACCAAGAGAAAAGGCCCCCTTTTGCGTAATAAGATAATTATGCGGAAAATCATGGCACATTCTGTTCAGGACAGCGGCTGTCCGCTTACAGAATAAAATCGTATAGACAAACAGTGAAAGTCATTCCTTTATCTGACGGGTTGGACTGGCCCTTCATCGACGGCATAATGGAAAATGTTCTTTTTCTTATTGCACGACTCAGTTACCGTAATTACTAAGGCTAGCACGATTAATCGGATAATCGATTAATCGATCGCTAAATTCCACAAAATTGATTATCAATAAAGATTAGCTAATAATCGATCATTTGACTTCTGTGTTTGTGACTTTACCGTATTTACCCTTAGTATTCAGACACCTCAACTCCTTACCATACTTTATCCAAAATTTAAACAAGTCCAGTTTACTTCCCACTGTTGTGTCTAAAATAGCTGGGTGAGTGGCAAACAGTGTAGACCCTGATGAGACGCCGCATTTGCGGCGTCTCATCTGTGTCTATACTGTTTGCTCAGACCTGTCTGAGAAAGTACATACAATAATGTATAACGTATGAAAGGGTCATGCTCAGATAGGTAAAATTATGATCAAATCTTCAGCGATTACTAATCGATTATCGATCACAACTGATAATCGATTATCTTTTCAGCCCTGTTTAGCCAGCCTTAGTAATTACCCAACCCATTCAGATTTATTAACTCCATTTTTGTATACTCCAGTAAACATTTCTTGGCACGTTTTTAAAATCCGCCTATCAGCGACAATGCGCCAAGTCTACAGCGTTGGGCAAAACGTGTAACCCGAGCCGCGGTCCTACTAAACATCGAAGTGGACCTTTCCCACTAGAAAGAAGCTATCTGGTACCGAAAAGCGCTCTATAAATATGATATTACAGTTTATATAAGACTTTTAACACTGAAAAATAGATTTTAACATCGAAAAGGGGATATCCAGTACCGAAAACGGTTGCACCTACTGTTTATGTGTAGCCATCACGGAAACATACCTATATAATTTTGACCTCCTTAAACCCCACTTTTATATAGTAAAACTGGGGTTTACAGGGGTATACATTATCTTTCTTATTTCTGCTCAAAAACATAGATTGTTGGTACTCGTTAGAATCGCCATGGCGAGGCGGTTCTAACGAGTACCCAAATCTATGTTTTGAGCAGAAGAATGAAAAAATATCAGAATTTTTATCTGAAAATTTTCAGTTTTTGATGGTGAAATTTTCAGTATATTTGAATAGGCGTGTTTTCATAATGTAAAAAAAAAAAAAGAAAAAAAAGCGTAAATCCCACCCAGTTTTAGAGCCCCATAGAATTTCAGGCAATTGTCCCCTTCAGCACTCTCAGTGCTTTGATTTTATTTGCATTTATAGCTATAGATAACCTATTTTGAACCAAACAATATTGCTATTTTACTCCATTTCTGCACAAACACGTGTTTTGGGTAACCAAAGAAAACCACTAGATGAACAGGACTCAAACAAAGATCTAACATCGGGCATCAGCTCTCTAATGAATGGTTTAGGTATGCGCCTTCATAGAGCCTGAAACCGGACCCACCGTCGTGAACCGTCGCAGTTTGCGTTCGCGCTGACATGCTTCTAACGAGACTCTATTCAAACTTTACCATTCTCTGGGCTAATTGGGATATTACATGTACGACAAATTCATAATATTTTACCTTATTCTTTCCAAGAAAACAGGTTTTAACACTTCATGCAAGTTGTCTCCAACAGAGACAATTTGCATTAAATGTTAAATCCTGTTTTCAGGAAAAAAAATAAGAAAAATATTTCAACATATCGTCTGCTGAAACAAACTATCCAGCGTGCGTAGCGTTAATTATAAATTGGGTGAATAAGCGAACACATCTTCCCACAAATAGCTTACAACAGAGTAAAATTATTCACATTTAATCCTTACAATCACCATAATAGGCTTTCTTCTTCGTCTTCCTGAGAATTATTTCATTCATATAAAACTGAATCGAACAACAGAGATTATTCCCCAGAAAGGTTGGGCTGCGTCGGCGTAAACGTGATTAATATAAGGGAACGTTGACTCTTTAAAAGCTTTAATCCGAAATATGTAAAGAACCATTTAGTGAGTAAAGTTGTAGAGACACAGTTCTTTGAATTGAATGTTACAATTGATCTTGGAAGTACCTTCTTAATAGGACTATTCTTAGGTTTGATTTGTATTTAATTTGTTTTCTGATCATTGCATTCATTGTTTGTGCGCCTGTGGTCAGTGCTATGTGACGTTAGTCTTGTCATTGTTCCTCCTGTATTCCTCTTTCGGTTCCTTGGCAAAAAAGTGCTTCGTGCTCGTGGCATTCATCACAAAAAACAGACCTATATAATATTGACCCCCTTAACCCGTCTTTTATATAGTAAAACAGGGGTTTACTGAGGTATACATTATTTTTCTTATTTCTGCTCAAAACATAGATTGTTGGTGCTCGTTAGAACCGCCTCGCAGAGGCGGTTCTAAGGAGTATCCACAATCTATGTTTTGAGTAGAAATATGAAAAATATTTGAATTCATATCTGAAAATTTTCATTTTTGGTGGCAAAATTTTTAATAGGCGTGTTTTCGTAATGGCCTAGATATCTTCTCTTATATTCTTGAGTTTATTGGTTTCTATACATTATCATGTACACTGATTTTGTTTCTATACAGTATTGAGTACATTTTTGTTTCTATACATTATTGTGTTAACGTTTGTTTCTATACAGTATCGTGTTCAAAACTGAGTTTGTTCCTTCACATTATTGTGTAAATTATTTTAGTTTTGTATATCATCGTGTAAAATGATTCTGCTTCTATACATTGTCATTGGCTACAAAGACACATACTTCGTTCGGGATCACTCTGGTGCGACACAAAAATAATCAGATGCAGATGTCATAAAGATGCTGGAATATCTAATCGACAATATTTTTGTGGAGTTCGGCGGACGGATATTTCAGCAAACAAGCGGCATACCGATGGGTACTAACTGTGCACCGTTACTTGCCGATTTGTTTCTATACTCGTATGAGACGTAGTTTGTACAAAGTCTCCTCCAAGCAGGCAAGAAACAGCTCGCACAACAATTCAATTTCACCTACAAATATATAGATGATGTATTGTCTCTGAAAAACAAACAATTTGCAGAGTATTTGGAATTCATCTATCCACGTGAACTTGAAATAAAGGAAAGAACGGAGACTACAGCCTCCTCCTCATACTTGGATTGTTATCTTTACATTGACAATGCACAGCTTGCTACTAGGCTTTACGACAAACGGGATGACTTCAATTTCCCCATTGTTAACTTTCCATTCCTGAGCAGTAATATCCCGTCTGCACCAGCATACGGCGTTTACGTTTCACAGTTTATCCGTTATGCCAGAGCCTGTTCAAATTATCAGGACTTCATGGAGCGTGGGAAAGTGCTCACTACAAAGTTGTTGAGTCAGGGGTATCAAAAAACCAAACTGGTAGCAACACTTAAGAAGTTCTGTGGGAGACGTCATGATCTAGTCAATCCCTACAATGTGGCAGTTTCCAGAATTGTTTCTGATGTCTTTGCCAGTGACGCGCCATAAGTAGACTTCCAAAATCCCGGACATACGCTTCTACCGATATTTCCTTAGTTCATGCCTATGGGTATGGTGGGCGAAGCTTGCTTACCAAGTGATGCTTACTATTCGCGGACGCCTGATTACACCCTTTATTCTGGGGTCCATGTCTGTTGGTCTGAACATTCTGATTCGTCATTCGTTTACGGATTTATGAGTTTGGATTATGGCTTAGGTACCATGACCGCAACTACATTCTATACATGATTATGTAAACTAATTTTTTTAAAATACAATTTCATGTATACTTTGTTTCTTCACATTATTGTGTATTTTTTTGCTTCGATACATTATCGGGTATAAACATCTGACACTATGCTGGAGTTGTAAACTTATCGCATTAGATTGTCGCTTGGTACATTCGGATTGTACAGTTTTATATCTAAGACATATTGAAGGCATCACACCTATCAATAAACGCTTTGCATGATGGATATAAATTTCAGCAGACGACATTCTGAAATGTTTTTCTATTTTTTTTCTTCCAAGAAATAGAATTAGAATGCGAAAGGAGACAATTTGGATGACATCTGAAATTTTATCTTCTGGGAAGAAAATAAAAACAACAACAAAAAAAAAAACAAAAAAAAACAAACAACAAAAACAAAACATCAACTGGGTCAATTGAACTTGTCTAAAAAGTGGGATAGGTAAATGACTAATTTATTCCCTCATTTCCAGGTAATGCCATCTGTTACTTTTGCATTGTATGTGTTAATGTCATAGACACAATGAGGGCGTCACATCCATTAACTTTTAGCACTCTCTGGACAAATTCAGCAGACGACAAATTACTGATATTTTTTCTTATTTTCCCAGAAAAAGGCTTTGGCATTTCATGCAAATGGTCTCAGGAGACAATTTGTACGATAAGTCAAAGAATATTTTAAGATAAAATTAGATAAAAAAAATATTAAAAAAATGAAATGTCGTCTAGTGAATTTTTTACCCAGCATTCTGTGCGTTAAAGATTGATTTACTTCCTGGTTACCAGGTTATAGTTTTGTTATAAACGGTATTAATCTTCATGACGTTTCCTTTCAGAAGGCAATGTCCTGATTTGATGACGTCAGAACCATACTCACCCAAAATATTAAGATCCTTGCAGTACTTATCCTACAAACTGAAAAATAAGTCCATTTTACTGACTGTTTATGTTTCGCGTTTTGTGGCATCTCATCTGGATCTACACTGTTTTCTCGGGCCAGTCTGTCCGAATTCATTACATAAACACAATTATATGAACTCTATACGGCTTAGACTAATCAGTAATGATGCCTTTTCACCAAAAGGGAGACAAAACAATTGTTGACAGAATTGTCTCCCTTGAAAATGTACCCGTTTACCTTTCCCTTGAGTATGTATGTGGTTCTTATTATTGCCAAAATATAGATTAGAGCATACGTTACTTAGTTCATTTGTAGATAAAGAAGTGCTGAGCTTCTATGAATCAGGATGGTGTGACAGTTATTGAGTGGGTCTGGCACGGCTGTCAACTACAACTACAGTCTGGGCTTCTTTCAGTAAAGCAGAGCATTCGCTAACCCTCGCAGAGGTTGGTAAACTCACCCTTCCGGTTGTTACGGTTTTGGCGGATGCCAGCGAGTGTCCGCGAACCATCTTTCCTAGAGCTGTCTGTGCGAGTTAAGTTTACCCTCGCTAATACTCGCGGACTTTTGCAAACACTTCCTTCAGTTGTTACCATTTTGGCGGATGCCAGCGGATATCCGCGAACCATCTTTCTAGAGCTGTCTATGTGAATTAAGTTTACCCTCGCTAAGAGTCGCGGAGTTTTGCAAACTCTTCCTTCATTTGTTACCGTTTTGGTGGATGGTAGCGAGTGTCCACGAACCATCTTTCTTCGATCCTGTATATATCTGATACATGCTGATATAATATATTCAATCTAACATCAAGTCTTGTCAAAGAGAATAAAAGATATTCTCTATTTAATGATCCCATGAGACGGATTCAATAACCATTCGAATTTTGTGCACACTTAGCCAGTGCCAGCTAGAGTTAGGGAGGTGTGACTAGGGAATGTACTAAATGGTGGAATAATTGGTAATACAGTCAACCCTCTTTATACCGACACTCGATACAACAACAAAACTCGTTATATTGACAATTTGAATGTCACAAATCCTCGCTCAAGAGGTGATCGTTAATGAGAAATTATGCAAGAATATAGCATTAAAACTTCAAGCAACATTCAATCAACATATGTTTTGGATATTTATTAGAATCGCCTCACTGAGGCGATTCTAACAAATATCCAAAACATATGTTCTATGAGAAAATAAGAATAAAACAAAGTCTTGCTTACATGTCATTCTGTCCATAAAGGATTCTTTACAACAGCGAATTCATTTTAATGGCAACATCTTTGGGAACAAATGCTGTCGTTGTAACGAGGCTTCACTGTATACACTAACATGCACAGAAAATAGGTAAAAATTAGACGGTGATAGGTTAGAATAGTAATGGAGCTGAAGTTGCGGGGAGCAGTTGTTATTTGCAAAATAGATAAATATACAAATGTATGCTTAAGGGGAACAGTGAGGTGAGGACTCAAGTTGTTCGCGAGTTACCGTATTTAATCTAAATATTCGGACACCTTAACTCCTTACTCCTTACCACAAAAAAACCAAAAAAAACCAAAAAAAAACCCCAAAAAACAAAAAAAAAAAAAAAAACAAAAAAAAACAAACAAACAAAAAAACAGGTTGTGGGTCTAAAAGACTGCTGAGTTAATAATTTCACTACCTGTTAATGTGTCTTCAAGACTGTTGGGTGAGTATCAAATAATGTAGACCCTGGAGTTCTGCGGTGTCTGATCTGGGTCTACACTATTTGCTCAGGCCTATCTGTCCGAGTACTTATACACATGTAGCGCTCATTCCATTCTACGCTGTCTCTATATATTCATAAGAGGAAATAGACAGCAAAAAGGCAATACTTTAAGCTGGGGGTTTTGGTCTCAAAGGAAAGCCACTCCTGAAGAAACCACATTACTCTTTGGGAGCATATGGGTTCCTTTAATAATAGTCACATTTGGAAAGGGAGGCAAATATGGCGACTCTCGTTTCTTCAAGGTCCAGGAGACCAGGGCCCAGTTGTTCAAAGCGTCGTTAGCTTAACGAGCTCGTTAAGGGTCATTTCGTTAACCGTCTTAGCGAATTCAATATACAATATTCTGATATTTTTTGCTGAAAAAATGTGAGTAGCTTTTGCATTTTCAGCAAAAAATTTCAGCATATTTGCGTACCACTCGATGTAAATTTTAACAAATCGTTAACTAACGACGTTGTTAGCTTTGAACAACTCGGCCCAGAACTTTAAACTTGGCACAACTTTACTTCAATATAGAACATCCATGAACACCTGAGAAGACAACAATCTACTTCATTTTGAGCAAGGCCGTATCTTTAAAAATAGCCCGATTTGGTTATCTCGAACACCAAGGACCAGAACATTTGGTTTGAGGTAACAGTAATTTGTGATAGAGGGAACGCGAAATGTAAAGAATATATATCAAGCTAAACCAATCTTGTCCTATTGTCTTATTGCTCTTTATTTAGTTTGACTTGAAAAGTAGTTTGAGATAGTGAGGATTAACTGTACTTTATGGTTACAGATTTGTTTGTGGAGGTTTTACGGCCCAGTCAACCCAATGGGGTCATGTCGAGCGCGGTCAGTTTACCTAACCACACGTTACTGGGCAGGCTTAGTCCTCTAAGCGGTTAACCAGTATTGTGCACATTCTTTCGCCAGAAACTGACAACTGCCCTTCTTGAATCAGCGGAAGGGAGAGAATGACCGTAGAAAATATTTCATGATCAATCTCCACGAAAGAATGTTGCCGACCTCGGCGGGGATTGAACCCGCGACCTCCTGGTCTCCAGTCGGACGGCGCATCCAACTGAGCCACCGAGGCCGACTTATGGTTACAGATATCTACCTTGGATGTGTACGTGTTCATCGTAATGTCAAAATTTTATTTCGGTCCCCCGTTATTATACGTTTCCGATCGACAGGAAATAAACAAGACGTAAATATAAAGTTAATCGCATACTGCATTAGCGTATAAAATCGCTTCGTTGACCTGCGTTCAATACTAGATTTAACCATCCCATCTAAATTATCAGGAAATGAACGAAGCGAAGCACTTTCAGAATTTCTCGGTGATGCATTTCTTAAGGTTATAACAGCAATTTATTTAAATCATGGTATGGGAAATGAACATGAACGGAGCCATTGGAACATACGCGGACAGCGAAGGCCCAGCTCAGACTGCGCATGGGCCTTCGCTGTCCCCTTACAGAATCACTGGGTAGTGTAGGATATGACGGCGTATAGCAAAGTCCCTGGTCAGGCTATATGGCTTCTCTAGCTGCTCTGGATCATTGCTGTTCAGATGTACCCCGGAGACACTTTTTCACGTGGCGCGGCTCACGCGCACTTTTAAGCGAACAGCTACGACTCGGCCAATCCAGGTAGTCCGTGCAGACTATCTGTTCTCACGGTTTTCCCCGTTCTTTGACAACTCTCAGCGAAGTGTAAATAGTGTACGAAGTGAAGTCTAAATAGTGTACGAAGTGGGCGGTACAAAAAAAAACAAAACAAAACAAAAAAAAAAAAAAAAAACTGCAGAGACTGGCAAAGTTTTGATTTTACTTTAAGAATTAAATAAAATATGGTCGCTTTTTTTGGTATGACTGCACTGATTTGTTTCTTTAAACAGGATATGAGTTGTAGTTGGCTCTTTGAGAATCTCTTTTCAGCTGAAGGAAATCAGAAGCTTATTTCTGACGTCACGGTTTGAGCATAAGGAAATAGGGCTTAATAAACATTAATATACGAGTCCCTCCAAATAAAAATCGGCCGTATGGCATATGCGACCATCGTGGACCCAGATCAAACTGCACATCCGTGCAGTCTGATCAGGGACTGCGCTGTTCGATAGTAGAATGTATAATGCTTTTTACGCCAGCGACACCTCTAAACTCATATTAGACTGCGCAGCTGTGCATGCTAATCCGAGTCTACGCTTGTCGCTTTTCTATCTGGAGAGGTTCACATGCTTTATATTTAAATACACACTTATCAACGTTATTTTATTTTTATCATTTTAGATCGGCTACGCTTTTACACAGCTTTACTTCTATGAATAATCCGTGCTCACCTTGTGCCTTTGTGATGTTAGTGCGTGTGATGCTACTGCCTATATATGCTAGTGCTTGTATGATGATAGTGCCTTTTAGATGCTAATGCTTGTATGATGTTAGTGCCTGTGTGATTTTAGAGCCTGTGTGATGCTAGTGCTTGTATGATAATTCTTGTATGTTACTAATGCCTGTGTGATGCTAATGCTTGTATGATTCTAGTGCCTGTGTGATGCTAGTGTTTGTATGATACTAGTGTCTTTGGGATGCTAATTCTTGTATGACACTAGTGCCTGTGTGATGCTAGGATTATATGATACCGGTGCCCATGTGATGCTATTACTTGTATAACAGTAGTGCCTGTGTGGTGCTAGGACTTGTAAATATCTTTGGGTTCATGGAATTTGTTCGAGACATAAGTAGTTCGAGCCACTGATGGTTAACCATCGCGCCGAGTTAGGACACAAATGGGAATAATATATAGATTTCTTTTCGATCTTCTATAAAATAATAGTATGTTGAGTGTACTCATTAGAATCGCCTCAATGAGGCGATTCTAATGAGTACACACACCATACGTTTTTATGATTAAACAGAAAAATCCTAATATATCCCTGAAAATTTATTTTCTTGAGCTGTAGGAAGAGTTTCCTAAGGACTAAAAAACGAATTCGAATTAGCCACGGTTCCAGTTATTGAGGTTTTACTTTAAATTGTACTATGATGAAGGACTGGTAGATGTTTTACGGCTGCTACACGGACCCAACACCAGGTGTAGTGAAGTTTATCAGACTCTAAAAGAAATGTACCTTGCGAGCAAACGCACACATAAGAATACAAATAGCTTAGGGTAGCTGGTTTCAGCCAGTTAGGCCTCATCAGCAACCCCCATATAAATTTTCGAGAATCCCTATAATGAAGTACGGGGAGACGTTCTGCGGCCGCTACACGGCACTAAAACCAGCTGTAGTGAAGATAAACAGATTTTAAAAGGAAGGACACTTGAAAGCAATGAACACGCACACAAGACTAAACATAGCTGTTAGCATTTTCTGAACCCCACTAGCTGGTGTCGGCCAATAGGCTTCATCAGTGACCCTAATATATTTTCAAAAATCCTGGAATAGGCTTACTTATTACAAAGGACCAGAAAATATAAACCACACTACAGTGAAATAAGGGGACACATTTTACGGCCGCCACACAGCTCTGACGCCAGCTTTAGTTAAACATGGAAATAGAAAATTAAATATTCCAAATGACGGCGCCTTTGACAATACTTTTGAAATATTATAACCAATTTATGCCCATGGAATTTTCTACCTCTCTCTTTGGATAGGTTTATTTCCATTTTAAAGCGTGACTGGTTTGTTGTGCAGTTTAATCATGTATTATAGAAATTCCTGTACGTAATGCAAACAGTATAGACCCTGATCAGACGCCGCGTTCTGCGGCGTCTGATCTGGGTCTGTACTGTTTGCCTAAGTCCCACGAAAGGAACACCAGGCTTATATGGGTTAACATCATTCAAACTACTTTCATACTCTCTTAGTTTTTGTCCTATGTTGATAAACTGGCAGCAAAATGTATGGCTTGTCAATATATTTGATGTCAGATACATTCTTCTCTTGATCTTCCCTTACTTGAAGGACACTGTTTCTTCCATCAATCGGCTCTGAAGCGAAAGTTTAAATATCTGATGCGCGATGTGAGAAAGAGATCCTTATGCAATAATGCGAACACCAAATACTCTGATTTGTTTGCGCCTCTGAGCAGCTTGGTCATGTTTGGCTCTGTTTATCTATCGGCATTCTACACGTTACTATTTATAGCCATTATCTATATAAGCAGTCTTGATCAGACTGACCAGACTCTGCAAATGTGCAGGTTGATCCAGATCTTCACTATCAATATACGACTTTTCGTTGTGTTGTGTATCGTCATGTGTATCGGACATTACCAATCTGAAGAGTACCAACTTTCACCTACAATAGGATTTTGACATATGAAACACCATTATCGGAACAGTACCATGTTTTATTCATAAAGTGATTTTAGCAAACATTAACTCTGATCACGCTCGGTACAAATTCAGCAGACGACAAATTAATGACAGTTTTCCAATTTTCCTCAGAAAATAGGATTTGACATTTCATGCAAATTATCTCCAGAGGAGACAATTTGCATGACATGTCAAATCCTATTTTCTGGTTGACATTTCATGAAATTGTCTCCAGACGAGATAAGTTGCATGAAATGTCAAGTCCTATTTTCTGGAGAAAACTAGAAAAGTATTTCAAAATGTCGTCTGTTGAAAGTTGTACCCAGCATGCTGAGCGGAAATTATCTGAACAGTACCACGTGTGCTCTCAAATAAACTTCATTCCTTATCATGAATACTATCGCTTTTTATTCCCATAGGGATTTAAATAGAATCCCTGAATATATAAAAATGGATAAAAATCCCCGACTGTATAAAAATGGTACTGTATTGGCTAGTAATGGTACAACTGTATTATTGCTGCCAAATGCAATCAGTTTCTTGTGGACTAGCTTGCCATCCAAAGTTATTTAAACGATTTCTGACACTTTCTAATGTATCTGAATATGCCGGATAAGAGGTTATATTTATCATTTTATCGATGCATCTCGCTTGGAAGCCTTTAGTCTGAGTGATTTATTGCATCTTGATTTCGTCAATTTCACTGTGTGATCTCCGTCAGAGTTTTAATTAATTTAATAAATTTAGATGCATCAATGTTATATGCGCTTGCGAAACGCCTCCTTTCCGTCTACTTTTTTAAATGGAGAAGTTAATTTCCGATAAAATATCACCAATATTCTGACATGGGCATTTCGGTAATAAGATCTAGGTTCGCATGTGAAGAG
Source organism: Anodontia alba (assembly GCA_964016985.1). Lineage (NCBI taxonomy): Eukaryota > Metazoa > Mollusca > Bivalvia > Lucinida > Lucinidae > Anodontia > Anodontia alba. Next base: position 36,455,969 of record OZ024836.1, on the reverse strand, counting down.
TTTGGCGGGACTTTCACAAGCATCACGGTCAGCCATCCAGGTGTTGGCCATAATCGTACTTTGCTTAGCTTCTTAAATATGCTAATCACTCTACGAGCGTAGCCATAAAATCCAGGTACCGAACTAAATCTGTAAAAGTGATATACATAATCCGTTACATTTCTCCCACCAACCAGTACGGCATACCCTATGGACCCGGGGAAGCGATCTATGCAACACTGTCGGAGACACTGATTTCTGCATGTCGGGGTCCGAAGATGATGGTAGTATCATCTGTTATTCCATCGCTGCCACAAAATGTTGCGTTTGTCGAGTCCTTCAGCAAGTCAGACATCGCGGTCAATCTTCTTTGGTATTGGTCAATCGCTAGACTGTTGACATTTTCCATTTGAGTTGTGGAACAGGTCTATTCATTATAGGTCTTTCCGAAATTTAAGGACTGTTATCATGCGTGACCGGAGTATTCCACTATTATTGACCCTAGTCCTGCTGAGTCCGGATATGTCCTGCCTTTGTAAACAATGTAGATCCAGATCATTTGGCTTCCGAGGAATCTTCTGGATCTGCACTGTTTGCCTAAGAATGTGAATTTAAATCGACAATCTGGATCAAGTAATCTGATTGGAAAATTAGAAAAGGGTGTGGCATCTTAATTTATTCAGCAGGACAAGGGTTATGGTTGACTGCACATGCCATAATCGTTTTGTTAAGGCTGATCGCTCACTGACTCACCTAAATACATCTCTCATACCACAGCTACAGTATTTGCGTTCCACTCATACATCACGAAAACATGTCTATGTAATTTTGACCTACTCAAACCCCACTTTTATATAGAAAAATGGGGTTTACAGGGGTATACATTATTTTTCTTATTTCTGCTTTAAAACATATACATCGATAAGGCTGTTCTAACGAGTACTCACAACCTCTGTTTCGAGCAAAAATAACAAAAAGATCACATTTTTCATCAGAAACTTTTCGTTTTTGCAGCCATAAAAATGCTATTATATTGAATGGGCGTGTTTTCGTAATGCCTATATAAATGTCAATTGAACAACTTTTCTTAAGACAATTGTTTAGAGCCATTGGTAAGACATTGTGTTCTCCTGTCCATAACTTTATAAACAGACCAAACAGTTTTGAGAAACTTACTCCAGCTGCTGATATATAGTGATTCTTCACTGTTCTCCTTAATTTTGAAAAGATACAGTTCAACATCACTGAGAATATGGGCTGAAATCATGCTTTCTGATAACGCTCAAATTGCTGACTGAAAGAAAAGAAAAACAAATAGTTTACTTGGAAAAATAATTTGACATACAGATTCTTAGATATCATGAAACACGTATAGTATGGTTTATTCTACATGGAAACTTGTCTTAGAATCTAAATTTTGACAAGAAATATAACAAAGCCCTTTCCAGAAATATACTGGCCCATGTAATAGAGAATAAGGTAAGATTTTTTTAAATATCCCTACTAACAAACATGATCTGCCACTGACCTCATGGCAAATAACAACTTTACTAGCTTTGAAATATCATTATTGACAGGTGGTAGTGTATAAAACAGTCAGTACCAGCACAGGTCATGCACTTTTTCAGTCCGTCAATATCATTTCACTCATTTTGAGCCCACCCATAAATCTGCAATCGGCATAAGGAATGAATCTGAATATATATATAAAGGCCTTATATCGGGATCGGGGAGAGAGTGAGTAGCCGCTTTGGCCTTGGGTAGTTTTGCTTGCGTCGTATCGGCCTAATACTTGGGTTGGGTTGTTCTAGCTTTATAAGGTGAGTCGTTGCTGTCATAACTTGAGTTTTACTCTACCTTGTCCTGTCCTACTCCATGCTACTGTACTGTATTCTAAGACACCTAATCTTATCCTTTATATCACACTTCTGTATCACTCTAACCTACTTTAATTAAGCCACCTAACACTTCCTTTACTACACACCCAAATGTGCATTTCATATGTTACGCTATAGAGAGGGACTGGTTTAAAAGAAGTGTGTGATCGGTGTACCATAGCCCAAAAGTAAACTGATAATAGGCAAATGGCAAACAGCATAAATTTCCAACAAACAGACATAGGTTCTAAAGGATCCCGAAGGTGTAACCGAGTGTATGGGAAGATGAGAATTAAATGGTTTTACCCCATCTCAATGCCTATGAGCCCAAACCAAGAAAGAAGGAAATGGTGGGAGAAAAGAATAGTTCAAGTACTTTGAAAGTCTGCATATGTATGTCCTCTTTTTGGCAAAAACAAGACAAATAAGTCTGACAACAAGCACATTGTAGGGATCGAGAAGATCCTGATGTGTCCCACAGAGCTAAAATGACTTGGGGCTAAATCGAATACTCGCAAGTAACATATTTTCCCCACTTGCAGTAGATATAGGTCTAAAATACTGCGCATGTACCTCATTAAATCAGCTGAAAATATCTAAACTCTTCTGGCACTTACCATAGATTTGTTGAAATTAAAAAGAAAAATTCCAATAATAAGTGGGATAACTTTAGATCTATCACTTTTCTCTGTTGAGTTAACAAAGTAATTAGTTTGGATTATGGCTTGGGTACCATGACCACAACTACTTCGTTTATGATAAAAACATCCTGAATTTCCTGTTACAGGTCTTGTTTGTTCCATACCTATCTAATGACTCCACATCTTTCTTTTTTTCATATCCAGTTTATCCCTTAAATTCTTTGATCATTCTATTCTTCAATTTTAGGCACCTGACCACTAATGCATGGCTGACCAACATGCCAATAACACACATTGTAGGCGTAATATATATTGTGATAAAATACTATTTCTGCTACAATGCTGAATGAGTTCTGGCCTTGATTCTGATGGTGATTTGAGGGTGCACAATAGCAGAATAAATAAGAGAACTCATGAACTGATACAATCAGATCCACAGCAAGCTCCCAACACCAAAGGGAAAGACAGACAAATACAATAACGCAGCCACAAAATAAACAGATGCAAGCAGAGTTGGCAACTCTCTCCCAAAAAGATGGGAACTCTATCACCCAAACCTAACTGAATATATAATCAACCTACATAATTGTTAAAGAGACATATTAGAAAGTGAAAACTACATAACAATTAACAAAAAAGTACCTATATGAAAGAACCGCCTTGGAACGGCAAGTAATGAATTACTAGTGGGGGCTTAAGCTAACGTTACGGGATCCCAACCCTTAAAAAGCCAGTTACCTAGTATTTTGTTCCAGTTATGACTGGGCATTATGCTAACATATATGAAAACATGAAATTGATAACTCATTTGTTTCCACATTTTAGCAATGTATTAAAATTACTTGTGGGCAGTATTTGTATAAACCATAGGATTATGAGTGCAAAACGAGAAAATTTGTCTTTCACCTTAAGTTTGTGATTTTGTATGACAAGAAAACTCAAGGGATAGTTTTAAAGTTTACAAAGAATGTTTACTATTTTGAAGTTTATTATGACTTTCGGGATACACCATATTTTCACCAGTAAAACATTTCTTTAGCCAATTTTTATCCTGAAAAGGATAGGATACGTATCTTAACACTACATTCTGACAACCCATGTCTTATATTTAGAAAGATTATTCTCGTTTTTGCTGTTCTTCCGCCAACAATTATCACACGTTTGAAAAATAAAATCTTGTTTTAATATATATTTCTTCCCTCAAAATTGATGTATATGTGTTCAGAATATACGTCTGAATTTCATAGAGGTCGGATGAAAATTAACAAATTTAATGAAGTTAACTATTTGCAAAACTAGAACCTTAAATCTTTAAAGTCAGATTGATTTGAACTGAGGTATCTCAGAGCGACATTTCTAGGCTTAAGAGTTAAAGAGTTTGGACTGTGGAGCATCAGTAGCTAAGCATAATTAACCCTTACCTGCTGATATTACAGTCTGGAGTTCGAATACTGCTTTGTAGAGATTTCTTCTCTTGATTGTAGGGTGTTTCTTTGAACTACACTTTATTATGTTTTCCTTTTATCATTGTCCCAGACTGGCTTAAATATAGATACCGGGGCGTTGACACATTAAAACACCAAAACATAAAATAAGCTTGATTGTCAGATAATGAGTCACATACCAGTTTAATTAGGCACGTATATACTTATGTCTATATTAATCCAGGTAAGGTATTTTGAATAATGCCTGTCTAAATTATGTTAAAGTCATACTAGGGTGATATGCCTTATTCAATGAATAGACCCTACAACTCAACTGGAAAATGTCAACAGTCTTTAAAAGTCGGAAAAGACTTATGAATAAGTGATGTCACGCTTGTATGAGTTTACATAGCTTGTACGGATACTGTTCAAATTACCATATATACCGTGCCGTGATATATATATAAATGGTGCTAACAATACAACATGTGGAATGCTGCTGAATCATTTGTTATTTGTTAAATGGATATAAATTATGCTTAAAAATATTTTGAACAGTTTAGAAATTTACTAAGTAGTAGGATAAATTTGTTGTTTGAATTTTGGTTTGTTGACGTCGCAATGTCAGTATTTCAGCTATTTCGGGACAGCAATTAGATGACAATATAAGCACTTTACTAGGAAACATCGTATAGCTGAGTTAAGGATTTACTGCACGTGATGATTCAAACTACATCGTGAAAATCAGCAGGGGATAGCTAAATGTATTGAGCTACTAACGCTCTTTAATCTAAACTAATCTGACTTAAGCTTTATGAAGTCTGAGGCGAGAATTATTGCGGGTCATCCTAGCCAGCCGCATATATAGGAGTTATGCTTATCACACATCAGCTACGGTAATTATACCGAACTGGAAGTATCTACTAATCATTTGACTATTGACCATGTAATCGTGCATCTGGTAACGAATAGAATAGAATAGCATGTTTTATTAATCCAGTCATGCCCATACCAATTTCGCCCTAAAATGAAATTATGCTCCTGCAAGTACGAGAATCCATCAAGATGTTAAAGAAGCGGCTCATTTTGCCCTTAAATGAAATTGTGCCTCGGCAAGCACGAAATTCACCGAGACGATTAAGAAGCTTATATAGGATTGGTGCGTCCAGTCCTGGGGTATGACAGTTCGCTTTGGGACCCCAAGGTATAGTCTTAAAAAACTGGAAAGCGTGCAAAAGCGCACACCAAGATTTGCAACAGGAAATTAAAATTATTGTTATAGAAACAGCTTTCTTCGCTCTCAAAAGAATTATGCTTCCGCAAGCACGAGAGTTCATAAAATTTCGTTATTGAAAGATTTAAAAGATGATAAAGATTCAACCATAAACCAAAAAAAAAGTATCATTTAGACGGGTTAGAAGGGAAGGTATTAGGTAATTGTCTCGATTCCTGATCATTGCCTTCCTTTCTATTTGTAATTATTTTGCACACAATTCGGCCTGATTAAACGGCGAAAATCAAAACAAAAGAAACCTCCCCCCACCAAAAAAAAAAAAAAAAAAAAAAAAAAAAACAAAACAAAAAAAAAAAAAAAAAAAAAAACTAGAGCTGGTGTTTGTAAAACACTATGCCCCCAACTGCCTGACTCTAACACTGTTTGACTCCAACACTGCTTAGCCATGACGGTAACAACAGTACAAATATATGATTTCAATGTTATTTTATCAAAGGGAAATAACTCTAAAATAGGAGATGATTGGGATAAGAAAAAATACAGATCACCTAGTTTTTCATGAGGAATCAAAACATGAAATTTCAAAACATTAGCATACATGGTTCTAAACTTATGCTATACACAATAAAGCAACGACATTAAATGGCCCGAAATTGCGAAGGGCCATAACTCCAACATTTCATTTAATTGGTTCAAAATTTATTCAGGTGATCTCCTCCTCAATCCCAACCAGTATACCAAATATCATGGCTCTGGCTTAAATACTTTTTGAGATATCTTGCTGAAAAAGTCAAAATGCCTAGAACTACAAAGGGCCATAACTACATCAATTTTTCATGGAATTCCCTAAAAAACAAACCAGGTTATCTCCACAGCATCCCCAATCAGCATATAATATTTCAAAACCCTAGCTTAAGTGCTTTTCGAGAAATCTTGCTGACAAGGTCAAAATAAGCAGAACTGCAAAGGGCCGTAACTTTATCAATATTTTCATGGAATTCTCTCAAAATATAATCGGGTAATGTACACATCATTCCCACTCACTGTATCGAATTTCAAGAACCCAGCTTAAATACTTTTCAAGATATCTTGCTCACAAGATTTAATTCTGATTTTTTTCAAAGGGGCATAACTTTAAATAAACATGCTAGACAAGAAACAAAATAGGGGTCAGCTATTTTACATTGGGAACCCAAATATAAAATTTCAAAACCCTAGTTTGCAGGGTTCTTAAGATATGGCATGCACAAAAAAAGCTTGATGAACGGACAAACAGTCGGATGGACAAATGAAGGCAAAATAATATGCCCCATCAATTTCATTCGAAACTGGGGGCATAATCAGGTCATCTACTCATCGCTACCAATCTATTCATCAAGTTTCAAGGCTCCAGCTTCAATAGTTTTTGAGATATTTTGTTCACAAGGGAAACATGCCCAAATTTACAAAGGGCCATTACTTACGAAATATTTTTCAGAATTTACAAAAAAATTATTCAGGTCATCTACTCATCATTACCAATCAATTCACCAAGTTTCAAGTCTCTAGCTCTAACGGTTTTTGAGATATTTTGCTGACAAGATAAAAATGCCCAAAATAACAAAGGGCCATAACTCAATAAGTATTTTTCAAAATTTATTCGGAAGTTAATCAGGTCATCTACTCATCACTACAAATCCATTTACTAAGTTTCAAGGCTCTAGCTCTAACAGTTTTTGAGATATTTTGCTGACAAGATAAAAATGCCTAAAATTACAAAGGGGCATAACTCAAGAAGTATATTTCACAATGTCTTCAAAAGTTAATCAGGTTGTTTACTCATCACTACCAGTCTATTCATCAAGTGTCAAGGCTCTAGCTTCAATAGTTTTTGAGATATTTTGCTGACAAGTTAAAAATGCCCTAAATTACAAAGGGCCATAACTCAAGAAGCATTTTTCAAAATTTCTTCAAAAGTTAATCAGGTTGTCTACTCATCACTACCAGTCTATTCATTAAGTGTCAAGGCTCTAGCTCCAACGGTTTTTGAGATATTTTGCTGACAAGGTAAAAATGCCCAAAATTACAAAGGGCCATAACTCATGAAGTATTTTTCAGAATTTCTTTAAAAGTTAATCAGGTCATCTACTCATCACTACAAATCCATTTACTAAGTTTCAAGGCTCTAGCTCTAACAGTTTTTGAGATATTTTGCTGACAAGGTAAAATTGCCCAAATTACAAAGGGCCATAACTCAAGAAGTATTTTTCAAAATTTCTTCAAAAGTTAATCAGGTTGTCTACTCATCACTACCAGTCTATTCATAAAGTTTCAAGGCTCTAGCTTTAATAGTTTTTGAGATATTTTGCTGACAAGATTGCATCCATATTTTTTCAAAGGGCCATAACTCAGAAAAGGGGCATAATCCTGTCAAGAAAAAAAATATGTGTCAGCTATTTTTTCATGAGGAATCCATATATGAAATTTCAAAACAGTAGCATTCACAGTTTTAAAGTTATGCTATGCATCAAAAAGCGTGACGAACGGACGGACGGACGGACGGACGGAAGGACGGACGGACGGACGGACGAACAACCCAGAAGCAATATGCCCCTCCAACTTCTTTGAAGTTGGGGGCATAAAAAACAACAAAAAAACAACAACAACAAAAAAACAAACAAAAAAAGAACAAAAAAAAAAAAACCAAACAAACAACGAAACCCACCCCCCCAACCCCCCCCCCCCCACCCCCTCAAAAAAAAAAAAAAAAAAAAAAAAAAAAAAAAAACACAAAAAAAAACAACAACAACATTTTAGCTGGGTTCATTGTATTCGCCGTTACGAAATTAACAGCCAGAATATCCATTAAAACTTCTTATAAACTCAAATAAGCTGAAAACTTTGAATTGCGCTTTGTCTTTGGCTTGGCCCGCCGTGGTTCAACTACTAGTTTTCATTTACTCTGGCATATAGTAGAATTAGCCATGAGTACTCGTCTTTGTTTATTATAGCGATTAATTTGATTTTTATGTTTTCGCTTTGATGCATTGACTGAGTTGGGGGCCTTTATGCGAACCGAATTTTTATGTATTTCTGTATTAAGAGTAGCATCGGGACCCAGGGTGAAGTTAGCTAGCTGTAAAAGTGCTTTAAATCCCCCGGTGGTTTGCTCTACCGAACGTTCTAAGGCGGTGGTCCCGGTATTAGTCTTATTGTTTGTTGCTTTGTGGTTTATTCTACGAGGCGATTTGTTGTATGTCTTTCCGTGTGTCATTTTGTTATTGTGTTTTTCAGACCTTTTAGTATTGCGATTACCTCGCTTGGGGAAGAGAGAGCTAATCTTAGTGCTTTTCGTACGTTTATTCGGTTTGTGCTTGTTTGGATTTGTCGGTTTCCTCTTCCTCTTGGGGTCTGGGAAGGGCTGCGGTTTGTGATTGTGGCACTCCCTGGACTTTTCTCTTACCTTTTTTTTATTGCAAATATTAATAATTATGATATATCGCCGCACATGCATGGCATAGCATAAACACCAGTGAGTCAATAGGTACAGGTAGCTTGACCAGATATCATCACTGTTCTCGTTGTGCACACCAACCGCAGATACATCTACATATGTAGTATCAGCCTCAGCAACTCCTCGTCGTTCAGGGCTGGTACTGCCAACTTACTCACGTATCTTGGAGTCATGGGTTTTGACGCACTTAAGCATTATTTGACAGTTTATTCCTTTCCGCAGAAGCACGCCATATTTTTTAAATTATACAAAATAGTCATGGTCCTACTAGTACACTATTTGACACGTTAAGGTTAACTTACCGCTCGAAATGTCCTAAAATGTGTTGAAGGACCGTAAAACTCCAATGCAAACGAAACAAAAATCATTGCAGGTACCTCAGGTGGGCCTTGTGGCCAAATGATTCTCTAGTTATTGATATTTTCATAGATTTTGAGAAGTGTCTTTACTGTCATTAAAATGAAAACATGTCATGGTCGAATCTGCTTATATTAGCTCAGGACTCCCCCATCTAGAGATACGATATAGGCAAAAAGTTGAAAAAAAAAAAAAAAAAAAAAAAAAAAAAACTCACCGGATAATAGTAACTGTGAAGAAACAAAGTCCGCGGCTCCTATTATTTGTATACATGTCAGAGGTAAACTTGATAGTTCAGAGTGAACCAAAAACCCGAAAAATAACTGGATAGTTCGGAGTGAACCAAAACTCAGAAAATAACTAGTCATTTAGGTAAGTTCAGTGAATCTTGATACATACGCTATCATGTGCGGCATAAACATACATGCTAAGCGACCTGCTAGCTGTTTGGAAAACAACAACAACAAAAACAAAACAAAACAAAAACAACAACAAAAAACAACAACAAAAAAGCAAACAAAAAAAAACAAAAAACAAAAAAAAACAACAAAAAAAAAAAAAAAAACAACAACAACAAAAAAGCTAATACTTGTACAATAATGAGTTCATGTTTCTAGCATGTAGATATGAGAGTTGTTATTACGTGGATCAATGAGAAATCAGCTTTACCAAAACGGGGTTCGAGATAACGCAATGTGCATTCTACGTTAGCAAAAGTGAAATACTCGACAGTCTTTAAAATTCGGGAAAGACCTATACTAGCTGCAACATACGTTGCTTAACCTCGTTAAAAAGGTGACAATTTTACCAGCGTCCCGATTAAAAACCCGATTCTACAGAAGGGCTGTAGAAATATTCTATATACCTACTCCATTACACACATCGTATATGTATAATCAATGTTCTCTACGTTTCATTTACATGTACATATTGACCAATGTTAGCCAAGAAGAAAACAACAACAACAAAAAAAATCATTTATCAAGTGAAAACATTGGGGGGAAAAAAGCAACGACAAAAAAAAAAAAAAAAAAAAAAAAAAAAAGTTCAAGACATTAAAATTGACTGGAATCCGATACAAAATTGTTTCGAAGCTTTCTTAAAAATATTTTGGAATAACTATCCTGAGGATTATTCATTTTCACAGGCAGCTTAATCATTTTTAGTTTTTTTTTCTTTGTTTTAGCTATAAATTTTATTTTTAAATTCTGTCGCACCTTATTCTTTAGTGGCATGGATTAAAACAATTAATTTTTTTCTTGAATATCAAGTTTCACATAAACATTTTCAGTGATGTTTTCTCAGTGGTTTTCATTCCAAACTGATGCTATTTGTTTTCTCAGACATTATTTACAGAGTTCATTTACAAATTGCTATCAATGTACCGAATGTGCTATCAATGTACCCTTAGTATTTGGACACTTTAACTTTTTATTACACTTCTCCGAAATTGCCAACAAGCATAAAATACAATAAATCTACCCATATCTTATACACATAATCCACCACAAACAAAAATGCTGATTTACGTTTCTGTTGATGGATGAAGCTGTGTGTCCATAACTATTGAAATGTTTCAAAATTACTGATATGTGTGGCTTAGTGTTAAGGTTTGTAAGCGTTACAAATTACTGTTTACAGTTCCATTATCAGAGCGACCCAATTTCACGAAGTGAAATTACGAAACGGAATAAATCATCACAAATGTCATAGATTTGTTTCTTGCACTATTGCTGTCTTTGCTCGATTGATTTCTTTGTCCGAATGATGAGGAGGCTTTCTTAGCTAGATCTGATCGTCCTGTCACTCTTTTTTCATTCTGTGAATTATTAAAGGAGCTCGTGCTTTCTTGTACTAAACGCTTGGAAGCAATGAAAGAAATATGTCACAAATTTCATTCATGGTTTAAAAGGCTTGTCATACGGGTCCAGTTATTTTTTTTTTTAAAAAAATAACATTCCTAAGGCTTTGTTTTAAATCATTTTCAACTTTTAACAGTAAGTACAGTAAATGTTGTAGAGCATTAATTCAACTGAAGATGACCCGGTTCTATAAACAAATCCAGAATATTATTATGAGGTTTAACTCGAGGGCATAAACACTGTTGAACGCACAGAGTTCCAGGGATGCTTAAAAGTCCTGTCTAACTACAGTACTCGCCATTATACAGGACATCAGTTTATAAACAAAATAGTATAAAAGATGTCCAGGAAGTGTTATAAACACAGAACACAGTCTACCAATGACACCAAGAGGAAGAATCAAAACTGTACACAAGCCACAAACCAAAGCAAAGCATTACGAAATACCTATATAATTTTGACCCACTTAAACCCCACTTTTATATAGTAAAACTGGGGTTTACAGGGGTATACATTAGTTTTCTTATTTCTGCTCAAAAACATAGATTGTGAGTACTCGTTAGAACCGCCTCGGCCAGGCGGTTCTAACGAGTACCCACAATCTATATTTTGAGCAGAAATATGAAAAATATCAGCATTTTTAACTGAAAACTTTCAGTGTTTTGGTGGTAAAAAATTTCACTATATTTGAATAGGTGTGTTTTCGTAATGTAAAGCAACCAGCTCCCATTTCCCCAACGAGATGATAACAATGTTAGACAGGATCAACTAAACACAACAATAAGACGACAAACATAACAAAACACGAAAAGTTCTGTTATTTTAAGACAGCACAATGATGCAGTCTGTACGTATTTGTGATTATTCTATTAAAAAAAGGTAAGAGAAAAGTCCAGGGAGTGCCACAATCACAAAACGCAGCCCTTCATAGACCCCAAGAGGAAGAGGAAACCGACAAATCCAAACAAGCACAAATCGAACAAACGTACGAAAAGCACTAAGATTAGCTCTCTCTTCCCCAAGCGAGGTAATTGCAATACTAAAAGGACTGAAAAACACAAGAACAAAATGTCACACGGAAAGACATACAACAAATCGCCTCGTAGAATAAACCACAAAGCAACAAAGAGTAAGACTAACACCGGGACCACCGCCTTAGAACGGTCAGTAGAGTAAACCATCGTGGGGTTTAAAGCACTTTTACAGCCAACTAACTTCACCGTGGGTCGCGATGCTACTCTTAATACAGAAATTTGAATATTATAAATCATTCGCCCTGCGTCGAAAAATAGTGTGATTTTCTAATGCGTACTCCATCTAGCATTCTACTTAAATCTTAACTGGACCACTATCGGCCCGACATTACCCTTTCTATGTGTAAAGCCACTAACACTTTACTATTTTTCAAATATATTTTTATTTAATTATTTATTTTTTTATGCTTGAATATTTAATAAATATTATTTTTTCTTTTTTTCTTATGCCAAATCAATCATTTTAAAAGGATTTTTAAGTGAAAATTGATCTTTGTTTTACTCTAATTTGCTAATAATTGTACTGTTTTTTTTTTTTTGGTGACCGTTACCGAAATTCTCCTATTATTGGTTTTCCTATTTTTGTTTGTCCTATACATGTAGACAAACGTACTTCTAAAGGTACTGTGTCTGCTTGTTTATACTGTACTGCAAAATTTTTCCCAATGTTAGCTTAACACGCCTATGTGAAACACACATGTCTATGCTATGACCTTTCCTCTCTATAAAAACAGAGTAGGTCCACTAAAATTGATTTGTTCAATGCAAACTGATAACAAATGCCTACAAATGTATAATTTATTGCCTGGTTTTCATTACACAGTCGAATCTCAATAACTCGAACCTCTTTGGGACCATGGAAATTTGTTCGAGATATGGGTATTTCGAGCCACTGAGGGTTAATCATGACGCAAGATCAGGAGGCAAATGACGATAACGTAGGATTTTTTTTTATCTTTTAGACAATAATGATGTTGTGTGCACATATTAGAATCGCCTCGATTATGCAATTCTAATGAGTACACATAGCATACAATTTCATGATAAAATAAGAAATGTCCTCAAAAGTTATTAGTTTTCTAGAGCTATTGAAAAAAAATTCACAGGGACTCAAAAACTATTCGAATTAGCCATGGTAAACAAGCCATCCATGTTTGAGCTATTGAGGTTCGACTGTATATTATAAGGGAATATTGTGTGTATATTACAGAGATTTGTTAACGTAATTATTAATTTTGTATCTTATTTCCAGTTTTTTTTTTCATATTAACAGTAGTTTTAACAACTATGCAGCCTGACTAGTAGGCAGTTCCCACAATCCTTTCTATCAGTTCTGATTCGTCATTCGTTTATGGATTTATGAGTTTGGATTACGGCTTTGGTACCATGACCGCAACTACTTATGAAACTATCAATTGTTTGATCCACAAAAGTCGAGAAGATTAAGAGTTTGATTTGATCTATGATTGACCCGTAATAGCTTGGCATGTAAAGTGTAAGTAGCAGAGGACTTATATGGAACATATGAAATAAGAACTTAGGCAAAATTCTCGAGGACTCTGACAATTTTTTTAATGCTAGGCGTTCCATCAATAGACGCTTGCATATAGTGTAGCTATAGTCCAGATGCCACAGAACGCGGCTTCTCAGGGTTTAGTTACCATGTCTTTAGCAATTAAGGTAGCTTCTATGCATTGATCTTTTAGGTAGTAAACGGGTCCTAAGCCTGTAAAAGAGTCAACTGAGTATATCCGAGGAATTTGTGTATAAATGTGCGATATGAGATATGTGCTGTCTCTATTCAGTTTTCCTAGAAAGAAACGCGAACAACTGACATTCCTGTGTCAACAAAATAGTAGCCGACATTTTAGTGACCCAACAATGGACAGTTGACATTACAGTTGCTAGGTTGAATTTTCAGCGGCCAATGCATAGACAATGAACATTTCATTGTCCAATAAAATTGGCCATGTAATAAAATGGACAACAGAATTCTTACTCTTGGAGACAATCATTCAATATTCGATTTGAATACTAATCAGCAATATCCAATAACCAGCTAACCTCAGAACGCTCCATTAGGTCAAATGATGTCTTATCTTAGAGAGATCTATATTAGAAGTGATTCCAAAGCTTGTTATAGATCTCCTATGATTGAAAGACTTTTGACCATTCTGCAATACTGTTTGCTTAGTTGATTATCTTCTGTAATAACAAGGTTCCGTATTGCTCTGAATTCCGTCCGTTTTTAGACACGAGGCTTTGCCTCTGAGAGGTGTAGTACAGAATAGAATGGTCGTCAGACTGAATTCTGGTAAGATGAATTTGAAATCAATTACGACTGTTAGGGCATTGATATCCTTGTTGTTTGTTTGATTAGTTAGTTGTCTGTTGTCGTGGGTCAAGCGCAAAATATTTCAAAACTTCGATAGATTGAAGAAATCCTTCAGTAAATAGGATGTTAAAGTACGTTTGTACAAAGGATGGAGAGGTCCGAGAAATACTTGGAAATAAAATAGCTATTGCACTGATATTCAGCCATTATTACTCTCTGGTCTAATTCAGCATACGACACTTATATATAATTTTCTTATTTTCCCCAGAAGTGAGGCTTTGGTATTTCATGTAAATTGTCTCCTTACTCCTGGGAATATTTATGAAAAAGATATTGCAAACTGAGGACTGCTAAAATTGTTACCCAGCATGTTAAGAGTTAACTTTCGTAGAAGGTCGCCTGCGGTAGATTCTAAAATGCTCATATAACATGAAGGATAGAAAATTTCGTTCAACATTTTGTTAAAATACACATATACAATCTGAATATTGGTCAAATTCAAAATTCTAGTAAATTTTAAATTAATTTAATTAAAAAAATATAGATTTGATGTCTTTGATTTTTATCAGACTACTAAAAGGAAGCCAATAAACAAAACAACGGAATTTTTGAATGGCAAGTGGATAGGTTTGTTGGTCGACTCTCGTTATCTCGACCTCGCTTATCTCGAATAACTGCTAATCTCGAAGTGAAATTCTGGTCCCTGTTTTAACATGGAAATCTAAGAAGCAATTTCTCCTTTTTTCCACAATATCTTCAATATATCTCTACCTTCAGGAGTCAAATTACATATTCATTTGTTAAATGTGGTTGTTCGATTTATTGTTTTCCTCACTTCTGCAACTGATATTTCGAGGTACGGATATCTCGAAGTGTTTCAGAGAGTCCCTTGGAATTCGAGATAACGAGAGTCGATTGTAATTTAAAAATATTTTCATTCAATAAATTTTATTTACATTTCATGTATGGGATAAATTGCTTTCATCAACGTTATCTATGAAATCTCTAGAGATAGTGCACTGATAATAGTCAAACAAAGAAATAAACAATTCAGTCTTTTTGGATCTGATTTAAACCACAAATGACACAAGTATTAGCTTTCACAAAAAGCTTGGTCTACGCTTAATAGACCAAGCTTGTTTGTAAAAGCTAAACCTTTAAAAGTAAATAGTTATTACAGTGTTGAGCAGACTCCGGAAAACAGCATCGGACCAGTCCATGACATTTCATAAATAGCTTTCGAAGCACCCATGGGCGTAGACAATCAAAGATAGTGCAATGTGGGAAAAAATCTTTTTATAGTAACGGTTGGTTGGTCACATTTGACTGAAAAAAAAAAAACAAACAAAAAAACGTTAGATACATTAAAAACTATTGCCATAACTTTTCACAAGGTCTATGTTTTTGATTCAGCATAACGAAAACATGCCTATATACTTTTGACCCCCTAAAACCCCACTTTTATGTAGTAAAACTGGGGTTTACAGGGGTATACATTATTTTTCTTATTTTTGCTCAAAAACATAGATTGTGGGTACTCGTTAGAACCGCCTCGTCGAGGCGGTTCTAACGAGTACCGACAATCTATGTTTTGAGCAGAAATATGAAAAATATCAGTGTTTTTTTTATCTGAAAATGTTCAGTTTTGGGAGGTGATGAAAATTTCTATATATTTGAATAGGCGTGTTTTCGTAATGGTTTTCGATGGTTTTTTTGCTCAGATACTTCTTCTCCTTCATATTATAACCATTTACGAGGATTTATCGATTATATAACTCTTTACATCTATTTACGCCCTTCTAATTACAAACCCCTGGCGTGACTTGTCACAACACTGTGACATATTACAAAGCAATTCTGATTCCTGGATAAAACAGCACCGCACGAACTTTATTTCTCTACTAGTCCTTATTGTTTACCGGTCGATATTCCAGTTCATTTGATTATAGGCGTTGCAAAATTACGTCAACGGTCATTGTCTGTCCAAGAAAAAGCATCAACTTCACGCAGACTTGAACGTTTATTGAAACATCTTTGGAAATAAATTAAGTATGCATAGGAAAGCCGTATGAAGTGGAAAAGGGTCCGAGTATATGCATATGCGAAATGCGCACTCCAATCAGAGTGCGCAGTCTAACGGGAGTGTGAATTTCGTATATGCAATTTCTGAGTCTGTACCGTCTAGCCAGATCGGATTGAACGGATATTTAGGCTGTCCTAGGTAGACATTGTTTGCATAGCAAATACACGAAAACCAGCTGTCGCTTGTTGAAATCGTCCAAGTTACTATTCGAGATTTTGCTGCTATTGTGTTCTTCGTGATTCTAATATTGTATTGTGTAACCGTGGACAAGGAACACACACTATGTATGTACAGACTGTTTCATGTCTTCGCAAATCGCACAAGGGGTACTTTGTGCCTTTTCCCCTAAGGAACAGTCTTGTAAATATCTGTCAAATATCTTGTAAATATTTATCACGTAGCGCCTTTGTAATTTATACGTCACGCACATATATGGTAATGCAATGTCTTTGACAAACAAAGATATATATCTTTTGTTTTTAGACGAAATCTTATAAGATCATTTGTGTCCTAATTCTGTTAGCCTCTGTATGGAATATTGTATGTGTCTTGAAGCGAAGTTAAATCTCATAAAACGATTATTTTTGCCACATCCTTTGATTCAACTTTCATCGTATGCCTTTTAAAACATCTTTAAAATATGTCAGAGAAAACCTATTCTATTTAGAATAACAAGTTGATAGGACAAATGATGTACATTGCGTGAAGGTGCTTTCGTAAGAAAGGATACATCATATGCCTATTTGCCGGGACCGAGCGGAAAATCAAAATGGGACAAAATTATGATGGCCTTATAACAAAAGTTCTCAACGTCAGAGGATAAAGTGACAGTGTGTCTGCTTGGGTTTTTGCATGTTTAGGATCCTCTTCGAAATTCATGAAATTGCTTTTACTATTATTTCTTATTTAAGAATTTGACAAGAGGCCTGAGACAAGACAATACTCCACCCAACCCAGACTCAATGGGGCAAAGAATTTTGGTAACTTTCTCTATAAAATGGTGTATGATATTATTCGACGAAGTATTAATATCACAGTGGGTTTAAAGATTGAAAATAATGTATGAAAATAAATATATGGCATAGATTTCAACGATGGAAAAAGAAATATTCAATTGTTAGATTTAAAGATGTCAATGAGAAAATGTTAAAGACGCAAAAGAAGTAATCGAGCAAGCTAGTTTTATTAGCGCTCGACATCCATTCCATAGAGTTATTTTGCGGTGTGTCTAAATGGCGAAAAGAAGCTATCATGCGAAGAAAGGCGTATACGGCGGTGATATTAGATTCACTCTCGTACCCAAGGTTACATATAGGAGAATGATTTTGACAAGGAAAATGTTAAAGTTTCGAGCGTAAAGTGAATTTCGTCTTAATACCAAGTTGGGCATTAAATCTTAGACAAATTAAAAAAATGTCACTATATTTTCAGAAAGGCATTCCAGAGTACATGGTCAATCTCACATACACTTAACTTTTAACAAACCACCACATCCATGAATCCCAAATTTCTTATACCACATGATTAGCCTCAGCACCTACCATATTGCAAAACAATTATATACAATTCTTCGTCGTTTATCTTCGTTTTTACATATGCTTCTTGTTTAATTCACAGTATGTAAACGTATTCTCTCTTCTGTCTATAC
This sequence comes from Anodontia alba, assembly GCA_964016985.1. NCBI lineage: Eukaryota > Metazoa > Mollusca > Bivalvia > Lucinida > Lucinidae > Anodontia > Anodontia alba. Next base: position 36,438,002 of record OZ024836.1, on the reverse strand, counting down.
AAGTGAACACAAATTAGGGCACCGTTACTAATGATTCGCTTTGGCAATTCTATTGAGGATTTGGGGAGCCAGTTCTTTCCTTTTAATGCATACCCCCTTTTCAGAAGGGGAATGCTGTATAGGAAACCAAAACAGGAAGTCACAAAAGTTCTCTCCCTTGTAAAATGTGGCGGAGAATCTACCAAGTGTATCCGTTTATCTTAATATTTAAATTTATTTCGATTTTTTTTGCATAATATATCGTTAATAGATCCTTGAATTTACGTAAACAGAGATTGTGTCGGCTCAGGTCGTTGCTTTTTATTTAAAACGAAATTTTATACCCCAGCTCTGCGAAAGTTGAAGGGCATTTTACTTTTTCTTTGTTCGTCCGTTCGTACGTTATCCCGTTCACAACAACTTACCTTGTGTACAAGATACATATATCGCAGATATTATTTGAGTCAGGGCTTTTATGTTTTGATAGACTTCTTGGGTCTGAGGGGCAGATTCCCTAATTAACTCTTGAAAAAATCGGGTTTATTTTATAAGAGTTTTACCCCTTTTCAAGTATGGCATTTTGAAGGGACAAGCAGTTGGGGACATCGTGTGTTACAAGCACACATCGCATTCCTAGTGTTTGGCATTTTGTAGATACAAACATATAGTTGAGGGCATAGTGTTTTGCAAACACCTATTTCTAGTGTATAATTAATATTAGAAAGTATGTAAACACATTTCCAGAAAAAATAACAGTCCAGCAACAGGAATCTGTTATCAATTAGTCTAATAATGTAATAAAAATTCAATGCATCAAGTGCGCACTTGAGTTTGATGAGAACAGTTCGTCGAACAAAATCAACTTTAACTTTAATTACTACAGCAGACGACAAATAGATTATATTTTTCTGAGCTTTACCAGAAAAATGATACATGAAAGAAATAAAACAAAACAAAACAAAAACAACAAAAACAAAACAAAATAGCAAACAAATAAACATGAACAGTAAACTCTCAATGGCTCAAACATCTTTGGGACATGGAAATATATTCGAGAAATGGGTAGTTCGAGCCACTGAGAGTTAATCATGGCGCCAGGTCAGGAAGCAAATGGTGATAATTTAGGGAAGTATTTTCGATCTTCAAAACAATAGTGGTATATATTTGTTTTCTTGAGCTATCGGAAGAATTTCGTAGGGACTCAAAAAACGAGTTTGAACCAGCTATGGTAAACGAGCCATCGGTGTTTGAGCTATTGAGGTTCAACACTGTATATCCAATCAAATCACTGGGATGAAACACAGAGGAGGACTTGTGGCAAACACCCCGTCCCTGATGCTATAAATCAAGATTCAACCTCAAAGCTTTCTTGATTTTGGAAAAAGAAGCTTTTTAAGTGTTTGACCATATATGGGCAAGACGGCCATCTTATTCGACGGAATGTGACCATTTGAAGAGAGAGAGAGAGAGAGAGAGAGAGAGAGAGAGAGAGAGAAAACAAACAAAAACTTGCATTCCCCTGTCCTAAGGTGATTCCATATGTAAAATGTTTAAAATTGGCTAAGCGGCTTCAGTGAAGAAACGTTTAAAGAGTTGGACTATGGACAATAGAAAAAAAAACAGTAGCACATCCTGAGACTTCCACAAGTGAACTGAAACTAACATGGAGGCGGGGCGCCAAAAAAACTGAAGTAATGTAAGTCGAACAGGAACAGTCGAACTAAGGAACAGTTAAACTAAGGAACAGTCGAACTAAGGAACAGTCAAACTAAGATCAATCAAACTAACGAACAGTCATACTAACGAACAGTCAAACTAAGGATCAGTCAAACAGTCGAACAGACGAGCTTGCGCTTCTGTCACGCACATTTTTTGGACCATACAGTCCCAAAAGAAGCATATAAACAGCCATTTCGTTCATGCAGGGTTTCTTTTCTCATTTGGCTATTCACACACGTAATTAAGGTGACTGGCGCCTGCCAGATTTTCAACCATTTTTAACAAGGGAGACATTTTTGCGATTTCCAGTTTGCATTCCTGTACACCAATTTCATCCAGTAAAGGGGTCTACTTTAAAATGAAATAATTTGCTCTCACGGAGAGCAAATTCTTTCCTTTTAGAGTTGATCCCTTTTTTAAAGGGGGGCAAAAGCATATTTTACAGAGTCGTCTCCCTCGAAAGTGTATCTATTCTACTTAAGGAAATTGATTTGTGCCCTGGCCGGTACTAATTTCATGCTACAATAAGAATACAGATAATAACCCTTGTGTTAGTGTCATAGCTGGACGTGTCTGAAGTATTATTAGTGCGGTAGACTGTAAAACATATACAGTTCCCTAGGCGAGTAGTGAATGCTCCGATCAACCTGTGTATTCGAGCACTATGGTGTACGCACACATATTTTGGCTTTGTATAACGTATTCCGCTCCGTATAGAGCAAATGTTCTGGCCAGTTGTACATATATATAAGCGCTGTGTTGTGGTTTCGATGTATTCACATGAAGCCATTTGTATTTATTCCTGTGAATAGGACAACGAGATACATATTTCCATATGAATAATTTCAGACACAGTTCTTTCAAATAACTCTGTAAGATTGTCATCTCTATATTCCAAATGTTATATAAGAAGTACACAAGAACCAGATGATCGATGAGCAAACAGTGTCGCTGTAAGTCGAATCGATGAACTTTTCTTTTTTTTTTTTTTGTTTAAATACTGGGCAGCTTTTATCTTACACATAATGAGTTTCATTGATGCGTCTCTGCAAAGAGCTATCAGTTCATTGAATTGATCATCTACCATCTTATTGTTCATCCCTCCATTTCTTAACCTTTACCACTCTTTGGGCTAATTCAGCAGAAGACAAATTGATAGTTTTCTCTGATACAAATGTAACAGGATTTGTCTTTTCATGCAAATTGTCTCCACTGGAAGCTATTTGCAAGAAATATCAAACGTTTCCTCTGGAAAAAAAAGAGAAAAATATTCCGATATGTTGTCTGCTGAAAATGTTACACAACATGCTAAGCTGTTAGGCTAATATGTATAAATACATACAGCACCTAATGATCTTAATTGGTGCGTCTAACAGATCATTGCATTAATCACCTATAATGCTAATAATGTTCATCCCATTGTTTCTTAATTTAACCCTTGTCCTGCTGAAATCGTATATATGCCATGGCAAACAGTGTAGATCCATCTCACTTGGCTTCTGAAGAAGCCAACTGATCTGGATCTGCACTGTTTGTCATTAAATATGTGAATGTCAAAAACCCGGATCAAGTAATCCGATTAATCTGGAAATTAGAAGTGGGCATGGCATCTTAATTAATTCATCAAGGCAAGGATTAATAGGCTGAACGAGGTCATCACAGTATTCCTGTCAGATGGCCTTGTGGGAATGACTTGGTTCATTTGACTGAAAACATGTCCACTGTCATAGCTCCACTGTAGCAGCGATTAGTCAAAATAACGCTAAACAAAATTGTAGTAAATGATATTCAATTTTTTTTCTAGGCAGACGATCAAAATGAAATGTCAAGCCCTGTTGTGTCTGAAAAATAAACTAAAGTAAAAATATCATCTGCTGCCTGCTGCAGTTGTGATAAATGGGTTAAAAGTTCATTTAATTACCCATTAAGTGTCAGACAGGGCAAAACAACATCTTTGTTTTCTTTTTTATTATCATTTACAGCAGAATTTCAAAGCTTTCTTATTGTCTTAAATCTTTATATTCTGGGAGCATCTACATAAATAAAGCACTTTAAGTACAGCTGTCTTGAAAATGAAAGGGTGAAATATTAATATGTACATGTACACTAACTTTGGGCAAAATTTGCATACGACAAATGAGGGATCTAGCCCGATTTCTGTTATTCATAAAAAAACAACAACAAACAAACAATTTATTGTACATGTTCAAATGACGCATAATCGATACATTTGGATGCCCTGATTAGACTGAGATGATGCGCAAGCTGATGTGGGTCTTCTTTGCCCGAAGGCACGTTTTCGCATGGTGCAGCCGATATGAGGAAGCTCTGTATGAATTTGTTGATGGTATTCACCACTCGACTGTAGTTTGAGGCTTCCCTGTGTTAACTTGTTGACACTATACACCATTTGACTGTAGTTTGAGGATGCTGTGTGAATTCTTTGATGCTATTCACCACTCGACTGTAGTTTAAGGCTTCTCTGTGCGAATTTGTTGACACTATACACCATTTGACTGTAGTTTGAGGATGCTGTGTGAATTCTTTGATGCTATTCACCACTCGACTGTAGTTTGAGGCTTCTCTGTGTGAACTTGTTGACACTATACACATTTAACTGTAGTTTGAGGATGCTGTGTGAATTCTTTGATGCTATACACCATTCGACTGTTGTATGAAGCTTCTCTGTGTGAATTTGTTGACACTATTCACCATTTGACAGTAGTTTGAGGATGCTGTGTGAATTCTTTGATGCTATACACCACATGAATGTAGTGTGAGGCTTCTCTGTGTGAATTTGTTGACACTATACACCATTTGACAGTAGTTTGAGGATGCTGTGTAAATTCTTTCATGCCATACACCACTTGAATGTGGTAAGGATGCTCTGTGTGAATTTGTTGATGCTATACACCAGTTGACTGCAGTTTGAGGATGCTCTGTGAATTCTTTGATGCTAAACACCACTTGAATGTAGTTTGAGGATGTATAACGTGTATTAATCAAGGTCACTGACCTTTAAATACAACTGACTGTGGGGGATTTTTCTACTGATAGTGACGTATTGACTCACTGAATGACATTGTTCAATGGCATATTTAGTAATCATCATTATTTCCTACAGTTTAACGAAATAATACATGGCATATTTGTCTTGTTTCTAGTTATTTTAGGTACTTATCAAATAATATGCGAACTATTTTAGTTGCATTGTACTACTGAATCCTTGGTAATGAGTTTTTCCGCTTAGCTATGGAAAGCAGTTTATCTTAATATATTTTGTTCATTTTTCTGTCATCGGAAGAGGCATATGATAAACAGAATCTTACATTCGTGGTCATTTAATATGAAATTTATGAAACTCGTTGGGCAATTTTGGTATTTTGCTCGCCAAGGCTCGCAAAATACCGAAATTACCCAAACTCGTTTCATAAATTTCATATTAAATAACCACGAATGTAAGATCCTTTATATATACTGACATTGCAGGCGACATTGAAATATAGTATCGCAAAGCATATGCAGTTAATTAAAACGCAAATATGAGCTTAAAAGTTCATTCGTATTTATTTTGATGGAAACCGTCGACACGTGTCTCCCTTAAGGATTCTTCGGAGGCAATATGATTACAACAGACCAGAACAGAATACAAAAGAACACTACCTTATTGCCCAAAATAAATCTTTGGCCACTCTTAGGTGGCATAGGTCTACACTTCTCGCCTTTACCCAGCCGTATTTGGACACATCAACAGGTAGTGAATTGGGCTAGTTCAAGTTTTATGACAAGTGTGGTAAGGGTTAATGTGTCACTTAGGGTAAAAACGACAATAAACAAACCAGAGCAAAAAATGCAGACCAAGATTGGATGGCACGGAACGCGGTATCTGATCAACGTTCACCTTTTGCCTATTATCCAACAGTATTTAGACACATCAAAAAGCCTAAGACACTTACGTTAAGCGGCTTAAGACATTTATGGTAGGAGGTTAACCCATTTAAGCCTAGCGTCCCATACAAAGGATATAGGCAAACAGTGTAGACCCAGATCAGACGCCGCAAAACGCGGCATCTGATCAGGGTCTATAATGTTTCCATTAAGTTCAGAAATTATTACAAAACATGATAATAATAAAAACTAACCAGCCACCCCTCATATGGGAATTTGACATGTCCAAAGGCTCGAGGTAGAAGAGGCCACTCGGCATAAATGGGTTAATGTGTTAGAATATTTAGGGTAGCTCCAGATCAGACGTCACCTTTTGCGGTGTCTGATCTGACTGTTCACTTCTTGCTAATGTCCTTTTTTATTGGACGCCAGGCATAAATAGGTTAATTAAACAATTATATGTGTTTTTTTTATAATTCCAGGAATGATGAAGAACTTAAAGGAAGCTTCAGATATAATATTAGCAGTTCAAAGAGAAGTCACAGTCACATTTGCACCACTTGGAGTTAATTAATCTCATTTAGATAACTTAAAAGATCATCTAGCTGATGGTAATAAAACCCATGTACTAAATATCAATACAGACACAACCTGACCATGTGCCAAGTGTATAAAACTATTCTAAGCGCCCAGATATAACTCCTACGAGTATGATTTCTGTTTCATGGTTCTTTTAATACCAAAAGATTACAATCCTGAGCGAGATGCTTCTGAAGTCTTAACTGTTACAAAACGGGCGCAGTACGTCAATACTCAACAAAATGTGTCGAAGTAATTAGGTGTACACCTGAAGTGTTATTTTTCTAGGCTTTTATTACAAAAATGTTAAAAGGAAACAAGATCAATCTAATTGTTTTGTCGTTTCTCCGGAAAGGGTGATAAATGTATAACGTCTAAATTCAATATGGCTTTTGTTGGTGATTCGGGGTATGTTCTTGTCAACTCCTCTTCTGGAAACACCAGTATTGTTCTGGATAACATGGACCCGGCCTGGGAAGATGCTATGTGGCAGCTGGTGATTGAAGACTTTAAAAGGAGCTTGTTAACTTTGTCAGAGACAAATACAATAGTGATGATAGCATTGTATATACCTATATTTATAACATCACTGGTTGGGAATGTGCTTGTTCTACTGGTGATTGTCCCCAACAGGAGAATGTGGAGTGTCACAAACAACTTCCTTGTCAATCTCGCTGTAGCTGATCTCTTAGGTAAGTTGTCTAATATATTTTATTCCAATTAGGTATTATACAATTACAACTACGAGTAGCGTATGACACTTGGAAATATTTTCTTTTTTTTTTCATAAAGAAAATAAGGTTTGGCCTTTCGTGTGAATCGTCTATTGAAATACCAAGTCTTATGTTATCAGAAAAAATAATGATAATGATAAAAAGTAGAAAGTCGTCGACTACAAGTTTGCTTAGCGCTTTTAGGATGAAATATTCAGATTTCGACTTATTCTAAAGTCTGACTGACAAGAACGTTGGCTATAATTACCTTAAATACTTTGGTTTCGACTTATTCTAAAGTCTGACAAGAACGTTGGCTATAATTATCCTAATAATTCTAATTTCGACTTATTCTAAAGTCTGACAAAAACGTTACCTATAATTATTTTAAGTATTCAGATTTCGACTTATTCGAAAGTCTGACAAGAATGTTAGCTATAATTACCTTAAATATTCAGATTTCGACTTATTCTAAAGTCTGACAAGAACGTTAAAGAAGGTTAGCTATCATTACTTTAAATATTAAGATTTCTACTTGTTCTAAAGTCTGACAAGAAGGTTAGCTATTATTACCTTAAATATTAAGATTTCGACTTATTCTAATGTCTGACAAGAACGTTGGCTATAACTGCCTTAAATATTAAAATTTCGACTTATTCTAAAACCTGAATGTTAGCTATAATTGCCTTTACTTATTTGATTCCGACTTATTGTAAAATCTAAAGACAAAACAAAAACACTAAACAGCACTATTAAAACTAGAACGAACAAGCAGTTTTATGGCGTCTTAAACCACCGTAGTTTAGACAACGCTAAAATGTAATTGGCAAACAGTGCAGACCCAGATCAGACGCCGCAAAATGCGGCGTCTGATCAGCGTCTCCACTGTTTGCAAATAGTTCAACCATTTTTTTCTAGGAATATGTAAATCACATACCTAAAATCAAAATTAAAATCTTCCAATATATAATTATAGGGAGTTCACTTAGTCCATAATGGGTTAAACTCAATAGTTGACACTATCTAAATCAACTGAGGAGTCTTATTTATTATTCATCTTTTTATTTGTTATAAGCAGAAAATAATAGATACAAATGTTTCTGTTATTTGTCAGTTTTCATGTTTCTTAAATGCAGGCAATGTTTTATTATACTATTTTAACTAACAAACAGAAAACGTGTTCAATGAATTGAATTCGCTTCTCTATAACATAACTCCAAATAACGCACTTTTTTTTCAGGAATAAATATTGATATTGTTCTTATTTCCGCACGACAACATATGTTGCGGGCACTAATTAGAAGCGTCTCTGTGTCGCGCTTCTAATGAGTACCTACAACATATGTTTCTTGGGAGAATTAAGAAATATGTTCACCTCTTATCTGGAGCCATGCTATAATATATACTGAAGCCTTAATGCTAAGCATAACAAGAACAGATTCATTCAGTCACAAGTTGGAAAGCTGCTAAAATTACTGTTAAGGATTATTGGCAGCCAGTGCTTCATATACTATTTGTGTGACATAATCATCAGTAATGCTTTAAGGCTTCGTATTAACCCTGTCATACCAAAGACAAAATCTGATAGTAATTACATTGTTGTAGATATTGCGACATTTTGTCTATCAAAATACCTTAGGTTAGGATAAGAGGCTATAAACTCAGGCTATAAATCCCTCTCCCATGAGATAGCAGACTGACTTAACCCATTTACGCCGAGTGGGCTTTTCTTTAATTTTTTGGATCGGTTCATTTCAATATTAGGAGTGTCTAGTTAGTTTTTATTGTTACCCTGTTTTAACAGAAATTCCTTTCCTAAATGCAAACAGAATAGACCCTGATCAGACACCGCGTTCTGTGGCGTCTGATCTATGTCTACACTATTTGCTTATGTCCTTTTTAAGGGGCACTAGGCATAAATGTGTTAAAGACATAAAGTGGTGATAAGGAGAGAGAGAGAGAGAGAGAGAGAGAGAGAGAGAGAGAGAGAGAGAGAGAGAGAAAGAGAGAGAGAGAGAGAAAACATCTGTATTTTTTAGCTTCATTTCACTTTGAGCAAATGCTCATATCCGCGAAATGTTTTGATTCAGAATTCGGTCGGCTTTTAGTGAGGTTCTGGGAGACACATTATGGCGGCCACACGAGACCAAAGATAGCAATTGAGAAGATGAATAGACAGCAGAATTGTTAAAGAATTCTGTGCCAGACTATCTAGGTTCGTGACCACGTGATCCGAAGTCGGAAGCGCTTACCACTTCTTTCTGTATTTTCCGAGACAAACGAACAAGAAGACAAACATTACGAAAACACGCTTTTTCAAATATATATATATATATATATATATATATATATATATATATATATATATATATATATATATATATATATATATATATATATATATATATATATATATATATATATATAATTTTACCTCCAAAATCTGAAAATTTTCAAATAAATAAAAAAAAAAATCTCTGATATTATTCATGTATCTGCTCAAAACATAGATTATGGGTACTTGTTAGAGGTTTTAACGAGTACCAATAATCTATGTTTCTGAGCAGAAATAAGAAAAAAATAATGTATACCCATGTAAATTCCAGTTTTACCATATAAAAATTGGTTTAAGGAGGTCAAAATTTCTAAGCCATTTCTTGTATGCACAGCCCACCGAATGCGCAATCCGAGTGGATCGAGCTATTTGAGACAGAAATATCCATCGCTCAGACCACTGGCCTTGAAATTATCTTAATGGGTGATTTTAATATTGATTATAAGTCCTGTCCAAACAAGAAGTGGCTTAATATGATACAGCTTTTTGACCTTTCTCAGCTCGTCACTGAGCCGACGCGAATCACGGAAACAACTGCCACAACTATTGACCACGTCTATTCGTCTCACCCGGAAAATATAACCGAATGCTTCATCTCTCATTTCACAATCAGTGACCATTTTCCAGTCTGTTTTACAAGTAAAACAAATTTGAAAGTTATAAAAAATGATCATCTCACCACATCATATCGTTGTTTTAAGAAGTTTGATGACATTTTATTTCTGAATGATCTTCAAAATGATCTTAATTTCTTCTCTGCGAATTCCTCAGATGTGGAAGAAGATTTCTCGACATGGCATCGGATAATAATGAAACATTTAAACAACCATGCACCTATTAAAACTAAAAGGGTAAAACATAAGCGTTTGCCAGAATGGTATACGCCCGAAATTACGCTGACTCAAAGATTAAGAGATAATAGTAAACGCCGAAAACAATGGTCAGAATACAAGCATTATCGTAATAAAACTCGAGATTTAATACGGTCAGCTAAACGAAAATATTTTTCTGAATCGATTATTAATACTAAAGATTCTAAATTCATCTGGAAGCATTTACGTTCCATCAATAGCCCAACAACAAATTCATCAAAAACACTGCCAGATGAGTTAATTATAAATGGCCAAAAAATAACAAACTCAGAGAATGTAGCTGCAAAACTAAATGACTATTTCTCATCCATTACTGATATTTTGAACGAGAATACAGATGAGTCGCCTTATTTTGAAAAGTTACAGCGTCTAACTGATAATAAAATTCCAGAAGGTACACTCTTCCATATTCCTCCTATCACATGCGACCAAGTTGTATCTTTCATCAGCAGGCTTGATGCTTCAAAGGCAACCGGTATTGACGGTTTAGGACCCAGAATCATTAAACTAGCAGCTCATGTCATAGCTCCCTCAATAACTAAACTCATTAATAGAAGTATAATAACTGGAATATTTCCCAGCCAGCTGAAGCTTGCTAAAGTTTTTCCTATTTATAAAGGGGGAACAAAATCAGATCCCTCGAATTATAGACCTATATCTATTCTACCGACAATTTCAAAATATTTGAAAAACATATTAATCACCATTTAATGGGTTACCTTAATAAGTATAAACTGATACATGAAAGCCAATCTGGGTTTAGGCAAAAGCACAGTTGTCAAACTGCCCTGGTAAAACTTATTGATCATTGGACGGCCTGTATCGATAAAGGAGATATCAAAGGTACCCTGTTTGTGGATTTTCGGAAAGCCTTTGATGTGGTAGACCATTCTATTCTCATTAATAAACTTCACTTATATAAATTCAGCCCAAACGCTGTACGATGGTTTCAGTCATATCTCAGTTGTCGTCAGCAAGCTATAGTGTGCGATGTAGGTCTCACCGACTTTGTCAAGATCCGCTACGGAGTTCCTCAAGGATCTATTCTCGGCCCAATCCTTTTTCTCTTGTTCATTAATGACCTACCACTGTTTCTTAAATACTGTAACTCAGACTTCTATGCCGATGATGCAACTTTTCATACTAACGGCAAAGACAAACTTACTATTGAAAATAATTTACAATCGGACCTTAGTGAAGCGAAACAATGGAGTAAATGTAACAAAATGTATATTAATTATCAAAAAACATCATGTATGACACTAGGGACAAAACACCGATTAAATGGCTCCAATAAATTAGATATCAATGCGGATAATATAAAAATTAAACAAGTTTCCGACCAAAAGCTCCTTGGACTCCATATTGACGAAAATTTAAACTGGTGTTCTCATACAGACCACCTTTGTAAAACCGTCTCTTCAAAAATTTCTCTGTTACGACAACTGTCTGAATATGTCCCTGCTCACGTCCAGAGGTTATTTTACCAGGGTTATATCCTTCCTTTACTTGACTATGGTTCCGTTATTTGGGGCTCATCCTCTACGGCAAACATTGAGCGACTAACAAAACTACAGAAGCGAGCGGCGCGAATAATACTTAACGCCGAATTCGATACCCCGTCCTCTCGCATGTTTCAGGAACTTGACTGGCTCCCTATGGGGAGTCGAATCAAATACAATAAAGCAGTGCTTACCTATAAAGCATTAAACAATATGACTCCTGAATACATTACTAAATTACTAACCCCAATGTCGCAGACTCACTCTTTAAACCTGAGATCCGGAGAAAATGGCACACTATACGTACCTCTGTCACGCACGACCGTATATAGCGGTGCGTTTTCATGCTCGGCCCCCAGGTCATGGAATTCTCTGCCTTATGCAATCAGAAACTCAGTCATTAAACACTTTTAAGAAAAGTATAAAACCCTTGTGTTAGGCATTATTATAAAATGGCAGCATTTCTGTGTTCTTTATTACCTTTTATATATGTTGATGTAGGTATCGGTAGTTGATCCTGCACACTTTGGAGTCCCTTCAGCCGCAGGCCGTTCCCCTGGGGAAATAGATGACTGGTTCATTCACCGTCCTCCATTTGTGTGTAGGATTGGAGGCATGTTATCCGTATTGCATCCTCGAACACAAGAGTTAGCGTAACCTAGCCTTGGTGTTCTATGATGAATGCTGTGATAGCCTTGTTCCCTGTTATGAACTATATATAGCTTGTCCGACTTTTAAACCATGCATTTTAAAATTGCCTGTGATACACTTTTATGTGCTCTTTGAGATATTTTAAAAGTCCGACAGCTGATACACATTCCATACTTATTCTACATTTACAGTTTACCCGGTCTTCGCTAAGACATTTTTAAATTTTAAGTTGGAATAGTTTATCAGCAGTCCCAATTCTAAATCTCTTAATGATTTAATATCTTAATTTTTACTGTATATATTGTATATATGTGTAGGTATGATGACTGTTTACTTTTTTTTACTTATTATTTGTACTTTTAGTTTCTGCAGAGGGCCACAAGGTAGACTAGCTAATATAGCTAATTGTGTTACCCTCTTTAAACATTGTATAAATAAAATAAAAATAAATAAATAAATAAAATTATATAGGCATGATATCGTGATGCTCAGAACATTTGGTAATAGATTTACTAAGGGCTAAGAGCTTTCTGTTGTTTATTTCCTAGGCGCTAATTAAGAAATAACCCTAAAATATATATATCAGTTTCTTGTGCAAATGTTATAATGAGGCTAAATAGTGTGGTACATGGTTTTCACAGAGCAAAGTGCGTTCTGAAACAAAACTGTGCAGTGTGGTAATGGTCGTATATGCTTTTGGCTACCATATTTAAGACATACTAAACATTAATTTTTCATACACCAAAATGTACGCTGGTCTAACTGAGCGATACAGATCAGATGGTGAAATGCCAGTATTACATGTAAGTCAACTAAAGTTTGGCCTACTAACCTAATGACCCCCTATAGCTAGATAAGTGAAATGGTACAACTGTTTTTCCTCTTGTTTTAAGGTTATATTCTCAGAAACGTTTGATTGCAGTCCTTTGGAATGAGATATATTTCTGTGAAATTATAATGGGATGTCTAATGATTTGGTGACTCGGTAATTGTCTTTCTATTCTCTCGGATTCTTATCACGTGCATCGTCCGAGACAACACGGCCTTAGCACCTATGCGTACAACAAGGACTCAAGTCGGTATGCGCTTGCGCACAGCCTTACCTAAGCCTTATATTTTCACCAGTAGCTCTGCAGTCAGATTAGCAACAATTAAGCAGTGGAGCAGTGAAGAACACAACTCTAATTGTTTGATTTGAGGTATTTTGATGCCGTAAAATTTAGACGTATATGAATTCAATCACAATGTGTGCCATTATTATGATGTTTTGCTAATTTTGAAGTCATAGGCAAATATACATGTGTATTGAAAGCGTGTGCCATTTGGTACGCTTGTTTATTATATCCAGCCGTTTTAAGCATATATATTCCTTGTGATCATATATACGCCTGAATGTATGTAGCCAGACCATTTTTTCTACACTTGTTAAGGGAACATCCCCAAATTTGTTGTGATGCTACCATTGTGGTCACCGTCTTCAATAGCTGCCCACTTTGCTTTCTGTTTTGCTAGTTGTGTTGTGATGATAGCATTTTGTTCACCTTCAACAGCTGTCCATTTTGCTTTCTGTTTTACTAGTTGTGATTAAGCATGGCATCGGGACCATCGGTGAAGTTAGTCGGCTGTAAAAGTGCTTTAAACCCACCGGTGATTTATTCTATTGACCGTTCTAAGGCGGTTGTCTCGGTGTCTTACTCTTAGTTGTTTTACTCGGGCCTTACTCTTAGTTGCTTTGTGGTTTATTCTACGAGGCGATTTGTTTTAAGTCTTGCCTGTGTTAGTTTGCTCTTGTCTTTTTCAGTACTTTTAGCATTGCGATTACCTCGCTTAGGGAAGAGAGAGAGAGCTAATCTTAGTACTTTTCGTAAGTTTGTTCAATTTCCGCTTGTTGGATTTTGTCTGTTTCCTCTTTCCCTCGTGTCTGGGAAGGGCTGCGGCTTGTGATTGTGGCACTCTCTGGATTAATCTCTTACCTTTTCTGGATGAGGCTCTGGCATAGTAAACGCTGGGCAAACAGTGTAGATCCAGATCAAACGCCGCCGAATGCAGCGTCTGATCTAGATCTACACCGTTTGCTCAAGCCTGGCTGTCCGAATACTTATGGTAAATAATGCACTGTCGCCCATCTTGCGTAGTATTCCAGCGGGCTTGAGAAGATTTGTTCTGTGTACACATGTCCAGTTACATCACTAAACATTGATAACAAAACTGTTGAAGAAATCTGTGGCCGATGAGGGCAGAATTGTATCACCACATGCGGTGATACTGGGACATGGCAATCTGGTTGGTGTCTTAATTTCCAACTACACCACAACCTTAAGTTGTAGACTGTATCTGACGAAAAACGGATCTCATGTGCAGACTGTGTGAATGCGCAAGGCTAGTATAGATCTTAGTTATTTGCAATCGGAGAATATGCTTTTTCTAGATAAACCAATTATAAGGGGTATACATGTGGATAAGTCATTGGTGATGTAGTAGATGTGTTGTTTGGGTGTAGGGTGTTGGTTAGAGCCTGCTGTACTCGCAGCAGTGGAGTGAATTGCATATGTTAGTATTTCTTGTGTTCCTGTCCTGCCATTCTTTAGTTCCCACAGCCTTCTCTAGTTCTGTGTTTAATCTCCTCTACTTTTTCTTCTGTTCTTTCTCTCCCTTTCTCTGGGAGACGACACAAATGACCCACAAAAGATGGCGTGTCTATTAACAAGACGTCTAACAGAAGTGTCATTATAGTTGATATTTCTCCAAAACATTTACTGTGGTGCAAAATATTATTAATAAATATCGAGATAATAATTGAAATACTTTCCTTATCTGGGGGTCTTAGGAAATCATTGCCTGCAAGTAGAAGAGAACTTTTTTCTATTTAGAGTAGAAGAGAACTTTTTTCTTTTCCATAAAAGCTATAAAGTGCAAGAATCTATGGATTATTACTCTTTATAGCTGCTATGGAAGAAGAGTACTTCTCATAATGCAGGTTTTAACAAACCCACATCCTCACAGTGGATGCGATTTTGTAAACATGACTTGGTAGATTTTGTGTCTTTACTTTACAAGGGCAATACTTTTTGAGATTCACTGTTTCGGTTCTTACACATCGTCCATTTTTGAAAAGGGTTCTACCTTGCGGATTTGCGAAGGGGATTTGATACACTGCTTTTTTCACAAAAGGAATGCCTTCTAAAAGGAAACAAAAATGCTTCCAAGGGGAGTAAATTCTATCCTTTCTGAGTAGACACCTTTTCCCTAAGAGACACAATCAACTTTGACAAAGCTGCGCCCCTGAACGTGTATGAATTCGCGCAGTCTGATCGGAATATTCATTAGGCGTATTTTGAATAGCCTATTGTGCAAAATTTCTTCATGCGGACAACGGTGTTTGTTTGGCGCATACGTTTTCTAACGTTTCGACTCATATATCGTTGTCCACAAAGTGCCTTCCTCCTTTTCACGGCATCTGTAGATAGAATCATAAGATCCTAAATAAATCATTGAACTGCAAATGCTAAGTTCGTACGACGTAGACGCGCAGACTGATTAGGACAGTCACCATTCATATTTGTCCTGGAGAAATGGTTTTTGCCTGACTGGCTCAAGTATAGTATTTCTGTTATTCGGGGCCTTGGGAAATCAAAAGCCACCAACAGAACAGTACGTTGTTGATTTACGAGGAGCCTCGTAGGCTCTTGAATTATATAAACTATTGTATTCTTATTATTTTTATTGTGTGTTTTTACTAGATGTTTTCATACTTCTTAAGACAGATATTAGTACTTTCGATCAGTACAACAGTTTATTATGTCAAATGTTATCGAATTGTACATTTAATATCCGAGACGGCGATCGCTCCTTGTAGCACTGAAATTACGTTATTAGTTCCATAACGCCAGATTAGAGGAGGTATACTAGACATTGTTTTCTTATTTCGCCAGTAAAACAAAGGTTGTTGGTACTCATTAGAAGCGCCTAGGCAAGGCGCTTCTAATGAGTACCAACAACCTTTGTTTTCATGGCGCAATTAGGAAAATATCAATGCGTTTAGGTGGAAAACGGTATCTTATCTGGAACTATGATTAGACTCGTGTAAATATATCTATCCATTCGAATGTTAGACACTGTATAAACATAGGAAGCGCATCTACGGAAATGTACATTTATTCCAAATGTAAAAAAGCGAAGATCTAGATCAGCCTGAGTGTTATTTGTGGAGTGTTAAGGGCATTCTCTGTTTGTCGAAATTTTATACAGTAGGCAATGATAAGCAAACTGAATTAAGCCACCGTTGCCCGGATATGTCATTAAGCTCTTTTTTCTGCCTAAATTTTGCATAATAAGTAGATTAATCCACATTTGTGACATGTTTCTGCCTTGATTTGGCATCATAGCAAGAATAATTCACAGATGTGACCTGTTTGCGATAGATAGTTAGAAGGTCAAAATACGCACAACAAATGAAAGTTACTTGCATTTATATACACACATTATATATACACACATGAACAGTCACCCCTCTTTATACCGACACTCTATAAAACGATCATTTGACTGGCACGAAACCTTCGCCCGAGAGGTGACAGTTAACCAGAAATTATGCAAGAACTTTGTATTATCTTACTTCAAGAAATATACATACATTTTATTCTGCTCACCAAGGATTCTTTACAACCGCAAATCCATTTTAACGGAAACATCTTTAGGAACAAATGCTTTCGTGTAACGAGGGTTCATTGTATAATTTTGATTTATAATAGATATAAGCTTTTGTATACTTATAAATGCATATGTTATAAACAAAAGGGGTTTAACATTAATATCATAAAACAGTCTGCTTGCTTACCGGTTAGTCCAATCACGGTTGACCATTTTGCCTATCTATTTGATTGCATGCCGGAGGGTCGGGGTTCAGACTCTATGATGGCCCCAACTTAAAAACTATTCATTAGATGGTCTGGGCCGGAACTTTTTATGTTTGTTTCTCGGCTCACCAGGGTTCAACTGGTGGTTTACTTGTGCTCCAGTATTCTAGTGGTTTGATTGACAACCCAGGGATATCCAACTGTCTCAACACGTTGTTATGTTTAGTCCTCATCTTTAGCTTCTCTGTAGGCTTTATCTACGATTTATCTGTTGTCCGTAATGATTCCTGGATGAGTTAAAAGACCGCCACACGCACTGAACAAATATATGTTTTTACCACTATAGAAGCTGAGGGCAAGAGTTGGGATCCCGTAAAGCTAGCCTAAGCCCCATCCCCTCCCCTTTCCCCCTCCCCCAGTAATTCATTACTGACCGTTCCAAGTCTCATCTTGGAACATTTAGCTAATTGCTAATGTATGTATTGTTTCACTTTCTAACGTTTATCTTTTAACAATTATGTAAGTTGATTGTGTATTCTGTTAGGTTTGGGTAACAGATGCCCCCTTTTCGGGAAAGAATTGCCAAACTCTGCTTGCCTTCTGTTCATTTTGTGGCTGCTTTATTGTATTTCATGTTATGTTTTTCTCTTAGAGAATTTGACCCCCATCTTGCCAACTAATACTTTATCAAAGTCAGGTTAGTGGGGTATTGAATTTCCATATGTTTCTGATGACTGAGACCATAAAACTGCCCAGATGCCAATAAAATCATGCTCTGTTACGCAATTAGTTAAATAATACTGACAAGACAGTTAACTACAAACCCACATGAAAATGTCTTAAATATAAAACACAATAAGTAGCTAAAAACTGATTCCAAAATCTACATCTGCATAAAAGTTAATCAAATTACATGTTTTAAATGGTTTCCTATGTTAAAAACTAAAGATTGTAAGGTTATATACATATATTACAGTGCAGGGAACCTCTGTTATCGGAGAAATGTAGTCCTCAGGTTAATCTGATAATACAACCTGTTGAGAACAGACTCATTAGTATTCGAGAGTTGAGGGCGGTAGTCATAAAACATCTGGTTAAATTATCAGTTGAGCATAATTTTTATTTTTGCCATGTGTTTTAAGAAAAACTTGTCATGTGTCTGTCTTTCCTTTTGTTGTTGGGGACTTGATGTGGATATAATTGTATCAGTTCCCATTAAGAAAACATGCCTATTCAAGTATATTGAAAAAAGATTTCACCACAAAAAACTGAAAGTTTTCAGATAAAAATTCTGATATTTTTCATATTTCTACTCAAAACATAGATTGTGGGTATTCGTTAGAACGGCCTCGGTTCATATTATAAGAAAAAGTATAGCTGTAACATCAGAAAACGTACGCCCAGCTAAGATTCAGATCAGCCTGCGCATTTGCACAGCCTAATCAGAATCTTCTCTGAACCCTTTTTTGGATAGTCAAGGACGCAACGTGTATTTAGGGGGACAACGAAGACTCTGATCAGATAGTGCGGATGCGCAGCTTGATATTAGTCTATATTTGGCGCACATGTCAGAGGGTAAATTTCTCACGTTGCGGCTCGTATAGTAAGGAGTTCAGGGTAAATAGGGTATCTAGAATTATCTGTTTGTGCTTTTATTAGTTCGTATTCTTGTGTTAATGTCTACAGCTGCTTCAGCCGATAAGGGCAAGATTTCGAGCAACTAAAACTAGTTTAAGCCCCGCCCACTTAGTAGTTGTTGCTACTAACCGTTCCAAAAATTATGTGAAGATAAACACCGAATACTACAGTCGCTAAGCAAAGCTTTCCCCAGGCACCAAAAGAAGGAGAGATGGGGAACAAATAATGGCAAATCAAACAACACATATAAAGCATTGACCTATGAACAAAGAACTTTAACAGAGGAATGGCCTTGTGCCTCGGTGGCAGTTTTTCTTTATTCATACGTCGATGGTTGTACATTACGAAAACACGCCTGTCTAAATATATAGAATATTTCACCTAAAAAAAAAAAAATAAATAAAATAAAATAAAAATAAATAAATAAATAAAAAATAAAAAAAATAAAATAAAAAAATTAAAATAAAACTGGAAAAAAAATTAGATAAAAAACTCTGATATTTGTCATATTTCTGCTAAAAACATTCATTGTGGGTACTCGTTAGAACCGCCTTGGCAAGGCGGTTCTAACGAATACCCACAATCTATGTTTTGAGCAGA
This sequence comes from Anodontia alba, assembly GCA_964016985.1. Taxonomy (NCBI): domain Eukaryota; kingdom Metazoa; phylum Mollusca; class Bivalvia; order Lucinida; family Lucinidae; genus Anodontia; species Anodontia alba. The sequence continues at coordinate 36,418,670 of OZ024836.1, read as the reverse complement.
AATAAGAAAAATAATGTATACCCCTGTAAAGCCCAGTAACTATATAAAAGTGGGGTTTAAAGGAGTCAAAATTATATAGGCGTATTTTCGTGATGAACTGCCGTTGTGTTTTGTCATTGTTTACTCGACATTTTTTCTTTCGGTGTCTCTGGATACATGGATCTACCATTGGTGTGACGGGTAGATAGAAAAATCCATCCCGAGGATCACTGTCTGGCATCACGAGGCTTGCCGAGTGATGCCAGACTGTCATCGCGAGGGACGAATTTTTCTATCTGCCCCTCATAACCGTGATAGATTCTTTTTCTTGCATACCTTTTAAATTCTGAACGTAGATTTTTTAATAATGCAGTCACTTCGATTGCTGACGTCAGCCATATTCTGATGACATTACTGTGGCGTTTAATGACGTCATACGTTCAGTGACGTAAACCTTAACGATTGCGTACGCGACGTTCATTACTACCAGTGCATATCAAACACGTGAGAATTCTCAATATTTATGTTACCCCGAGAAGGATAACCCGGGTAGGATAAGAATTTCTACCCCAGGGTAAAATCCAGGATTTCTTTATCTGGTGTGCAAGAAAGGCTAATCTTCATGGTTATAAATATAAAGGAAGGCAAAGATCAGGAATCGATACAATTACCTAGTACCTTCCGTCCAAGACAAAAGACGCACTTAAAGGAACGGCACTGCAATCAAAACACTACAAGCAGAAAGCCAAAAGAATAGTTTTTTTCCCAAAAAATGGCCAAACGGCTATCTAAAATAAAAAAATTCAACAGGACATACATGCAAAGACGTACAATGACAAAAATAGTAAACAACAGCAGAAGCATCGCCATGGGACAGTCTTGTAGCATTTCCTGTGTAACTTCATTTATTCATTTATATTTTTACATATAGCATACCGTTACACTTCAGGTGCTTAGGTTCAGTGACTCCCTTTCTAACCAATATAATGTGTTTATTATCATTATAATGTTAATTGAGCGGCATCAAGAAAAAAACAATGTATCTTCGGGGCAAATATGGATTATATAGATCCATAACAGGTAACCAGGCCGCACAGTTTGAAAATGGTCTTTTCATAAATACATTCTATTGTACAGTATCATTCTGTATGAGAACAGTGATGGCCCTGAATAAGTGGAATTGATACGTTTACATGGGGTGATAACTGTATCAAAATTATTTTGTCTACCTTTAAAATAGGGACAAACTATTAAAGGGAATACTTTGCTCCCCGTGGGAGCAAATTCTTTCCTTTTATAGTAGGTCCCCTTTCACAGGGGTCTTTAATGCAGAGAAGCAAACAGGAAGTCATAAAAATTGTTTCCATGTTATAAAAAGGCGGAAAATCTTTCAAGTGGATTCAGTCCCCGGTAAACCAAATGGATGCGCAAGCTAATGTTGGGCTTTCTCTGCTCACATATGTTCATATGGCAAAGCTCAGTTATAACTACAAGTATGCTAGAAATGTCATCTTTATAGTGGCATTAATTGAATCATCTGAGATATGCCCCCTATAGTAGCATTAATTGAATCAACCGAGATACGCCCCATAGTGTTGCATCAATTGAATCATCTCAGATACGTCCCATAAAGTGGCATTAATTGAACCATTAATGTTCATTATGATAGTTGATGCTAAAGTTATGCATTTGTTTTATCACAGACTTAATTTCAAAGAAATGCAATAACGGATTTCTGAATTGGCTAACAACCATGCATGCCACTTGCCGAATAATATTCATGTTGAAACCTATATTTTTAAAACGATTGACTGTATTTTTTTTATTATTCTATTGTCAGTATTGCCAACATTCCTTCTGAATTTATAAATTAAGACTTCATAACATTCGCGCTCCGATAGACCTTCCTGCAGAAGTGCTTTATGATTATATTTTGAATTAATTTTCGAAAAGCGAACGGTTTATTTGGAACTTGATTCAAAATTAAGTCGATAAACGCTAGAAAATGTTTAACACAGTTTATAATACTGGTTCCCCTTTTTTTGAAGTTCAGCCGTCAAAGGTTTATTCCGATGATATTTTTGTCATGGAAGATCTAAATTATTAGCCGAGACACAGCAAACCATTTATGACGATATACAGAAAGTGTGTATACCAAGACCGAACTGACGATGACACCTTCTCCACTTACTTCTTATATATAAATAGTACAGAATCCCAAATCATATGAGTCTGAAGTCAACATACTCGTAACAAATTCATATTTCGGAAAATCATAAAGTCGATATATACAAAGGCAAAATTAAGAATGATCAGACAGACAGACCCAAAAGACAAAAACAACAGATAGACCTAAAACAAATGAGGTGTAATTAGGCGTCCATGGACAGTAAGCATTACTTGGAAACTCGCTTCACCCACCATGCCTATCAACCTAAACAGAGATTTAGAAAAAATACGGGAATTGGCTGTGGTATACTGTACAATGTTGTACAACCAACAAGCAGCCGAAAAATATTATGGGTATTTCTTAATTAAGCTTATAATAGCATAAAAATAACAGAAAATACTTAACCCTTGGTATGCCGAGGACAAAATGTGCGGACAACAAATAGTTAGTATTTTAGTTATGTTTCAAGAGAATAGAACTTGGCATTTCATGTGAGTCGGTTCCTTAGCGATTCACACGAAATGTCGAGTCATGCTTTCTTGGAAAGATAAGAAAATGTTGACAATATTATGTATTAATATTTAAATATAGCATATAAAGATCCCAAAGCAGTGAACATCTTCTACTTCAAAGGTTTGATCATAGCAATACAGTTGAAAATCACTTTTCTATCAGTAATAATCTCTTATCTATGATCGTTTACAAAAAGAGACTTTGAAGCCAAAAAATTAACCAGAATACGGGTTTTTTGTGTCTTCTAAGAAGTATCAAGGTAATATGTTCGGTATGTAATTATTTATTTTTAAGGATTTATAATAATTTAAAGAGACAATAACTTTTATGTAAGTGGTAGTCTGCTGAATTCTAGTGAGTTAACCACTGGAGTTAAATATGTTCTTTCCTTTTATCTGTTTTATACGATAACTTTCTACGACACGTCTATTAACTGATTACATAACTTTTTGAATATTTTTATTACTTTTCCTGGAAAATAGGACCGTATTTCACACGAACCGTTTCCTTAGAAGATGAGTTTCATGAAATGCCAGTTCCTGTTTTCTGGGAAAATAAAAACAATATTTGTTGACTGCTAATTTTATCACCAGCATGATAAGTGTTAAGAATTTTCTGTTATCACATATTCTTTATTGCATTTGGCATGATAACCTACATTTATTAAATGTGCGATAACGTGTTCCCAGTAAATTGTTTACGATATCGGCGGGTCAAACTATTCAGACTGATAACCCAATATAATGTTACAGTATTTTGATTGGAAACAATGTATTTTGAACGGAAGGCACGAGCTGATAATAGAAAACAATGTATTTTAAATGGACAGAGGTAATCAGTCAGCCAGCTCGCCGTGTTATAGTGACGTTATTAACAACTGCGTAACACGAACGATATGGCGTAATGTAACGCACTTTAGAGCTAGAAACACCATCTGTTCAACATCACTTTTGGTCATTTTCAGACGTCGATGTGCTACTTATCTCAGCCTACTCATTTTGCCATAGCATCTTGTCCTGTTAGTGATTTTAACGACCATAAAATTATCCTAGCTGCTTAACTTTAAAAACAAAGCTATCGTAATATAATATTAGTGAAACATTTTATATAATTTTATCGTCAACAATTTGAATTAATTTCTAAACAAACTGTTAGCTTAAAAAAAAAACCCTACTCTAATAGGTCTGTCGCAGCCCGAGTTTTATGAAGATAGCCGAAGTGTCAAAGCTTTTTGGGTAAAGCTAGCTGGTTTCCGCCATAAGTATAATCAATTACATGTTCCCTAACAAAAATGTTAAAAGCCAGGAATGATTCAAAGATTGATTTTTAAGAACCGTTCCAGAAGATTGTTATTCATATTAAAAGGACAGGCTATAGTGTAAATATTAAGCGACAAAGGACAGGCTATAGTGTAGATGTTAAGCGAAGGATTGCATGCTTAGTCAGTAACCCGATCAAAGTTAACAACTTTGCTACCCCTATCCTTCAAATGCGCGACGGTAGGTTGATTCGCAGACTTAATGACAACTCAGTTCTCATTCTTTATTAAGCAGACTGTGTCTGATCTTACTCGTTTGTGGTCGGCTCACCGTGGTTCTACTAGTCTGGTTCTTTTCCTCTGACTTTACGTTCGTTTGTAGACAAACCTTTGTCTTCGTTTTACTATAGTGTTTAAAATTAATATATCTTTTGCTTCATTGCAGAGTTAGGGAATCCCTACGAAGACCGAAAAACATATGCAAACTGTCTGATTATCAGATGTTTTTTTCAGAACAATTAAAACTATTGTTAATTGATATAAAATGATAGGCTATAATATAGATTTTATGCGACCACTTGCAAGCATTGTGATTAACGCAACCAAGCTTAATAACCGTTTAATTTCACAACGTTATGTCGGCGCGCAGAATAAATGACAACTCAACCCTAAATCTTTTTTTTCTAAAAGGCCTTAGCCTAACCTAACTTTTTTTATGGTGGCCTTACCATCTCAACAGTATCGATTGTGTTCCATATGCCGACAAAGTTAAGGCGCTGAAATGAAGTAGTTGTGGTCATGGTACCCAAGCCATAATCCAAACTCATAAATCCGTAAACGAATGACGAATCCGAATTGTTCAGACCAACAGACATGGACCCCCAGAATAAAGGGTGTACTCAAGCGTCCGCGGATAGTAAGCATTACTTGGTAAGCAAACTTCGCCCACCATGCCCATAGGCCTGAACGAAGGAACTGTAGGTAGAAGCGTATGTCCGGGATTTCAGAAGTCTACTTATGGCACGTCATTGACAAAAACAATTCTGGAAACTGCCACACTCTAGGGATTGACCAGATCATGAAGTGAAAACGCGTATTTACTCATCTCCACAACCTCTGACGAGCACAGCAGCGGATACAGTACTTCGTCTGTTGACCTTGGTCTGAAAATCTCCCAAGGGACAAGACCGCAGTGATAGTTTCACTGCTATTCGCTGTAGGAACTACAATTTGATAAAATCTAGCACGAGCTGTATTAATATTATTGCTTTTAAAGTTGCAGTATGAGGCTTTGGTTCCTTCATTGTCAGTTGGCATTTTAAAGCATGACACCTATTTTGTCTGTTGATTGATAATAAAATAATTATTTGACAGCATTCTACAACTTTTGCTAGCCACGTTAGAAGACAAATGAGCATTTTGTTCTTCTGAGACAATGGCGTAGTTAAAAGAATCGTGACTAGATAGTTGGCATTTATTTAAATGTACTAAAATAGCTCAGCAGGTCTAATAATCCGATTTTTAACGTTAGTTTGTTCTCCCAAGATATTCATGTTTTTAATCAGTACAAAAAAATGGCAGTAAGGTCATAATCACGAAACACAAATTTTCCGGTACACAGTATGAAGGAGAGATAAGGAAAAACCAATGGCAAAACGAAACAGTAAATTTACAATGATCGTCGTACGAACAGAGTACTATAACAGAAGTACCGCCTTGCCTTGTAATGGTAAGCTGAAACAAAAATAACCGGGTGGGGTAGGGGCGTACACTATTTTTAGCCACGCTGCGGAAAGACTGAAAAGGAAACACTCATTAAGAACATGTGTACGCAAGAAATTAACTTGATAACGACTGCATCATGTCATTTATATGGATTGAAGGAAATCGGGTTCCATCATGCCAACAGCGAAGTCCATGATCAACAGATTAGAGCATTTACTGTCCGCTACAGAATTATTTGGCAGTGGATATCGATGATCACCATTGATCAGACTGCATTCGTAACTTAATAGTGACCTTTGTCGAGCGAATTACGAAATAAGATAATATCTTGCTGCTTCTGCAAACCAAATGTCAAGGTCACGTGCTTAAAAGATTAGTTTACGACAGTATTATTTTTATATTATTTTGCTTTGCAGTTGTGAATAGATTCTAAAAGAAGTGACATTTGAGAGCAACAAAAACACCCACAAAACTGAACAAAGAGGAAGTGCCAAGTTTTCTGGGCCAAATAGCTGTAGATAGAAAGGAAGGCAATGATCAGGAATCGATACTTTTACCTTCACCTTCCGTCCCTAGACACCAAAGGAAAAGAAGGACGCACTTAAAGCAACGGCACTATAATTAAAACACTACAAGCAGAAATCCAAAAGGACAGCTTCTTTCCCAAACTTTGTCCAAATGGCTATCCAAAATAAAAATTACACCAGGACATACATGCAGACATACAATGACAGAAATAGTAAACCACAGTAGACGCACCGCCTTGGAACGGTCAGTAAAAATATTACTTGGGGGCTTAAATCGATTTTACGTGGCCACAACCCTCGCCCTTAGTTCAGCTGTGGTATACAAGACATTTGTCCAGTCCGCGTGAAGGGTTCCTAACTCATCAGTGCAACATCTTCGAGTCGGTATGCGAGCTGAACAATAAGTTTGTATTTTTATAGAACATTTGAACCTAGGGTGAAGATCTGGTGCTAGTAAAACCGGTTTCATTACGAAAACACGCCTATTCAAATATACTGAAAATTTTACCACAAAACAAAAAAAAAAAAAAAAAAAAATAAAAAAAAATAAAAAAATAAAAAAATAAAAAATAAAAAAAATAAAAAAATTCAGATAAAAATTCTGTTATTTTTCATATTTCTGCTCAAAACATATATTGTGGGTAATCGTTAGAACCGCCTCGACGAGGCGGTTCTAACGAGTACCACAAAATATGTTTTGAGCAGAAATAAGAAAAAATAATGTATACCCGTGTAAACCCCAGTTTTCTATATGAAAGTGGGGTTTTAGGGTAAAATTATATAGGCATGTTTTCGTGATGTTACCGCTCATCCGCTTGTTTAGTTTTTACTTCTGACCGGTCTAAGTTCTGGTTTTGTTTGCAGTTTAGACATACTTGAAGTGGATATATAAACGATAAAAGTGATTCACATAAATCAGTCAGGAATAAAATGCATAGTCAAAAGAAAACGATTTGCATTAATCAGACAACCTAAATGCACAGATGCAGGGCAAAATTCATTTGTATAAATTAGACAGACTTAAAATATATGAGGAAAAGATAAAATTGATTCGCAAACATCAGAAAAACCTGATGTGTATAAGTGAAAAAAGGCAAAAATGGTTCAGATATTTCAGACACAAGGTACTACCAATTCGGTTAAATATATTCTCTGTCATACAACATAACGTCTTATCTAAGCAAAATCAGCCTGTGCCTCTGATGCATTCCATGGGCATTCTATGTGCACTACATATGAATCTTGTATTACGGAATTACCCTGAATATCAAACATATTCACCCCTTATTACATTTATCCTTGAATTTGAACTAGTAAATTTTACCGCCTGCTGATAAGCTAAAAACTCCTGATCGGACAGGACAGATAGGCTAAGCAATAGTGCAGACTCTGGTCAGATGCCGTGTTCTGTCGTGTTATGTAGGGTCAGATATGGGTCTACGTATTTTGTTCAGCCTATCTGTCCGAATACTTATGGTTTATGCAAATATGGAAAGTTTATTAAAAGAATGGAAAGGACCGCCAGTCTCAGAAATTCCATTATACACCTCATTAGATTTATGTCTGCGAAACCGTCATTACATTAACCAATAAGTCATATTAATGCAGTGAGACATAAATAATGTAATTTCACACGCCATAAACTATTTACCAACAGAAGTGGAAACGGATGTGGATAAAGTCCATCTGATCAATTGATTGACTTAAACAAGCACCGGCCAAGTCAACTATACGGTTAATAAAAGACGCATTATTGAGCTGATAGTTTTCAAATCACAAACTTAACTACTTGTTGTTTTTTTTCTTTATATAAAACAAGCACTGGCCAAGTCAACTATGCGGTCAATAAAAGATGCATTATTGAGCTGATAGTTTATAAGTCACAAACTTAACTGCTTATTTTCTTTATATAACAATCTGTACAATGATGCTTTAGCATATTTCAATGCAATACATCATATCTGACAGGAGCTCTTACAGTCAATTCCTGCATTATCTAATAAAGCTTTTACCCTGCATGTGCAAATAAACCGCAACGTGAGAAACGGATACAATTTGCCATGTGCACACAGCGAAGACTTAAATCAACCTGCGCATCCGCACAATCTGATCAGAATATTCGTTGTCCTTATAAAGAAACTTTGCATCCTTGACTATCCAAAACGCGCCTGCTGAGGATTCTGATCAGCCTGCGCATTCGCTGTGCGCACACATTCAAAGAAACGATTCCTGACGTTGCGCTTCAATGTACAACAGTACAACCGTGTACGCACAACTGCGTCAGTTATTGAGGGAAGGTCAGCTTAACAAGCAGGCCATTGATCAATCCAGTTGACAAGTATATTCAGAGCTACTACCAAACTGGAAACGGTGCATGCAAATAGGAAGTTAAAGGAAATAAAAGTTAGTACTAAATATTCTATAACTGAATAAAAGGGAATAAGGAGTAAGAACAAGTTACTGCAATGTATTGAAAATTGGACTGTGATTAAAAGTGCTGTAAGTTTAGAGCCGTTAAGATCCTGAGATGGGAGCAAAACTATGATCTTTGACGTTATTAACTCGCAACTAAATTTTTTATTAACAGAAATTGATATGGTTACATTGCTTTTTACATGAAATAAAAATCAGGTTTATATGAAAAGAAAATGTAATTACAAAAACACCTGCAACTGGCTTTTATTAAGAGTGCCAGCTAGGCTCAATATTCAGTGTTAATCCTTTGCAAAGCGGGCAATTAAATAAAAGAACGAAAAAAAAAAAAAAAAAAAAAAAAATAAAAGAAAGATCTTATATAACTAATCATAAGGTTATTATTATTATTATGGCATCTTTTTTTTGCTGCAATAAATTAATACGTATTATGCAGCTTCATTACGAAAACATGCCTATTCAAATATACAGAAAATTTCATCTTCAAAAACTGAAAATTTTCAGGTAAAAAATTTTGATATTTTTCATATTTCTGCTCAAAACATAGATTGTGGGTATTCGTTAGAACTGTGTCGGCAAGGCGGTTCTAACGAATACCCACAATGTATGTTTTTGAGCAGAAATAAGAAAAATATAGTATACTCCTGTAAACCCCAATTTTACTATATAAAAGTGGGGTTTAAGGGGGTCAACATTATATAGGCATGTCTTGATGCTGAAACATCGCTGTTCTCAGAATCGCAGAATGACAGTAGAATGTACTGCGTACAAATGAAGGAACTGATCAGACTGCTCCATTGTCACTGTTGCACTTACAAGACAAAGCGCCATTTTAGTGTTACAGATTCTTTAATCTTTTATGAATACGAGGTGTCAAAACCATAGGCGCCAAAATACTTCAAGCTATTTCAAATTATATAAAATCCTAAATTATAGAAGCGAATGTAAATGATATTGGTTATTTATCACCAACGGAACATAATTGCTTTTGAAAGTGATTTTTTTTTTCAAGTACAGTTTTGATGTCGACAGTTTTATTTGTATCAGGGAATCATTACTTGTTCCATCTTGTATAAATTTTAAGCCTTAGAACCCATGTAGGCGAAGTTATAAAATGGAATCAATAATAAACTTCTTATTGTTCACAGAAAATAAGAATTTTATTTCATTTAGACCGGGGACAATTTGAATAAAATATCAAGTCCTATTTTCTATGACAAAAAATGCAAAAAAAAAAACAACAAACAAAATAAAAAAACAAAAAACAAAAAAACAAAACAAAAAAAACAACAACAACAACAACAAAAAAACAACAACAAAAAAACCCCAAAAAAACAAAAACAACAACAACAACAACAACAAAAACAACAACAACAACAACAAAAAACAACAACAAAAAACAAACAAAAAACAACAACAACAACAACAACAACAACAAAACAAAAACATTTTACATGTTGTCTACGTCTGCTGGCATCTGATCTGACTGTACACTGTTTGCTCAGGCTTGTCTATTCCAATATATTCCAGTATTAAAGATAAATTAACACAGCATCTAAGATTTGTTCAGGGGAATGTATACATTTTCAAGGGCTGTCAAAATCGTTATCACTCCTATACTGAAAAGGTGGTCTACTCTAAAAGAAAAAAAGAATTTTTCCCAATAGGAGCAAATTCTTTCCTTTTAGAATAAACCCCTTTTCAGAGGAGGATTTGTTTGCAGAAGAACAAAATCCAGCCACAAATGTTTGTAAAAACTTGCGGAAAATACGCCATATGTATCGGTACCCTTAAAGACATCAAAATAAGATGTATCTCAGTCATTAGTCTTATCAATGATAAGAGACTGGGCACAACAGAACTTAGTAAACAATTTACAGGTAGAGGTCCAATTGGGGAATTTAGTACTGGCTTAAATATCTGGTCCATACAGGATATCCCTCCAAAATATTTATTACCCCTCATTACCACCCCTGCTGGGATTTCATAATCATCCCTACATGACACGCTTTTTGGTATCTCTCGCATAGCACCAAGGAAAGGACAATAAAATCATTAGTGAGTGGTACCACTTTTGGTATCATTTTAGCTACGTCTTTAAATTGATACACACCGTGATTAATGTCAATAATAACAATCATTAGCAAGTGCCTAGATATTTCAAAAATAGCCTATATGAATGACATATCTTGTCGAGATGCTTATCTATAGCCAGTATCTGAATAAATGCTTGACCTTTCAATGAACGTTAATGTCTTAATAATTAATAACAAAATGGAAGATATCGGAATGGTGTTTAAGAGTTTAAAGCATGACAGGGTGACTGGATGTGAGAACAAAGAATTGATGCTTCGTTTGAAAAGATGCGGTTATTGCCATCTTTTGAGCCGCAACGTGAGAAAACGTACATGCTAACATGAGCGTCCAGCGAAGACTCAGATCAGCCTGCGCATTGACGCAGCCTGATCACAGTTTTCGATGTCCGCTTGAAAAATTTTTGCATTCTTGGCTTTCCAAACTGCGGTCAGTGAAGATTCTGATCAGACAGCGCACATGCACAGGCTGATCTGAATCTTCGCTGGGCGCATATGTCCGAAGGTACGTTTTCTTACGTATCGGCTCAATTGTTTTGTGTATGTTTCAGACTTTGGGGCGCAATTCAATACAAGTAGGTTGTATTATTATCAAATTAATCTGATATGACAATGTTTTTAACTTGTGTACGGCAAAATCTGTTCCAGCGATCACCTATTTTAAGTAATCGGTTGTGTTTTAAGGGCAGTTTTTATATCCGTTGATAAGCAAATATATGGAAATCTATAAACAGCGAGCAGCTATCTTAAGCAACTCCTTTTTGTCTTCCCCACAGTTGCTTGCTTAGCACTTTCAGCCCGGCAGACAAATACATATACATTTGCAAACAGTGCAGATCCAGATGAGACGGCTCGTCACGAGCCGTCTCATCAGGATATACACTGTTTGCCATTCTTTTATTGATTATTGACTGAAACCCCTGTTTGCAGCAATAGATGTGACCAAACTCGCAGATGTGGTAGAGTCCATCTCATAAACTCAGGGCTGAAAATGTAAACGCAGTTTTGACTGTATTAGAAGAAATTCTTGTGTTGTTTCCTCGGCATAATGACGCAGTTGTAATATTCCAAAATAGTGAGGATGTCCGTGAAGAGCACTATCACAGAACATAGCCTACCACTGACACCAAGAGGAAGAGTGCCAATGATACAAAGAGGATGAGTAAAAAACTACGACGGAGAGCACATACTTTACAAACCAACGAAAAACGAAGCAGCCAGCTTCCTCTTCCACGAAGAGGCGATCGCAATGCCAGGCAGGAACCCAAAAACACAATAATATGACAGAACCAAACACGAAACAATCATGAAAACATGCTAACGGTGGTCCAATACAGACTATTTGATTTTATTAAGTTGGCCCTACATTAGAGAAACGCGTTGTATGTTTTTGCAGTTCAGTCTTCGTTTGCCCAACATGCTTACTAACGTCAGATCACAGACTGATGACCTATCAACGGGACCAACGTACAGATAATATAGATTCATGGTGTAACGACGGTTCAACGTTGCTACAATAGATAAAAATGATGGTCTAACGACGATTTAACATTTGCACGACAGAACACAGACTTAGGTTGAAATAACGGTCCAAGGCCGACTCAAAATTGATTAAGACCGCATAATCTGAATTTTCATTTTCTTTTCTTTTCTTCTGCGTTTCCAACGTTCTTAATTACCTTCACATTGTTCTTAATTACCTTCACATTGTTCTTAATTACCTTCACATTGTTCAGTATACAGCATATATAGGCAGTTTACTGACGATAAAACGTTTTGTCGAATCTCTCTAAAATAGCAGATATTATGGGATGCTGATTTGATGAAAATCCACAGGAAGTCTACAAGAAACATTAACCGCTCGCTTGGCTAATTCAACAGACGACAAATTAGTCATATTTTTCTTATTTTCTTTTTCCAGAAAAACTGCTGAAATTTTACTAAGAGTACTAAGCATTATTACATTTCCATTTATTCTGAGAGATGAGAAAACATAAAGTACATAATGTCATTAGTGGAAATTCGTTTTGTTGATTCACCGACAAATAAGTGGTGCAGATATATGAATGATACGATAAACCCACTCATTTAGGTGATTGGATGGTGTCAAGGGGCTGCTATACCAGCAGCAAACGGGGGAAGGGGCCTATTTTTGCACTATTATTAGCTCCTGTATTTCTCTCTTGAAGATCATGTGAGCAAATACGCACTTATTTTATTTCATTCTGGTTGTGCATGCTCGAGGTCGTTTTAACTTGGATGGTGGGTTTAGGGTTTGTGGCGTCTTCTGTGCGATATTATAATGTTAGAATGCATTGACCGCTACAACAATGCGTTACAAAATAAGGCAAGTAAGATGTATAGAAATGTTTACTGTTCCCAAGAGGTTCTTCTTTTGTGGTTCCTCTATGTGTAACTGTACAAGTACTGTTTGCGTTTTATGCTTAATTTTCTCACACATTCCTTGATTTCCACTGTCGTTCTCTATAGTGGCGAGTCTATGGTTTGGATTGTCTCCTGTCCCGGATAATTTTACGACTGACTGATATTCTGTGTCCTGGTTCCAGTTTTGACAGCGACACGAAATATTTATATACACACTGATGCCAAGTGTCTCAAAAAGGGACATTAGCGGACAGTTTTCCATTCCTCCGTGGTTGTTCTTTTGTGGTTCCTGTGTGTTCGTTTCATTGGTAACTGTCCAGGTATTGTTTGCGTTTTGTGCATACTTCTCTCACATTCCTTGTTTTCTGCTGTCGATGACTTGGTGCGCCTATCATTTGGACTGTGTCCTGTTCTGGATAATTTTACGACTGATTGATATTCTGTGTCCTGGTTTCAGTGTTGCTAGCGACACAAAATATTAACACATTGATGCCAAGTGTCTCATAAATGGGACATTAGCAGACAGTTTTCGTTCCAAGGAGGCTGTTCTTCTGTGTTTCCTTTGTGTTCGTTCATTGGTAACTGTCCAAGCATTGTTTGCATTTTGTGCCACCATGCTTCAGATTCCTTACTTCTATTTTTAATGCTTTGTTTCTTAGAATCGATACCAAATTCATGTTCTTGAAATATGTCATTACGAGAATAAGCCTATTCAAATATACTGAAAATTTTACCACCAAAATCCAATGAAAGTTTTCAGATGAAACATTCTAAAATGTTTCATATTTCTGCTCAAAACATACATTGTGGGTACTCGTTAGAACCGCCACAATCTATGTTTTGAGCAGAAATAAGAAAATAATGTATACCCCTGTAAACCCCAGTTTTACAATATAAAAGTGGGGTTTAAGGAGGTCAAAATTATATAGGCATGTTTTAGTGATGTTTTGGAATTAATTAATTTATTATTACATATCATTGATAGGAGATCATAACTGTTAGATAAGTAGTATTCTACTGAATTGCAGTTGATCAAATATTTAAAGTTTTAGACGCGAACCTTTGTTTTTTTTTATTTTTTTTTTATTTTTCCAAGAAAACAGGACTTGACATTTCGTGCGAGTTGCCTCCTTAAGACAAATGGCAAAACTGACAAAATATTTATCATTTTTTGTCGGCAAATGTTGTCATTAGTGTAATAAAGCTGAAGAAATTTCTATTATTTTTTATGCTATTAGAAGCTTATTTAAGAAATGGCCATAACAATTTCTCAGAACCTTGAGCCAAGGGAGTTTTCTGGAATTGTCCAATATAGTAGGTTTGGATCGCGGCCTGTCCTGGACAAGTTGTGTTTAAAAAGGGGACATTGGAGATAGTGTAAACCAGATCATAGTCTGATCCGAGAACACATAGTCTGATCCGAGACTACACTGCTTGCATTAAGTGTTTTCACATTAAATATAAAATTTATAACATCCCTGTATATCGATAAGATACGAATGAGCAAAATCCTGAAACCGAACTTTCAGCGCTAGCATCAGCGTAAAACTTCCAGCAGACGACATTTAAAATTACTTTTTCTTACTTTTCCCAGAGAACAGGTTTTGACATTTAATGCAAATTGTCTCCAATGGAGACAATTTGCATAAAATGTCAAAACTTGTTTTCTGGGAAAAATAAGGAAAATATAATCAATTTATCGTCTGCTGAATTAGCCCATAGAGTGGTAAAGATTGATCATATGGATTGTTGCATTGACCGTTTTTCGTCATTTGACTGAGATCAAAGTTGAAGTAAGTGGATTTGTCATCCGTAATGGAAATGTATATTACAAACAAATGTAAAGTAGATTTTTAGTACAAAAATGACATTACGAGGACATTGGTACATTAGCACTTACACATTACCAGTATATAACATTCATTTAGGTAGGAGCTTAGGCCAATGGACAGGCGTAATTTTCTTACTGTATAATCTGTTAAATGCTAGGATTCAGATGTTAGTATTCACTTTGTTCTGATTACTTTTCCTCTTGATTCACGTGTCCGTTATTTAAGGCCCATATATTTTGTATATGAATAGTGCAAAGAGACTATACAATGTGAATTGGCGGATTGTGCCTATTCTCATGTGTTGAAGTCCGCTTTTTTAAGGTCAGGATAATTCAAACTCGAAAAACAAAACAAAAACAACTAAAAACACGGTAATAGCCATACGCTCTAATACACCCCTGTAAAGCAGTTAACAAACCAAAAGAAACCAGATAAAAGCATTTTATGGGCCGCGCCCAGCGAAAAAGGGCCTTTGAGCATTCGCAAAATGCGCAGATTCAGATCATCCTGCATGTGTGCAAAGTATCAGCCGGCCTTCGCTCACCATTCATACATTCTGTAATGTACTATGATTCTGTTAGCGGACAGCGAAGGCTCTGATCAGACTGCGCGGTATGCGCAGTCTGATCTGGGCCTTCACTGTCCGCATATGCCCGAAGACACGTTGTCGCATGGCGCGGCCTGTATAATATTAAATTATTCGGGCGTATTCTTTAGCACTCTCAGGCCAAGTTCAGCAGACGACAAATTGATGATATTTCTTTTATTCCCAGATAACAGGCTCCGACTTTTCAGACAATTTGCATGAAAGTTTAAAACCTATTTTCAGGGAAAAGGAAAAAATTATCAAAATGTCGTCTGCTGAAATTTTCAACCCAGCATTCTAAGCGTAGGGATTTAGTAGCAATGCCCAATCTGCGTCATGTGTATTTTATTGTAAAAATGAGACAATTCAAATATGGCTTCTGACATATGACAACTGAAAATGTTGATCAGCCTGACACCTGCTTAATGTCTACACCGATAGTTAATATAATGTCTTGAAAGGAGACCTTGTGAAGGAAGAGTAGCTGGTGATAATTCTGAGATAAATTTCTCCAGTAATCCATAAAAAAAAAACATATATTAGTGGTACTCGTTAGAAACGCATCGCCGAGGCGATTCAATGAGTAACCACTACATACGTTTTTTTTATGATAATGAAATAAGAAAAGTAATTCTCTTCTAGTACTCAGTCTTAACAAAATATAAATAAAAATACCCAGAAAATGCCACAAAAAGGAAGCACAGCTTTCCCCTTGCATTAACCCATTTATGCCGAATGAACTCTTCTATCTTCACTCTTCGGATGGGTCATTTCCAATTTAAGGGGTGTCCGGTTAGTTTTTATTATTAGCATGTTTTATAGAAATACAAACAGTATAGACCCTGATCAGACGCCGCGTCTGTTCTGTGTCTACACTGTATGCCAGTGTGTCTCTTTTGTGAGACACTAGGCATAAATGGGTCAAAGAAGGAGACATGGGGAACAAATGATGCCAAAACAAACCACTGACGCACAGAAGAGAATAATTGCAGCAGCGGAACCGCATTGGAACGGTCATTAGAATAACTACTGGGACTTAAAACCGGTTTTACCCGCGCGAAACCTCGCCCTTAATTCTGATGCAGCTCAAAATTACAAACATGTAAGCATTCTATATAAATCTATAGCGGGCCGTTATCAGCCCGTCAGGGTAGCTGACGGGCCGATAACGGGCCACTTTAGATTTATAAAGAATGTTAGCAGAGGTATGTTCGGTCCGCTAAGGTCCTTAACAAGACAAATTATCTTGACGGCTGTATGGTGTATATATGCAAGCGGATCTAGTTCTTCTATGATAGCATGTGTCTTTATTCTGACCCTATTTACTTGGTAGAGATCAGTAATGTTTACAAGGTTTATATAAATGGACCAAAGGTATCTGTGGTTAATCAGTTGTCTGGCATCTAATCACAGCATGTAACCAATGTTCATATAAAAAGGTACTTTCTGTTTCATTATCATGTCGAGCTCTGAACATTTTTTTTCGGTTCATGTCCGCCCAAATTAATAAAATCTGTTCCTGATAAACGCGATAGAGTTAGATCAAATAAACTCATAGAATAATTGCGAAACCAGGTAATCCACATATTTTTATGTTGTGTTCTTTTTACAAGTTATGTTCCTTGAAAAAGAAATACATTGAATATTGAGTGTGATGAAGGCTGCAGTCAGTAGTTGGTCGTTATTTGACGTTTATTTTTCTTTATCATTTATTGTTCTGGTATATCTCGATAAAAAATCTGCACATTCTGTAGATTGCCAATCGAGACGTACAAAATAGATTTTGAGGCACTCAGGAAAACCTACAATCACAAAAAAACAGCCCCTACTAGGCTCCGGATTGGGGGTTAGTGTGAGATAATCCGGAGGAATTGTAAAGGAGGAGTATTTGATCATATTCCGGAATTATGTTTTCCAATAAAAACGTGTGTTGTTTAAAAAAAAAAAAAAAAAAAAAAAAAAAAAACAAACTATGTCAGCTTCTAATGAGTACCCACACCATATTTTTTTACGGGAAAATAAGAAAACGTAAGAGTTATCACCAAATACTCCTGTTAAATACAACTGCTAATAATCCTAACACAAAACACATCCTCGCAGACGGAATAAATAAGAGAAGCGCAGCTACAACATAATTAATCCTTGGAACGTTTACCAGCAAAACTGTTAGAAAGGTGGAAGAGGGCGTTGCTTATACCTTGTCTTCACACAGTTCCAGCTACATATATTTTTTTCAGCCCGTGCGACCGGAAGAGGGAACTGGTTGGTTAGCTTCTTTCGGTTTGTGGCTTGTATTTTGGCTGGAGTAAAAATACCCCCCCCCCCCCCGCCTCCACCAACACTCCTCATAATTCTCCTACTGACCGTTCAAAGATGGTTCCTTTGTTCTTCTTTGTGCATCTGTGGTTTCATATGTGAGGTTTGAGGTTTGTTTTGTCATTATTTGTTCCTCATCTCTCCTTCTTTTCTTGTCTAAGGGAGGCTGTGTGTCGAGATTAAAGGCTCCTCAAAAATAGATATTTTATTATCCAAGAAATGTTTAATAAATGATATATGGTATAAATACTAGCATAAAATGTGGCACCTTGCAGCTTGTAAAATTTCAGTTAGTCTCTCGTTCTTGAAAATGAAATGATTTTTATCGTATCTCTGAATTAATGTTGCCAACATCAATTTAGAGTCACAATAAAAAATCGTTTCATTTTGGATCCAGTTTAAAAACGAGCCTGGACTAACTGAAATTTTACAGGCAGTCAGATGCCACATTTTATGATCGTATTAATTTCTTTTTTTTTGCAATTTATCAAACCTTTCTTGGATAAAAAACATGTCAATATGGAGCCTTTAAGGCATTTCTTAGGTATCGCCACTTATATTTCTTTTTTAACCCAAATAAGCCTAATAGACTTTCCCATCCATATACATTGGATGAGTCCATTTGCCTTTTAAAGGGTATCATGTGTATTTTTTTCATTTTTGATCTATTTGTAATTGAAATTCCTGTAAGCAAACAGTGAAGAACCTGATCAAACGATGCGGCGTCTGATCTGGGTTTGCACTGTATGCCTATGTCCCACAAAAAGGGCGCTAGACTTAAATGGGTGATCTGGGTTTGCACTGTATGCCTATATCCCACAAAAGGGGCGCTAGGCTGAAATGGGTTAAATGTCAGCAAGTAAACATAGCATCAAAATACGAAATAACACGGGTTATACCATTCGAAACACATAATGCTACTGCTGATTCCTATTATATACACAGAACATAGAGATTTATGATTTTCCTTCCGTTCTTCTGTTCTCGATCAAACTATTGTTAAGCTAGTTGATATCTCAAGGTTGCTTTCTTCTAACTATGAGTTAATTGTAAGCACATATACGCGTGTATGTACGATTAATCGTGTAAGTATATATTTTCCATTTCGAGTGGTGAAGATTTGAAGATAGATGAACTTTTTCTGCCTTGCCTTATCAAAAGCTGTCGTAGTGTTATCACAATTATAAATCCAGTTATCCAAGAAAGGCCACAATCATAAAGGCACCGAAAGGAGAAGTGACTGAAGAACACACAATGACAAGAGACTAATGCAATAACCGACATACAAGCAATGAAGAACTTCAACAGAGGAATCGCCTTGGAATGGTCAACAACAACTACTGTGCTTTCGACATCTTTCAGAAAGTCGGTTTTTGCTTGGCGCTTTACACAGAAGAAGTAAATTTGCAAACTTTAGTCATGATTTAATAAAAGAAGATTTGTCGTAACTACCTATACACAAAAAAGTTTTATTCTGGGCATTGGTCTTTTAAAAATTCACATATTTGTCAGTTTTTTTCATAGTTAAAATTAATACAAATTATGCAGAAACGTTTAGGGTAGGTAACTTGGAGGCAGATTTGCAACAAGTTTCGCTTGTTCAAGTTTTCTAAAATTTTCACAATATTGTTGAGAAACACCAATAATTTAAATTCAGTAAGGTAAAGTAAAAAGAAATATTTTCTAAGATTAAAAATTCCAAATAAAGTCATTTTACTATAGAAATTGCATAGGTCAGACCAATTTTTGGTCGTAAATTTAATTTAGGGTAAATGTTTGAGAACTAATCAAATGATTTCTGATAAGATATGGTCAATCAGTGCAAAATATTTTCATTTAAAATAAAACGCTCAAAAAAAACAAAACAAAACAAAAAAAAAAAAAAAAAAAAAAAAAAAAAAAAAAAAACAAACAAACAAACAAAAAAAAAAAAAAAAACATCTTTCCGAGTGATGTCGAATGGACTGTCGGGCTTAAATTAGTGTCTTGATTGAAACCTGACCCTTAGCTTCTGAAAAGGCTCCAAACATTCAAATAAGAATACAAAACCAATGAAATTGAAAACAGAAGGCAACGTGAAGAGCTATTGACGGTGTTGACAACAGTGTTAGCATGATAATAAGACGACATTATGCATGAAAACAAAACAGGAAGCAAAGAGGACAGCCAGATACTTTAACTTTTATTCCAAAACCACGTCCTAAGGATTTTTTTTTCGTATTCAACATACAGTAGTCTAAAGAGATACATTAGGTCTTGAAGCTTTGCCAGTTGGGGTTCCAGTTCTTGCGCACAAAGCTACAGGACGCGATCAAACACAAGCTTTACTATAGTCAAATGAACCATGCAATTTTCCTGTGTAATCTTATCACTTTTGTTCTTCCGTACAAATGCTTTATTGGATTCTGGCCCTTCAAACTTGACGTGTAACCAAACTATGGCATAGGACTAAGTCTGCAATCGTAGGAATTTCTGACTCATGACACTCTTGTAGCTGAAATTCAAATGTTGAAAATTGTCATCAAAATCAGAATTTCGTGGCACTTATACAGACCTGAAAAGTTCCTGAGAAATATAGCTGGTAAGTGGAACAATCAACATTAGAAACTTAAAGATACTGAATTTCACAGTTTATGAGCAAAAATTACCGGCTTGCTTTAAATTTTAAATTTGCAATATTTCAAAAATACAACCAGCATACTGAAACTATGCTTAACTTTTTGGCGTGGTATATACTTTCCGTTTAGAGTAGACCTCTTTTTGGAAGGGGCTTGGTATGCAGAAAAGGAAACAAAAAGTCACAAAAGTCGTCTCCCTGATGAAATATTGCGGAATATCCTTAAAAGCTTTTTTTTTCTTTTTTTTTTCATTTCAGTTACCCTATTATGCGTTCCGCTGACACTAGCAGGCAAGATATATCGGCAGTGGATATATGGTGAAGTTATGTGTAAGTTGACACCATACCTACAAGGTAAGTGCAAACAAATTACGACAGGTCAATGTGACATTTTATGATAGAGTGGGTCCTTTCCTATTTCGCACAGTGTCGAAACAGGTCTGTCGGTTCTGTCGTTTTTCAAAAAATCTAAAAAAGTTGCTTTGGAAACAAAAAATACACAAGAGAACGAAAATTGTTGTCTCGGAAGTCACGTCTGAAATGAATAAATAATAGACAAAAGTTACCCTTTGAAACATATAACCTAATATTAAGAATATTCGCTGTTGGAGTATCCATTCCCCTTACGCGTCTTTTAATATCAGTTGCCTGCTGATGTTTACAATCGATGTTATTAACCCAGGATAGGAAACTACAGACTTGGAGCCATTAACTCCTTTAAGGCTTAGCACTCTGGATAAAATTTCCATCAACCGAATGGAGACAATTTACATAAAATGTCAAACTTGTTTTCTGGGAAAAATATGAAAAAAAAAAAAAAAAAAAATATCAGCAATTTGTCGTCTTCTGAATTTGCCCATAGAGCAATAAAGATTAAAAAAATGATATCGGTTAGTGCAGCTCTGATTATATCGGCGGAGAAAAATGACACAGGTTTGTCAGTTGTCGCTCATTTATTTAAAGCCTGTATGCTTTGTATCTGAATAAGGATAATGCTGTTCAACTCTTTGGATTTCTTACTTGTTTTTCATATTTATGTGACGGGAAGCTAATACAGTTTCAGAGGAGATAACGCTTTTAAAAGTGCCTTATCTGCCGTCTGAAAATGGGTCTGTTCAAAAAGGAAGAAATTTGCTCCCCGTGGCAGTAAATTCTGTCTTTTTAACCCATATGTGCCTAGTGGAATCTTCTATCTTATTCTTTGGACAAGTCCATTTCCAATTCAAATGGTGTCTATTTCGTTTCCAGTATCTTGGCAAATCACACAAACATATATCTGCTCTAATCATACAAACACCTGTCTGGTATAATCATACAAACATATGTATAAGAAAGATAAGTAAACGATATGTACTAGAACCTTAGTTTTAATGTTGTTCGTCAGCTCTGAACTTTTAGTTTCTATGCTTTGTGTTTTATTTACATGACAGTTGTTCATGTACATAACGAGGAGTGTGACATTTCCTTGTATTTAGGATAATCTTATTTTGTTTTGTAAATAATCAAACTGCTTCCACCGTTTATTCTGTACATTTTCCCAATATACTTTTGTTTCACAAAGTTCGCTGAAGCAATGATTTTTCTGTGATTCGGAGGCCTTATCTTATCGAGTGCTTACATAGAAGAGTCAGTTTGCTCTCGGCAATACTGGGAGTCCATCTGTTTGAATATTAGACAACAAGATAATTTTATCTTTTCAGGTGTAGCTGTGACAGCCAGTACATTTACTATTACTGCTATGAGCCTTGACAGATGTTTAGCAATCTTACATCCTATGAAATTCCGGAAGTTCCGAAGTACTAGACACGTACGATTACTAGTTCTATTTGTCTGGTTAACAGGAATGTTACTTATGCTGCCTCTGTTGTTTGTGAACCAAACCAAAACTATTGTCATAATGGATGGCATGGAAATAACTTCTTGTACAGAAGCTTGGTCTT
This sequence comes from Anodontia alba, assembly GCA_964016985.1. Taxonomy (NCBI): domain Eukaryota; kingdom Metazoa; phylum Mollusca; class Bivalvia; order Lucinida; family Lucinidae; genus Anodontia; species Anodontia alba. The sequence goes on along the minus strand of OZ024836.1, from coordinate 36,396,296 downwards.
CATTACCGCAACGACGTGCTTATGATTTGAGCCTTTTATTCATAGTCTGTATTATTCCCGCTCAAATCGTGTTTGCATCTTATTTACTGATGGGCAAAAGACTTTGGGTCACAGACTCAACCTTAAAAGCGTCTGAAGAAACAAGATCTATTCATTCCGGAAGTTGTTCAGAAAAGAATGGCGCAACAGACACAGTGCGCGCCAATAGGCGGCGCATCGCTAAAATGTGTATCGTGGTTTCTGTCGTTTTTGTGGTGTGCTGGTTGCCTTATTATACAGTAAATATTTACTTGGATTTTAAAAGGGATAATGTTGCTGCTGATATAGTTCACTGGGGACTGCTGATAGGCCATCTGCATTGCATTACCAATCCTATTCTATATTGTTTTATGCACAAAACATTTCGACATTGTGTCAGAAGACTGCTGTCATGTTCCAAAACTCGATTTATGAGGGCTCCTTCAGGCTACGGCACGGTAAGATATATCATTATATCAGCTTTAACATGTGAAAAATACCTTGATCGTAAATTCGACCATCGAGGGCACAGATCAGCCTACGAATTCGTGCAGACTACTCAGCATCATCTCTGTCGCTGACATAATCTTTGAATAATTATTCTAACTCAGCTATTTAAAGGGTATTTGACTTGCCGAGAGCGAATTCGAAACGACGTTTATATATCAATAAATCCATCGAGCAGGAATCCTCTAGGTATTTTTCGCAGATTTCTAAAATAAGCTATTTAAGCACGCACGTATCTAATAAAAATATGAAGGTATTTGAATTATAAGAAATTAATTTTATTTTTGTGGATTTTATTGATTTGTAAACGCCGGGCTTTATGTTAAGTTTTTGATTCGCAGGTGCACTTACACACCAATAAAATCCACAAAAACGAAATTCATCCATAATTGAAGAATACATCGACAAACAGAGAACGCATTGATAAGACGGTGTCGAATGCACTCGCTGATCTTTGCCTTTTCTATTAACGTATGATAGACAGGCATTTTTCTCACGTCGTAGTTTATTCTAAAAGTAGGGGCGCACAGTGTGAGAATCAATTTTTTCATGCTGTAAGCAGACAGTTTAGTTCCACGCATAGGGTCTCTACATATATTTTCAGTTCCATATCTGAAAGCTGCAGACTGCTCATCACGAACAGAAAATTCACAAACCAGATTGTACGGGATCGAGCATTCTGAGCACGACGCTATACGATTTTTTATGCTCAACTCAGCTGACCATGAAAGTTTTCCTGTTAATAAAAAAAGTACTAACAGTTGCAAAATCTTTCTTGCTAAACATAGCTGAGCATGAAAATTTCTCTGCTAATAGATATGAACCGCAAAACTATTATTAGCATTTTCATATTTATTAGCAGAGAAAAACTTCATGCTCAGCTGAGTTGAGCCTGAAAAAAGTTTTATAACCTCGGGGCGCGGAGTGATTACATTCGGAATAATGTTGGTTCTCCTACAGTGTTCCTTCTAATAGCTTTAATTTAAGAGAGACAACGTTGGTGGCTTCTAGTCTACTTCCTCCCACGTCTTCCCCATTTGAACAGAGGCTTATTCTAAAAGGAAAGAATTTGCTCTCCATGTAAACAATTACTTCCCGTTGGTGAACCCCATTTCCGGAAGGGAGATCAAAGAATTTTTGGCACAGGGTTCTCCCTGATAGCGTGTCCATTCCCCTTAATGTCAGTATGGTAATGACGTAAATGAGTCGCAACGTGAGAAAATATACCTTCTGATATATGCGTCCAGTTTTCGTGGTCCGCATGAAGAATTTTTGCATCATAGGCTATGCAGAATGCGCCCACTGAAAATTTTGATCAGCCTGCGCAGGCTGATCTGAATTTTCACTAGGCGCACATGTCCAAAGGTACGTTTTCTGACGTTGCGACTCAAATATATCAAACAGCTATAATATCTTTGTTTTAAGATATCATTTGCACAGCTAATCGATTTCAGTTGCTAAAATCTAAAGTTAAAAACATCCGAACACCCAAAGGAATAATTGGTTCATTAAAATTCCAACTGTTTATTTCAACAGATGTTACCTTCCTAATGATAAATTTTTGATAGATATTTTATCATGCGAACACAATATATTGATCTTACACACAGCTTCATTTTGAACGAAAACTCCTGCACTACAGTGTGCAATTTGCGTAAATTCATACGGTACTAATAGTTTTGTAATTCTTCGCAGCATCTGACTGGGTAAACTAGATATGTTCGCAGTGTACCGCTAGTTGAATGACGTCACCGAATAACAATTTGTGCCAGGGCACAGCATTTGTTCGCCTATCGAAAACTCAGATCAGGGTGTACATCAACGCATTCTAAGCAGAACCTCTGTCGTCCGTTTGGAGAATGCTGGAAATTTTTGCTACCCATGGAACGCAAAGCAATGATTCTGATCAGTTTATGCAAGCTGATCTGTGTCATTGCTTAGCGGACATGCGGTCTTGTAGGAAATGCTGTGCTCTTGTTCAGTTGATTTGTAGCAAAATTAAGGCATAAATATACCAATATTTTCTGGACCCATGCACGTTTCCATATGTAACTTTCTCTACTGCATGTGAAAGAGAAAAAAAAGATGAAGAGCAGGTGTGGGCAACTAGCAAACAAACCCTATCATGCAAACTGCATTAGCAAGAACGAAAAACGCAGCAGACAGAACGATAATCATAAATCGATATAAGATACTTAAGGGTGTTGTTTTAAATAATTGTCAACAGGATAATTATGAATGATTGATAGAATACCAGTTTAGTCCCTTTTCACATCAAATGTCTGAGGGTCGATATGAAAAAAGTCTGTGACCAGCAATACTACGTTATTTTAGGGATTGCATACACTTGACAGATTTTCAACCCTTTGTACAAAATGAGCATCTATTGTGGGCCCATGTTTGTTCTCCTTCAGAAAAATATCTACTCTAAAAGGGAAGAAATTGTCCATCTTTTCAGAAGGCAGGCAAACCAGTTGACAGTTGCCTCCCTGAGAGTTTACCAGTTCCCTTTAAAACAAAAATCTAGATCTTACTGTTTTAGTGTGAACAATAGAATTGCTGCATATGAAGAGACTTAATAAAACCGAGTCTCAGATTTTCGTTCTTTTATGTGTTCTTTGTTTCCAAAGGCAACGTTTCAGATTTGTATTAAACACAAATTTCGATTGAATATGACGCTTTCTGACATACATTAGAATTCTCTCCGGTCCTATATTAACGGAGGTCAGTTATATGTAATTTAATTAACATTCCAGAGTTCAATATGGGTATCAAATTACTGACGTTGCCCAGTAAATTCATAGACGAATCTCATGTTTCCCGGTAAATTCATAAACGAATCTCATTCGTCCATACCTGCTTACTTCATGAAAACGACTCCTTATATATATCACATTATTAAATTCAAATTCAAATATGCTAGTTTCTGTTCTTGTTTTTTGAAGTTCACACCCGACTTATGAGATGTAAAGATTCTAAATTCCGTTATCCAGTAGCTGGTACCATTATTACCAGCAATTTATTTATTATTACCGCTTATTTAATTAGATCTCATCTCTAAAGGACCTAAGTATAGATTCACATGCCATATTGTCTTCAACAAATGTTGCATACAAATTGTGGAAGCTTTACAGGAAATCTTTACAAGGTGGTGTAATTGAGACTACGCTGTGTCTAACTCTTTAGTGTGTGTAAATTAAGTGTCTTCAAAATCATCGATTATGATGTTTTCATTTTACTCTAATAATTCAAGCCTTTTGTCGCAGAAACCTAAATTTTCTTTTCGATATCTGAAGCAAGGTATCCGAGACTTGGGGAATAAGCTTTAATTCTATCCGACAAAGACTTTCTATCCGACAAAGACGTTGTCATTGCATGATTTTTGCACTATGAAACATAGCCTACCAATGGCATCAAGAAGATTAGTAAACTACGAAGGACTTCAAACACGTCACAAACCAGCGAAAACTAAAATCCATCACAAAAACTTACCTATATAATGTTGACCCCATTAATAAACCCCACTTTTATATTGTAAAACTGGGGTTTACAGGGGTATACATTATTTATTTCTGCTCAAAACCATAGATTGTGGGTACTCTTAGAACCGCCTTGTTGAGGCGGTTCTAATGAGTACCCACAATCAATGTTTTGAGCAGAAATATGAAAATATCAGATTTTTTTTTCTGAAAATTTTCCTTTTTGGTTGTAAAATTTTCAGTATATTTGGATAGGCTTGTTTTCGTAATGCAGCCCAATCCCTCTACCCCAAGTAGGTGATCACAATGCCAGACAGGACCCATCAACAAAAAGAAAACAAACAGAACAAAACAAAACGAAAAACGACCCGCAGCAGGCCGCCAGAAGATCTCCCCCAACTACAAAAAAAAAAAAAAAAAAAAAAAAAAAAATCAGAACCATCGTTTTAGTAAGATCTACCGCCGAGTTTAAATCAATCTTACTGGTGCCAAGTTTTCACCCTAGGTCCAAACTTTGTAAAAATACAAAATAATTGTTGGTTCGTGTAGAGGCTCCCTAATATATTCAGTCAGTAAACCTAACAGAAAACAAATAACATGTTAATAAAATTAAATCACTGAAATAGCAAGGACCCATTATATGACCCATTAAATTGAGGCTTTCAATTTAACTTCAAGATACCTTGATGATTTAATAAATATTGACAATATTTACTTTGACCAAATGGTGGACTGGATATACAATACAGAACTCCAATTAAATAGAGCAAATTCTTCCGATACCGAGGCACCTTTTTTGGATTTGAATCTATGTATATCTAATGGTACAGTTTCCACCAAAATTTATGATAAACGGGACGATTTTGATTTTGATATAGTCAATTTCCCTTTTCTGGATGGCGATGTCCATGGCGTACCTCATATGGGGTATACATATCTCAACTTATTAGCTTCGCCAGAGCTTCTTCAAATCTTAATGACTTTAACTACCGTAAAAAAGCCCTTACTGCCAAACTTCTTAGGCAGGGCTATCGTTATTTTAAACTTAGGCGTTTTCGAAATTTTATCGCAGACACAGTGCCTTGTTAGAAAAATATAGCGTCAGTCTAAAAACACTTCTGCAACAAGGTATATCGGAACCAGAATTTTACGGTAACTTAGTGTGCAGACTGCATGCCTTGTTGTCAACCCAATTATTGTTGATGGCTATGCTTCACTCTTTAATTGCACGACGGCAGTTCGGGCCTCTGACTCAATGACGGTCTCTTCGTAAAACTTTAACCAGTGGGTTTGGGCTTGGCCCGCCGTGGTTCAATTATTGATTTTCATTTACTCTGGCATACAGTAGAATTAGCCATGACTACTCGTCTTTGTTTATTACAGTGATTAATTTGATTTTTATATTTTCGCTTTGATGCATTGACTGAGTTGGGAGCCTTTATGCGAACCGAATTTTTATGTGTTTCTGTATTAAGAGTAGCATCGGGACCCAGGGTGAAGTTAGCTAGCTGTAAAAGTGCTTTAAACCCCGCGGTGGTTTGCTCTACAGACCGTTCTAAGGCGGTGGTCCCGGTGTTAGTATTACTCTTTGTTGCTTTGTGGTTTATTCTACGAGGCGATTTGTTGTATGTCTTTCCGTGTGTCATTTTGCTCTTGTGTAATTCAGTCCTTTTAGTATTGCGATTACCTGGCTTGGGGAAGAGAGAGCTAATCTTAGTGCTTTTCGTACGTTTGTTAGATTTGTGCTTGTTTGGATTTGTCGGTTTCCTCTTCCTCTTGGGGTCTGGGAAGGGCTGCGGTTTGTGATTGTGACACTCCCTGGACTTTTCTCTTACCTTTTTTTTTTTTTTTTTTTTTTTCTTTTGAATGTTTACAACATCGAAACCTGTGGTTGAGATTTGGTAAAAGCGATTAAAATTCTCGGTAATTTTTACTATTACCGTTCTAAGGCGGTAGTTCTTGTGTTTTACATCGTTTGTATATCGTTTGTAAGGTTTTGTGGCCCCTCGCTGTCAAGTTCTCTATGTATTCTATCATTTAGGATCACTGGTTCGAAATCGACTTAGAAAATTGCGTAAAAAGCAAAATTGCTATATTCATTTCATAAAGAATTAAAAACAACAGCAGAAGCAACAATAACAACAAAAATGATTTTCATGTTACTTACCAAATACCAATAGCCCTGCTTTCACTGTATATCATGAAAGGTACACGGGGGTACACTTTACATATATTTTTTAACTTAATGATTTCAAAGTGGCGGCCTATACTCAACAAATGACAGCCATTTTCAAATGATTCCAATGTCATGCTCTCTCATGATTTATAGTGAAAACAGTAAGATGTAGGGATCCACATTTTTAGAGGGATTTTCAGGATTTTATAGGCTTTATACTGCTTTTCAGTTTTGATTTTTACTTCAGTATTCTTTGTGTACTGTATGAATGTCAGTGTATTTAAGAACCAAAGTCTACCTCATTTCTCATACTAAAGTCGAACTTCAATAGCTCGAACATCGTTGGGACCATTGAAATTTGTTCGAGCTATGGGTAGTTCAAGCCACTAAGGATTAATCACATGGTGCCAGGTCAGGAAGCAAATGACGATAATTTAGGGAAATCTTTTCGATCTTGTTAACAATAATGGTATGGTTGATTCGAACTCGTTTTTGAGTCCCTTGAAATTCTTCCGATGCCTGAAAAAAACATATGTTTAGTGATATTTTAGGGCATTTTCTTATTTTATGATGAAAATGTATGTTGTGTGTACTCATTAGAATCGCCTCATCGAGGCGATTCTAATGAGTATACTCAACATCCCGTTATTTAATTGAAGATCGAAAAGACATTCCAAAATTATCTCAATTCGAATTCGCATGACATGACGCTATGATTGACTCTAGTGTCATGAACTATACAAGTCTCAAACGAATTCCCATGGTCCCAAAGATGTTCTAGCCATTGAAGTTCGATTGTACATAGACGTGTAGCATAATGATTTCAAATACCAACTGGTCTAATTATCACACGTTTTAGAAACAAGAATATGGAATACAGAGAAGTTATTAAAGAGGCGTGAATGTAATAATTTAGGATGTTTTCTTATTTCTCCATAAAAACATATTTAAGCACTCCTTAGAAGCGCCTCACCAATTCTAATGTGTACCATAACATATGTTTTATAAAGAAATGGAGAAATTACTCTCCTTTTACCAGTCCTCTGGGAATATGTTTTGTTATAACAATTATTATTACATTTCAGGCTATGTATAACACCAATTACCGGTCTCCCAGAGGTGTCAGTAAGCGGACAACAGCCAGTTTGAAACGACTGGAGTCCAAGAAATCCACCGGAAGTGAATGCTCCCAATATTCACTGCAAGACAGAACTCGCGATAATGGATCATTAAAAAATACAACAAAATCTAAACGAAAAGCAAATTTGATAGTTTCAAAATCTGAAAAGCAAGCAGCTTCGAACAAAATTCTCCTGGTGGAACTCTCGAACGAGGATTCTGATCATTGCGAAACACCAAAGTTAAACTCTTCAAGACTGTAATCGAAATGGAGCCAAGCTTCCGGTAGAGAAACATACTTATCAACTAAGATTAGCTTTAAAAAAACTTAGGAAGTCATCTGGCCCTATTATTAAATAATGCAGTGACATGTTATGAGGTTTCAAAGAATTAAAACAAAATTATATCTCTTGCCATCCATCAATATATAATATGAATAAGTGGAATGAAATCGATGGCATTATGAATTGCGAAGGGGTGTCTTTGTGTGCACTGGAGTATTTTGACTTACCATAATAAGGGCATTTCGTGTTATCTCATCGAAGTCATACAGGCGGAAACGTTTCGGTCTCCAGGAGAAATACTATCGCCATAGTCACCGTTGAGACGACGATGAAATAGCCGGCTAGTGCAGAACGTTGCGAAGTTTTAAGGCCACTATATCATATAAGAGAATAGTTTTACAATGAGGCTATGTGATTCGTTGTCGTACTTAGGTCTGCGCTGACTGTGCATCTTTAATAACTTTTACTGCCACAGGTGATAACAATAGTCTTTTGCAAGCAGCATGGATCCAGATGAGACGGCTCATAATGAGCCGTCTCATCTGGATCTACGCTGTTTGACCGTCAGTCTTTCAATTTTACAGATACACTTTTTTCCAAGCGATAGTTTGTTAAAAAAGCAGACGACAAATGTCGTCTGAAATTTGGCGCCGAAAGAGGTCAACTTGGATTGAGAATCATTAGAGCCGAAACGTCAGGAAACGCTAAGATTCAGATCAGCCTGCGGATTCGCTGGATGCAAAGTTTCTTCTATTGAACAGCGGAAACTCTGATCAGACTGCGCGCATGCGTAGGCGGATACGAGTCTTCGTTAGGTGCACATGTCAGAAGTGACGCTTTCTAATGTGTCGGCTCATTTGTACAAAATGACAATGTGATATATATAGCAATATTGTAGATGTGAATTCAGTTGCAATTCATTAGTTTATTTACATTAAAACTCAAGGAACAAATAAGACTAAAATTGTGTTTTATCCATAGATGATTAATAAAGGGCATATGAAGAGTCTCAGTGAAACCGAGATTCCGCTGCCGATTTTCATTTTGTTAATTGTTCAGTGTTTCCAAGGCAACTTTAATAGATGCTATTTTATGCTTCTGCAGTCAAACATGTTCTTTTGCAAACAGTGTAGAGATACAGATGAGACGGAAACGAGTCATCTCATCAGGGTCCAAACCGTTTGCCATTTCTGTTTGTTATGTCTGTCTGTCACTTTTGTTTGGTTGTATCAAAGTTCAAAGATGGAAGAGTGCACTTCAGAAAGGTATAGGTGAAAAGTAATGGTATTAAATTAAAATGAAAATATGCATGCTCCACATTAACGACATCTTTTAAATCTGTTGAATGGATCTAACCAAACAAACGTGATGTGGCAACACGCGAACACTAAAAAAAAAAAAAAGGTTCATCTGAGCTTCCGTCCATGTCGGCATCCACTTCCGTGAAGTCCTACGTTATCTGTTTGATTTATTAGTTTACATAAATAAACATAGATAGTACCATGTTATAGTTAAGATAGTCTTGGTCTTCTGTGTCTGGAATATGCGTTTTCAGGTCAGATTTCTTTAGGGCTTAAGCGGACTAGCTACACTTGATACAAGTTCGGTCAGTTTTTATAAGGGAGACTTATTGTTTGCATTTGCTTCCAAGCGCAACAAGCTCCTGATTGAAAAGGAATATACTCTGAAAGAAAACAGTTTGCTCCAATTGAAAGATATTTCTTTCATTTATACAGTCGAACCTCAATAGCTCAAAAACTGAAGGCCCGTTTACCATGGATAATTCGAACTCATTTGTGAACCTTCTTTTCATAAAAGGGAGTGGATACCCATTAAGAATGGGCAACTGTTCAAAGCGCTGCGTCTGCCCTCTGGAATGCAGCCTGATAGAGTCTAACTTCTATGGCTCGAACATCTTTGAGACCATCGAAATTCGTTCGAGATATGGGTAGTTCGAGCTACTGAGGCTTAATCATGGCGCCAGGCCAGGAAGCAAATAACAATAATTTAGGAACGTCTTTTGGATTTTCTAGACAATAATTGTATGCTGAGTATACTCATTAGAATTGCCTCGATGAGGTGATTCTAATGAGAACACACACCATACAAGTTCATAATAAAATAAGACAATATCCGTAACATCACGAAAACATGCCTATATAATTTTGCCCCCCCCCTTAAACCCCACTTTTATACAGTAAAACTGGGGTTTACAGGGGTATACATTATTTTTCTTATTTCTGCTGAAAACATAGATTGTGGTTATTCTTTAGAACCGCCTCGCCGAGGCGGTTCTAACGAGTACCCACAATCTATGTTTTCAGCAGAAATAAGAAAAAAATCAGAATTTTTGTGATTTTTTTTTTTTTTTTTTTTTTTTTTTTTTTTTTTTTTTTTTTTTTTTTTTTTTTTTGGTGGTAAAATTTTTCAGTATATCTGAATAGGCTTGTTTTCATAATGATAGTTATTTTCTTGAGCTATCGGAACTGACACAGGTAAACGAAAGATAAAAAAAAACAAAACAAAAAAACAAAAAAAAAAAAAAAAAAAAAACAAATACAAAAAGAAAAAAAAAAAAGAAAAAGAAAACACACACACACAAAAAACAAACAAACAAAAAAAAAAAAAAAAAAAAAAAAAAAAAAAACCGATAAAAATCGAGCCTCGGAGGTATCTGATTTATGACATACACAAAGTTGAAGCATTTTTGTTTCCTATTGACTTACCTTCAAGCTCTCCACCCACCCGATGGGCTTAAGTCCGTCCCTTGCTGCTCCCACCATCAGATCAATGACGTATGTCTATATGACTTTTATGCCCAACTAACACAACTAAAGAATAAAACAATATATTTAGTTTTCTTTGGCAAACCCCAGCTCCACAAAAGGGATTGACCTTGGGCAACCGTTAAAAACGTCTATCATCTAACAAACGATACTGTCAAATTTCAACATTCCAACATCACCGATTTCTGAGCTATGGTCAACAAAGCATAAATATACTAGCGGAAAAAATAAAATGTGCATGGGTATAATATGCTATAACTTAGGAAGTATACAAGAAATTGCTACACAAAATGTCTCAGGGTTTTATCTGACCTTTATTTAACACCAGCTCAATTGACATATGGTTATTGCATCAGCAGCGTCTTGGATAGAGATCAGTTTTTAGAGACGTTTTCCAAACACAGTTCCGCTCATCAATACCGTGTATGTCCACCAGTGGAATCAATGCATGCTTGGTAACGACGCCTCTTTGATGCAACAAGGTTCTGAAAAATGCCTGAGGAATACCATTCCAAATTCTCACAAGCGCACGTTACAGGTCAGGTAACGTCAACGGCTGATTTTGGAGGCCACGTACGCTACGCTGCGTCTCCTCCCAAACGTGCTCTATAGGAGACGAATCCGGTGACATTGCATGCAAGGGCAGCATATTAACATTATTCTGGATCGAGAAGTCGATGACGACTAGCGCGACATGTTGGCGAGCGTTATCCTGTTGCAGCGTGGCGTCATGTTGTTGCACAAATGGGAGAACATGGAGCCGTTTGATTTCGACGCGATATCTGATGCCTGTAAGTGTGCCGTCCACAACCACAAGAGCTGCTCTGCCACACGATGAGATTCCACCCAACACCATGACACTACCTCCGCCGAAAGGACGCCGCTGAATCACACAACTGACATGGAAACGTTCACTAACACGACGGTACACTCTAGAACGATCGTCGCTGCTGTCGAGATGAAACCTGGATTCATCCGTGAAAAGAATACGTGCCCAGTCCTGTTGCGTGAAGTGTATGTGTCGTCTACACCAGGCGAAACGTGCTACACGATGACGTTGCTGGAGAACAGGACGTATGGCTGGACGTCGCGGCCGTATGCTTCGTTCATGCAATAGATTACGTAACGTTCGAGGACTAATCCTCCTACGACCAGGAATACTTCTAGCTGTCAAAGTAGTAGTTCTGAGTCGATCACGGAGATGAACCACCCCGGAGGTACGTATCCTGACGATTAGACGTTACACGTGGACGTCCTGACCGAGGCTGGTCTCTGGTGGTCCCAAACTGTTGGTACCGTCTCCGCAAGGCGTCTACAGTATTTCGGTGTACACCAAATTGTCTTGCAACATCAGTATAACGTACACCAGCTTCAATCATGCCTACGGCGCGCGCCATCTGTCAGTTTCATTCAACCTTGGCATGCGTATCAAAGACGTTTTTCAAAATTATCCTGGTTTTCTGTTTTACAGGCATCAACACTATGCTTGAACACATGTTTAGTCGACTAACGAGTTTGCGATTTGACTGCTGCCCGAAAACAAACGTGGAAAACGAAGACGATGGCCGAACAGACAAACTACCCATGCAGCTCATGCACTGACCAGTGTAAATGACCGGGATGGATACACAACTTGCCTGTGTAAAGTTTCAAGTTTTAATTTATAAAATGGAGCGATACCTGAACATTTTTCACATACACAGTTTATTTTTTCCGCTAGTATATTTCCTCTTTTACACCCACTGTAAAGCCCTTACTCTAGTGACCCATCCCTAGCCCAACCCAAGGAGTATGACCAACTCTTGGCCTCGACCCCGCTCCCCGCGAACCAAGTCAATGACTTTTATCTATGTGACCATAAGTTGTGCGAACAATAAGTTGTACGGACAAGATAATAAGTTGTGCGGACAAGATAAAAGTTGTCCAAACAAAATATTATCTTGCGCGGACAAGAACTTTTCTTGTGCAGACAAGGTATTATCTTGTGCGAACAAGATAACAAGAAATTATCTTGTGCGGACAAGCTCTTGTGCGAACAAGATATCATCTTGTTCGGACAACTAAAAACTAAAACTAGCATGTTCCTACCCCGATTCTCCGGGTGCAACACTGAATGTCCAAGCATATACTTGAATTCAGTAAGGCAGAATCTACCCGGACTTCAAATCCCTCTTGCACTACCATTGACTTTTCAAATGCCGTTGTCAGCCATTCCTTGAAATCTAAAGCTATTTATTTGACTCATCACCTATTATTTTGCCTCTGGACCGTGGCGATATGACTGAAAGATTGTTGAAAGCGACGTTAAGCCCAAACCAAACAAACACTTTGCCTCTGGTACGAGGTCGTAAATTGACATAGTTGATATGATATCATAAAGGCTTTGCTGATAGGCAATGGTGTGCTATTGACACTTTGAACTCAACCCTATAATCATATACACTTTGTTAGAAGATTGCAGAAATGTATAATGTATGACAGTAAAGAAAGAAACCGTCAAGCGCAGCTGTAGTATCTATGATCTCTATCGTAGACGATTGCTAATTTCCATCTAATGATTTAGCCCACAGAGAGCTAATGCTTAAAATGTATACGTATTTGAGACGGAACTCATAATGTCCTAGTGTGGATTCCACATAAAGAGCTCTTCATGAGTAAATAGATCTTCCGAGTGTGAGGTAGGAAAAGGCCCAGACCAGCCTGTCCAGATGAACAGTTAGCAAAATAGCTTGTTCACATGAAGAGCAGATAATTATGGAATTTAAAAGCGAAGATCCTGATCTGTTTGTATAGACGCGCGTGCTTGTCTGCACCCTTGCACACTGCATGAAAAAAAAATGGTGCATTTCTCAAGCAGCGGCTTATTTATTTAATAGCCACCATTTTACTAGAATTTGTTTTTAAGTATTAGAAAATGGAAATATCACAAAAGCTGACGTTTAATTAAAAACCTATCGAAAAACCAGCAATCACACAAAATGTTACGATGCTAAAAGCGAAATACAAAATCCGAGACCAGCTTGTGCATTTACATATAGCAGGTCAGGTTATCCGCTGTTCTGGCACACACTATTTCAACCTTTCTACAGTTATTCTAAACAGCGAAAAAGAAACGCCTTGGCCAGACTGCACGGAAACGTTGACAGGCATAGCAGACCTTCCTTATTAACAGGCAACATTTCTTTGGTTAACTGTGCGCTTTGATCCACATTACTAGACAATGCAATTTACTTCAGCTACCGTTTTCATTCTAAATATGAGTTCAGCCTTATCTCCTTTCATTACTTGTCCTAAAATTTGGACAAGTCAATTTTATTACCGCTTGTCATGTCTAAAACAACTAGATGAATTGCAAACAGTGTAGACTCCGATCACACGCCGCATTTTGCGGCGTCTAATCTAGAACTACACTGTTTACTGAAGCGTGGTAGTCCCAATACTTTGCGTGAATGCGGTAAACTGTTGAGTATTTTTATTTTTTCTCAGAAAATAAGACTTGATCTGAATCTGTTCCACAGATATTGCATGCGAAACATTCGGGCGATGATACAAATCAGTATCCAGTGTGGTTTTCGAAAACAGAATGGAGGTAATTTTAGAAGGGCCGCGATTAGAAAGTACAACACCAAAGTCATCGAAAGATGTTGGAAAAAGTTTAATCCTGTGCTCATTGCCTTACTAAGACGCAGGACTTGGTCAGGTTACGGATGGCCTGCCAAATTCACCTATAAGATGTACTAAGAGTGGGAAAATATTTAAGCATAAACAAACAGCGGATCTTCTAATAGTCTGACGTCCACAGGTTTTGTCTAAATGAATAACAAAATCACCAATCAGCTGCGCGAATGCAGTTTTCGTTACTTACATACCAGGGCACAGTTCGAGGGTTGAGCGCAAGACTAGCGTAAGTCAGATGGTTGTTTTTCCCCAAACCTAATCTCTTCACCATGAAGGCGTTATGAAGAGTACAACATTTCTTTCTGTAAACAATGAAAATTTAGGTGCCATTGCTCGTATGAGCAATGGCACCTAAATTTGCATTGTTTACAAAGGGGTCCAAGTTGCCCCTAAACAAGGGTTTCAAAAATATGTTTGAGTTACCATAGTCTTGCGCTCAACCCTCGAGTTGTTCAAAGCATCGTTAGCTTAACGAGCTTGTTAGTGGTCAAAATGTTAACTAGTGTTGTAGTAAGTATAATATCTAATCCACAGCTGTCTTTGCTGAATAAAAAATGTAGCTAAAATTAGCGTATATCCCATATTTAATGAATCAAAGTTTTAACGATATGTTAACTAACGACATCGTTAGTTTTGAACAACTGGGCCCAGTTTGCGTTGAAGTACTTTTTGATGAAACGCTGCTTGAATAGTCTTTCTTTGGTAGCAATCCTATTGAGCTACATTTTTTCATCAGCATCTTACAATATTTTTTACAGAAGAAATATTCCTTCATAGATAGCTTATAAACAAAACAATCCCTAAATCTGTTTTCTTAGTAATTCGCAATATCTGTTTCGGATTTATTTTAAAGCTCAGATTTTACATTATCAATAAAGACATTTAATTGAACGTTTCGTGGATTTTATCGATTTGTAAATGCCATAAACTCATATCATTACGAAAACACGCCTATTCAAATATACTGAAAATTTTACCACCAAAAAATGAAAATTTTCAGATGAAAAATTCTGATATTTTTCATATTTCTGCTCAAAACATAGATTGTGGGTATTCGTTAGAACCGCCTCAGCGAGGCGGTTCTAACGAGTACCCACAATCTATGTTTTGAGCAGAAATAAGAAAAATAATGTATACCCCTGTAAACCCCAGTTTTACTATATAAAAGTGGGGTTTCAGGGGGTCAAAGTTATATAGGTATGTTTTCGTGATGTACTGAATAAAGCCTAAAAGACTTTATCTCAACTTTGTTGATGATTCGCTGTCGTTTATACATCGATAAAATCCACAAAAATAAAGTGCATTCATAATAAATCCACCTCAATCATATTTACGTTGAAAACATGAGTTAAAAAGATTATTTGAGAAAGCTACGCAAAGATGCCTGTTTAGTGAATTTATAGAAAATTCCTACTCAGAGGATTTATGATGTTTTGATTTGGCTCTCGATAAGTTAAACTGAACGAAATTAGTGCAAGCATGTTCAGTTGGAATCATTAGTCTTTAGTCTCGACAACTGTCAGAGCTGTCGTTTATACATTGATAAAATCCTCAAAAATAAAATGCACTCATCATAATTCCACCTCAATCATATTTACGCTGAAAACATAAGTTAAATAGCTTATTTGAGAAAGCTACGCAAAGATGTATGCTCAGTGGATTTGTCATCATGAAAACATGCCTATATAATGTTGACCCCTTTAAACCCCACCTTTATTTAGTAAAACTTGGGTTTACAGGGGTATACATTATTGTTCTTATTTCTGCTCAAAAACATAAATTGTGGGTACGCTTTAGAACCACCTTGGCGAGGCGGTTCTAACGAGTACCCACAATTTATGTTTTGAGCAGAAATATGAAAAAAATATCAGAATTTTTATCTGAAAATTTTCAGTTTTTGGTGGTAAAATTTTCACTATATTTGAATAGGCATGTTTTCGTAATGTCGAAGATTCCTGATCAAAGGATTAGTGACATTTTGATTTGGCTCTCGATAAATGGAACTGCACGAAATTAGTACAAGTATGTTGAGTTGAAAATATTATTTTTTAGTCTCGACGATTGTCAGCAGCTTAGAACTTTTATTATATCTATTGTGTACTTTATGTGTGTGCGTATGTTTTAGCATTGTATTGCATACAATAGAGTCATTTCGGGCGATGTTGTACGTGACACGCCAAGAACTGTCTGTAAAAACAGAAAGCATTTACGTAGACAGTGTGTATTTTTCCTTGTTCATAGTCCCACAGACATGTCCAATTTGTTGAGATTCATCAGGCCTTCTGTTTGTGTGTACATTCACACAAACATGTAACATGTGTAACATTTCATCAAGTCTCCTGTCTGTGTGTACATGCACACAGACATCTTTATCTTGCCTTTCCTATTATTTATATTCCTTAACAGACTATTCGGTCTTTAAAGAAGTCAAGAATATTTTTGTGTGTGTTTAGTTTTCCCATTCGACACTCATCTTTAAGAAATGTCAACCTCGGACTTCTGAAGTCCTGGATCCGGTCCTGATGGTGTTGTTTAAAGTGTAATTAATGATTGGAAAACACAATATAAATCTGTATCTGTATTAATAAACAAGGTTTTAGGTTCGGTTCGATTTGCTCACTTCCGCTTGACTTTTATCTGTAAGCCGTTCGGTCGTATACGTAGGTTCGGCCAGGTTCATCATTTTACCCCAAAGTCTTCATCGGTGGAGAGTCTGTTAATCACGCGATGTCTCATCTTGACTTACCAAGGCTGAAATGGCTACTGCGCTATTTTCCCCTTGGCCTAATGAGTAACACTTTCTCTGATTTACCACATAATAGTACGTAAATGAGCATATAATGACATGATGCTGACTGATAATTGGCTACTGCAAACAAAGATGTGCTGTTGGATTACATAACAATATGTAGCATTATGTATTCTATTTGTCCTACCTCTGGTGTAGCAAGGTCTCTTATTGGTAGTCACTGTTTTCGAGACTAGACATCTGACTAGCTAAATGACTGCTCGTAATAATAACTATCTGACCAAACAGGGTAAAGTACTGAATATATGAGGTTTATTCAGGCCTAGGTGAGGCAGCATAGTGATGTCTATGCGGAACCTGTGTTTTATCACACTCACAAAAGTTAAATAAATACACATCACGATAACATGCCTATATAATTTTGACCCCCCTTAAACCCCACTTTTATATTGTAAAACTTGGGTTTACATGGGTATACATTATTTTTCTTATTTCTGCTCAAAAACATAAATTGTAGGTACTCGTTAGAACCGCCTCTAACTAGTACCCACAATCGATGTTTTTAGCAGAAATGAAAAATATCAGAAATTTTTATCTGAAAATTTTCATTTTTGGTGATAAACTTTTCGGTGTATTTGAATAGGCATGTTTTCGTAATGTGTCTTTTAATCATTTATGATTCAAGGTTTTTATTTGCATTGTTTATTTACTAAGTCATGCATCGCTGCCTAGTGTATATGACTATTATGGGTGAAAGTATCACACCTAACTCTTCAACTTGACTCTACATCGGACCATTATCGGCACGGGAGGAATCCGGACGGTCCGATAATGGTCCGCTGTAGATTTAAATAGAATGCAAGCTGAAATGGGACTAATTTTTTAAAGGTTACAAGGTTTCATGCAATAAAGGTTCTTCAATGGAGTGTTGTTATTCGGTATGCTAAATCTGATACCGGTGGCTGTAGCAACCGGCTTCATAAATTATTTCTGAGTTTTGAGGACATATATATATATACTCGTAAATCGAATGTACTTCATTTATTCAGAATTTAGGATAACTGTGCCAATTTGCCGCTTTAAGATGCGAAAAGGGGAAATAGAAGGTTCAAAAGTCATGTTAAAGGTTTCACGTGAATATGTGTAGGGTACATGTAATTACGATAAATTAAACATGCTCTGTTTCTTTGTTACAAATGGAAAAAATACCCTCTTACGAGAATAAAATGATAGCAACATTTTTTTTTTCGTTTTTTATAAGTTTTAAAACGATGGTTCTGTTGAAAATCCTTAATCCTGGTTTTGCAATGAGTGACGAGGCAATAATGTTGCAGGATTAATGTATAACACTTTCTTCATTCAAATTCTTAAACTCACGACTATGTAATGAGTATACATGCGTTGCCATACCAGTTCGAATGTACATGTACCAAATTTGCATGACTGGAATTTGACTGTCAGTTGTACTAAATCCCCCAAGTTCAAAGTAAAATGCTGTAGTGCATTTGTTGTCGAGCACTGCATAGCCACCAAAGGGACACATATAAAGTATAATGATCCGCGAAACATCGCGGCTGTAGACACCAGGCAGGAGATGCTTGCACAAGAGGTGAGCCCCAACCCAAATTGGAACTCACCACCTGTGCAAGCATCTCCTGCCCAATCGGCCCAACCGAGCAGCTTCAACTGTAAAGGCTCGCGATTCAAGACGTCAGGTAGGAGATATTCATTGCAGAGAACATCTGCGACTAAAGCAAAAAGGCACTAAAAGTTGGGAATTAAAAATTCGCTAGGAATAACCTCACCCGTAAAGTCATCGTTTCTTTTTAAATGTTTATAAAATCATATGGGAAATAATGATATATGATTAATTATACATCAGTCCCAAAGAAGGCATATGAGGACGATGATAACAACAACAACGATGCTGGGGACAATGCATGCCAATTTTATGATATGAAGGAGACTTGATACACTTGGTAGATTTTCTGTCCTTTTTAAAGGGATATAATTTCTGTGACTTCCTGTTTGCGTTCCTGCCTACCAAGCTTCTTCTACAAAGGGGCCCATTCTAAAATAATACGAAACAGTTTTGTCAGAGATGCCTTTCCTAAAGTATACAAATTCCCCTTCAATACATTCATATTCATCAAACCCTGGCGCCGAGGTTATAAAACATCACGAAAACATGCCTATAAAATTTTGACCCCCTTAAACCCCACATTTATACAGTAAAACTGGGGTTTATAGGGGTAAACAATATTTTTGTCATTTTTGCTCAAAAACATATCTTGTGGTACTCGTTAGAACCGCCTCGTTGAGGCGGTTCTAACGAGTACCCACAATCTATGTTTTGAGCAGACATATGATATTTATCAGAATTTTTTATCTGAAAATTTGCATTTTTTTTTTCGGTGGTAAAATTTCAGCATATTTGAATAGGCATGTTTTCGTAATGCAGTTTCATACTCAACTCATCTGAGCATGGAAGTCCTTCTAAGATTGCAAATTCTATCTTGCTTCACATAGATCAGCATGAAAATGTCTCAATAAATAAATGTGAAATGCCAACTATTGTTGGCATTTTCATATTTATTACCTGAGAAAATTTCATCCTCAGACGAGTTAAGCATGAAGTAAGTTTTATAACCTCGGGATCTGGTTTGTAAACGAGTAACAGAGCAATAACGATGTGGGAATAGTTCATAGCATTTAACTCATCTGCAGTCTATGACTCCTGGGCACAAACGCCTAATTCTAAGCATGTTGGTGAATTTTGTTTCAAAGTAAATAAGACAGGTGCAAGACTCATGTTCTGGCTCCAATAAACACTCTCCTGGATGTTTTGTTATCTAACCGTAGTTTAGGCTTTAACAAGATAGAGAATGAAGTGAGTCTGATGCGTTTATTACCAAAGTTTTAATTATAAGGAAAATGAAAAACATAGCATAAAGTTTTACTTAATTCATAACCTTGCAACTTACAAGCATTCTTGAGCAGCGCCATGGATAAATAAGACTTCGAATCAAATGACATCAACATGAATATGCGCATCCACATATTCTGCTTATAAGCTACTGTAGGGTATATCGACGTTTACCAAAGTCCCTTATCAAACTACAGTCGACTCTCGTTATCTCGAAATACAAGGGACTGTCTGAAATACTTCGAGATATCTGTACCTCGACATATCAGATTTGCAGAATTGAAAAAAAAAAAAATAAATTGAACAACCACATTTCACAAATGATATGTAATTTGACTCCTGAAGTTTGAGATACATTGAAAATATTGTGGAAAAGAGGAGAAATTGCTCCTTAGGAGCAATTTCTCCTCTTTTCCACAATATTTTATTACCTGTTGTTAGATATTCATGTTTAAACAGGGACCAGATTTTCACTTCGAGATAAGCGGTTATTCGAGATAAGCGAGGTCGAGATAACGAGAGTCGATTGTAATTAGTTTAACTGGAGAAATACAACTCAATACCATCCTTAAATATTAATATTATCTATTTTATTACCTGTTGATAAATCTGAAAACAGCTACATTAGTATCAAACATTGTCGATCTTAATCAGAGGCGGCGTTCTATGACGTCTGATCTGGGTCTGCATCGTTTGGTCAGACCTGTCTGTCCTAATACTGTTTACTCCCGTTATCTCGAATAACCGCTTATCTCGAAGTGAAAATCTGGCTATGTTTTAACATCCATGGAACTCGAACAACAGGTAACAAAAAATTGTGGAAAAGAGGAAATTTCTCCTCTTTTCAACAATATTTGCAATGCGAATATATCTCTAATTTCAGGAAAAATACATATTCATTTGTTAAATGTTGTTGTTTTATTTATTTTTCCTTAATTCTGCAAATCTGATATGTCGAGCTACGGATATCTCGAAGTATTTCAGACAGTCTCCTGGACTTCGAGATAACGAGAGTTGACTTGACTTAAAGTGAACGACACAGTTGCAATAACCGATATGAAAAAAACAAAGAAGAACTACAACAGAAGAACGGCCTTGAAAAGTAATCAGATACAATTACTGCGGGCTTAAACTAGATATACTCGATCGAAACCTCGCTCTCATCACCTCAGTAGCTCAAGATATTAACACAAGAATACAAAACAAAGTACAAACAGAAAGAAAACAGAAATGGTAGCCTTAATTGTCCCAATGCTAGCATGAAAACAAGATATTATCAAAATAATAAGTGAAGATACCCAGGAAATGCCACAATCACGAAGCAAAACCCTTCCAATTCATCAAATGGAAGGAGAAATGAGGAACGTGAAAACAACCAACAAGGTGTCAGTGGGCAGTCGTACAACAGGTGATCTTACTGCTAGGCTTACAGCAACTGGCCTTCACATCAGCCTATCCACATTGGATAGACAGTAGTATAAACCACTTTGGGGGTTAGGTAGGGGGGAGGGTGTGCTTAAACTAGTTTTACTCAACCAAAATCTTGCCTTAATTCTAATGGAGCTCAAAATTACAAATAATTGGTCAGTTCGCATAGGGTCCTCTACCTCATCAATGAAACATCACAATAAAATGTAAATAATGTAAATAAATATAAATTAATTACAAAACTGCAATGAAACAAAATACAGAGATCAACCCTAAGCTGTAGCCATAGCAGAAGAAAATCATAAGTTGCATTACGAAAACAAACCTAAACATATATACTGAAAATTTTACTAAAAGAATGAAAATTTTCAGATAAAAGAATCTGATACTTTTCATATTTCTGCTCAAAACATAGATTGTGGGTACTCGTTAGAACCGCCTTGGCAAGGCGGTTCTAACAGGTACCCACAATCTATGTTTTTGAGCAGATATAAGAAAAATAATGTATACCCCTGTTAACCCCAGTTTTACTATATGAAAGTGGGGTTTAAGGGGGTAAACATTATATACTTGATAAAAGTGGGGTTTAAGAGGGTCAACATTATATAGGCATGTTTTCGTGATGAACCACAATGTGCCCGACAACAGACAGCAATAGTCAAGCGCCAACCCTCTGAAACAGATTGAGGAAGCAGCCATCGTTCAGTCATCAAAACTTAGCTGTTAGTGTATGGACAATAGATATTTCCACAGCAAGCGACACCAAATGAAATCTTCTGTACTGTACTTTAAACAATTACCAAGGCAGTGCATCAGATTATAAAATTTGGAAAATTTAATTTCCCGTTATCTTTATATTTGAATTGCAAAAAAACCTGAGGTTTTTGAACATCTTAGTGTAAGTGACTTTCGAGACATAAATCAGTTGACAATTTTAGTTCAAGGCCAGTATAGGACGCTTTTTTTTAACCTATTGTGTTGGAAACCCAAACTTCCGTACACTTCCGTACACCTAAATATATTCCATTCTGGAGGCTTAAGAAGTACTTGAATAGTTCTAAGATATTTTGCTTAATTATACGACTTGAAGAATACCTACGTTTATCTCCTACACGAAAAGAAAATATTCTAAAGAATGCATTTTCAGAGTTTAAATGTGAAATGGCATTTTTTCGTATCTCATAGACTATTTTCGTATCTCTGTTCAATCATTTTCTGCTTCTGATGTTTTAGATTTAAACGGCATGATATTGTAGACATGAAAGTACATCATACCACTGTTTTGAATTAGCAAATTCTTATTTTTATGATCATTAAATCGGTAAGATTTGAGATGATTTGAGACTCCGTCTCAAACAATATTTATGTGTAAACTTTTATCTACCTTAATAATAATACTTTTGATGAGGAAATGTTTCGATTTGAAACGTACTTGTCTACCATTATCGTATCGCTCTCAAAGTGCCATGACTTGTAAAACTCTATCTGCAAGCGCTTTACTAACTTGAAAGTGCACGTAAATATGACGACGTACTGAGAGTACTCGTGCGGTCGGTTATATAAGGTGCGTCGTATGGTACATGTTGTTTCCTTATAGGTACAGTGAGTGTACAGGCATCCAAGCACTTTTATTTATTTATTTATTTTCAACATAAACCTACATGTTTCCAAATGTGATTTTTTTTATATAAATACACGCATACGCTATTGTCTCAAGTCGTCGTCACAGAAAAGGTCAGGGTGTGCTACGTGCAATTTTCAGACTAATCTCAGTTTTTCAATAAAATATCCAACATCTGTTCTACAGACATCGTATGCGAAACATTCATTATCTTATTATCCTCTTTGGTTTTCTCAACTAGCAGTGAAGTTACTTACGAACGTTTAGAATTACAAAACACACCCTCCGAAAGTCAACGAAAGATTTGTTTTAAAAGCAAACATAATTTATTTTAAGCTGATTGCCTTACTAAGACTCTGGTCAGACCACGGATACGTATAACAGTTTTCTATATGTGATTAGCTAAACTATTGTGGTTGGCAACTGTACAAAAGTGAGAAACTATTACAGCATATAAGAAAAGCAAACAGCGATGCCTGTGCTGCAAAATCCGATCAGTGCCTTCACATTTTTCTAATAGATTCAGTAGTGTCCAGGCTTTCACCACATGAACCACTAAAGAATGATCAGATGCGGGGATGCACAGTCTTCGTTATTCACATGCAGTTTGCATGGTGATACATTTTGCGATATGCAGTTGTCTTTGTGACATGGTTATACTTACTTATTCAATTTTTTAATTGAGAAAGCAAACTACTTTGGTTAAAACAGTTTTACTTCAACACAAACAAACTTTTTTGAAGGTAAAGTTAACCAGAAAACCAGTTTGGTTATTTCAACGTTTTTGACCATTACGAAAACACGCCTATTCAAATAAATTGAAATTTTTTCAACCCAAAACGAAAAATTTTCAGATAAAAGTTTATACCCCTGTAAACCCAAGTTTTACTATAAAAAAGTGGGGCTTAGGGGGTGGGGCAAAATTATATAGATTATATAGGTATGTTTTCGTGATGCGTTTCCAAGGCGGTTCCTCTGTTGCAGTTTTGTTTGTTTAAGCGTCGGTTGTATCATATGTGGCGTGTTTTTAATTATTTATTGCTCACGTCTCTTTCCATTGTTGCCTCGGGAAGGCTGTGCTTTGTGTCTGTGGCATTGCCTGTGGATCTTCACATATTTTTGATGTTTGTGAACATTTTAAGCAACATATAGTTCCATTTGAGTTATAATTAGCAAATCGAACTAGATTTGATCAAAAGTAATGACCACGACTGGTTGCCACAATTTAGCGGTTCGGCATTATAATCAAACTAGAGTAAGAGAAACTAAAAGCCAAGGTAGTATCTAACCGTTATCACACAAATTTTTTTCTGGTCATTAAGTTCAAAATTCATGAGCAAGCACTCAAACTACCTTAGAAGTTTGACGGTAAATATAAAAGTACACACTTTGCGCACACTGGATCGTTTTAATTTGCTATGAAGCAGCGTGACACAGCCTTATTATAGTGCTTAATGATATTGCATCAAGATTACAAATCACTTTTAAAAGCCCACCCATTCATCTGTGTAATAACACTTTGCTGACAATTTAAACTATTTAATAGACAAACTATTCGAAAATTTTATTTGTTTTTCGTTCATGATTCATTTAAGGGGATTGGTTACACCTTGTAGATTTCCCATCATATTTCACAACGGAGACAACTTATGTGACTTCACAAATTCTGAAAAAGATTTTTTTTTTCTAAAAAGAGAATTGCTCCCTCAAGAGCAGACCTCTTTTCAGGGGCTAAAAACAATTTTGACAGAGCTACCTCCCCTAAAAATGTATTTATGCATCCTAAAGGAACGCTTAAATGAGCAGATAGAAATTACTAGTTTTGTAACAAACCAGAACATGCTAGACAACATTAGTTCCATACAAAAGGGATTCCTTACCGCAAGAATAAGCAGGAGTTGGCCCGGCAATATAATATTATTAGGGCTGTGTGCACTTGATAAATTGCCACCATTTTTGTAAAGGAAACAGTTATTGTGACTCTGTTTTTCCCAACCTGAAATGAGGTGCACTCTAAAAAGAAAGGATTGACTCCTTTTTCAGAATGGAGACAAAAAAAAAAAAAAAAAAAAAAAAAAAAAATGGACAGAGTATACGCGAGAGGCTCTTCTAATGAATGCCCATAACAGATTTTTTCATTGAAAACAATATGCAAAAATTTCAAAACATTACTGTTGAAAAAGGACTTATCTATAGCGATGGCTTCGAATTCAGATAAATGCGTTAAGATAATAACGAAAATAATATCTGGGCCATTTAGTTGGAAAGTTGGTTTTGCGGTCTACAAACTTCATGGTGTATTGGTACGCTCATGATTATATGTCACCCTCGCGAGAATTGGGTGAGAGTACATTTTCAGTTCTTGGATAGTTGGTATGCTGATTCATGAGCTTATACCTTTCTCGGACAAATATGTACCATGGACAAAGCCTAACCGAACCCCTTAAAATTTCCTTAAATAAGCGCTCAATATCTTGTATTCTATCACTTCGTGTATGAATGTACATTTTGCCAGTTACTCTCTGTTTTAACTAACTATCAAAGCTTCTGATCGCATTGAACCCTTATTTTTGTTTCATCACAGTATGTGTGATTGTGTATATCCCACTAGGATGTTTCACAGGTGAGTCGGAGGACCTCAGTGCGGAACAAACATATGATTGTAATTTTTAGCTGGATCAGAATTAAGAGTGGGGTTACGAGCGAAAAAAAAATGGTTTCAGCCCCCTGTCCACAGGCCCCATTAGGCGATTTGTCTGTTGCAGTTCTTCTTTGTTTTAGCGTCGGTGTTTTAATATGTGGAGTTTGTTTTGTTATTATTTGTTCCTCATTCCTTCTTCTTTTGCTTTCTGACGAAGGCTGTGCTTCGGGTTGTTAGGATTTCCTCGGTATCTTTACGTAAATCACGTTTATACACTAATTTAAAAATATATGTATAGGCGGATTCTGAGGCATGCTCTCCTGATAGGTTTCATAATTCAGTAGTCATGCCACAGGTCTGCGCTTACATATAGAACAATACAAATAAATTTACCCAATAAACACGAAGCCCAGCCTTCCCGAGGCACTTAAAGAAGAATTCATGCGGAACAAACAATGATAAGGCACAATGGCACAGCAACATAACCAACATACAAACTAAGAACTGCATTAGAACGGTAAGCATAAACAACTACTAGTTTAGATCTAACCACAATGAACCCTCATTACAACGACAGCATTTTTTCCTAAAGACTTTGCCATTAAAATGAATTCGCTGTTGTATAGAATACTTAATGAACAGATGGATATGTAAGAAAGGTCTGTTGTTGTTCCTAATTCCTCATAGAACATATGTTTAGTATATTTTTTAAATTGGCCTTACTGAGGCGATTCTAACAAATATCCAAAACATATATTTTTTTAAAGTATTGAATATAATCTTCCTCCGTAATGTTTTACTAATTGTTAACCCCTAAGCGAACGTTTGGTGACAGTCAAATTGTCATTATAACGAATTTTGCCGTTGCATGGGTATTTACTCGATGGAATTCTCGCCCTTAATTCTAACGCAGGTCAAAATTACAAATATGTGTTCTTTCTGCGTAGGACTTTCTGCCTGATCAGTAAAACATCGCAGTAAGTACAAATAATAACAAAACTGCAGTCCAGTGCAAAAGAAAACCACAACTTTTTGTGGTGCCGTTGCTTAAAGTGCGTCCGTCTTTCCCTTTAGTGTCTTGGACGGAAGGTGTTAGATAATTGTATCGATTCCTATTCATTGTCTTCCTTTCTTTTCGTACCAGGATGGCCTCGACCACATATAGCAATAGTCAGGCGCCAACCTTATGAAACAGACGCCATTTAATCTGAAGCCTGTCTCATCGTCGTGCAGTCAAAGAGAGAAAACAATTATCAACCATAAATTGGTTAACTACAATGCATATGTTGCGTCTCATAACACTCACAACCAAAGTCTGATATAATCAGCAAACTAAGCCTAGAGTTTCCGTTAATGTTCGTATCTGTGAACATATTTCTTATGTTTTTGTTCAGACAGATAAAGCTCATATCTATCTTAATATGTTTCTCGCCGATATAATATGGACCTCATTGAGTCTTATGTCACTGTATCACTATATGCATCAAGCCGGTCACATCAGGATCTTTGTTTCTCGATTGAAAGATATTACAGTCGTTATAGTGATTAATTAATACATTGATCATTTTATGATAATCATGATATATACCCTGGTAAGTGTATTCACGTTTGCAAATGTCACAAGACACCATTTCATAGGTTACGGACCATACCACTGATTGGATTGGTGATGTCTACTTGACTTGTCATTCTGATCATTTATCCTGGCGTAACAACACATTAATCATTGTGCTTGTTTTGTTGGTGAAGAATATCCGTGTTTTTTTTAAGTTATCAGATCGATAACAAACATATTTGATAATGACCCGGACCATTGGCTTCCGGGGCACAGATCGATAGAAGAAACATTGTATAATGACCCGGTCGACTGACTTATCCGGTGCACAGATCAATGAAAGAAACATTTTATAATGACCCAGCTCACTGACTTATAGGATGCACCGACAAAGTGTCATGACAGGAAAGGTACTTTGTCATAGTAATTAAAATGGATGGACACACTAGGTAAATTTCCCGTCATTATTAACCCATTTATGCCTAGAGTCCCATAAAAGGGACAGTGACAAACTTTGTAGACCCAGATCAGACGCCACAGAACGTGGAGTCTGATCAGGGTCTAGACTGCTTACATTAGCTACAGGATTTTCTATCAAACATAGCAATAATAAAAATTAACCAGTCACCCTTCTATTGGAAACTGACCGGTCCAAAGAGTTATAGTAGAAGAATCGACCAGGCATAAATGGGTTAATAAGGAAGACAGTGTCTGTGACTTCCTGTTTGCTTCCGTGTACACCTATACCCTTCTGAAAAATGGTCTGCTCTTGAAGGAAAGAATTTACCTCCCTTGAAATTCTATCAATTAATTTTCAGTAAAGAAAAAAACAAGATTGAAAACAATGTCTCTGAGATAAAAGATCTTGACAAACCATGTATTTTGATGCAAATTTGATAAAAATCGGATGTTAAATAAGAAAACCATCGAAGTTCGAAGATTCAAATTATGCACAAATAGAAGCCCCAATTTTGAATATTAGTTGAAGCATTATGACGTCACAAAGCCTCAAGTAAATATGCAAAGCCTAACTAATTAACATTTGCATTTGCAACAGCATTTTACTTCTGCATGTATGTATAAAAAAAAAGGTAAGAGAAAAGTCCAGGGAGTACCACAATCACAAACCGCAGCCTTTCCAGACCCCAAGAGGAAGAGGAAACCGACAAATCTAAACAAGCACAAACCGAACAAACGTACGAAAAGCACTAAGATTAGCTCTCTCTTCCCCAAACGAGGTAGTCGCAATACTAAAAGGACTGAAAAACACAAGAACAAAATGACACACGGAAAGACACACAACAAATCGCCTCGTAGAATAAACCACAAAGCAACAAAGAGTAAGACTAACACCGGGACCACCGCCTTAGAACGGTCGGCAGAGCAAACAGTATGTATGTTTATATAGATTATTCTGTTGAACTGCATTGGTTTGCTTGAAAACTAAGCTGTTTACATTCGTAAATGAGTTTTTATTTAATAACTTGAAATTTTTTAAAAGAATCTCATTAAATATTCAAAATGGCGGCGCCTTTGAAATAGTTTTGAAGTACCTGAAAGTCATTAAGTTTATTCAAAATGCATGTCTCGTCAGCATATTTTAGCTCAGCTACTTTGTTCTCAACTCTTGCAACCCTTTAATCTAAAACTATATAAAACATATTATTCTGCAATTCTGTCCTTTCCGATTATGGTTTCCCATTTTATATTTTTTACGTTTTGGTCGGATCGTATTTATTATACAGAGCTGATGGAGCCTTTGAGGATTCGCAGAATTCCCAGTGTCTTCGTTGTTCGTCAATAAAGAAAATTACTCATATCAAATTTGGAAATTCGATTTTTCAGTAATAGAACAAAATTGCTTGTCCAGGAGTATTCGAAACATTACAGAAAACACGAAAACATCCAGAGACACCACGCGGTCTGATCAGGGTATTAAGGGGCTAAATAATAGATATATATTGACCTTATCGATATAAGTTATTTCCGCTTGTACCTCGAACATTCTTTTTGGATGGTTCTGCGCAGTTAGGGAGACACACTTAGAAGAATATAAGTCATTTTTACAAGGTATTCAAATGTTGTGACTTATGGTTTGCTTTCCTGCATCCAACACTAATATGAAAAAAAAGCTCTACTCTAAAAGGAAAGAATTTGCTCCCCTAGCAAATTCTTTCCTTATAGAGTAGATCCTTTTTAGAAGCTAGGCAAAACGATTAGATTGCCTTCCCGGAAAAATGTATGCATTCCTCATAAAGATGGTCGATTTCAAGATATTGATGCTCCCTTGTCAATGAAGTTGATATCGCGAAATCAGCTAGTTGTACGTTGTACTCCATTAAACAGACGACGCAGCTGCTGTTTCCTGGACATGCACAGCACAAATGTCAGATAGTCTGATCACTTGTATAGCTAACCTATTATCTGGCCCAGCTGTCACAATAAATGTAGTAAAAGCGTTGTTTCTGTCAATTTGAATATGCGATGTAAATTTTCTGATATTGATGATTATATCAAAGAAATGGCTTGACCCTTTGCTCAGGCATACTCCAAGTCAGCATTCTACGTAAATCTATATCGGGCCGTCATCGGCCCGTCAGGGTAGTTGACGGACCGATGACGGCCCGATGTAGATTTACGTAGAATGCTAGCTGGGTATACATTTGTTCATTTCAGTGAAGTTTGACAGCCTAATGATTTCTATTTCAGTGTACAGAATTAAGGGAAATGTATACACGTTCAAGGGGAGGTAACTCTCATCAATTCTAAGAAGAGTCTGTTGTAAAAAAAGAGTTTCCTCGGGAGAAAAAAATCTTTTCTTTTAGAGTAGATCTCTTCAGAAGGGGCCTGTTGTGCAAGAAAGCAAACACAAAGTCAAAAACTTGTCATTTTTGTTACACATGGCGCAAATATATCCAGTTTCTAAGGAGTGTTTTGCAAAGAGTGCATTGTGTTTAGTTTTATATACTCAAGATTTGGAAAACATGCTTTACCCGCAACGTCAAGAACATACCTTCGGACGTGTGCGAAGTGTTCAGAGTCTTCGTTGTCCGTATGAAGGAAAGTTTGATCCTTGGCTATCCAAATTGCGCCCAATGAAGATTCTGATCAGGCAGAGCGAATTCGCAGGCTGATCTTAATGTTCGCTGAGTGCACATGTCCGAGGTACGTTTTCCGATATTGTAGCTGGTTTATATCACAGTTTAAAATTTGAGAAATATTGCGATCTAATTAAGGGAAAATTCTAAAATTCTCTCCCTTTTGTTATATATTTTAGTAAAAATCATATCATTAGATATTGATAAATTTAAAAATAGAAAGAGGCCTTCTGTAGCGGATGTATTAGCTTTTTTTAACTGAACTTCGTATGGCATTTACAATTTCTTCGGAGTAATCGTTATCAATATCTAATAAGTCGTCGTAATAACGAGACTTTCATGAGAAAGATGAAACATAAAGTATCTTTTTAACAAAACAAGTACAGATCTGCAACAAGTGGTGGATGGAATACAATTTATTGGGGGTGATGTGGATTGGAGGCGGAGGAGGTTTAAACCTGATAGGTTTTATGACTGTTGGGTGGAACAGGAGGCGGATGCCTATTCCTAATATATTTTAATGAGCCCACAACCTCGGCCCTATTTATATAGTTATACATTACATCCGACAACCAAGAACACAAACATACAACTGAAAGCAAGTGTGCAGCTCAGGGAGGCGGCTACAGTATTAGCTCAGAAGCATGTGAAATGACAAAAATCAAACACCACCTTGCCCGTCACAAGTGGAATTACAGAGGTACGTGAATAGCACAAAGCACAGAAGTTAGATGATAGCTTTGCGTTTTATGCTAAAATTTCGTTCGCCATTTGTATATCGTTCAGCAGAAAGTACACTGATGTCGTTACTTAATCTAAACAGAGCAATTGGCACTTCTGTTTGAGAAGTCTGTACTATAATTAAATAAATTACTACAATATAGAAAGGCAAATCGGCATTTCATTACACAATAATCTTGCAAATGCACTTTTGTAATTAGAAACAGCCTGCCTTGAATTACATTTGGTATGATATCATAAAATGGAAGTATTGCTTCACTTGTAAACGGACATTGAAGCCCCAAACCCATTGTACACCATCCCAAGTCAGCTCAGAGCTTTTCTTCTCCGTTTACTAAAATCATGCGACACAGAACAATCCATCTGGAGAGATTAAAGAGCAAAACGAGACTGTGCTAATGAGCAAGACGATCTAAATATGTACATTTAGCATTTGCTCAAAGTCTTTTTTTACGTGACTCGGTCAATTTTCTGTATTTGAAATTTCATTTAGTGAGAATGTCTATTGCGTCATTGCATAAAGTAAGGTTATGCACTTTTTAGTTAAAGGGAATTAGATATGGATGGTGGATTTCCGCCGTTTTAGTGACTTCCTGTTTATGTTCCTGCACACAGCCCTGTTTGAAAATGGATCTACTCTAAAAGGAAATAATTTGCCCCTATTTGGAGCCAGTTCCATCCGTTTATAGTAGACCACTTATCAGAAGGGAACAAAACAATTTTGACAGAGTTCTCTCCCTTGGAAATGCATCAATACCCCTTAAACCGTTAGTACTTGGATATCTTTGGTGAACCGCTCAAATGAGAATAGAAAAGGCCCATTATCTTTTAACGGAGAATGGGTATACTTTCAAGGGGTCGGCGTGTGTGTGTGTGTATGTGTGTGTGTGTGTGGGGGGGGGGGGGGGGGGTGGGGGCGGGGAGGGGGTGACTCTGTCAAATTGTTTTGCTTACATCATAATGAAAACCATTTTTTTTCCATATGGTGAAAAATTACTAAGTGTATTTTGTTAACAGGTAACAGACGAACAGATGCTGACGATTTGCGTAATGGAAAACACCCGAGAATTTAAGAAAGAAGTATTAAATAAGTAATAAATTGAAACTAAATTAACACAATGTAATTTTTTTAAGCGCCAACGCGCATGAACCTCACCATATGACAGATCTTTTATGCTGCAATTTACAGACACTCATATACAGTGTTCCACATATCACGACTTTAGCTGTATTGGCACGTTCTATAACAAACATAAAATTATTCAACTGAAGCTAATTGAAAATTGGTGTAAGAGCTTTGCAAGGCCTAATTTAATTGCTAAATGACATTGCACCTAGAAACACTAATAACTTTAGGAAGTTTGACATATTGCGTACTCGTTTTGGTAATTGAAATCGGCTGAAACGTATGCAAGAATTCAAGCTTATTTATTTGCTTTCACTGCGCAGTTGACGCGACGCATCGATGACTTTAAAATATGAGCCGAAATGTAAGAAAGCGTACCTTTTAACATGTGCACCACATAAAGACTCAAATTAACCTGCGCATCCTTTGCATCCTTGGCTAGCCAAAAAAGCGCTCAGTGAAGTTTCTGATCAGACCGGGCGAATGCGCAGTCTGATCAGAATCTTCGCTGAGCGCACATATCCGAAGATACGTTTTACGTATTCTGACGTTGCGACTCGTATCGTCAGTATTGTAATAAACAGACAAACGTATCAGAGAAAACAATGTTGAAGGTCACCAAAAGCTTTTTTGCCATGACAGTGAAACAGAGATATCAAGGTCAAAGCCACGACCAAAAGAACCACAATTTCCTCAAGCCATTAATGCCTAGTGTCCCATACAAAATACATAGTAGAACTAGATCAGACGCCGCCGAGAACTGCATTAGAACCAGATCAAACGCCGCTGAGAACTGCATTAGAACTAGATCAGACGCCGCCGATAACTGCATTAGAACTAGACGGATCAAATGCCGCCGATAATTGCATTAGAACTAGATCGGACGCCGCCGAGAACTGCATAAGAACTAGATCAGACGCCACCGAGAATTGCATTAAGAGGACTTGATTTACTTGTGCTTGGTAATATTTTGTCATTTCTGCTTAGGAAGACATAGTTTGTGTCTTCCTGTGTGTTGTCCAGTATGAAAAATGGGTCTATTCTAAAAACAACTTAGTATGTAAATTCCTAATAAGCGTCGCTGCAAACCTACATGCATGGTAATAAAGCAAATAGTTGTTAATAACTTCTTTACTTGCATAATGCTGAGTCGAGCCGCAAACTAAATGACGACCACTTCTTCAATATTTTTAGGATTCAAGGAATCGGACCATCGCTGTCTGTGGCCAGGTCCTACGTGGTCCTGCTTGTGGTTTTATGTTGCTTTGCTTCAGATCCCTATTAACCAATTTATGCCGAGTAGACTCTTCCACCTCACCTCTTTGGGTAGCTCCATTTCCTGTATAAGGGGTATCTGGTTGGTTTTCATTATTACCATCTTTTGTTGAAATTTCCTCTTTTTTTAATGCTACGAGCAGTGTAAACCCTAATCACACGCCGCGTTCTGCGACGTCTGATCTGGGTTTACACTGTTTGTCCATGTCCCTTTTTATGGGGCGCTAGGCAAAAAAAAGGTTAAGCCCTCTGGTAAAAGATCGTCGTTGAGACCTCTACTTTGATTCTTAGTGTTTGTGATTACAGTATAACCTCAATGGCTCGAACACGGATGGCTCGTTTACCGTGGATGATTCGAACTCTTTTTTTCATTCCCTACAAAATTCTTCCAATAGCTCAAGAAAACAAATAGTTAATGATTTTTTTCTTATTTTATCATGAAATTGTATGTTGTGTGTACTCATTAGAATCGCCTCATCGAGGCGATTCTAATGAGTACACTCAACGTACATTCATCATGTAGAAAATCGAAAAGATTTCCCTAAATTATCACTATTTGATTCCTGACCTGGTGCCATTATTAACCCTCAGTGACTCGAACTATCCATGTCTCGAACGGATTTCCATGGTCCCGAAGATGTTCGAGCCATTGAGGTTCGACTGTATATACATTTACCGCAATGTTTCACTCATAAGGTTGAGAACCGCTACGTGGACCAAACATATATTTTAAGTGGGCTGTCCATCAGAACCAAGGGCGAGATGTCTTTCTTGAAGAACTATGGTTTGAGCCCCCAGTAGCTTTTTCTTCTGATCGTTAGTTCCAAGGCGTTTGTCTGCCTTGTTGTATGTTGGTTATTCATTGTAGTTGTACTGTTGTGTCTTATCTTATGAATGTATGCCCCTTCTTCTTTCGTTGCCTGTAGACGGCTGTTATCTTTCCTTGGCAAGTTCATTTATATTAGAACTTGAATACAGATTTTTGGGTCGACTGTTTACAATCGAGCAATAGTATACATACACTAAAATTTTCTTAAGGTTGTTGTCACCGTAATGGTCATTGACCAATAATATCAAACCGCGCGTTTGTAAGAAATCCAGATAACGGTTATTCATGGCTGCGCTATTCTTGTCACTTTGGCGTCAGTGCCGTGTTAAAAGGGTTATCTGTAAAACCTTGACTAGGACCTTGGCAAACAGTGCACGCCGAAGAACGCGGCTCTGATCAGGGTCTGCACTGTTTGCTTAAATAACAGGAAGTTAAGGGTTAAAAGAACAGTCTTAAGTCCCCTTTTCAGGACAATTTTCCCAGCCTACACTTAGAGACAATCGACCCACCAATGCTGTCAGTGCTTTGATTAAGTTTACTCATCAGAATGTGGCTTGGTAAGGGTGTCGCTAAAACAAAGCTAAGGCGGTTCTAACGAGTACCCACAATCTATGTTTTTGAGCTGAAATTAGAAAAGTAATGTATACCCCTATAAACCCCAGTTTTACTATATAAAAGTGGGGTTTAAGGGGGTCAAAATTATATAGGCATGTTTTCGTGATGGAGCAGAAATATGAAAAATATCAGAAGTTTTATCTGAAAACTTTCAGTTTTTGGTGGTGAAATTTTCAAAACGATTTGAATAGGAATGTTTTCGTAATGAGAAAAGGATTTGACATTACATACGAATTATCTCCTGCCTAGACCGGACACCGCAGACACGTCAATAGGTAGTAGTATGTAGGGAAACTATGGTGCATCTTAAAGGAAAAGGCAATACTGACAAATAGTGTACCTGAATGAAGATATCTTGGCAGAGCATGTATTTTGATGCAATTTTGATCAAATCGGATGAAAAATATCAATGTTATCGATATTTTTAAACGTCATATCTGATTCTATGCGTGCTGCCATTTCGAAGATTTAATAAGAATTATTGACGTCATAAAACCTTAATCAAATATGCAAAACTTAAATAAATATTATTCTAAACAAAATTGTAACTATATTTTTGTGCATATAGCTTCTTCGGTGGACACTTATTGGTTTCATTTGAAATTGCATGTTTTTTATCATCTAAAAGAGTTTATTAAATATTTGAAAATATTAAAAACTTCATGAAATATTCAAAATGGCGGCGTCCTTGACAAGGTATTTGAAATTTTTAAAAGTAAAATAACTCTCTCAGTTTTTATCCGATTTTGAACAAGTTTGCACCTGAATGCGCGATTTGTCACGATTTTACATTTAGATACATTTTGAACCAATATTGCCTTTCCCTTCAAGGGCAACTGATGCGCACTTAAGGGTAACAACTCTATCAAAATTGTTTTGCGTCACTTCTGAAAAGGGTTCTACTCTAATATGAAATGATCTGCTCCACATGGGAACACATTCTTTCCTTCTAGAGTAGACCCCTTTTCAGAATAAGATTGTTGTACAGGAAAGCAGTTATGAAATAACCAAAGTTGTCTTCCTTGCCAAAATCAGCGGAAAAATCTATCATGTGTGTCTATTCAACTTAAACCATTACGAAAACACGCCTATTCAAATACATTCAAAATTTCACCTCCAGGCGGTTCCAACGAGTATCCACAATCTATGTTTTTGAGGAAAAATAAGAAAAATAATGTATACCCCTGTAAACCCCAGTTTTATTATATAAAAGTTGGGTTAAAGGGGGTCAAAATTATATAGGCATGTTTTCGTGATGGCCAAAGGATCAGCCATGTCTAAGAGAAATTTTGTTCTACAGTGTTATATAACGTCTGTGTATTATCATCTCTTTGAAGATATTTCTTGCGTTTCTGTACAGACAGATACAAAATGCCATCTGTCTTCAGGCGATTCTCCGTAATACCAAGCGTACGTCATAGAGCATCTCGACAGCGCCGATGCATTTGCATCAGAAGAGACTTCAGACTTCGTTGACCTCTTACAAAACAACATTTTCTACACTGGCGAATATTGAAGGCATTTTTTGAGATAATGCATGTGTGCAGTTTTACTTGTATAATCAATTGTCGCCAGTAATTTAAGCCCACTTTTCCCACGGCGTGACCATATATTTTTGATCGACTGGGTTTACTTTACTGATTGAAGTGCTGTTGTCTGCCTGATTAGTCACTGTGATCATTTATCCTCGCCTAATAGCGCATAAATCTTTACGGTATTTAGTCTAAATAGTCTGACACCTTAACTCCATACCGTATTTGACCTAAATTTTGAACAAATCTATTTTGGTGCATAAAAATACTGTTGGGTGAGTAGCAAACAGTTTAGACACTATTCGGGTACCGCTTTCCGCGGCGTCTGGCCTTGTCTACACTGTTAGCTTTGGCAATTCTGCCCAATTTTGTTCAGTACTTAGAATAAGGTTGGTATACTGACGTTGTCTGGGCAAGGACGCCGCGGCCGTATTATTAAGTTAATGGATCAATATCAGAAATAATGCAGAATGTCCCAACGCATTAACATTGAGGTGCACCGACAAATAGCCATCATAAAACTCTCCCAGTAATGCAAAAAAACAGGTTAGGATTGTCCATTTCGTAATTGCAATATTTAGTTCGTGTTATATTTATCGAGACTGCGAGGAGGCAAAGAAAGGACCAAACTGTTAGATTCAAAGATGGAATATTGACTTAGCTACAACTGAATGGCGCAGTTTCGAGGAAATAAAAGTGGTTTAAGACCCCAGTAGTTTTTCTACTGACTGCTCCAAGGTAAACCCTCAGTTGCAGCCTTTTTTTTCTGTGTTCAAGCGCCGGTGATTTCATTTGTTAGGTTTGTTTTACCGTTGTTTGTCCTTTTACCACTTATCCATTCTTGTGCTTCAAGATTGTGGCAATTCCTGAGTGTTTTCGCAGATATCTTTTCAGTAGTTGAGGCAAACCATGATAAAAGGGCCATGGCGTATGCAAACAGTAAAGTCCAGGCCAGAACGAAACTAGTCTGATGAAGATACCCTCTAAATATCGAAGTATTCTAAATTCTATCAGCGGAAACAGAAGGTCATGATCAAGGCTGTGCCTTCTATCTCCGCTTGGGCCCAGAAACCTTTTGAACTTTCATTGTGCACTTAAACACGGTCCTGTCTAAAGGCTATTGATGCTGCCCAATTACCTACAGATCGTATCATAAATTCAAATCATGAATTCGAATTGAACGCCCATTATAATATATTCTAAAACCCGTGACAGCTTCAATTTCCTAAGCATGAAAAGCAACCAGGTCAGCCCGTCTAAACACTCGTCAAGCTGACAAACCACCTGACGAAGCTGTCAAAATAAAATAAAACACGGGAAATATGTAGTCTATATTTCTGACGCTGGTGCCTACATCAAAGACTTGTAATGAATCTGACATTTTGCTCATGTAAATTACATTTAACCTTTGAAACAAGTTGCATGCTGAGCTGGAATACAGACTCTTTGAAAACAACTGGGATGTAATTCAGTCTTTTACATGGGCAGTGTGCTAGCTAAAAATGGCTGTCTCGAGACTCACTTTGTAAGGCACGTAGAATGTTTATCAAATACATATGTAGTGCATATTTTACACAATGATACATTCAGATATAAGACGACTTTCGTGTTTTCTCTTTTAAGACTTAAGTAAAAAAAATGGCCAGATTGGATCTGAAGCAAATGATGATTGACTCATTGATAATGACAATCCTTTCCTCTTTTAAAAAAATCAACGTACTGTTGAAATTAGCAGGACAGGCTGAAAGCTTACGTCTTTACCCTAAGCATTCGGATAGACGGGCCTGAGTCAGCAGTTTAGACCAAGACTAGATGTTGCAGAATGTTGCGTCTGATCTGGGTTTACACTGTTTGCCTATCATCCAGTAGTTTCTTTAGTCACAACAACAGGTAGTCACACTGGCTTGTTCAAAATCTGTTACACGTATGTGAAGGAATTGTGTTCCTGACATCACGAAAAATGCCTATATTTGACCCCCTTAAACCCCACTTTTATATATTAAAACTGGGTTTTACAGGGGTTACATATTTTGTCTTATCTCTGCTCAAAAACATAGATTGTGGGTACCCGTTAGAACTGCATCGTCGAGGCAGTTCTAACGAGTACCCACAATCTATGTTTTGAGCAGAGATATGAAAAATATTTTTTTATCTAAAAATTTTAATTTTTTGGTGGTAAAATTTTCATTATATTTAAATAGGCGTGCTTTCTTGGTGCTTTTCGTACGTTTGTTTGGTTTTGTGCTTGTTTGGTTTTGTCGATTTCCTCTTCCTCTTGATGTCTGGGAAGGGCTGCGCTTTGTGATTGTGGTACTTCCTGGACTTTTCTCTTGCCTTTTTTTCGTAATGTAAATATTTTAAAAACAAAAGTAGAGAAAATGCCAGAATCACTGAAAAAAGCCTTCCAATGATAAGAAAGGAAGCGCAAACAGACCATGAACAGAGAGTCCATAAGCTACAAACCACAGTAAAGCAACCGGCCCCCTCTTCCTTCACAAGGTGATAACTATATTTTTGGAGAACATGTGAGGTATACATTAATTAGGTTTGGCTAGTTGTAAAAGTGCTTTAAACCGCCACCCGGTGGTTTATTCTACTACCCGTTTTAAAGCGGTCGTCATGGTGTTAGTCCTAAATTTGTTGCTTTGTGGTTTATTCTACGAGGCGATTTGTTTTATAAGTCTTGCCTTGTCTTATTGTTGTTTGAGCATTGCGATTACCTCGCTTCGGGAAGAGAGAGCTAATCTTAGTGCTTTTCGTATGTTTGTTCAATTTGCGCTTATTTGGTATTGTCTGTTCCCTCTTCCTCTTGATGTCTGGAAAGGGCTGCGGTTTGTAATTTTGGCACTCCCTGGGCTTTTCTCTTACCTTTTTTGGGAAGATTCCAGTTTAGCGGTCCCCGGAAGTTCCTTTATTCCTTTGTGCATGTCCAGCGTTGCGCATGTCCAGCGTTGCTACGCGCACCGTAAACAATTCGGAAAATGGCCGCCATTTTCTTTTCACTTACGAGACAACCGAGAGCCATATTTAAGCTTGGCAAAGTTACGAGACTACCGAGAGCAATATTGCAACTTGGCGAAATTATAAAGAGGATAATATAATCCAACAACATCTTTGTAGTTCAATGGGGTGGTATGGGTTAGAAAAACAAGTGAAGAAGCAGCTCTCAAACATGAAACCGTTAATAAACAACATAAAGTTACCTCTAAATGTCGAAGTCATCGGCGCTTGAAGTAGATGTGTTTATCTGTACGCTGGAAAGGGGTATCCTGACTACTTTTGCTGGCTGTATTTGAGGAGTTTTCTCTGCTTTTCTTTTCCTGTATGCCTGAATTTCCTCATCGGTAGGCACAAAGCTGGGTTGGTATACTTTCTTTATAAGCTGCAGGAATTCAAGAAATGGGTTTTCTTTGTCAATCAGAAACTGCATTATTACACAATACTGGGCAAAGTAAGTGTCATACAGACTCTTTGTTGTTCCATGTTTGGGTAGGGACTTCTTTAAAGCACGCCAGGTGCTTTCAATAGTATTTGTATGGGCACCTGTCTCGGGGTCAACAAAGTTCACAGAATGATTTACTGTAAGATGGGAGAAACCTTCGCTGTTTAGGGAGAGCTGTATGCTTTCCAGCAGTCAGAAATAACTGTTGTTCCTGGCAAAATATTTTCGCTGAAAATAGACACCAGGGTGTTGGCAGTTCGGTCAGCTACACACTTAAAGAAACACTCCTTGGTGTCTCTTTGTATTCCCCCCAAAACCCCAACGCCAACTACTCTTCTTCCCTTATGAAATTTCCTTTTTTCCAAATTTAGACTCGTCTATCTCCACTACTCTACCAGGGCCTCCTATCTGTCGACTATATACTTCCAAGATGGATATACAGACTTCTCTTGAAAAATTGTACCAATCGACCATCGTTGTGTGCGAGATACCCAATTCGTGTTTAACAAATCCCTGTTCTGCTCTGTAAACCAAGAAGTAGGTAAGGAACACGATTGTTTCAAGGGAAAGATTACTCTTTACGAACCAGGATCCCTGTCTAACTGACACCTTCTTACCACATGCTTTGTTAGAACAACGCCAGCAACACTGGTCAGTACTGAAAGACGAGTTCTTTCTCAGGCCAAACCGACCTTTATCACAAAATTTACATGAAACACCGCTCAATTCTAGTACCAAACCTAACTGAAATAGCCATTGTATAAGATTTTCAATATTTTCAGTAAGCTTAAACAAATCTCGC
This sequence comes from Anodontia alba, assembly GCA_964016985.1. NCBI lineage: Eukaryota > Metazoa > Mollusca > Bivalvia > Lucinida > Lucinidae > Anodontia > Anodontia alba. Next base: position 36,355,869 of record OZ024836.1, on the reverse strand, counting down.
AGCCTGAGAGGCATTAATTCAGCCGGTTTTGTGCTGAGACGCTTTTGACAGCTCTTTATTTACATTGGAAACTGTGCGCGTGCTTCCGGTTACGTCACTAATGTCACATGATACAATCAGCTGTTAAATCAAAATAAATCGGCCATCCTTTTGAAGTTTGAACACAGAATCAGTTAATACATTTCGGTATTATATACCGAAGGTATTAACATAAAATTTCACGACAAACACGATTTGGGGGTTATTTTTCCGTCTTGTTGCCTATTAAACGAGATCGTCGCACTATCGCGCGACTCTCTATATACGAAGCGAACCTAGCATAGCAACGTGCGCGACACGCACCTTCATTCTTATTCTACATCCATTTTCTGGGGACCACTATACTGGAAGTCTTCCCCTTTTTTATTATTATATTGTTTATCAATAGTAATCATTGGTCCAGTCGTGAAAAAAAAAGAATGCACAACGCAAAACGTAATTGTCTGGATACGTATATATTTTTAAGAGTAACCACTCTTGCTAGCAACTACCTATAATCCGTTCGCTGTCTATAAAAATAGTTTTTATGATTTGTCCTATTTGGTGCCTAGTTGTTTTGGATGGGTCCTGTCTAACATTGTGGTCACCTAATTAGGAAGAGAGGGAGCTGGAAGTTTTGTCCTAAACGTTGGTATGTAACATGTGTGATGTCTTCCTCTTGGTGTCATTACTAGACTATGATATGTTAATTTGGTCGTCCTGGAAATCTTCTCTAGTATTTCCCATATAAAAGAAATACCATTAAGTGTGAAGTACTTACATATAATATAACATTCGTTTTCCTGTCATCATAACGTTGAGAAATCAATTAAGATGTTTTTGTGTGCTGATCCACTGACAAGTTAGACAACCCGACCAAGCAAATACATGCAGTTGGAACTTTATTAGGATTAAGGGCGAAGCTAGATTTCATAAATGAAAGTAAAAGTTCCCCTCCCCATGGATAAATGGATGTGAGTATTAGGTTTAAGCCCTTAATAATTATATATATGACCGTTCCTTGGCGATTCCTCTTTGTTTATCCGTTCTATTTTCGATGATGTATTTCTTTGTTTTGTCATTTTATGTAATCAAAAACGTAAGAAAGTTAAAACTTAATTTATTTCACACCGAGTACACAAAAACCTATATCAACTTTTAAACGCCCCCTCCAATGCATGTTTGTTGGCTTTAAGTGGTCATATGTGGCAGAGAAAACCTGAGTACCCGATGGCAAACAAAAGACCTTGAATAGACGACCACTACCACGATATCAAATGACTGGTATATAAATATAAATGAAGTTACCAGGAAAGGTCAAAAATATATGTTCGGTTGATGTATGGGTCCTCTACCTTAACAGTGAAACACCATTATAGTATAAACATAAAGTTTATGATGGAACGGAATTGAGAGCTCTATTGCGATTAAAACCTAGAGCAAAAACAAACTAATAATAGGACCATGATGGGAGCATAGACACTAATATTCAAGAACAAAGCTTCTAAATTGATTAAAGATGCAGCCGTCATTCAGTATAAGGCTCCACTCGCTGTCGTGCAATTACTGAGGGAATCTAACTTATGAACCATAACTGGGTTAACAACCACAAATGCAGTTTGCCGCAGAAGATTTATGTAGTAACCAACTTTGCCGTAACGAGTGACAGTATTTCAAAATTGTTCCTTTTGAATTTATAAATCAAGTCACCATAAAATTCGATTTCCGATAGACCTTGGTGCAGAAGCAGTTTCAAGTCAATGCTATATTTGAAAATGGATTCAGAATTATGACGATAAAACCTAGAACACATTTAACGTAATTTATTATACTAATAGCCTTAGCTTTTGTCCTGGGTATGACGTAAAACTGCATCTTGTCCTGGGTATGACGTAAAACTGCATCCAGCTGTGACACTCAATATGAGTGTGTGAATGTGAGGCTGCCTATCACAATTGCCTCCCCACCCTCAGGGTTACGAGGCTGCCACAACCTGGGTGGCAGAGCTAGGCGGCAATCATCTACAGACCAATGGCTTGGTGTTCTAGCTATTATGGTTTGGCGGACGATCCTTTCTTTATAAGGACAACGACAAAGCACATTGCCCTAGTGTGGGAACGGCGTGCATGCTCAGATGCCGTTAAAGAACTGAGTTGGGATGTCAGCTAGGACAGTTGATCCCGTAAAAACAGCTATTCCAAACATTTATTAGGCGATCATAACATTAGAATCTGAGTGGATGTCTGCTGTAGTCAGGAGACCAGATACCGTGGGGGCAACTGCCGCATAATCAAGGGCAACGACACCAGGTACAAGTTCTACTGGTCTGGAAACGACATAGGCACTGCTGGTGTAGGAGTGTTTGTAGCAGAAGAGTGGATAGTGAAAGGTTTTGAGGCGCAGAGAGTCTCAGACAGAATCATCTTAGTGAAGCTTATAGTTGGCCAGCGTGTGGTTACCTTTCTGTCTGTGTATGCCCCACAGAATGGTCTAAGTGATGAGGTTAAGGACCTGTTCTTTGATCAGCTGCGTGCTGTGACTGTTAGGATCCCAGGATCCGAATTTCTGATCCTATGTGGAGATTGCTATGGAAATATAAGCCGTACAGGCACTGGATACAGGGAGGTGCATGGTGGGATGAGGCATGGCAGGCCAGAACCAGATGTTGAGGGCGAGAGAATCCTATAGTACGCATTCAACCTGCTTCTTGGGCACACATGTTTCAAGTAACGTAACAGTCATCTCATCACGCACAAGTCGGGAAACGTAGCCACGCAGATAGACTTCATCCTTTTCCGTAGGACCATGAGCAAACCTGTCACAGATGTAAAAATGATCTCGGGCGAGGAAGTAGACCTGCAACAACAGCTTCCTGTATGCGATATGAGGATTGATTTGCCACCAAAATCCAAGCGCAAGTTTACCCCTCGTCTTAAAGTTTGGACGCCTAAAGACCCTAAGACGAGCAACCCTTTCCAGGAGGTCTTAAAATCGCATGTGAGTGCGTCTGCAGGTGTAGCTGATGCTGCCACTGATGATCTGGAACAACATCAAGACTGGCCTGCTCAAGACAACTTAGGAGGTGTGTGGCACAACTCGGCCCTACCGTTGGCCTCCTGAAACCTGGTGGTAGAATGAGCACGTGGAAAAGGCCATTGCTGTCAAGCGGAAAGCTTTCAAGGCCTAGAAGGCACTAGGGCATCATACGATGCAGCCAAACGAATTGCAGACATGCAGTACACCAAGAAGCGGCCAAATAAGTATACGAGAATATTGACCCCAAGTCTTCAGAAGTCTACCGCCTTGCTAACGAGTTTAGAAGAGAGAACGCTGATGTTGTTGCTGACAAGAATGATGCAGGGGAGATGTCATTGAGCGAAGACTCAAAGCAGAAGGCCTGGTTAGAGCACTACCAAAGGCTTCTCAATGTTGAGCTTGACTTGACAACCTGTCTGACGAACCACCAGTGGAAGGCCCACCCAACCTAATCACCGTTGATATGGTTAAGAAGGCATCTCTCAGATGAAGGCGGGCAAAGCACCGGTTCTATCAGGCATAGTAATGGAGATGATACGAGCAGCCGGTGACACGGGCGCCTCCATGATCCGTGACCTCGCAGCTGCAATCATTCGCGATGGCAAGGTATCCTCTGACTGGGAGCACAGTTTCATTGTCTGCCTCTACAAGGATAAGGGAGATGGATTGGAAAGGGGAAACTACCGCGGTCTCAAGCTGACAGAGCAGGTCATAAAAGTTCTGGAGAGGATTGTGGACGGACTCATCAGACAGTTGGTATTAATCGACGATTCCCAGTTTGGCTTCATCCCAGGCAGAAGCACAACAGACGCAATCTTTGTAGTCAGGCAGCTACAAGAGAAGTATCTAGCTGCCAATAAGAGACTCTACATGCATTTTGTAGACCTGGAGAAGGCGTTTGACCGAGTGCCTCGGGAGGTCATCTGGTGGGCGCTGAGAAAACTTCGTGTGGATAAGTGGATTGTGCGACTGGTGCAGGAGGGGCGTATGCCAACGCGCGGAGCCGTGTCCGTGTTGGTGTGGAGTACAGTGGAGAGTTTGAAGTGAAGGTCGGTATTCACCAAGGCTCGGTACTCAGCTCGCTGCTCTTCATCTTGTCATGCGAGTTCCGCTCTGGGGTCTCCTGGGAGGACCTCTATGCCGATGACCTTGTTATTATCGCTGAATCGCTCGAGGAATGTGTCTGGAGGCTCTTGACTTGGAAAGAAGCAATGAAGGAGAAAGGACTGAGAATAAATGCAGGAAAGACGAAGATTATGATCTGTGGTACGGGCCTGGACCTCCTGCAGAGTTCAGATGAGTTTCCATGCGCTGTCTGTCGCACTGGAGTGGGCAGCAACAGCATCATCTGCAACGGCTGCAAGCACTGGGTGCACAAGAAATGCAGTGGGCTCAAGCGCATGACAAACGACCCTGATTACAGATGTACACGGTACCAGGGAACTGCACGTCCCACAGAGGGAAGTCCAAGTCGGACCTGACAAGCTTGAGGTGGTAGCTTTCTTTTGCTACCTAGGAGACATGCTCTCAGCAGCCGGTGGCTGTAAACTTCCTTGTTAGTGCCCTGCCCGAGCTGCAAAAATGAAAATAAATGTTGGTGGGAAATTTATTAAATAGGGGAATGACACTATGATTTTTGCAACAGCGCCTTCAAAACCAAACCAAACAGTTCACAGTGTATTTTCCAGCTCTGGTTCTAAAATCCACTTTCGTATTTCCTGTGAATAGCATAACAGTGAGGTCACATGACTCAAATAAAAACAGTATCTTAAGCCTAGCATTGACTGAGTATGATAATATTATTGATACGGGCTAAATATTCTACAAGAACTGTTTTTATATCAGGTTCCAAGCCCGTCACAAACACTTAGAATTTTTTCAGGGTCACGAATGTGAAATACTGTGGAGTGCACCTTGAGTAACTTTGCAGCTGCAAACTTCCTGATCTCACAGAAAATGCTGCCCAAGCAAACTTGAAGGCTAATACATATTCTGTCTTGCTGGTTTGTTGCATTACATTTTATGTATTCATCTGTTTGATGGATAACAGATCTTGTATTTTGTTTTTATTTCCTTTGACTGATCTTCATTTAAATAACTAACAGCACTAATACAAGTTGATAACTGATATAATTTCGTCATTGTCGAAAATAATTATTGGTGTTTTGGAGATCGATATGAATTCTACCAAATCTGTCTTACATGTTTGGGAAGACAGTTCTAAGCGCAGTGTAGACCAAAATCAGACGCCGCAAAACGCGGCGTTTGATAAGGGCCTACGCAGTTTGAAGCTCATCGAAGAGCTTTAGGTACGGTAACAGGTAGTGAATCTGGGTTTGTTAAAATTTTAAGACTAGTTTTGAGGAGTTAATTGGACTGAAAACTGCAGATAAATACGGTAAATTAGAAAACCAATTTACTGCCAATTCTTTTATGTCATTCGCAGGCCCGCAGCCTACAACAAGGACCCGCAGTCAAACGCTCCAAATAATTTCTGCTGCGCCTCTGTAATCCCTATCTAACTGTGTGTGTTTGAAAATGAACTTTGCGTTTTGGTATTGAAATACTACTAAAATATTGAATGTTGCCAAAAATTCCAGTTTTAGAAATACATGTTGTGCATGCATTTAACCGATAGAAAATCGTATAATGTAATGCAATAGCAATTCGACATAGTTTGTTGCCAGGAAACGAAATAAGACCAACAAAGCACTTGCAGTCAGAGTTTAATATGCTATTTTAGAAATAAATATTTTAGAAAGTAAAATGAAGTCTGTGTGAAAATACAGCAACTGATTATCAGGATAGATATTTATCTAAAATAAATTTTTGCATTTTACTGAACACAATAAATGGTTTAAAATATGTTTATAACTCGCACCAATGCAAAACGTGTGCGCATTTCGTGACTATGCAATATTTCGCAACACACATTTTCTTAAAAAAATACAATGGAATACTTTCTGTGGATAGCCTGGAACCCTGGATTTCTTTCAGAAGTCCTTAATGTCTAGAGCAGGACTCTGATCCTTCCGATATATAGGCTGGTGTGTGCCGTCATTGGGTACACATGACATAACTTTTATTGTCTATAAAGTCAACTGTTACGTCAATTCTGTCAAAAAAACAAACAAACAAAAACAACAACAACAACAACAACAACAAAACAAAAAAACAAAAAAAAAAAAAAACAAAAAAAAACCGCATCAATTTTAGGACGATTTGTTTTTGCATTGTTCGTTTAGCAATAAAACCCGGTTACGTCATGATTATCCGTCAGATTTGGCCAAAAGATTATTACGACAAAGGACATGAGGTTCAGCGTTTTTCAGTGAATGCTCCATACAGTAACATGGGGTTGTCTGTAAGTAAGAAGTAAAATACTCCTGTTGGTTAGATTACATTGGTTTCCGTGTATCGATTAATCAGTGTGTTGTGTTATATTTTTTTGTTATTGATTGCTCCATATCTGTTTTTCTTTCGCCTCCCTGGAAGAGAATGCTTCCTTCTTGATTGTGGAATTTCTTTGGTAACGGCATTTATATTTTGGTATTATTATAAAGCTAGAAGAAAGTCCCTATCAAATGTTATTATTGCATATTTTCTAGCGGTTTCCTGTTGATGATCAACTCTTTAAACCGTACTGAAATTTATTTTGATATAACTTTAATAACTTGACAATGTCGCTGTTGGCGTCAGAGTGTTGAATTTTTAAAAAATTGTAGATTGTGTTCAGTTTAAAATGATATTTTGTATGACTCGCACAGTTTACATTTTATGAAGTCTGTTTATTTATGTTTTCCATATACAAAATGTTCGAGGTCTCGTCAATAAAACTCACATTCACTTATACACATACAAATTCATGTAAATCTATCGAGATGGTTATCACTTTGATGATTAGTGTTTGGCTAGCTATGGTAAATTGAAACTGCCAATTTTATGAAAGGAAAATAAATATTTATACCGGACAATATCGTATCAAAATACAACACCAAAGAAGAATGGTCCCACTTTCAAGCAAATCTTTCGAACCGTTTTGCCTCCCTTCTATAAAAAGTTATCTCTATCTTGCACGTAAGAGAAGAAATGTTTTGTTTTTTCACTTCCGAAATGCATAGAAATTATACGTTATGATCATATCAGAGAGTGTGTGAAGCTCTCACCTTTCTACTTGACAATATCTATATAAGATTTGGTAGTAACTATTTAGACAAATTGTGGGTACAATTGCGCACCGCTTGTGGCTGATTTGTTTTTGTTCTGTTATGAAAGAGACGTCAATAGGTCTCTTTCTAAAGAAAAGCAATCTGACGTTATTGAAGCTTTTAGCTCGACATCTAGATACTTGGACGATTTATAAAATATTGACATTTTGATGGTTTGATCAGTCAAATTTATTCTTCAGGGTTTCAGTTAAACAAAGCCAATTTCTCTTAACCTGAAGCTCCGTTGTTTGATTTGCAATTATCTATTTAAGATGAGATTATGCAAGATTTATGATAAACACGACGATTTTGATTATGAGATTGTAAATTTTCCTTCCTTGGATGGGACTTTTCCTCGTCGAGCTTCCTACGATGTTGATCACAACTAATTCGGTTCGCCAGAGTGTCTAGTCATGTTACTGACTTCAACACTCGAAATAAATTATTAACTGCTAAACTTCTAAATCAGGGTTATTGGTACCATAAACTCCGCAAAACTTTTTTCTAAATTTTGTAGACGTCTTTTCGATTTAGTTTCGAAATCCAATGTTGGACTTAAACCTCTTCTGCAACAAGGCCTGTCGGTACCTAAGTTTTATCGCAACTTAGTATATAATTTCAGAAAAAAAAATATGCTTGCTATGATTTTAGCGGTCAAATTCATAAAATCATTCTTCGATATATAAAAATTGGGTACAACATAGCAGACTGCATACATAATAGTTAACCCAATCACGGTTAATATCTTTGCTTCTTTTTGCCTGCAAACTGGCGGGTCGGGCTTTAGACTCATGACGGCTCCGGACTAAAGACTTTTGGTACCTGATGCTCTGGCTCTGGTCGGGCCCACTGGAGTCCAACTGGTGCTTCAGCATTTCAGTTATTTCTTGCTGTCGAGTCCTCGTCGTTGTTTCATCTCTGTATTCGTTTGATTTTTATGTTTTCGGAGATGTCCCTAGATGACTTTGAAACTCTACACGCGGACTGAATAAATGTATTGTGTATATCTCGGCAGAACTCAGGGCGAGGGTTGTGGCCACGTAAAATCAATTTAATTCCCCCAGTCAAATTTGTACTGACCGTTCCAAGGCGGTGTTTCTGTTGCGGTTTACTATTTCTGTCATTGTATGTCATAGCATGTATGTCTTGGTGAAAGTTTTATTTTGGATAGCCGTTCGGCCAAGTTTTGGAAAAGAAACTGGCCTTTTGGCTTGTAATGTTTTGATTGTGGTGCCGTTGCTTTTAGTGAGTCCTTCTTTCTCTTTTCTGTCTTGGACGGAAGGTGTTAGGTAATTGTATAGATTTTGGATCATTGCTTTCCTTTCTATGTAATATCAAAGGTAACAATTTGTTCCCTAGGAGACCAAATTCTTTCTTTTTGGAGCATAACTTTTCTAAATGGGATTGGTGCACTGGGAGGCAAGGAGAAAGCCACAAATTATGTCACCCTTGTCATAGATTGACAGTAAATCCACTAAATATATTCACATACATTTAAGTATTTTAGTTTAAGTATCTTAAGTTTTAGAGTCATTACATTCTCAAATGACAAGAGCATAGATGTTACTTCTTAGGGGAATAAATGTACTTAAGTTGGAAGAAACAATATCAAAGTGCAGTTTGCCCTTTTCTAAATACAGATCTATGCAAGGAGGCATGTGTATATTCCAATTGAATACAAATGCTTTCCGTTTAGAGTTGACTCCTTTTCAGAAGGGGCTTGATGTGCAGGAAAGCGAACAGGAAGTCACATGTTGTCTCCCTTGTGCGAAATGGTAAAAAATCTATGGAGTGCATACAGTCCCCTTAATTATTGAAGTCAGTTTTCATTGATACTAGTTTTAGAGCATTTTATATTGCAGAAATACTGTCAATATCATATACTAAAATAAACGCCAGAACTTAATACACATTTTTAGAAACGACCAAATGAAGAACCCAATAAATATGGGTAAAGAAACTTTTTTGTCGCTTTTATTCAAGCGAAAATCTAATAACATACGTGCCATGTCGAATTCCTGTCGAAATCATAAGCCAATCAATCACTTTACAAGATGACGTAATCTTTAGATAGAGGAGACCTATGCGGGTCAAACATATGATCTGTATTTTAAAGCTGCAATAGACTTTAGGTCGAAGTCTCGCGCGAGTTAAATCAGACTCAATGAGGGCCTCTTCGTAAAACTTTAACCAGTGGGTTGGGACGGTTTGTCTTTGGTTTAGCTCGCCGTGGCTCAACTATTGTTTTCATTTACTCAGTCACCCAGTAGAGTTGGCCATGAGTGCACGTCTTTGTTTATCGTAGTGATGAATTTGATTTTTATGTTTTCGCTTTGATGCATTGACTGGGTTGGGAGCCTTTATGCGAACCAAATTTTTATGATTTTACGTATTAAGGTTTACATCGGGACACAGGCTGAATGTCGCTGGCCGTAAAAGTGCTTTAAACCCCACGGTGGTTTATTCTACTGACCGTTCTAAGTCTAGTCTTACTCTTGTTTGCCTTGTGGTTTATTCTACGAGGCGATTTGTTTTATGTCATGCCTTGTGTTATTTTGTTCTTGTGTTTTTCAGTCCTTTTAGCATTACGACTACTTCGCTTGGGGAAATGAGAGCTAGACTTGGTACTTTGCGTACGTTTGTTCGATTTGCGGTTGTTTGGTTTTGTCTGTTTTTTCTTCCTCTTGGTGTCTGGAAAGGTCTGTGGTTTGTAATTGTGGCACTCCCTGGACTTTTCTCTTACCCCTTGTTTTGTAAAATCAGAAATTGTAAACTTGTAAACAGTATGAATTTCCAATGCGGTTCCTCTGTTGCAGATTTTCACTGTTCACACGTTGGTGGTTGTCTAGGAAGGGCTGCGGCTTGTGATTGTGGCACTCCCTGGACTTTTCTCTTAGTTTTTCATATTAGGCATTTGTTTTGTCACTGATAGGTTCTTATCTCTCCTTCTTTTGATGCCCTGGGTAGGCTGCCTCGTGATTGTGACATGACGTCTGTATCTTCAATTATATCTTTAATGTGTTGAAAGCATGATCAATGCACTACTCACCTTGATTGCGTTCTTCATGAAACTCTTATCCGAGATCCTTTTTGATATCGTCTGAGGTTATATACATTTTTGGATAGGCAAAATTCAATTTCGGGCAAATATCTTTGTGATCTTGAATAATCGATACATGAATACCCATAAATCAGCTTTAGGTGCACCCAAGAATGAATCTCAGTGTTTAGACATCTATGGGTTGATTTATGTATATCAAATATAAAAGACAATTTTGCGATGTTTTATAAGCCCATTGTATCTCCAAAACCATAAATATAATGTTTGATTCGTTAATGTCAAGGTGATGTTGATATCAAAATTTACTTTTTCGATATCCATATTGTTATATCCACTGTATTTACATATAGACTTTGACGTTATGACATTACGTAACTTATACATGACGGTACGTCCATAATATCGTTATTGCTTAGTAACCATATAACAGTTTGATTCAAAGCTTACACACGGGAACTTTTCATTCTTCGTTTATATTTAAACTGTTAGCCGGGGAACGAACTTTAAGTTATGGTTGTTAAACATATATCGATTATAAAATGTCCACAAATCTATTACGTGACATTAGTTAAGCAGTAAAAACGCCCGACCAAGTAGTCACACTTGCTAACAGGGACGTATCCAAAAATTTAAAAATGCGGGTGGAGCACTTTGATATTGCAAAATGAAATAGGTAGGGAGTTTGCATTTTCTGTTTTTTCGAATTGGGTACTCGACAATTTTCATAGCATCAATAAAAATCTACTATTCGAGGGTACTTTATGCGGCATTTCAAACAATAATATTGTCAACCATTTAGATTTTGTATCCATTTTATCGGGGCGTCCAAGATCCTTAAGGCTCATTTTTGGCTGTTGATTAATGGTCATATTTGGTAAGAGTAGGTGAACATTTTGAGGATCTGTTTTGAACGCGGAAAGTTCCGCTTGAAAAATCGATCAGGCGTTTCCTGGGTATCTTTACTTATTTGTTTCAAAATCCTGAAAAGGCAGGACTTTCGGTGGGGATTTTGAGGTTCTAGGTATATTTTCAGTTCAAAACGCTGACACCTAAAATAATATAGGAGGACTGCTTATAACACCGCACAAGTTGTTATAAAACTTGCGTATTATTATAGTTCTTGTTTTGCTATTATTTGTGTCCAGTTCCTTTGTTTAACATGCGATAGAATATTAATAATCTAATACACGTGGTAGATTTTCCGCCATAGTGCAGATCATATTTCATTTCCTTTGGGATCATTGGACCCATTGTGGTATATTTGAAAATGGAGTTCTGCTCATGTATACGCTAGAGGGAGTGCGTATTGCAAACTTCATTACTGCTTATGAAGAGTCTCAATAAAACCGAGACTCCCATTTTCTATCCTGTAATGTGTTCTTTGTTTCCAAAGGCAATCTTTGTGACGCTTATTTTACAAGGGATTCTTCGTTTATGACTTCCTGTTTTCTACACACATACTACGGCGCCTATGAAAAGGAGTCATTCACATTACATTGAAAAATCTATTTAATATATAACCCAATATTCCCCATAATATGTAAGGAAAACATGGATATGTATAGGTATATATAAATAAGGAAATATTCCGAATTTTGCAGTATTTAAACCAGCTTTACTATGTTTATTATTTCTAGCAACATATTTTACTCATAATCAGGTCTTCTTGTGCATAATAACCAAACTCTCCTGCTTTCAAATAGTATATGGCTAAATGCCATGTCGAAACGACGTCGCTAGTAGATTTTGTGTTTGTTTGGATGTGTTTGGAGTAAAATTCTAACCTGACTGATGTTTTCGTCGATTGTTGTAATGAGCCCGTAAGTGGAATTATGGGTAGTTTACAGAGTATCTGATATTATTGCCGGGATATATAGTATGCAAATCGTCAAGCTTAACTTAGTTCAAGCTGTTTAGAATTAAGTTGTCCGTTGTATACATTATTATTGGAGATATATAAATGTGTCTAGTCATGTAACTGACTTTAACACTCTTAATAAATTGCTAACTGCTAAACTTCTTAATCAGGGTTATCGGTATCATAAACTACGTAAAGCCTTTTCTAAGTTTTATAGACGTCATTCCGATTTAGTTTATAAATTCAGTGTTGGACTTAAATCTCTTCTGCAACAAGGCCTATCGGAACCCGAATTTTATATTTTATGGTGACTTGGTATATAAATATATTTTCAGAAAAATATATGTTTGCAATGATTTCAGTACCCAATTTCGTAAAATCGTTCTTCGATATAAAACGATTGGGTACAACATAAATGTTATACGACAGATTGCATGCATGGTTGTTAACCCAATCACGGTTAATAACTTTGCTTCCCTCTTTAATTGCACGCCGGCGGGTTAGGCCTCAGATTCTATGATGGTTCCAGCGTAAAGGCTTACTTGCATTTTAATTTTGGGTAATGTTGGTTGGTACTTGATGCTCTGTCTTTGGTAGGGCCCATTACTGTTGGTTTTCTTTTGCTCTAGCATTTCAGTTGTGTCGTGCTGTCGAGTCCTCATCGTTGTTTCATCTCTGTAATTTGTTGATTTTTTTGTGTTCTCGGAGATGTAGCACTGATGCGTTAGGAAGCCTTCATGCGGACTGAACAAATTATGTGTCTAAACCGCGGCAGAAGTAAGGGCGAGGATTGTGGCCACGTAAAATCGATTTAAGCCCCCCAGGGAAATACTTTTCACTGACCATTCCAAGGCGGTTCTTCTGTCATGGTTTATTTTTGTTATAGTTCGTCTTTGAATGTGTGTGTCGCTTACATCGTTTTGTTTTGGATAGCCATTTGGCCACTTTGTGGGAAAGTAACTGTCCGTCTGGCTTTCTGCTAGTGATGTTTCCATTAGGGTCCAGTTATTTCGTGTTTGTGTTTCTTTCGCTTTGATGTCTCTGATGGGAGGTGTGGGATAGTTGTATAGATTCTTGATCATTGCCTTCCTTTCTATTTTGTAGAAATCATCTGAACTACTCTCGAAGATGACTTCCATGATAATTTGTGGCAAAGCATCAAACCATGACGAGTCACTTAATTTCATTTTGCTGATATATAACTTAAGAAAGTGGCACTAGTCTGGCTTAGGCCTGTGATGGAAACCCCGTCGTAATAATATGAAGCGTTACAAATGAGTATTCACAACATCCGTTGATGTAGAAAATAAAACAAATATCAGCTCCTGGTTAAAATGTCTTGGTCTCGAGGTTATAAAACTTTTCATGCTCATCTCAGCTGAGCATGCTCAACTGAGTTGACCATTAAAGAAAAATTAAAATTTGTCGGTATTTTAAGATTTATAAACAAAACAAATTTCATGCTCAGCTGAGTTGAGTATGAAAAACGTTTTATAACTACGGGACCTGATCTTGATTTTATGGCTAAAAAGTATCCAGTTTACATATTAAGTGTATTAACGTTACAACATATTCGCTAGGGCCTTCCATCGACTGAGTTCATTATGATATTTGTCATTGTCTCAATGATGGTTATTTTTGCTGGGGAAAGCTCGATTATAGCATGAAATGTATTTTCAAATCTTTTTCATTATGCCGGAATTAATCTTAATAGTATACCAAACACTCTGTGTGAATTAGATGAACTTTACCGCCTTTGTGACTGAGATGAGATGACATGCAAGTGGTGCGCCCAAACACCTGGCTGCGCCTTAAGACATCCAATGACTATCTGCTAATCTCACTAATGTCTGCTCAGATTATCAACGTTGTGGCAACCCTTAAAGCCTGATAAATGTGCCAACAGTAAACATTTTTGACATTGAAAGAGTAGAAAGAGCAGAATGAAATAATTAAACAAACTACGACGGACAGCACATGTGTACAAACCAATGAAAGCAACGTTACTAGCTTTTTCTTCCCCAAAGGGTATTACAATGCCAGACAGGAGCCATGAAACACAAGTATCAGGCATTTAACAGGACAAAACACGAAATAAAGCCCCGCAGCGAACAGCCACATGACCCCAAAACACAAAACAACATAATATCCATACAATACTATCTTCTTCTGTGTCACCCCTTTTGCGGAATCTTCATACTTATTCTAAATACAGACCGTTTTACAATATATGCTTTAAGAAACATGCGGATAAAAAATGTCGTCTGAAATTTGGCATAACATGTTTTAGAATGGTTTGATCCTTCATTATGCGCACAACACGTTACATAGATTCATATGCTCTTACTGGATTCAATTAGATCAGACACAAATGGTACATTTTGTGTTTGTTGGTAACAGAAATCCCCAGACAAACAAAATTATCTCATTATGCCCACGGGATTTTTCTACCTCACTCTTCGGACAGACCCATTTCCAATTTAATGGGTGACTGGTTTATTTTATTATGATCAATTTGATAGAAAACAAAATATAAATTGATGTGCCCAGTAAAGGCCGCAAGCACGAAGCACAGTCTTTCTGATCCTGAATTAAATGCAAACAGTGTTTGCAAGTCCTTTTTATGGGATGCTAGGTATGCACGGGTTAATCATGCTTAACTTTGTTTCCAAACTAGATTGTGATGGTATTATGACATTTTCCAAATTTCCAGAACGACGGTATTAGATTATCAGCCTTTACAGACTGCTGCTAAATCGGTCGTATAATACAATTTGTTTGAACTGGAGTCGTCAGTTATTTCATTATGAGCATGCCAGACAAAAAAGCACAGTATTATTTCCCACGAGATTTCCTATGAAACGAGTAAACTTTTATATTTTGCAGTTAACTTGCAACCTTGCGTCTTCAACGGTCAGTGGGTCAAGGATTTATATTATATTTCAAAGTTCGCAATAAATACGAATATCACAGCGAGAATTTAATTTACATGACCTTGTGACGGACATTATTACAGCATCAGATATATTATTGCTCAACTAGTGGCATTAATGGCAGAGATCTTCGAGTAACTTCAGTATATTAAAACATTTATGTAAAATTTATTTTTCGCCATAGCGCTATTAATTTAAAGTGTCCTCAGCTGTTGTTGTCCTTTTTATGGCATGCCAGCTATAACTTGGTAAACAGTAACACAACTCAGGCTTTTGGGTTATCTAATGCTATGTTTATGCTAACGAAATGTATTTATATACAATTCATAAATGCACCTTAAGACGCTTTAATGAGGATGCAAGATAAACGAAGACTGCTGATAGTCTGAAGCTATAATTAAATAATAAAACAGATTGTCTTAATTTTGTAACGTTGTACCTGTTATGACTAGTTTTCTTGTCTCTAAAATCCCCATTTGCTTCTGGCCTTATGTTACAAACAGTAGCATTTTTTTTTCACAAACGACAGGATGCAGTTCGCAAATATAAATGACGCGTACTAGCATGATGAATTGCAATTACATTCATTAAATTGTATAGTCACATGTAGAAAATTTGTTTTCAAACAGTTATTTATATGGCACAATAATCATGATGCTGTTTGGAAGTGCTGTGGAAATACACAACGATAATATAATTTTAGTAAAGCTTAAATAACTTACTTTAATAATATATGTTGAATGTATTTTTAGCTTCACTGAATTCATAATAATTTATTATAATCTTAGTTATATAAAGATTAACTTATTATAAAGAGTGAAACAAAGATAACGATAATGATAAAGACTTTTGGCAGTGAACCGTTACTACGAGGGGGTGTCAATAAATAACCAGCCTATCCCATTTCCGATGGACCGAGACGGTCATGATTTTCATGCTTTGTACATGGGTACAAAATTTCACACGTATCCAGTCATTCTTTAATATGATATTGAATGTCAAACATGGCTGGTGATGCAAAGGCATGCTTTTCATCTAATATTGAGTACCGTGCTGTAATTCGGTACTTGTATTTAAAGGGTAAAACAGGCAAGGAAATACACGGCGAGTTAGCCTATGTTTATGTGTCTTCAGGACCATCTTATGCTCAAGTTAAATTCTGGGTAGGGGAATTCAAACGCGGTAGAACATCTTTAGAAGATGAAACCAGGGCTGGACGCCCACTGGATGCCACCGACGAAGAAATGTGTAAGAAAGTTCGAGATCTGGTATACTCTGATAGGCGAATTCAGGTGGAAGAAATAGCGTAGGCATTATGCATTTCACATGGTAGCGTTTCAAAAATCTTACATGATCGTTTAGGTATGCGCAAGCTAACAGCCCGTTGGGTCCCCAAATACCTTTGCGATGAGCAAATGGCAACCAGAGCATCAGTATGCAGCGCCTTATGGAAGCGTTTAGGTCAAAAGATGATTTTCTTTTGCGTCTGGTGACTGTAGATGAGACTTGGGTTCATTATTATGAGCCAGAAAATCAAGCTCAGTCGTCAGTGGGTAGGGCCTGGGTCCCCGAGGCCAAAGAAGTTCAAGACGCAACCATCTGCTGGCAAGGTGATGGCCACAGTATTTTGGGACGCAAAATCCGTTATTATGTTGGACTTTTTACCCAAGAGAAGTACAATAACTGGAGTGTACTATGCAAACATGTTAGACCAGCTGAGAACTGCCATCCATGAAAAACGCCGAGGTAAACTCTCTAAAGGTGTTTTGCTGCAACAGGACAACGCGTGAGTCTACACTTGCGAAGTTGCAATGGATGCTGTAGAGCGAAACGGGTATGAATTAATACCACATCCTGCCTATTCGCCTGATCTAGCTCCTAGCGACTTCTTCCTATTCCCAAACTTGAAAAAGGATATCCGTGGACTTCATTTCCGGTCTGATGAAGAAGTCGTGATGGCAGTTGAGAAATGGGTCAATGGAAAGGACCCTGATTTTTTCAGTTCTGGGCTGATGGCACTTGAACACCGTTGGTCTAAGGGCATCACACTAGAGGGAAATTAAATCGAAAAAGAAGAAGTGGATCTCAACCGAAATATGTTAGCCTGTTACTTATTGACTCACCCTCGTACTATTTAGCAAGGACAAGAAACTAGTTTTCGCAAAGATAATAAAGATAAGATTTACTATTATTTGGAATATTTAGTCTATCATATAGACGTTTAATTCTAACTATCATTCAACGATACTAACGCTAACATTGTTGAAAATACAATACATATATACAGATATTGTTTTATTTTGTGAAATTTACAACAGCGAGAAGGTATATTCATCTAACATAAACCAAACACTGGAACACACAGTGAAGAAGGTAAAGGTGATACAAGTTATTTTATAAAGATCTGCGACAGAATTTTGTTGCGCCAAATGGAAATGGATGCATTTTCAGGGGAGGCAGTTCTGTTGAAATTCCATTTTGCGGCCCTTTAAAAAAGGGGTCTGCTCTAAAAGGAAAGAATTTACTCCTCAGTTTCCTTTAGAGCAGACCTCTTTTTACAAAGGACTTAGTGAGCAAACAGAAATATATTATAAAAGAAACGACTCATGAAAGCAGTGAGCATACTAAAAACTGAAAACAACTGACGAGTCGATTTTTTCGGGGGTGGGATTAGCTAGTTTTGGGCAATTTAGGCCTCATCAGTGATTCATATTAATTTTCAAAAATCCTAGATTGAGTTTAATGATAAGAAAGGACCAGAAAATATAACCACAAAATTCACTAAATGTGTGCTCTTTGTAAGAAATGGCGTAATTAATTCTATCGAGTAGATCAAGCTTCCCATAGTGCAGATTATATTTCATTTCCTTTGGGATCATTGGACCCCTTGTGGTATATTTGAAAGTGGAGTTCTGCACATGTATACGCTAGAGGGCGTAAGCAGTGTTGCAAACTTCATTACTGCTTATGAAGAGTCCCAATAAAATCGAGACTCTCATTTACTAATCCGTAGTGTGTTTTTTATTTCCAAAGGCAATCTTTTTGACGTTTATTTTACTACACTGCAGCTGGTATTAGTGCCGTGTGGTGGCGGTAGAACGTCTCCCCGTACTTTACCATAGTGTAGATTATATTTCATTTCCTTTTGGATCATTGGACCCATTATGCTATATTTGAAAGTGGAGTTCTGCTCATGTATACGCTGGAGCAGGGCGTAAGCAGTGTTGCAAACTTCATTGCTTATGAAGAGTCTCAATAAAACCGAGACTCACATTTACTATCCGTAGTGTGTTTTTTGTTTCCAAAGGCAATCTTTTTGACGTTTATTTTCCTAAACGAAAAACATTTCGCAATTCGCATAAGATACTGGCATTCCTTAGAAAATTAACAAACTGTAGATAATTGCAGTTAGTGTTATAAAGTACGGTTTAATGGATTAATATTGACATTATTGAGAGACACATAACCGTTACATTAACGAGGCTTTTAGATAAAAGAATGAATTGAAATACTTCGTATTAACAAGACGAAATGCCAGAATCATTCGTGATTATCATAATCTGTTTATGATATGATAGTCTAAAGGAATGGTATATTAGCCGAGGCATTTCCTACAAGATTGCATGTCCGCCCAGCGAAGACTTAGATTAACATGCACATCTACATATTCTAAGCAAAACATCTGCCGTCCTTCTAAAAGAACGCTCGGGTAGTTTGCTTTCCCTGAGGGCTAAGCAATGACTCTGGTCAGCCTGCGCATTTGCATTTGAGCAGGCTGACCTGAGTCATTGCTAGGCGCACATGCGATCCTGTAGGAAATGCTTTGTCCCGACTCATATTATTTGTAAATGATCTTCATGCCTATTAAAAATGATACCATTGCTTTCTTTCTCGTAAAGTCATGTATTAATGTAATATCAGAGACAAACGTGATACCATTTAGCAAACCATGATAAGCAATGACGTACTCTGATTTGCAGGGTTACTTTGACATTGGTTGTTTGCTTTGTATCAAATATACTTTTGATATATATATTCCAAAACACGACGTTAGCGAGGAAATTGTTTTCTCGGTTGATATCAGTGTGCCCGTTCGCCTTTTTAACCTACGCTGGCACGTCTATCCTAAGTTCATTCATTCCGATCCTTCTCGAAGAAAGATTTTATTCGAAGGAGAAGCAATGCACTTACAGGGGAGGCAACTCTGTCAACATTGTTTTACCTTTTGAAAAGGATTCTTTTCTCGAAGGAAAGTACGTGCTCTCTTTTGAATCAAATACTTCGTACACTCAGAGACAATTAACCTACCAGTGCTGTCAGTGTTCTGATTACCACGAACAAGTCATTGACTATTCACCTTAAGCAACAGTGCATACTTTCGAAACTACCGGTAAAAAGCAAAGTATCGTCGACAAACTGAATTAATTACATGTACTTGACAAAAAATGCTTCAGCAGGAACCGAAATGTTTTGGTGTTTTAGTTGTAAAGCCAGGACAATTCAGAGCGTATTGGTACTCCCGATTTTATCAGTTATAATGTAGATTATATGCGACAGACTGCATGCGAAATGGTAAACCAAATCAAGGTTAACAACTTTGCTAGCTTACTTAATTGCACGACAGTGGGTCGGGATGCAGACTCAATGACGGTTGAATCTGAAACCTCACTCGACTGTGGTCGTGATCATTTTTATCGCACCTGCTTGTAGCAGGGTGCGATATAGGCGTTCAATTTTCTGTCCGTCCGTCCGTCAGTCCGTCCGTCCGTCCGTCTGTCAACATTTATGTCAAAGTTAGTATTCTAATCAACTACAAGACTAAACAACTGTCAAACCTTGCATGAAACATCTTCCTGACCTCCTGACTTTGCAACATAGGCGTCTGCTTTTCCGTATGTCTGTCCATTCGTCCGTCCGTCTGTCAACATTTATGTCGAAGTTCGACATTTATGTCAAAGTTAGTATTTTAATCAACTACAAGACTAAACAACCATCAAACCTTGCATGAAACATCTCCCTGACCTCCTGACTTTGCGACACAGGTGCCCACTTTTCCATTCGTCTGTCTGTTTGTCTGTTCGTCTGTCCATCTCTTAACAGTTCTGTTATGTCGAAGTTCGACATTTATGTCAAAGTTAGTATTCTAATCAACTACAAGACTAAACAACCATCAAACCTTGTATGAAATATCTCCCTGACCTCCTGACTTTGCGACATAGGTGCCCGCTTTTCCATTTGTCTGTCTGTTCGTCCGTCTGTCTGTCTCTTAACAGTTCTGTTATGTCGAAGTTCGACATTTACGCCAAAGTTAATATTCTAATCAACTACAATTCTACAACAACCATCATTCCTTGCATGACACATCTCCCTGACCTCCTGACTTGGCAGATATGTTGACCCAGTGACCTTGACCTATATTTTGCGCTCCATTGACTTTGACACAATTTACGTTGACATTCCAGACCTTCTCAACTATAAGGCATACAACTACCAAACCTTGCATAGATGTACAGACTTGGCAGGTACCTTGACCCGGTGACCTTGACATATATTTTGCGCTCCAGTGACTTTGACATATTTTGCGTCGACGTTCGATATCTCCTCAACTATAAGGCCTACAACCATCAAACCTTGCAAAATGCTTCTCCTCAATGTACTGACTTAGCAGATACCTTGACCTGGTGACCTTGACCAATATTTTGACTGCAGTGACTTTGACCTAATTTACATCAACGTTCCTCAAGTGTAAGACCTCTAGCCACCAAACCTTGCATAGTGCTTCTCCTATATGTACTGACTTGGCAGGTATCTTGACCCGGTGACCTTGACCTATATTTTGAGCTCCAGTGCCTTTTACACATTTTACGTCAACGTTCAATATCTCCTCAACTATAAGGCCTACAACCATCAAACCTTGCATAGTGCTTCTCCTCAATGTACGGACTCTGCAGGTACCTTGACTGGGTGACCTTGACCTATATTTCACGCTCCATTGACTTTTACACCTTTTAGGTCACCCTTCCATATGTCCTCAACTGTAAGGCCTTCAACCACCAAACCTTATATAGCACTTCTTCTCGATGTACTGACTCGACAGGTACCTTGACCTGGTGACCTTGACCTATATTGTGCACTCCAGTGACTTTGACACATTTTATATTGATGTTCGGTATCTCCTCAAATATAAGACCTACAACCAGTAAACCTTGCATAGTGCTTCACCTCATTGCCCTGGCTTGGCAGGTACCTTGACCCAGTGACCTTGACCTATATTTGACACATTTTACGTTGATGTTTGATAACTCCTCAACTATAAGGCCTACAACCACCATACCTTGCATTGTGCTTCTCCTTGATGTACTGAATTAGCAGGTACCTTGACCCATGACCTTGACCTAAATTTCATGCTCCAGTGACTTTCACACATTTTACGTCAACGTTCCATTATCATTGGGCTGTATGATACGAAAAGTCAGTGCTGAAGATATAGCCATTAGAGGGAATGGGACTGGCCTGGAATATATGTGCCCCACTAGGCACTTTGTCTACATTTTTTTCAATCCAGTTTTCCAAGTAAGCACTGCTAAGAATGAAATAAACTTATTTAATAACCACATTCTGATTGTGGCTCCTGTGACTTTTGCGCCAGCAGGTGCGATGACGCCTTCCGCGGAATTCTTGTGTTATACTGGTGGTTTTTCTTTTGCTCTGAATTTCAGTTTGTAGTCGTGCATTGTGTTTAGAAAGTAATTTATATGTTTTTTCAGTTGATCAGCTGTTGGGATATTGGTATCTCCTCTATATTGGCATCACTTGTTCTAACAACAAATATCGTTGTATCCTTTTAAGCGAGTTTGGAGGCCTGCGTTAGTTTCGCTGGTGAATATAGAAAGAAACATGCTTCCATAGCGATATCATAGAAAACTCTTATAAGTGTAAATAACATACATTCTGTTATATTAACACACCTATGTCAATTTAATACTCTGCTAGGCAGTTCTAGATAAGGATTTGTTCAACCAAAGGTTATTATAATTTTCTTGATTTTCCACGAAAAGCAGATGTTTTCACTAAAACATACATTTCATGAAAGATTTACTGTGGATACTCACTAGAAGCGCTAAAGTCATAAAATCCGCATATTAACGTCTACCTGTATACCCATATTGGCACTATATAGTTATTATGAGGATTTTTACCCATATTTACCTCTTCTCTAGAGCTATGTAAGCTATAGCATTTTCACCACATATATAATATGATGAAGATTTGGTTGTCAAGTACATATCTATGCATTAAAATAAGGTTTGCTAGAAGCAATAAACAAATTGAAAATGGTGTTTAAACATTGCAAAAGTATTAAATCCGCATAATAACGTCTACCTGTATACCCATATTTGCGCAATATAGTGCAAATGTGGGTATACAGGTAGACTATTTATGCGGCTTTTCACCCATATTTGCGCTCTATAGTGCAAATATTGTTATACAGGTAGACACTATTATGCGGATTTATACCCATATTTGCACTTTATAGTTCAAATATGGGTATACAGGTAGACGTTATTATGCGTTTTTTTTTTTTTGCCCATGTTGCACTATATAGTGCAACTATGGTATACAGGTAGACGTTATTATGCGTATTTTTATAGAGGGGCTGGGATGTACAAAACATAGACTTCTTCATGTAACTGATGATATGTTGAAATGAATTTCACTGTCTATGATGGCTATAATGCAGGCGTTTAATTTGCTGGAAATGAATTTATCTAGGATTTACCCGGCGCGTGTATGATGTATTTGACTCGTAAATTACTTTATTCCTCATTTCAGGATCTTTAGCAGCCATAAGTATGGCTTACTTCTACGCAATTATCTGCAAATGTAAATTGTTTCAGACTATGATTTGACCGACCACGAATAATAGCTTGACATTTTAGCATGACATAATGGTCTGTCTCCTGATTTTCAAGTAATGCTTTCCATTCAGGGAGTACTTTTTAATAATATCTTCTGGTAGGCAAGTAGGCTTTCCATTATAGGATAAGTATATAACGTTAACAATTCTATGTATCCATTGTTCCCCTATATTAGAGAAAACAGGGTTTATGGGATCTACAATATTAACCCTTCCCATGCTGAATAAATTAAGATGCCACGCCTATTTCTAATTTTCAGCCAATCAGATTACTTGATGTAGAATGTTGATATAATTTCAAAAACTTAATGACGAATAGTGCAGATCCGAGATCAGTTTCTTCTTCAAGACAAGACAAGACACATTTTATTGAAAGTCGGAAGGTTATAATAATCTAACATTAGCTATTTACCGACTTGGTAAAACTTTAACCAGTGGGTTGGGGCTTGACGATATGTCTTTGGCTTGGCCCGCCGTGGTTCAACTATTGGTTTTCATTTACTCTGGCATACAGCAGAATTAGCCATGAGTACTCGTCTTTGTTTATTATAGTGATTAATTTGATTTTTATGTTTTCGCTTTGATGCATTGACTGAGTTGGGAGCCCTTATGCAAACCGAATTTTTATGTATTTCTGTATTAAAATTAGCATCGGGACCCAGGGTGAAGTTAGCTAGCTGTAAAAGTGCTTTAAACCCCACGGTGGTTTGCTCTACCGACCGTACTAAGGCGGTGGTCCCGGTGTTCGTCTTACTCTTTGTTGCTTTGTGGTTTATTCTACGAGGCGATTTGTTGTATGTCTTTCCGTGTGTCATTTTGTTCTTGTGTTTTTCAGTCCTTTTAGTATTGCGATTACCTCGCTTAGGGAAGAGAGAGCTAATCATAGTGCTTTTCGTGCGTTTGTTCGGTTTGTGCTTGTTTAGATTTGTCGGTTTCCTCTTCCTCTTGGGGTCTGGGAAGGGCTGCGGTTTGTGATTGTGGCACTCCCTGGACTTTTCTCTTACCTTTTTTGAAAATTAAACATGTACATACATATCACAATGAAGTATTTACACTGTTTCAAGCAACATCATCTAAGCAATGGAATGAAAACATTATAATTACATTTTTTTAAGTAAATCTGTATTAAAAAATAATAAAAAAAATAACCTAAAAAAAGATAAGAGAAAAGTCCAGGGAGTGCCACAATCACAAACCGCAGCCCTTCCCAGACATCAAGAGCAAGAGGAATCCGACAAATCCAAACAAGCACAAATCGAACAAACGTACGAAACGCACTAAGATTAGCTCTCTCTTCCCCAAGCGAGGTAATTGCAATGCTAAAAGGACTGAAAAACACTTGAACAAAGTGACACAAGGTAAGACATAAAATAAACCGCCTCGTAAAATAAACCACAAAGCAACAAATAGTAAGACTTACACCGGAACTACCGCCTCAGAACGGTCAGTAGAGTAAACCACCGGGAGGGGGGAGGGGTCCCGATGCTACTCTTAATACAGAAATACTTAAAAATTCGGTTCGCATAAAGGCTCCCAACTCAGTCAATGCATCAAAGCAAAAACATGAAAATCAAATTAATCACTATAATAAACAAAGACGATTACTCATGGCTAATTCTACTGTATGCCAGAGTAAATGAAAACCAATAGTTGAACCACGTCGGGCCAAGCCAAAGACATATCGTCAAGCCCCAATCCACTGGTTAAAGTTTTACGAAGAGGCCGTCATTGAGTCTGAGGCCCGAACCGCCGTCGTGTAATTAAAGAGTGAAGCATAGCCGCAACTCTTTGCAAATTTAAAAATTTGCAAAGATCACAGCGAGATTGAATTTCCACACATAAAATACTCCGAAAAGACAATCACATCAAGTTTAAAATTCAGATCATAAATCAAACAGAAAGACAATTTATAAGTATTACCTGAGTACCCATTCCACGGCCACATAGCATATGCACCAATGACCAAAAATCTCCACTGCTAAGGGCAGAGAGCATGTGGCGGAAAACCAGTGTCCAGACATCATGCCCCGACTAATATGCATATGCCGATACATCGGCCATGTGGTCGATCCACAGGAATTATGTACAACCTAAAAGTAATCTCCCTATATAAACTGACCTAACTGGGGGTTATCATTAAAAAATGAAAAACAAATAAATAACTTTGAACAAAAAAATTCAAATCTAAACTCTGAAAAATAATTTTGTTGAAATTAACTTTCAGAAGAGAACGAAAATGTGCAGATGCCCCCGTTCCACGCGCTGATTTGAGACTGGGTTATTGATGTGATCTCCCTGAACTCCTGAGGCAGCAAGTTCCATAATTTAGCAGAGTGAAAGGATCTCGCACCATATCTGCTTGTTCTCACCTCTGATACTTCGACTGTATTTGTGTACCTAAAAGGATAAGAGTTTGATTCAGAAGCCAATTGATCTTCATCTACACTGTTTGTAAAGGTAGGACTTATCCGGGTTCAGCAGGATTAGGGTTAAGCGGATTTCTATAATTTTACCGTTTCTAAAGACAGCTTTTCAAGGAATTCTTGCTTCAAGCAACCTTTTTATCGCATACCACTGTCTTATTTTGCTTAAAAACCAAACATATTCCATTCCACATTTCCCATATATATTGTGAAAATACTATAGTTTACATAAGTCTTCATAAAAGGGATAGCAAGATGAATATCTTTTTTTCTAATTTTTACACTAAAACGTATGCTGTGGATACTCATTAGAAGCGCTTCAGAGACGCTTCTAATGAGTATCTACAACATATGTTTGTGTACACAAATAATAAAAATATCAGTATGTTTAGTTAGAACTTTGGCTTATCTGGAGTGATGGCATTTCCTGGGTATCTGCACTTATATTTGAGAAACGTACATTATACAGGTGTGTTAACGCAATGGTGGCGCATGTTAGCACAGGACCTAGAATACAGACACACAGGTACCGGAGAAACGAATATTAACATCGTTGGAAGAGTAGTAGTAAGCTATGACTGAACTAGTATTCCGTAGCTACAGCATCATCCCTAATCCTGAGGCAGCTCCAAATTACATGATTAAGTAGTTTCTGAAAAAAGAAATAGGAATCTTTTAGAATCACATCTAATAAACACATCAGATATCTTGAGACTATGTTTTAACAGTTATATAACGTGTAGACCGGTCACATTCAGTGCTTCCGTATCTCTAGGAGCATCCTATAATCTTTTCTGTTAAAGTGATGTTTTTTTTATCCCTTTCTACTATGTGATACAGAAAGAATGTGATGGTCCTATCCAGAAAAGGTTTATTTAATTAAGATAAAATCTTTCATCTTACAATCTATATAAACAGCCTGACCTGCTGTATATGTTTGTCTAACTAAAACCAGAGCAGTTAGGATGATGCTAATTGTCTGTGGATTAGATTTCGATCTTTTCTTTGATAGCAGACCTTTTTCAGAGAAGGGATTCTTGTTCCATTGAAGCTGGTTATTTTCTGATGGAGTGTTCTCCATTTGGTGGTGGTCTCCGTTTGAAAATAAAATGGCACAAACTTTCCTCTTAGAGTGATGTGTGTCTTTGAGGTGTTTTAAATTAGGTTACGTGAGGGATAGTTTGCTAATCATAGTGTCTTTACGTTTCCATGGGTCCATATATAGAAGTTCACTATTATCTTAATATAACATCATACACTGACACGTAAATGCCATCAGATAAAGTATGAGAACGGGTGATTCTCGTGAGGTCATTAATGTGTAAATTAGAGCAGCTAAGAACGCAAAGCATTTCTGTGTTTCATCTAAACAATGGCGTTACTGAAAGACCTTACTTCAGCTAACATGAGAGGTCTCCGAATTCTGAAGACAGGTTGGGGTGATTAGTATGCTTAAATCATTATGAGAACTGTTATAACGATAGCGCGACCAGATATTAGCTAAAGCGCAATAGCTATCATTTCAGCAATTAGACTAGTGTTTACTAAACGCGTTTCAGTATGAAGGCAGTGCAGACCTACATACATTCTAGGCATCTGTTTTAACGACATTATACCTTATGCTAATGAACTGTTTCCTGTAGTGATTCTTCTGGTAGTGAATTTGACATTTTAACACAAGTTTTACACATTTCGGAAGACCAGAGTGCCTGGTAACGTGCAGCAAAAGGTAAGTAATGAACTACAGATTACTCTCATGATGCCCAACACTGATAACTAAAAATACTGCTTAAGTCAAACTAAATTTTGTATAATGTTGATTTAGACAAGTTTTTTTTTTCGTACATTTCAACTCCTTTTCATCACGAAAACATACCTATATAATTTTTACCCCCTTAAACCCAACTTTCATATAGTTAAAGCGGTTCTAACGAGTACCCACAATCTATGTTTTGAGCAGAAATATGACAAATATCAGAATTTTTTATCTGAAAATGTTCATGTTTGGTGGTGAAATTTTCAATATCTTTGAATATAGGCGTGTTTTCGTAATGTATCTCAAACTTTGTTTGAGATATCGAGAGTCCACTGTACACAGGAAAGGCAACACTCACGGACACTTGGTATTCCAAAGCACCGGATAAGGATACAATACGGCATCACAAAATGGCACTTATGTAACGAAACAAAACTGAAACAGAAATGCCGTGTTGGAACGGTCATTAACTCAATTAAACAACGATCAGCTCGCAGAAGTTGACATACATTTTGTTTTTGTAGTTATATCATTAGATCATTAAATAGTAAATCCAGAAAAGGAGTTCCGGTATCAGAAGGATTTGCTTTATTAAGCTGAAATTACTTGGATTCATTTTATCCGTCTCTTGCTCAAAATACATATTATCAGTAGTTAATAAGTCACCTTACTACCTAAACATTGCATTAAATGCCTCAATGACATTGGTTGGTTCTCTTCAGAGAAAGAAAAACTGAAGCTTAACAAAACTTAAATAAACCCGCAACAAGCGGTGCATGACTTATCTCCATCAAAATATCCGCAGGTTGTTTAATAAACAGGTAAACATTGTTTGTTAAACTATTAATAGATTTATTCAAGAAAGACCACAACCACGAATTACAGCCCTCCAGATATATCGAAAGCCGAAGACATATGGGACAAACATTGACTAGACTCAAAGCACCATTGCATTGATCGATATACAAAAAACAACAACAACAAAAATGGATTCAATGGATTCTAAAAATCTAACAAGCAAGTTTATTTTTGCCAGGTATGGTGTGTTGGAAGCCATGTCGGAGTAAATCTTTATTAGACAATTCAGTTTTCTATAGTTTCATTAAACAATTTCAGTTTTGCTAAGCTTGTTTTAATTGAAAACATGACAAATAAGATTGATTAGCAGCGATGTTTTCAATTCCATAGGAAAACAATTTTGCATTGGTGAAAAGTGCATTTTGGCAATATTTTCACTCGTCTTTCTAAAATTATATCCGTAAACAATTTAGAAAATAATTTCTTAAGTTGTCAAACCATTATTGTTTCTGCTGAAATTCATATACCAATATGCCTAGAATCAATGTTAAGCATAAACCTTTCATTGATGACGAACGTGCATCTATGCTAGTATATGCTTTTGGTTTGTTCCATATCTTTTATTTAACCTCAGAAAATATGTTACTTTTAGCACACAAATTTATAATTACATACAGGGCGTCGGTTTAGATTCAGATTTCTTATCGAACATACATTGACTCTTGTTTAGATTTTCTGTCCACGTCTTCCTCACAGGCTAGCATACCCCACACTATAATTAAAAAGGTAGGAGCATACATGTGAAAAAGAAAAGAGCCTGTCTGATCAAAGTATTTGTCTTATGCTTACAGTATCTAATGTTTCTATATACCGTGACAGGAATTTTCAGGGGTTATGTATACCTTCGTTTTCCGCGAATGCCCCCAAAACTTACTCAATACAAAGATCAGATGTATTTTCGTTGTTGTTTTTTCTATTGTATGTAGGTACCATTTTCAATGTCAGTAAGGGTAAGCCTGGAACTGGCACAATCTTACGCAAAAATATAAGTGAAGATAGCCAGAAAATGCCACAATTCTAAAGCACAGCCTTCCCGAGGGACCAAAAGAAGAAGAGTTGAGGAACAAATAATGTCAAAACAAACGCCACATATGAATCCACCGACGCAAAACAAAGAAGAACGGCAACAGAGGAACAGTCAGTAGAGAAAAACTGCTGTGAGGCTTATATTATGAAAACCTACCTATATAATTTTGACCCCCTTAAACCTCATTTTTATATAGTAAAACTGGGGTTCACAAGGGT
The DNA here is from genome assembly GCA_964016985.1 of Anodontia alba. Taxonomy (NCBI): domain Eukaryota; kingdom Metazoa; phylum Mollusca; class Bivalvia; order Lucinida; family Lucinidae; genus Anodontia; species Anodontia alba. The sequence goes on along the minus strand of OZ024836.1, from coordinate 36,326,555 downwards.
ATACATTATTTTTCCTATTTCTTCTCAAATACATAGAGGCGGTTCTAACGAATACCCACAATCTATGTTTTGAGCAGAAATATGAAAAATATCAGAGATTTTTATCTGAAACTTTTCAGTTTTTGGAGGTAAAATTTTCTATATATTTGAATAGGCGTGTTTTCGTAATGAACCAATTTTATTCGCGCAAAACCTCGCCCTCAATCCTGATGCAGCTCCAGATTACAAATATGTATTCTGTCCGCACGACTTCAAGCTGCAAAAACAAATATAAAGAAAACAAACATGTCCGTTCGTAAATAGTCACACAATAAAATAGATATAGGGACATCCAAGAAAAGCCACAATTATGGAGCACAGCCCTCCCAAATAAGTTCACGTTTCCTGCAGCCAACATATTTAAAATGCATTTGATAAAAACAGAGCATAGGTTGCAAAACCATTGAAGGAATTATTCAGCTGTTTTAAGTCGGACTAAAGTTAAGAAGGGAATGTTAAATAAAACAATTTATAAGACGCCTGCAGAATACATAGGAAATTGCTTACTTGATAGGATCAACGCATTGTCCCGATAGCTGATATATTAGACATTGAATAGGTTGTTGTGCGAGGAAAGTATTGCAGTCTTCTAAAGACAATGGTTTGGAACATTGTAACAAGTAACTATTCTGTTCTGATGATGGCATGTAGTATTAAGTGTAAGACAATCTTCGGTTTGTATGATTCAAATTTTACCCTATTAACCTAAAATGTTTGAACACCTTAACTCTCTGCCATACCAAATGGTTTAGAAAAACGGCTGTAGCCTGTTGATCCTGTTGATTAGTTCTCAACTTGTGTAGTATAATAATGTGGCCCCGCTTGAGTTGTGAGTTTTTCGAGAAGGAAGTGAAAAGCAACTATCCGGTTCTTCCCTATAATGTCACTGAGCCCTACGCAGCAGTTTTAGTACGTTGTTAAACTGTTCAAAACTCATGAAAACCTGTCAAGCTATACAACTCAAAGTTTGCTAAGGATCACATTTTATAATGTCTACTACTTTTAATAGATTGAAACGACATGAGAAATTAGATCATTTTTGGAAGCGTTATTCATTTAAGAACTCATTTTTAATAAAGTAATGGCCAAGTTTGTGTTCATTGATGCGTGAATATGGCGGATGGAACGTAAGGGTCGAAAATCAACATTTTTAGGATTGCTGGCGGAAATCTGAAAATCAGGAAAATCACTAGTCTGTGAGTTTTAGCTTAGTAAATAGCGTGTACGGTGCCCGTGGGTCTGACATCGCCGTCGCATGATAAGTCTACGGAGCTTATGCTGAGGAAGCTGGGCCCACTCCTCAATGAGAGCCTCTCTGAGCTCCCGGACAGTCGCTGGTTGGACATGGGGAGGAGAAATGGCTTTTTGCAGCATATCCCATGCATGTTCTATGGGATTTAAATCAGGGGATCTCGCTGGCCAATCCAATCGCACAATTGCAGCTTGCTCAACGTACCGGTTGGTGATGCGGGCCCTATGTGCACGGGCATTATCATCCATCAGAATGAAATCAGGACCTATAGCACCTGCATATGGGCGAACATGAACATCCAAAATTTCATTGACGTACCTCTCTGCCGTCAGTGTGCCGTTATCGATGACGTGCAGGTCCGTTTACCCTGAGCGCTAATTCCTGCCCACACCATAACTGAACCCCCGCCATAGCGATCATGCTCTGCAATACAAACTTCAGCAAAACGTTCATTTCGCATCCTCCAGACCCTAGCCCGCCTGTCAGTGAAGTCCACACAAAGCCTGGACTCATCAGTGAAAAGAATGGGGGTCCAGTCATTAAAGGCCCACGTAACATGATCTCATGCCCATTCTAAACGCTCCTGAACATGGTGTCGTGTCAATGGGATGCGTATTGCAGGTCGTCGTGACCTCAAGCCAGCTTCATGCAACCGATTTCTAATGGTCTGCGTACTTAAACGAACACCGGTAGCGTTCTGCAATTCGCTACGTAACGTTGTTGCGTTGTTGAACCGTTGACGTCGGGCTTGTAGAGCGATAAATCGGTCTTGAGCTCGAGTTGTTGAGAGTTCACAACCTCCGGCGTGCTAATTCATTACGTTTCCAGTCAAATTGAATCGAGTCCACATTCTTGAGACAACGCTCTGTGACAACTCAAGAACACGAGCAACCTCCCTTTATGACAACCCAGCCTCAAGCATTCCAATGCTCCTATTCATCTCTTCTTCGCTTAGACGACGCCTAACTTGTCGGTCTGCCATACCTTACGTTAAATTCGATCAAAATTTGACGAAAACACAAGCAAAACCTTGTTTCAGATACACATGTACATGAAGGCAAATGGCCATAAATCAACGATTTTCACGGGTAGGCCTCTTCTCATGCTTCTCGTGCAAAATGTACATGTCAAATCAATAATTGCATTACATTTTCATGAGGCCCGAACATCGATTTACCTTTAATAGCAATTTGATTATATATGGTGATAATATGAACAAAATATCTGACGTCAAAAAAGTTATCCTTAGCAAATTTTGAGTAGTATATATAAGTAGTTGCGGTCATGGTACCAAAGCCGTAATAAATATATTTACAAATCGAAGCCATAATATCACAGTCAGTGTTTCAGTTATTATTTACTGTAATAAATGTTGTGATAAGTTTGAAGGTGTCTACGATTCTGAGGGTGTTCTGTATTCCAAGCGTATTTTAGGGTCGATTGTTTACAATCATACCACAGCATACATACACCAACTTTTTCTTCTTGTTGTCCACGTGATTTTCATTCACCAATAGAATCAAACGGCGTGGTTTGTACGAAATCCAGGTAACGGTTATAGCTGAGCTATTCTTTTCGCTGTGGCGTCGGGGGTGGTATCTAACCTTTACTGGGACATGGGCAACAGTGCAGACCCAGATCAGACGCCACAGAACGCGGAGTCTGATCAGGGTCTGCACTGTTTGCTTAAATGACAGGAAGATAAAGGTTAAACGAACCAGTCTTACGTCCCCGTTCAGGACCATTTTCCTAGCTTACACTTAGAGACAAACGACCCACCCGTGCTGTCCGTGCCTTGATTACATATTAACGTACCTATGTAAACCGTATAATTCTTAGCCATGGCTCCTGATAAGCTAATAAAACAAAACACCGTATTCGACCCAATCATCGCATTGTGCGCTTAAGTTTTTGTTGTTTTTTTTGTTTTTTTTTTGTTGTTGTTTTTTTTTTTTTTTAAAAAACCCCGGAAAACTTGTGGTAAAATGTGTACCTACCTATACTACGAGAAGATAGAAATATCTACGAAGAAGTCGTCAAATAATGCCTGTGCGATGTGTTGTGTTTCTTCTGATTTTCCTTACAAAAGCATATGCTGTGGGTACTCATTTGATTGTATCGACAAGTTGATGCAATTCAAATGGGTACCTGCAACATGTCTTTATAAAAAAGTAGATATAAGTGCACTGGCTATATGTAATCTAAAGACTACCGTATTGCTTGACTGTTTGCTTATAGGGGGTAGAATACGGTATTATAAAACAAAATATTGATATTTTGTCTCATTTTTTGAAAGAACCCGTATGTTGCGATCACACATTAGAAGGGACTCACAGAGGCGCTTCTAATAAGTACCACAACCTGTTTTTATGAAGAAATAAGAAAAAAAATCAACCTTTATTTCCGTCTTAACCATTCCCTTGCTGAACACGACATGTCCTGTCTTAGCAAACAGTGTAGCTCCAGATCAGTTGGCTTCTACTAATCTGGATATGCACTGTTTATCATTAGATATGTGGATTTCTATCAAAAACCCGGATCAAATATCTGATTGGCTGGAAATTAGAAGTGTGCGTGGCATCTTAATTTATTCAGCATGAGAAGGGTTAACTAGAACTGTGTAAGCCATGCCATTCTAACTATATAATACAGATAGACAGCTGTATGTAGCAAACAAAAGATTGTTGTTTTTTTTATTGATAAATAAGGAACTTCTGGTATTCTACTAACTGCGCCAATAATGAACGTGTGTAGTGAAACGTGTTGCTTTTAACATTTCGTACGTTCTTTGTTTCCAAGGGCATTTTTTTTTATTGTTTTTATTTATCTAGATATTAGAAATTAGCAGACGACATTTTTATTTAGTTTGACATCGTATTTGTCGTTTAATCGTATCTTTATAAATCAACATTACGAAAACACGCCTATTCAAATATATTGAAAATTTAACAACCAAAAATTGGCAAATTTTCAGATAAAAAATTCTAATATTTTTCATATTTCTGCTCAAAACATAGATTGTGGATACTCGTTAGAACCGCCTCGGCGAGGCGGTTCTAACGAGTACCCACAATCTATGTTTTGAGCAGAAATAAGAAAAATAATATATACCCCTGTAAACCCCAGTTTTACTATATAAAAGTGGGGTTTAAGGGGGTCAAAATTATATAGGCATGTTTTCGTGATGATATCTAATTCACGAGACAATTGGGATGTCTTAGTTTTTGTTTTAATATGAATGCACACTTTTTCAAGAGAAGGGCAAAGAAGAATTGCAACAGTTGAACCGCCTTGGAACGCCCAATAGGAAATCTGCTGAAAGGCTTAAACCAATTTTACTCGCAAGTCCATCAAAATCATTTTGTCAGTTTTCTGAAAATGGTCTAAAAGGAATATTTTAGCTCTCCCTGGGAGCGAATTCCTTTCTTTTAGAATATACCCATTGTGACACGCATGTCCTTGTGTATAGACGTGCAAACCGGAAGTGATAAAAACGATTATCTTGAAAAGATAGTCTTAAAGTATGTGTCTTTATTGTTTTATATCTGGTATCGATTTAGCACAGAAGAGGTATAATTCGCTGAAAGTTTAGTAGCTATGACGCAGCATTGCCATTTCAATATTCCCCATGTGACGTAATGGTTAGTGCTCAATTTTCTGTTTATAATTATAAGCATCATGAGTATTCTTGGTTTAAACATATTTTGTTTGCAATACAGATGTCTGCGTACAAATTATGGCAATAATACAATTACAACAACAGCATACAAACGGGATTTGATAGAAAGTATTACAACTTGAGTCCTCTTAAAACAATCAGGGGGAAAATAGTTTTCTAACAGTTTCCTTGGTTTTCATGCCTGGAGATTGCTTTTAAGGCAAATCTCACAAACGACACAATGAATGATATGTTTTATATTCTTCCAGCATTGTTGAGAACTTATGAATGAAATGCCATGTTTTCTTGAAACACACACACACACACACACACACACACACACACACACACACACACACACACACACACACAAAACAAAAAAAAAAAAAACAAACAAAACAAAACAAAACAAAACAAAAAAATAATAATAAAAAAAAAAAAAAAAAAAAACATTGCGAACCGTGTTTCAAGGGTCTTGGTACACTTTGGCGGATTTTGTACCATTTTACAAGGAATTAATTCTGTCAAACTTATGATACCCTAGAGGGCGTAATCAGTGTTGCCAACTTCTTTACTGCTCTATGTAGAGTCTCAATAAAACCGAGACTCCCATTTTCTACTGCGTAGTGTGTTCTTTGTATTCAAAGGCTATCTTTTTGAATTTTATTTATGTATTCATAAAATATTACTTAACATTTGGTGACTACAATTATTATCCCATTTTAAGGGACTTCGAACACTTAGAAGATTTTCTGTCAGTTTTACTTGTAGACGAGGCATGCTGGTATGAAGCCGGATAATGTAGCGGTTCAAAGGCCAGAGCGGTGACATGAACCGCACTACACCAAAAAGTGACTACTAGCTATAAACGTACAGAGATGGTCGGATCCTACGCGATCTGACGAGGATCTTCGCTGTCCGATTACATAAGTAATGTGTACCTTACAACGTATGCACGGTCCGGACAGATATCCAAATATTTTGGAAATATAAAACGCCTTATCTGGAGCGACCATGAGAGCGACAGAGCCTCGAAAGTATACTAAGTAATTAAGACTACTGGCAATAACGACGTTAGCAACAAACTCCATATAAATATTGGAGCCGCATATTGAGAAAACCTAAGTTCCGTCGAATCAATCTTTCATTTCGCATACCCGATCCTTTAGTGAGAACAAATATCTAGTTCTTTGGCTGAAGTTTTCCGTTGGCCTAACCTTTCTAGAACGAACAGCATATTAGTAGGTCCTGGCGTGATTGCGCGAATGCGCACGTTCGCCTGAAATCATCACGAAAACACGCCTATATAATTTTGAACCCCTTAAACCCCACATATATATAGCAGACCTGAGGTTTACAGGGGTATACATTTTTTTCTTATTCCTGCTCAAAACCATAGATTGTGGGTACTCGTCGGTGAGGCGGTTCTAACGAGTACTCACAATCTATGTTTTGAGCAGAAATATGGAAAATATTAGAATTTTCATCTGAAAACTTTCAGTTTTTGGTTGTAAAAATTTCAATATGTTTGCATAGGCGTGTTTTCGTAATGTTTGCTGTTCGCATATACTATAACGGCTCCTTTCCCATGACACTGTTTATTTCTTTTATTCTGTGTTTAGTTAGTTGAGGTCTGACGGTCAAACAGTATTTATCTGTAAAAGCAATGCCGTAAATATCAGTTACTGATAACAATATAGCCGTTATTGCAAATGATAGCTAAGACGTCATCACAGATCGTACAGGTAATCTCAGGGGAACAGAATCGACCGACATGTGTAGAAAATGTACAGAAATAATGGTATTAAGGAGAATGAAACGGCCATGAAAGGCATCTTTTCTTTGCAGTAAGGAAAATAAAGTGATTGAATATAAATGGTTAGAAGGATACAATATTTTGAAAAAAAAAAACAAAAAAAAAAAAAAAACAAAAAAAAAAAAACAACAACATGCATTTCACAATTAAATTAACAAAATGCATTTCACAATTAAATTACAGAAATTTACATTGCCAGTGTCAGGTTCTAGTAAACGCAAACGTTCTGTTTTAATTAATTGTTTTAACAATTTCAGTTAATTCACGTTACACCTTTTTTAAATGTAAACTAACACGAAATGTCCTTGCATACATATTTTAAACAAAATAAATAATGGCAAATATTTTGAATGAGTACGTCGTATTAAAATTTCGTATTCCTTTGTGAATCATTATCTCTTGATTATAAATGTTTTATTAGTTAAATTTGTCTTTTATTATACTTTTATTTCTCCTTGCTATTCAAACTCCTGTTTATTAAATGGCACACATTTCAATATGATTTGAAAAGACTTCGATAAATCGATTTAACGCTATTTATATTTAGTCATTTTTACAAACACAGTTAGTGCGTATTTGTCACATATTCTTGGAAGGGATAATAGTTATGGTGATTTCTCGAGGTGATTTCTGGTTAAAATTTTATAAATTGTAATTAGAACTCACCACTTTCGACTGAATATCTATAATTGAAGTTATCTAGAAAATGCCACCATCATGAAGCACAACCTTCGCAAGGCATCAAAGAAAGAAGATGTGAGGAACAGAATATGATAAAAACAAACCATCATGAAAACATGCCTATATAATATTGATCCCCTTAAATCCCACTTTTGTATAGTAAAACTGGGGTTCATAGGGGTATACATTATTTTTCTTATTGCTGCTCAAAAACATAGATTGTGGTATTCATTAGAACCGCCTCAATGAGGCGGTTCTAACGAGTACCCACAATTTATGGTTTTGAGCAGAAATATAAAAAATATCATAATGTTTTATTTGAACATTTTTATTGTTTGGTGGTAAACTTTTCAGTATATTTGAATAGGGTAGTTTTCGTAATGGTTACCTGTGACACATATTAAATAGTTTGTCTAAAACTAACAATTAAAATGTCAGTTGAGAACACAATGTATGTGAAGATACGCAGTAAATGCAATAATCACGAAGCACACCCTTATTGTAATTTATATTTCCTTCCCTGTTCGAAGATTCCCGATGCAATCTGAGGAATATGTCTTTTTTCCCTCTCAGAAAATGTACAAATTAATTTCGCCTCAAAATGTGAAAAGGCCACTTATTGTACATACAAGCAGCGAAGGTCTTAATCAGCCTAGACATTCGATCAATTAGTTCAGGGTCTTCGTTGTCTTCTGAAAGAATCAATCGCTGCTGTAGGATATGTGTTGTTATGTTCACAAGTCTATGTAATCTGTGCATATATGTCCCCTCCCATAATATAGGGATCAAACATGGGTTTCTCATGTATCAACATTCGCCAGGTCCCGAGGGAGGTGTCGTAACGGCAGCAAATCTGTGGCCCTGGTACAGTCATAAAGAAAGTTGCGTAGCCGTGCATTAACAGCGCGTGAATTGCCTTGTGAATACACGGATTTTCGCTGGTTAATGCACGGCTGTTAATAACGTGCGGCACTGCTTTTTATGCAATCATATACATGTACAATAAAAACAGGGGTATGGCGGGGTATACAACATAAGAAAGATTTTCAGAACTTTGCAGTATTTGAAGTAGCGTTTTCGTTTACATGTTACTTCTAACACCCCTTTTTACTGCATGAAACTGTCTAAATATGCTTAGGAACCCAAGTTTTCCTCTTTTCTCAGGCTATATGATGAAATGCCATGGAAAGTATGCCATGGAAAGTATAGCTCAAGTATATCTTTTAAATGGGTGAGTTTACCTAGTGTATCGATGAAGAGAGGATGCTTTGATCAGACTGTGTGGATGCGTAGGCTAGTTTGAATTTTTATGACAATAAGAGACCTTTACTAATGGTTTACTTGTTGACTAATCAGAATTTGAGTAGTTTCCAAGAAACCATGTAGGATGCAAATATTGGACAATTTAATTTTGCAATCTAGAATCATACAGCGTAAAATCCATGTTACAAATTGTTTTCATGTTTTCTGCGATATTGAAAATTGATTACCGTATTTATGCTAATATTTGAGAGCATCTACATTTGAAGAGACGATTGAAAATACTATAAACAAGTGTGCAGGAATTATATTTGTGCATTCACTTTCTATAATAAACTGTGTCATGTAAAAGAAAAACATCCAGTGGCCATTATTTGATATTTCAGACGTTTGATGCCACACACACACACACACACACACACACACACACACACACACAATGAACAAATGGTCACTAAAACAATGTATTTACAGCATGCAGTTTAGACTCTGAGCTGCAGAAGCTCCATGTAATAATGGACAGATTAATATAAACAGGGAACTTTTTACTTACTTTAAATAATACAGTATTAAGGATAATGGTTCCACGGCAAATAAAGATTTGGTGCAACATCATTAGAAGATATTAAACAGATCTTGAGAGTAGAGTGAGTTAAATCGTCAAGTATGAGAATAAGGTGAATACAAGCAGAACTAGACATTATAAGGAACTGGGAAAATTCTATTCGCTATTTAAGTTGTCACAAAAAGTCCATAACACCATGTCTTAATTAAAGATAATTATCAGCATTTGGGGTCGATTGAAACGTTCTTTAGTTATTTCTGACAAAGTTCATTAAATGGATAACTTATTTGAAAATGTTTAGACTTCAATATGAAATCACGCAACGCTAAAATTATCAGTATAACTTCTGACACCGTCGTTACTTGGCGAACATAAAATAAAACATTTGTAGTCGGTCGACACATAAAGAATATTTTGTCAAATTATACCTGCCTTATACTGTAAAAGTGATTGTAAGCGAATGAGGTGGTAATCATCCTCGACTACACCTAAGAAGGTGGGATGTAATAGCCACTTAAGTCTGCAACAGATCGTAGATTTTTTCTGTCCTCTTCACCACTTCAAAAACACAAAACATCGCCCCCTCCCCTCCCTCCCACCTTGTGACATGCATAAAACTTCTCCTATTCAGGGACACAAACTGGATTGACCGATCGACTCTTTGTAGCACTCCACACAGCCAAATAGTTCCCTGCAGAATATTTTACTGTCCGGAATTCTTGTCTCCAGGAACCTTCTGTGACCTGAAATAAACAAACAATATAGTCTTCTTCGCCTTACACAGTATACACTATCTACTTCGTGCAACCTTCTTTCAAATTGAGCTATTTTTTTTCAGGATACCAAAACAGTGACGTCAACAGTTTTTTGGTTCCTATGGTGATATACCCCTATTTATTTCTCTATAGGCCACAATGGTAAGAGTTACCCGCTACGGATCATTGATCCAAAATGAGATCCTGAGTTTGATGGGATGACCCACCGACTCTTTATAGCATTCCACACAGCCAAATAGTTCCCTACAGAATCTTTTACTGTCTGGGATGCTTGTCTTGCAGGAACCGTCTTTGGCGGAACAGAACAGTGCAGTCTTTTTTTACCTTACACTGTACACCATCTGCATTGTATACTCTATTTTCAGATAGGACTATTTTTCAGTGTACTACAAAAGTGTGACGTCAATAGTAATTGATTCCTATACACACTATTTGGGGAAAACAAATGTTGATGTAAAGATCTGTTTGTACTTGATCTTGCATGGTCGGTTTACGCATATCTATTTCCAGAACAGAATTTAGACGAGCTTAAGCACACTTTTATTTTACCTCACTGCAGCTGGTGTTAGTGTCGTATGGTGTCCTTAGAACGTCTCCCCATACTTCATCATAGTGCAGATGATATAATCTATTTCCTTTGAGATCAGTTGGCCCATTGTGGTATCTTTGAAAATGGATTTCTGCTCATGTATACGCTAGATGGCGTAAGCAGTGTTGCAAGCTTTATTACTGCTTATGAAGAGTCTCAATAAAACCGAGACTCCCTTTTTCTGTCTGTAATATGTTCTTTGTTTCCAAAGGCAATCTTTAGACTTTTATTTGTAGACCTAGATCGGACGTCGCAAAACGCGGCATCTGATCAGGTTTAAATGTCAGTAAAATGTAGATAAATTGTCCAAGAAATGTCATAATCACAGAACATTACTATCAAGACACCATCCCCCGCCGAGGTCGGCAACATTCTTTCGTGGAGATTGATCATGAAATATTTTCTACGGTAATTCTCTCCCTTCCGCTGATTCAAGAAGGGCAGTTGTCAGTTTCTGGCGAAAGAATGTGCACAATACTGGTTAACCGCTTAGAGGACTAAGCCTGCCCAGTAAACGTGTGGCTAGGTAAACTGACCGCACTCGACATGATCCCATTGGGTTGACTGGGCCGTAAAACCGCAACACACACACACACAAAAAAACTACTATCAAGAAGAATAGTTATGAAACGTTGACGGAAACAAGACAATGACAAGCAAAGCATAAGCATTTAGACCCCTCTTCCCAAACGAGTGATTTGCAGTTCCAAACAGGACCCACACAACACAACATCAAGATATTAAACACGACAAAACACGGAAATAGCCCCGAAGAGAGCAGCTACAAAGAACGAAAGGCACAAGAACCACCGCTTTAGAACTGTCAGATCTGAAAACTACAGTGGACCCTCGTTACAACGACAGCAGTTGTTCGGAAAGATGTTGCCATTAAAACAAATTTGCTGCAGTAAAACTATTTAATGAGAAGAATGATATGTAAGAAAGGCCTAGTGTTATTTTTATTTCCTCATAGAACATATGTCTTGAAGTATTAAATATTTTTCTTACACAATTTATGATTAACTGTCTCCTAACGAACGAAGGTTTTGTGTCAGTCAAATTGTCATTATAACGATATTTTTTCGGTTTACCGAGAGTCGGTATAAAGAGGGTTGACTATACTGGGGTTAAAAATCAAATCGATTTTACTTTTACTTTTAGATTCAAACGTTGTAAGGATATATAAAAAAAATGTTCGTCTCATATAATGACTCTCTAACTCATTTAATGAAACATCAAAGAAAAAATATAAATCAAATTAAATCATTGCAATGAAACAGGAATGAAGACTTCTGGCAAACACATCGGACACCGACAGGCAAAGCTGAATAAAACCAATAGCAGAACGTATAGTAACACTGTTTGTCACTCATCCAACATTTTAAGTCGCGTGAACAGGTAACAAAAAAGTACTTGTTCAAATTTAAGAACAATACAGGTAATGAGTTAATGCGATGAGTATTTGGTAAATGTTTCGCTGAAGATGCATTATGTTTCTCAGGTCATCCTGCAAATACTGATATGATGTGTCTGTGCAAATAATGAGCTTTAAGGAGAATGCAATTTCACCAGGAAGGCAACACTTTCAAAATTGTTTTGGTTCCCTTTGGAAAAACTAAAATCTGCAACAATGCCTATCGGAACCCGAATTTTATGGTGACTTAGTGTATAAATTCAGAAAAATATATGCTTGCAATGACTTCAGTACCCAATTTCGTAAAATCACTCTTCGATATAAAAAAGATTGGGTACAACATAAATGTTATACGACAGACTGCATGCATGGTTGTTAACCCAATCACGGTTAATAACTTTGCTTCCCTCTTTAATTGCACGCCGGCGGGTTAGGCCTCAGATTCTATGATAGTTTCATCGTAAAGGCTTACTTGAAATTTAATTTTGGATAATGTTGGTTGGTACTTGATGCTCTATCTTTGGTCGGGCCCACCGGAGTCTAACTGTTGGTTTTCTTTTGCTCCAGCATTTCAGTTGTTTCGTGCTGTCGAGTCCTTGTCGTTGTTGCATCTCTGTAATTAATTGATGTTTTGTGTTCTCGGAGATGTAGCACTGATGAGTTAGGAAGCCTTCATGCGGACTGAACAAATTATGTGTCTAAACCGCGGCAGAAGTAAGGGCGAGGATTGTGGCCACGTAAAATCGATTTAAGCCCCCAGTGAAATACTTTTGACTGACCGTTCCAAGGCGGTTCTTCTGTCATGGTTTATTTTTGTTATAGTTCGTCTTTGAATGTGTGTGTCGCTTACATATTTTTGTTTTGGATAGCCATTTGGCCACTTTGTGGGAAAGTAACTGTCCGTTTGGCTTTCCGCTAGTGATGTTTTCATTAAGGTCTAGTTATTTCGTGTTTGTCTTTCTTTCCCTTTGATGTCTCTGATGGGAGGTGTGGGATAATTGTATCGGTTCCTGATCATTGATTCCCTTCTATTATAGTTTGCTTCCAAAGGGAGCAAATTCTTTTCTTTTAGAGTAGACCCCTTTTCAGAATGGACTTGGTGCGCAGAATAGCAAAACAGAAAGTCCAAAAAGTTGTCTCCCTCCTTAAAATGGTAGATAATAAGACAGTTGTGTTCGGTCCACTTAGGCTTGAGGATGCCCAGAGAATGTATACTGAAACCTCGTTACAACGACAGCATTTGTTGCCGAAGATGATGCCATTAGAATGAATATACTGTTGTAAAGATTCCTTAATGGACATAATGATATGTAAGAAAAATCTTGTTTTATTTTTATTTCCTCACTGAACATATGTTTTGGATATTTGTTAGAATCGTCTCAGTGAGGCGATTCTAACAAATGCCAAAAACATATGTTACTTGAAGTTTTAATGCAATATTCTTGCATAATTTCTCTTCAACTGTCACCTCTTCAGCGAAGGTTTCGTTACATTCAAATTGTCATTATAACGAAGTTTGTCATTTGTATCGAGTGTCGGTATAAAGAGGGTTGACTTATATACTTTATGTCCATGAAATAGCACGTGTCTACCATTATTATGGTGCTGTGAACATAGAAATCAGATAACTTCTATCTAGACAAAAGCAAATGATGTATACCAAGATCGGAAGTAACTGAATGTGGCTTTGATCAGTGTCTGCACTCTTGTCCACTCTTCAAACATTTTTGACATGTTAACATGGATCAAAAGAAGACTTCATCGTAGTGCATTTCTTGAGTATGTTCATTTAGTTTTCTTATTTTTATTTTATTTATTTATTTATTTTATAATTTTGTTTTTGGACCATTAAGTCCATTCTAATGCGAGTATATTGGAAAATAGAGTTCCACTCAATCCGGTGTTCGGGGCGTATGCAGCACTGCAAAACTACTATGTTGTCACATGAAGAGTCTCAATAAAACCGAGATTCTTATTTTCGTTCTTTTATGTGATCCAAGGCGACCTTTATAGACTTTATTCTTTAAACTTTCGGACAAATTACAGTACGATGTTAACACTTGTCATGCTGAAAATGAGGTATGCCACGCCTACCTCTTATTTTCAGCTAATCAGATTACTTGATACGGATTGTCGATATAAATTCACATACTTAATGGCAAACAGTGCAGGTCCAGGTCAGTTGGCTTCTTCAAAAGAAGTCAACTGATCTGGATCTACACTGTTTGCAAAGGCAGGGTATATCCGGGTTCAGCAGGACTAGGATTAACGAGTCCAAATATTAAAGTAAAAACGATATGCTTCTCTGGCTATCGTATAAATACAAACACAATGTGTGCAGAATCGTGAGATTTAAGCTCTCGGCATTCAGCAGAGAAACCTTTTAAACATCCAATCAAATGTCTAACATGATTATGATAGAACGAATATAAAAGTCAGATAGCTTCTATATATGAACCACGCAAAACGAAAAGGTGTCTTTGAGCATGCGCACGATGCACATATTCAGATTCATCCAACGCATGCTCAAACTCATCCGGGCATTTGCTGTCCATTGATACAATCTATAGTGCCCAATGCTATATTAGCGGACAGCGAAGGCCCTGATCAGACACACACTATTCTATGCAAGGAACCAAAGTAGTATACTTATTTTATTTTCATTTCCGTTTTACATATATCCATATATAGACAAAGTTACTGAAATGACATTATAAAATGCGGGTTGCCTGCAATTAGCACTCACTCACAAGAAAATGCTGGGGTTGAATCACTTCAAAAAAAGTGATCTTCATAGCTCGTCACTTGTATTGTGATTAGCAGGCTAAAAAAGGTTGTGACTGGCAAGTGTTCACGGATGCACTGTTGTTGTTCTTTTTTGTGTGCATGTGATTTGGACTGGTATGAATGGGTGTAATCACTTAGGAATTGGTAAATCTATAATTAATAGTAGTAAATGAGACACGCACTTCATCTTTCCAATACCCATACTACAGACAACCCTCTTTACACTGACACTCGATACAACGAGAAAATTCGTTAAAATGACAATTTGACTGTCACGAAACCTTCACTTAAGAGGTAACAATTAGTTACAAATTATGCAAGAATATTGTATTTAACACTTTAAAGAAAGGTATGTTTTGGAATTTTGTTAGAAACGCATCAGTGAGGCGATTCTTAAAAATATCCAAAACATATGTTCTTTGAGGAAATAAGAGCAAAACAAGACCATTCTTACATATTTATCTGCTCATTAAGTTTTCTGTACAACAGCAAATTCATTTTAATGGCAACGTCTTTGGTGACAAATATTGTCGCTGTAACTAGGGTTCACTGTATTTTATAATATTTGGTTTACTACTGTCATTGCTACTACCACTACTGCTACTACTTCTGCTATTGCTACTTTATACTTTATGCCACTTACCAATTTACTATATTTTTCATTTTTTAAAAGTGTAACTAAATTAAAATACGTATCTTCATACTATTCTAAAAACAAAACAACTATCTTTAAGAAGGTAACAGGTGCAGATTAAAAAAGGGTGTTACGACATATATGAGACAGACCTAGATGTATACTCGTGGACCTTAAGATGCATCCGAAAAGACGTACACAAACCACGGAAATAACCGAAAACTGCACGACCATGTTTAAATCATTTACCTGTGTTACTGGTGCCTCTGCACACAATCGACCTTTCACATATATTCAGCAATATAGAAATGTGAATAATTGGACGATAAGATACAGGTATAATTATCATGATTATTTTAACACAATACGTTAAATACAGTAAGCTTTGCAGAAAACTTTTAACCTGTCCACATACGAACTACATACGAACTAATAAACTTGTTTATTGTCACTTTTGAGCCCATATTCAGTATACCTGGTTCGTGTTCTTAAAAAATCTTGTGTAAACCGAAAACAAAGATGTGACATAGAATCAAAACATTTCGACCGACGCCGAAAAAATGAGTACACATGTGTACATGCCTATGTCATAGACTATTTCGAAATATAGAATGAACTAAAAATCAGTATAGGTAGATACTGGAATCAATCAGTCCATTACGAAAACACGCCTATTCAAATATATTGAAAATTTTACCACCAAAAAAAATGAAAATTTTCAGATAAAAATTCTGATATTTTTCTTATTTCTGCTCAAAACATAGATTGTGGGTACTCGTTAGAACCGCCTCGGTGAGGCGGTTCTAACGAGTACCCACAATCTATGTTTTGAGCAGAAATAAGAAAAATAATGTATACCCCTGTAAACCCCAGTTTTACTATATAAAAGTGGGGTTTAAGGGGGTCAAAATTATATAGGCGTGTTTTCGTGATGCTAACTGCTGAACTTTCTTTATTTTGGTCTTTGCTGGATGTAGTATTAAGTTCTCTAGCCATTAATCACGTTTGCATCACTTTGTATGTGAATGCTTGAGCGAAAAGAAATTATTGTGTACTATTCATTTATTGGTCATTGCCAAGACTATTGAATATATGTTGCATGACGTGGTAAGAACATATGGTCCGACCCATTTGCTTGCTTCATTTTGGATATAAAATCTGTTTAACTCTCTGCATGCTGGGTAAACGTTTCAGTAGACGACATTTTGATTTTTTCTACTTTTCCAAGAAATAGGCTTTGATAGACCCATTGTGATATCTTTGAAAAAGGCTAGAGGGTGTAAGCAGTGTTGCAAACTTAATTATTGCTTATGAAAAGTCTTAATTAAACCGAGGCTCTCATTTTCTAATCTGTAATGTGTTCTTTGTTTCCAAAGGCAATCTTTTTTACGTTTATTTGATATTTCATGCTAATTTTATCCTCAGGAGACAATTTGTGTGAAATTTCAAATCATACTTTTGGGGAAAATAAGAAAAGTACCATGAATTTGTCGTTTACTAAATTGACCCATAGAGTGGTAAAGGTTAAATGCGATTATACAAACTCTTTTATGACTGAAGCATAATATATTAGACACAGAACTGTGTAAAAAATGTGTACCTAAGCCAGCCGCCAACCTCAAGAGGAAAACGTGAGTAGGTGCATAGTGAACAAGCATTGCTAAAGCAGTCACGCGTAAGCAAGCTCTAATATTCTTTATTACTAGTCACTAAATTGTCCTTCTGAAATGCCTTATTATAAGTGAACGTGTATAACATTTATAGCTTTTTATCGACTTCTTGCATAGACTTATAATTCTAGTATCATAAGCCTTGACATTAGACTGCTGTGAAAGCCGGATAGCTTGGAGACAGAAAGCTTACGTAAAGTCGTTAGATTTAGATTCTCAGTATGGACTTTTTATCCATTTTATCTATTTCTAGACCATTATTCTGTCCGTAGTAGCTTCCCAGCTAGCATTCTTTATAAATCCATAGCGGGCCGTTATCGGCCCGTCAGCTACCCTGACGGGCCGATAACGGCCCGCATATAATTTATAAAGAATGCTTACTGGATTAATTTGATATTGTTTTGGGGAAATTTAAATTTTAAAGGGGAGTTTATACACTTTCAAGGGAGGCAACTGTCAAAATTGCTCTTCCTCCCTCCTGAAATTGGGTACATTCCTTTTCAGAAGGGGGTTGGTGTGCAGGGAAACAAAGAGGAACTCTTAAAAACTGTCTCTCTCATTACGAAAACACGCCTATTCAAATATATTGAAAATTTTACCACCGAAAACTGAAAGTTTTCAGATAAAAATTCTGATAGCGTTTCATATTTCTGCTCAAAACATAGATCGTGGGTACTCGTTAGAAACGCCTCGCCGAGGCGGTTCTAACGAGTACCCCCAATCTATGTTTTTGAGCAGCAATAAGAAAAATAATGTATACACTTGTAAAACCCAGTTTTACTATATAGGTATGTTTTCGTGATATTCTAAGAAAAAAATTTTGGAAACTCTACCATGCGTATCTATTCACCTTATTTTTTTTCTTATTTTTCTTTCCAGATAACAGGCTTTGAAATTTCTTAGATATTGTCTCAAAGCCTATTGTCAGTGTAGGCTTGACATATCATGATAATCGTGTCATTTGCAGACAATCTGCATGAAAATAGGCTTTAACCCTCTCTCAAGAGGTGGCGATTAATCAGAAATTATGCAGGAACATCATTATTCAATACTTCAAGCAACATATGTTTTGGATATTTGTTAGAATTGCCTCACCAAATATTCAAAATATACGTTCTATTAAGAAATAAGAATAAAACATTAAATTTGTTGCATATCATTCTGCTCATTAAGAAGTCTTAACAAAGCTAAGTCATTTTAACGGCAATATCTTTCGTTGTAGCGGGGGTTCATGTATGTTTTGACAATATTTGAACCAAGTGTGAAGATTTAATGCAAGTAAAATCAATTTAGACCCCGACCACATCCCGGCACACACACATACGCACACACGCACATAATATATACTTTTTCACTGAGTGCCGTTTTGAAGCGTGGTTATTGTTTTGTTCATTGATTGGAGGGACCTTGTGGCTGCCCGCTGCGGGTTTCTTATCTCGTTTTTGTCCTGGTTGTTGTCTTAATGTTGTGTTAGGTAGGGGCAGATTGACACAGTAATCATCACCTAAGTGGGGAAAAAGGAAGGTTGTTTTGATTTTCATTGGTTTGTAATGAGTGTGCTGTCCGCATCACGAAAGCATGCCTATATAATTTTTACCCTCTTAAACCCCACTTTTATATAGTAAAACTTGGGTTTACAGGGGTATACATTATTTTTCTTATTTCTGCTCAAAAACATAGATTGTGGGTCGGCGAGGCGGTTCTAACGAGTACCCACAATCTATATTTTGAGCAGAAATATGAAAAATATTAGAATTTCAGTGTTTGGTAGTGAAATTTTCAATATATTTGAATAGGCGTGTTTTCGTAATGGTCACATTTCGCTCTTTCTCTAGAGTACAACGGTAGTCTACGTTCAGTGAATATGGTGCTTCCTCGACTCCTTCTTAACTGTTTGGTGATAATCAATATATTACAGCATGGTTGAATAGTTTCAAATGGTTTAAGCATCTTCCCTCAGAACAAAATTAGATCAAAAAAGAAAAATATCAGACGGACTGTCGTATACGTTACTTGCTCCTGATTTGCATGACAACTGTATAAGCCGCAACGTGGCCAAACTTCCCTTCTGGCATGTGCTTCCAACGCAGACTCAAGTCAGCCTGGAACTGAAAAAAACAACAAAACTTTGCATCCTTGGCTAACCAAAATGCGATCAGTGATGATTCTGATCAGACTGCGCGAATGCACGAATGCGCAGGCTGATCCGAAACTTTGCTGGATGCATATGTCTGACGTTGCGCACTGCTTCAGTGCATCAACAAGAATGGCTATTAGGAATACTAAACATGGCGAACAAATGGTGTCCTCACTGAATACTAAAGTTTGCTAAATTATACAAGATCAATGTTCAAAATGAAACTGTCTGTAGAACAAAATGCTAGACAAATTAACTTCCTTCCGGAAGAAGATTTGTCTGGGGAGCACCATCTCTGAACAGCGATAGTTTAGCCTTTCACGAACAGTGAAGCTAAAAATGTTCCTAAGTCCGTCAGTGCGCGAGGACAAAAACACAACTCTTATGTTATAGTTCGCAGTGACATGACCCATACTTCATGTTAAATAAAATACTCCGAAGAGTTCAAATGATATAGAACAGACAAGCGTAACGTTATGTAGGACAAAAATTATGTAAGACAATCAGCGAAGGTTGTCATTTTTTGTCAATTATACGAGCGTATAACCAGATACTCATCTCTACCAAGTAATTTTATTCAAGATATTCTAAATTATTCAGGTTTTATGAATGGAATAAGACAAAAATGAGAAAAAAGATATAGATAATAACTGAACAAGTATATTTGATATTTGAATAGTTAATGGCGTTTGATTAATTTTGTTTGATTCCTTTGAAGGGGATGATAGAATCAGAAATGTTCTGTAGAAAAGAAAGGGAAATGATTCGGCTCTGAGAGGGATTCTAGCCCACGACCTCTTAAACAAGATATGGAAAATATTACAAATAGTATATTTGAAATTTTTATCGCTATTTTTGATGCATTAATTTTATTTTAATCCCTTCTGGAGGATAATCGATTGTCATATTTTCTTTAGAAGAAACAACAACAACATCAACAACAACAACAACAAAACAAAAACAGACAAACAAAAAACAACCCAACACCCCCAACCCCAACCCCCCCTAAAAAAAAAAAAAAAAAAAAAAAAACACACAAAAAAAAAAAAAACACGAATGATTCCATTCGATCTGTTGATACAAAGAACACAGAAATATGTCTGCAAGATTTGCGTTAGGATTTCCGTTGTCCCGAGAACGGTAATATCTGAATTTTCAAAAAGAGACATTACGAAGGCACGCCTATTCAGATATATAGAAAAAAATCACCTCCAAAAACTGAAAATTTTTCAGATAAAAAACTCTGATATATTTCATATTTCTGCTCAAAATATATATTGTGGCTTCTCATTAGAACCGCATCGGCGATGCGGTTCTAACGAGTACCCACAATCCATGTCTTGAGCAGAAATAAGAAAAATAATGTATACCCTTGTAAACTCCCGTTTTACTATATAAAAGTAGGGTTTAAGGGGGTCAAAATTATCTAGGCATGTTTTCGTGAAAAATACATAGTGATTTAGAACCAGATGGCATATATTATCATATAATCCCCGTGGGACACAGTTTGCAAATCCTTTATCCAGTTCGTTCCTGTTTCATGCCTTTTATTGATTTCGAATATAGAAATTTCATTTGTATCGAAGATTTTTTTTTCCACTATCGAATTTAAATGCAGTTCGGTAAATGACCTCTATTTTAAAATGTCAATAAAGAAAGGTATTAAATTAATTTATTCTTTTTATTAATTTATTCTTTTTATTAATTAGTAAAAGTGCCCACGAAATCTTGTTTGATGGCGTTTGAATTTGTTTCTTTTTTATATTGTTTTTCCACAGTTTGCAGCATTTCAGGTCATTACATAAATAATATCTACAGAATAACAATCGAAGTCAACAGTATTAATAATACTTAACCGCCCACCATTAACAGATTGTATAAAGCTAGATTTAGAACAAAAACGCTTGCAACAAATCGCTTGTTAATATTTTACTTACTGATTCCGGGATACATTTGAGGCATTTTAAACGTATTCACGTATTTTTGAAGAATAGGAGATTGTAAAAGCAATGCTGTTAAGATTATTGCGATAAAGATAATACTAACGACTTCAAGGAGATTATTTAACGAAAGAAGCAGAAAATAGAAGAACCAACAAGAACCAAGAGTTGTCAGAAGACAACGCAGCTCGCCGGAATGGGTGATCCGATTTGAAAACAATCTTTGGAAGTGATTATTGTTAAGAAGACTGTGCCTGACTGACTGATTGATTGGTTGATTGGGAAAATCAGGACAGAAGGGGAAAAGTCAGATAGAACTATGAAAAGGAAAGGCAAAATCTGAGAAGAAACAAAGAGAAACATAAGACAAAGTATTGCAACACCAAATGAGGCAATTCATTAATAAATCTACCTATTACATGCACACTGCAATTTGAATGCTTGTATTGTGCATATCACCCTCCACAACATGCTTGACCTTGACCTTCATTCAAAAACAACATACGTCCATATACCTAGTCATGAGAATACATCTATATTTTAATACTTACTAAAGCAATATTTTCTACCAGTAGAGGGACAAGAAGCTGAATCCCTTAAGGTTCGTGTCGACGAAATATGAAAGTTATTAGATCTTACATACTTCAAGAGTCATGAACACTTTTAAAAACGTAAACACAGCTGTAAATGACAAAGTATGACCTGACCGTGACCTAGGCAAAAAGTCAAACTGAGAAAGGAATGTTGATGCTATTGAAAGGTCTTACCCTAAGGTAGGTGTAGGCCAAATATTAAAACGGTATCTTGAATACTTCAGAAGTTACAAAAACTTTTCAGAACTTAAACGCAGAACTTAAACATGGGTGTAAAGGACAAAGTTGACCTAAGCTAAAAGTCAAGAGGAAAACATGTGTGCTTTTAAAAGGTCTTACCCTAAGGTAGGTGTGGGCAAAATATTAAAGCGGTATATTGAAAGCTTCAAAAATTACATACACTTTTCAAAACTTAAACGCAGAACTTAAACATTTGAGTAAATGACAAAGTGTGAACTGACCTTGACCTATATAGAGTGTCTAACTTGGGGATGGGGTGTATACTATTGAAAGGTCTTACATTAATGTAGGTGTAGGCAAAATATGAAAGCAGTACCTTAAATAATTAAAAAAAAATTATGCACACCTTTGAAAACGTATACATTGTGCTAACGCAGACGCCGACATCGACGCCGACGCCGACGCCAAAGACTGGGTGACAACATAAGCTCTCCAGGGATATAGTCCCTGCGAACTAAAACAGTTTTAAAGGAGTGATTAATTGGGATTATCGGAAAAGATGGCGTGTCGTCATCGCTCTACATACGGGAAACTCTCACGGGTACAAATCAGTGGCGGCGAAGCATTACACACTATACAGAATATATGTCAAACGCCTCCATTTTTTTATTTTGACACACAATTTTTTACTGCATGTATATTCATGTATAGTAATGTATCGAAGACTTACTTTAAAACAATCATGTTTTGCTAGCATGCAACACAGCAAACTTATGCAACTCATCTAACCTAAAATTTACTGTAATACATTATCACATAATTCTGTGTCAAAGTTATTTAAGTTATCAAATTGATCCACCTTCCAGAAATCATTGCACTGATATATACTGTTTGCTATCTGTAATTTATACAACATCGCGACCTTATCCAACTTATCTAACAACATTTGTCTTCAGTTAAATACATTATATACGCCTGCATAAAACTTATGTAGCTTAGCAAACATATCAAACTATTTGTACCAATATATCCTCTTTACTTCCCTGGCGTCTGATATTGGTCTACTCTGTAAAGGTCTACTTTTGGCGACGCTTTGCATAAATGAGTTAACAGATTTGTGTTTCAAAAACATATAACAGTATTACATAATATAGCTCGTATACGAATGACGTCTTACTCCTACATTCTAATCCCCCACCCCAGGCCGACCCCCTCCCTGCAAAAAAAATACAAAGAACAAAAAAGTCCACAAACTAAACTACAAAAGAAACAAAAATGTAAGTGGAGATATGAAGGCTAACGCCTTTTGATTGTAAAATTGATCTAGTGTGTAAAGCGTGTAAATCAACAATTGGGGATATATTTGACAAGTTTATTCCTCTTGAAGTATACAGGCGATAAATTGTGGACTAACACGTGCGAATTATTTTTTGCAACAGAATAAATAATAGATAAATAAGGTACAGTCGACTCTCGTTATCTCGACATCGCTTATCTCGAATAACCGCTTATCTCGAAGTGAAAGTCAGGTCCCTGTTTAAATATGAACATTTAACAACAGGTACCAAAATATTGTGGGAAAGAGGAGAAATTGCTCCTAAAGAGCAATTTCTCCTCTTTTCCACAATAGTTTCAATATATCTCTAATATCAGGAGTCAAATTACATTTTCATTTGTGAAATGTGGTTGTTCGGTTTATGTTTTCCTTATATCTGCAAATCTGATATGTCGACGTACGGATATCTCGAAGCATTTCAGAGAGTCCATTGGACTTCGAGATAACGAGAGTCGACTGTATAATATAACTTTTCTTTGCAGTTCAGAAGTGCTTCATTTCTTTCTCGAATCGGTATATTTATGTTTGGTGAATGTTCTTATTGTCTTTGTTTATTTGTCATCTCTGTGTGTTTTAAGATGTTACGTAACTATTTAGAGCCTTTTCTTTAAATCTGTCTGTAGCTTGTATCAGCACAAGACAAAATGATGTCATTTATTTACCGAAATAGTCTGATTAATCTTGACACATCTCCGATAATAGAAAAGACGAGCCTTGGATATCATTCTTAGAAAAGAAAAGAATATGTTGATGAAACTGATAGCTTAGGCAAATAAAATACTTGTGTTTAGAGTAACATGTTAGAATAATAGGTAGGTAGGGAATATTATTTTTGCATCTTTATGAAAACTTATTTTGTTTTTGTTTTTCAGTCCTTTTAGCATTGCGATTACCACGCGTGGGGGAAGAGAGAGCTAGTCTTGGTGCTTTTCGTACGTTTGTTCGATTTGCGATTGTTTGGTTTTATCTCTTTCCTCTTCCACTTGGTGTCTGGGAAGGCCTGCGCTTTGAGATTGTGGCACTCCCCGGACTTTTCTCTTACCTTTTTTTTCTTTATACCATAATTACCAAGTACAGTTGTACTTAGCATCTAAATTCACATAAAATTTTACCAAGTCTGTTTAACTACCCGATGATGTGTCTTAAAAGTACTGCTAGAATGGCAAACAGTGTAGACCCTGAATTTAAAAAGGGTCTAGACTGTATGCTCAGACTTACGTGACCGAATGTTTAGTGTAAATATGGTAGCATATAGGAATCACCCATGGTTTTTCATGCAATAACATTTGCCGGGCCCCGAGGAAGCTGTTTAAACACAAGGCCGCTAGGCCGAGTGTTCAAATATCTTCCCCGAGGGACCCGCCAAATGTTATTGCAATGAAATAACCATGGATGATCGTTATTCTTGCATAACTTACGATTCCAACGGCAAACTGTGACGAAAACGCCCCAAAACTCCATATAAACTCTTCCAATGCGACCGTAAAACCAAGATGGCGGCTAGTTTAGAACGTTGCAAAGACGTTCTGACGCCATCATAAAATTTTACAATGCTACGTTTAGGGCGACAACGTTACGTCGCTCAACGTAACGTGAACAAAGCAAGGTCCCTCTTGTGATTTCAAAAGATCAAAACCCATGTTCAAACAGCATGTGAATTTCAAGATTTGAACATGGGTTTTGTTGTTTGAACACGAATTCTAGCCCATTTAAGCATAGCTTCAAACAGCTATGTTCATAGAATTTTATGCAAGAATAAATATTTCATCCCAGTAACACCTATTTTCTTTTTTTTGAAAACATGAATACTATTGCTAGATTTCACCAGAAAAGATAGAAAGTCTTAAGTTACCTTCAACACACATTTTTGTTTGGCCTAATGTAAAGAACATATATAGTCTGCTATTAAGGCATTTACTTAACTGAGCAGAGCATACATTAATGGATAAATAATAAACTAGTGTCCTTGGCGTGTCTACGCTATCAAAATAATACATGAATACCATTGAAATACTAGATATTTTTATATAAAACAAATGTTCATCAGAAAGGACTCTCTCTCTCTCTCTCTCTCTCTCTCTCTCTCTCTCTCTCTCTCTCTCTCTCTCTTGGTTTACGCTAGTTTTAGAAGGGAGGCGTCTTTTGCTCACAACTGAAATATAATGAGCTTATGGTACGCAACAAGTCTACAAAATGTACCCTACAAAACTGGCCAGCCTACCTCAAGTAGAACAAACTTTTTGAAAATATTTCCGTTTAAGTAGCCATTTTCAGTAGGGATTTAGTTGTTTCTATAGCGTAGGCCAGAGGTCAAATTAAAGACAACAGTTACTTCTGGTAGGCGATACAGGATATTTTCTACACACACATACCCAGAACCTAAAATTGGTAAGGGCATAATATGGGCAGGAAAAATAAGGACGGTTGGACAGACAGACAGTCAAACAATGATATGTATAGGGTACCAGGAAATGGTAGGCCCATATAAAAACAAGTATTAGACGGTGAAGATATACATGTTTATTCTCAAATACGGAGAGTTTTCTTATCTTTTATACCCACAATAATGTAACGTGGTTGCAATAACAGCAACCTAATTTTACGCTTAAAAATCGACGTTTTATCTTTCTAAAATTAAATTTTCGCTATGTGTTTTTAAACATTGGATTTATGGAATACATATCCCTGATGAAAGTTATTCAGGAGAATGACCACTGATTTCTCCTTAGAGAATGGTTGCTTATACTTCTGATTAGATGAAGACTTCCCAAATTATCACTTTTTGAGCATAAACTACAGACAAACCACTTTATACAGACACTCGATACAACGACATAATTCGTTATAATGACAATTTGACTGTCACGAAACCTTCGCTTAAGAGGTAACAATTAGTCACAAATTATGTAAGAACAATACTTCAAAGAAACCTACGTTTTGGATATTTGTTACATTCGCCTCAGTGAGGCGATTCTAACAAATATCCAAAACATATGTTCTATGAGGAAATAATAACATAACAAGACCTTTCTTACTTATCAATCTGCTCATTAAGTGTTCTGTACAACAGCAAACTCATTTTAGTGGCAACATTTTTGGAAACAAATGCTGTCGTTGTAACGATGGTTCACTATGTATAGAAGAATCCTATAGGCTCAACGAAGTGTACATCTGTAGTATCGTTCCAGGACCCTTTTCTTGCGCACCTGTTTCCGTCGGCTACTTGTGAATAAAAAATTCAAGATAATCTTCCGTCTGTCTATACACGTTGGCGAAATTTGCCACCTCTACACACCATCATTAAATATTTACAAAAATCACAACTGAAACTTAAATGTCAAGGCATATCAAATGGTTATTAATAGATAAAAATACATTTTATAAGTATAAAAAAAAAAAAAAAAAAAAAAAAAAAAAACTTAGTTCGGGAAAAATGTTCCCTTTTCTCTTTCATGAAAACATAAAGTATTAACGTCAGTTTGTTTCAAAACGTTCCAACTAGAGCAACCGGAAAATACAGAAGCTTTCAAAAAAAAAATAAAAATAAAAAAATAAAAAATAAAAAATAAAAAATACAATATGTGTATATCCGTAGTTATCCAGACTGATATACAAAATTAAAATATTCCCGCTCATGTATATAACGGACTGGATTTTATATGCACGTGCAAGGGGGGCAGCTTAGTACATTTCGCTATGTGCATTGTGTTGAGCTGTTTGAGTAGCCTGCTTTGTAGCCAAAATATGTCTTTATTTTTTTTTGAATAACTTTGGCCATTTTAGTTTCCGGCTGTCCTGGATGGAACAGTGTAAAAACATGACATTAATATTTTATGTATTCATGAAAAACAAAAAGAAAAGGAAAATGTTTTGATTTTTTGGCCATAAACTTGGAACACGCAATGTATGTAACTCCGAACACGCAATCTTCGGTTGCTCTTTGGGAAATGGACTACATGTACAGTAGCGGTCCCGATCAGCCTATACATTTGAGCAGCTGGATAATAACCTTTCATTACGAAAACAAACCTATTCAAATATATAGAACTTTTCACGTCCAAAAACTGAAAATTTGCAGATAAAAAACTCTGTTATTTTTTCCTATTTCTGCTCAAAACATAGATTATGGGTACTCGTTAGAACCGCCTCGCCGAGGCGGTTCTAACGAGTACCCACAATCTATGTTTTTGAGCAAAGATAAGAAAAACAATGTATACCCCTGTAAACCCAAATTTTTACTATATAAAAGTGGGGTTGGAGGGGGTCATAATTATATGGGCATGTTTTCGTGATGGCTGTTCATCAATATATCCCACAACAGTATCCAGTCATTCTGTAAGCGGAGAGCGGATGCACTGGTCAGACTGCGCATGCAGGGCCTCCGCTGTCCGCATATGCCCTGAAGACTAATTTTCTAATGACACCGCTCATTTGATGTCATTCATCGGACGTAATCTGTTTATTCATTTTTGGCTTATTTTCTACGCAAATGTTTGTAAATTGTCCTCTCTTATATATCGACTTGACGTTTGCGACCATCGATTTCCTTCGCGTTGTCATACAAAAATTACGAGCCGTAATGAAATATATGAACCGTAATGTCAGAAAACGTATCTTCGCTCATGTGCGCCCAGCGAAGATTTAAATCAGCCTGCGCATTTTGCTCAGCCTGATCAGAATCTTCAGTGGAAGCATTTTGGATAGCCAAGGATACATAGTTTCTTCTTGTGGATAATAAAGACTCTGACCAGATTGCGGGGATGCGCAGGCTGATCTGAATCTTCGCTGGGCGCACATGTCCAAAGGCATGTTCTTATGTTGCGGCTAAAATAGTTTGAACCATGTAAATAGGAGCCGTATAAATATATATGTCTGTCAATAAAAAAGAACCAAACCTGTCTGCGCACTTTAGCTAGAGTTTTTTTTCTTGGCATTGGATTGATATGGCATTGATTAATGCACTGGTGATCAAATGATGTCCTGTTTAGCAAGCAATACCAATGTGGTCAATAGTTTTCATATATGCTTTATGCTTTGACTAGGTGTGACGTTATGGATGTTCTTGTCATTGAATCAGAGGGAATGATTTTGTATGGAAATAAGTTGCGATATGACATAGTTTCGATATTGCTGAAAGCCTTGAGATTTAACTATGGAAAATGGATATCCCAATCTTTAGGAAAATGTTATGACCAAGGCCAATCTTTCACCTATGAGCAAGAATCAACCTCAAATACTACTACTACTATACTACTTCTACTACTGCTACTACTACTACTAGATTATTATCAAGAGGACAATACTTTGTGCTGCACATAATGGTCACATTCATAATGTGTAATCTTTCAGACTTATATGAACTTTTGTTGGTACTTTTATGTTAAATTTTCTTTTCTCATGGACAATTGCTAATCGGTAATTTACGGAAGATTTTCTCCGAGTCGATTACCCTTTGACCATGGACTCTTTCTTTCTTTTTGCCTCCAGTTTTTACTTTAAGATCCTTGTCGTGACTAGCACTTTATGGCAATCGATTCTTCAGATGTCACATAACAAACTTATATGTATCGTATCGAATGGGCTGCAACAGGAGAAAAAGGACTTTCTGATATGTGCGCAGTGGTTTAATGAAGATTCAAATCAGCCTGCACTTCTGCGCAGTCTGATCAGGGACTGTACGCATGAAGAAACTTTACATCCTTGCCTGTTCAAAATAATCCCAGTGAAGGTTATGATCAGACTGCGCGAATGCGCAGGCTGATCTAAATCTTCGCTGGGCAGACATGTACGACAGTACGTTATTAAGGCCGCGGCGCAAATATTATATAATCTGAAAAGTCGCCTTTGGAAACAAAGAACACACAAAGAACGAAAATCGGAGACTTGGTTTTATCAAGTCTCTTCACATACAGCTTTGTAGTCTGCGAGGCTGTGTACGCCTTCTATAACCGGCTTAAGAATAGGCTCCATGAACTCAAAGGAAATAAGAGTATTCTATGCACAATGGTGAAGTACGAGGAGACGTTTTACGGCCGCCACACGGCATTTAATACCCGCTGCAGTTAAGAAATTTGAAAAAGACTCATAAGACCTTCCATCTCTTAGCGTTTTTTTTTTTTTTTTATTCACAGAAAATGAATATAAGACTTGATATTCCAATCAAATTATTCGGAGATGAACGAAATGTAAATAATTCCTTTCTGTGAAAAAGTAACATATTTTTTAAATTTTGCCTGCTTTTTTAATACAACACACAGTATGACTTTTTCGAAAACAGAATAAAAATTAAAACAAGAAAAAAAAAAAAAAAAGAAAGAAAGAAAGAAAGAAATATCAACAACAACAACAAACGACCTCAAAACCAGAACGCCTTGGCAAAGACGAACAGCAGTAGATATAACGTCTAGGAACGATTAGCAGCAAGATTGTGGAGGGGAGCTTAATGGGATCAATGGGTCATTGGCTCATTAGGCCCATTGTGGTATACATTTGTATTTGAAAATGGAGTTCCGCTCATATATACGCTAAAGGGCGTAAGTAGTGTTGCAAACTTATGACGAGTCTCGATGGGACCGAGACTCCCATTTTCTAATCCGTAGTGTGGTTTTTGTTTCCAAAGGCAATCTTTTTGACGTTTATTAAACGTGTTTTAATCCGTTTAGCCCTGCAGACCAAACCAGATACATGTGCAAACAGTATAAATCCTAATGGAACGGCTCAGAATAAGCCGTCTCATAAGGATCTACACCATTTGCCATTTTGTTTTGAGTTTTGACTGACGTCCCTATTCGCAATAATGGACATGTCCAAATTCAATAATAGAAACGTCCATTTCATAAACTCAGGGTGGAAAGGGTTTACAGTGAACAAGGCAATCCTAAATTTGTTGATTTTGTGGTATGCTCCGAAAGCTATCGCTTCTTTTGTGGTCATACTGGTATTCTGTGCATACGACATAATGCTTTAAAAAGGCATTGTTTAAAACCTAGAAATCGTTTGACGAACACCGGTGTGTATTGTTATTTTGTATCGTCGATCATTTTGTCTCAATCATGCTTATTTAGATACAATAAGAAGAGAATACTCACCAAAATAAGTACTTTACAATACAAGTTCTTTTTACGAAGGTAATGGCTGCTCAAATGTAGTTGGGAAATACTGATTTGACTGTATCATGTGTTAAAAGTACTAAATATATATATGATAAGTAAGACCCATATTTAGCTGTTTTGACCATAGTTTGGCCCTGTGGTTATAAAGCTTTTTTCGTGCTCAACTCATCTGAGCATGAAATCTGTCCTGCTAATAAATCTCAAATTACTAACAACTGCAAATTCTTTTTATCTCGCCTCCGCCAACCATATATAAGTGGATAACCCAACAGAGGAGGAAAGCATCTCCTCAGCTTGTGAAATCCAATCTAGCATAGGGGAATAACATCCCCACTGCTTGTGATATCTGATTCGACATTTTTCTACCAGAGCAGCGTTTTCATACAAAGAGAATTGCCTTCATAAGGGATGGAAAAAGGCAGATGGCCCAGTACTGAACCATGGCAAAGCCAACGTCGGCCTAAAAAACTGGCGAAAAACAGGCCATGGCCTGATGGTATAGAAGGGGAAACTGACCCCTTTGTATGCAAATGCTGCCCTTTGATGTGTGTAACCAAACATAAAATAACCAACACAGTGCTGCTGCTGTAGATACATCTGTGTGTATCTATAAGTTTTATTTTCCCAAAGATTCACAAAAAATTTGAGTTCTGAAAACTTTGAATTTCCATATAGCATGGAGTGAAGATAAACTTCCCACAAATTAAAATAAATCTTATGACCTCATCTAGAAAGCAGATGGGGCAACACTACTGCCATACAACCATGGCGCTTATTTGCCGAACATCTCAACTTCTCCATTTCCTTTCCATTTATATGCAAATATGCGACATGGATTGCCCCATAAAAAAAAAAAAAAAAAAAAAAAAAAAAAAAACAGCAGCAGCAGACTGTTATTGCCTCAACTGATGTTTCATTTGCTTGACAGAATTACCATACATATGTACACAAAGTGAGGAAAATCAAAGTATGTGAAATGATTATATGCATAGAACCCAGCAGCAGCCGGCCAACGCGGACTGCGTTAACATCCCTGAAATCTCAGTCTATACGATTACAAGAGGGACCAGGCAATGTTAATATAGTATTTTGCTCGAGAAGACAAGTTTGTAAAATCGCAGTACCGACATGAATGCATGGAACTATTAACAAAAATAACAAGCTTAATGGTATACATTGTTATCCTAGGCAGTCGGCAAACGCAGACAACCATAGAAGTAATGAGGCCCGCATTTAGCCCCTTCTGCAATGTTAAATTGGTCTTATACATTAAAATGTTAAAATAATCAGACTGAGGCTGCCAGCAAACGCAAGCAGACTTGACCAATACACCTTATTAGAACTACCATAAACATATTTCCATATACATAATATTAATGGGTGCTAGCAAACGCAGGCCCCAGTTTCTTCCTGCTTAAAGTTAGATCCCTGAACCCATGCTTGTTTAAGAAATTATAAATCACGCCGAATGCATTCTCAGGTACTTTTTATATGCATTGCTGTTCCAACGCCCAAGTGACCGAATAAGCACATCCGAACAGCCTAACTCAGCCTTGTGAGAAGCTGCTCCTATACAAAAACTATGACCCTTGTATCGAGCATTATCTAACTGACAAAAATTAAGAGATCTGTGTAGTTGCTGATCGAAAACAGACCTTGGGATAGGTTTCCCAACAACAGAACAAAAAAATGGTCCCTCAGTCGGATCCCTCAACTGTAGATACTCAGATATTGCTGCTACAGCAGAATAACAGGCAGACTCCCTCCCAAAAATGATCCTATGTGGTCTTTTCATTAAATTATGCTTGAACTGACGAAAAGTTACTTCTACCTGCTGCCTTCCCTGTTCCGCAAACATAGACACATCGGAGAACTGAACGACGGAAGGAGCTTTTGGGTGATTTGATGTGATTTCGCCTATGCGGGCGAATGTTTCAAATGCAAATAGATACATTGCGCGGAATAAAACATAGTCATATCTACAAGTTGTGGTATATTGCAAAGATAGAATTAATCTATTGAGAATTGGAATGGTAATGGGCAATCTTAGGTCGTACGATGGACGAAGTCTGTATGCCCCAGTAGTTAGTTTGCGCACTAGAAAGGCCTGAGTAGGATCATTCAATCCTCTTATTTTATGCACATATGATACTGCAGATAAATATGTGGAAATAGTCTTGGGAGCCATACCCTGATGATGCAAATTTACCACAAATAATGCAATCTGTGTTACTGAACAAGGCAGTATGCATCTTGCTTGCATTGTCTCCCTAATAAAAGTTTCGAAAGCTGTGATTGCATTTGCATATATCTTATTTGTAGAAGGTGCTAAAGATGCATTCAGCAGGATGTTAAAACTCGCCAAAATTCCACTGGCTCCAAACTGGGTGGCACTGCCGTCGGTTGTGGGTTGCTGTTGAGACTCAATGCCTTGAAGTTCTGGACCTGTTGACGAGAGAAACAATCAGCCAAAGTATTATCAGACCCCCTGACAAACATGGAGAGAAACAGAATATTGTGTTTCATGCACTGTAAAACCAATGCCCTGACCAAACACATTATGTCTGTATCTCGAGAAGTTTTTGAATTGAGAATGGAAACCAACCCCTCATTATCTGTGTGAAATATTATGCTATGGTTCTTCCAAAGGTGCCCCCATATATGGGATGCAAGGACTATTGGGTAAAGCTCCAAAAAAGTTATGTTGAAACTCTGCCATTCATGTGGAAAAAGCCCATACAACCATGAGGATCCATATATAGCACCATATCCTAAAGACTTAGCGGCATCAGTATACAAATGAAGGGCTACGCTGGAAACTAGTCTATCTGAAATGAACATGGATTTGCCATTAAACTGCTGGACAAATTTGTACCAAGTTTGGAGGTCTTTTTTAGCCTCCTTGTCCAGTCGGATATAATAGTATGGCTGCTCCACGCCCATGGTCAGATTATATAAGCGTCTCAAAAAGGCTCTACCGCTCACCACAATCAGGCTGCAAAAATTGAGATAGCCTAAAAGTGACTGTAGTTCACGCAGTTTACATGATTTCTTATCCATAAACATAATAAGCAACTGCAAGCATTTCTGAATTTTCTCCTTGGGCAATCTGGCTTCCATAAGACAGGAATCTAACGTTATACCAACAAAGTCCATTGAAGTTCGCGGGAAAAAGGTCTTATCCTGAGCTATAGGAAAACCCAAATATGCACAGAGCTTCAAAAATTGTAACAGGGCTTCCAGGCAAGTTTCGTAATTTGAACCTACAAAACAAAAATCATCCAAAATGTGCACCATCGAACACGACAAAGAGCCAAACTTCTGTTCGGCTATCCACTGCAGTGCGCAACTAACCGCCTCAAAAATCCTGCAACTGGAACTTCCACCCATACTCAGGCATCGGTCAAAGTAAAATTTACCCTGCCAAGTAAACCCTAGTAGTTCATAGTCCAAGGGATGTACAGGGACCAATCTGAAGGCGTTTCTCAAGTCGGTTTTGGCTATAAAGCAGCCACGCCCAAACTTCTTTACTAAAGATATGGCATCATCAATGCCAGCATATGATACTGCTGAACATTCACTAGGTATATTTGCATTTACAGATGTACCTGACCCCCTTGGATATGATAAATGATGTATCAACCTGTATTCCCCAGGAGTTTTCTTTTCAACGAGACCCAAAGGTGATAATTTTAAGTTCTCAAAGGGAACTTCCTCAAACGGCCCCTCAATGCGGCCTCCTGCTAACTCCTTTTCAAGCTTAGCAGTCACAATCTCTGGATGCTGATTGGCAGACCTCAAATTGCTACATGACTGCGGCGAGCGAATACCCTCAAAACCAATGCGAAACCCATTTGTAAACCCATCAATGATGTACTCATATCTATCTTTAGGGTAACCAACCAAAAGTTCAGCTAGCTTCTCAACAATAACGGGAGTAGGCAGTTTTTCCCTAATTGTTTGATCTTGGTTTACCCCCTCCCCCACTTGGCTGACTATGGCCCCCCTGGCCCTTATGTCCTCCACTGGTGCCCAGGGCATAATCCCCCCTCTCCCCTCGGTCTGGTGTCTGATGGGTATTTTTTATTTCTATTCCAACACCGGAAAAAGGGGTGTTGTCCACCGCATTCCCCGCACTTGTGGGGGTACGAGCACCCAGGACAGTTGCTTCCCCTATTGTACTTGAAGCATGATACAATTTTGTATTTCTTTTCTTGGAAAATTCCCCTTTCTGAACGAAAAAGCTGACGCTTGTTCAAGGCTAAGAAAAATAATTCATCCTCCCTTTGATCCCATTTATACTCTAAAGAAGTAGAATTGGCCTTTAGCCTCCGAAACTGCCTATCGTAATTGAACCATGCACCACGCTCACTTGCAATACGTCTTATCAAACCCGTATAAGATGCCAAAGCTTCCGCCTCCTGTGGATATTTAATGCGGTAAACTGACGCATAAATTGAAAAGGCATTGCTCAATAGTAAGAAATTTTTTCTTTGAAGATGCAGGTGAAATTTTGCCAGTTTTTATATTGAAATAAACATCATCTGGTTCCTCCTCCTGCAAGGTAGACAACTCGACAAATTCGCCCCGCCAAATCTGCTCTCTTTTTTTCATAGGAACCATTGCATACAATGGCAGTCTTGACGGAACAAATGTCGGCCCATCAACCCAACAGGAGGGGGATACCCGTTCTGCACCCTGCACACCTGAATTTGCCTGGCCCCCAGTTGCCAAATTAGATAAATGCAGGTCATCAATATTGTTAGGAAGTATGTTAATTTGTGTCCGACCATGTCCCTGTTCATTGTTTGTCTGCTGTTGAGTCTTTTTGTGCTGTTCTTGATCATCAAGTTCATTGTTTGACTGCTGTTGTTTGTGCTGTTCTTGATCAGCAAGTTCACTATTTGAGTCCAAATGTTCATTTCTCTGTTCGCCATTCTGCTGTCTATGCACATTGTCAGCAGAAATCCCAGAACCGTTTCTGCCTTGTCCTTCACTAGTACAAGAGAAACCCATCTGACTCATTGTAGCCGCGATCACTGGGGCCAAAGCTTGACCAAGGGCTGAAGCTAACTTAGACACATCCACCACCAAAGAAGACCCCTTGCTAAGATCAGTCACACTGTTACATGTAGTCTGTGTATCTGACTGACCCTTTAGGTTGTTATGACCCCTTAACTCTGTATTTCGAGCCCTTCGACCTCCACTCCTCATTGGGAAACAGAAGCTGCCAACCTCTGCGTTGTCATCCGGTTTGTCCTGGTCCTTGAACGACCCCGCTCCATTCTGCAAAATAAAAACTAATTTTGAATTCCCTAGCCGACTAGAACCTGTTACCAATCATGGAACGTTTGTTTCAAGCCTGGCCATGCTTAGCACATTTCCGTGCTACTCGCATGGCTCAAGGTTGCAACACACCCCTGTGCTCCATGAACTCAAATAACTATGTTTTTCCAGGAGCTAAGGGAGATTATTCCTAAAATCCCATAATAATGACCGCCAGAATTACCTCCCTTGACATCCAAAGTGCTGCAGCAGTGCCCAGCGCAAGAGTGAAGCTAAAGTTATTACATGGCTAGCGGCCAAGACTGCTTTGAGCAAATTGGAGCAGAGGAATGAGCATACCACAAGAATTTATCTCTTAAACTAAGAGATGATTACTCAGATCCACAAAATTTTATCCCTCTGCCTTTTATAAAATTACTAAAATAGCTAGAAATGAAAAACTGGGATGAGTACAGTGGTAAATATATATATATATATATATTATATATATATATATATATATATATATATATATATATATATATATATATATATATATATATATATATATATATATAATATATATATATATATATATATATAAATAAATGCCTCCTGAAGATGTGTCATACATCAAACCGTCTTCACACCCCGCAAAAAAAAGGATGTCACACACCGATGTATGCCATTCAGTAAAGAAAAGCATGAACCGAGTTTCTCACAGAGGCATTTAGTGGAACAAATACGGTATCACCAACCACAAAGTGGGGTGAATTAAAATAGCCACTGTACACCCAAAGAACCGGGATAAATGCTGTAACCACCCAAAACAACAGATCTTGCGGAACCATATGTCTTGCCACATCAGCAGTGACCATTAATTAAAAGCCACCAATCCAATGTGGCATTAAAATCAAATCAGGCCCATGACGCGGGTACAACACCGAATTAACCTCATGACACTTTATTAAATAGATAGCACTGTATTAAAGTTATCATGGTTTATCAATGTCAAAACTGCACTGCACCCAAGCCATGCGCAAGTCGGCCATACGAGAGAGAGAGATAGAGAAAAAAAAAAAAAAAATCACATCAGTATAACATTGAATAATGGCCATACGGACCCGCAAGACTCTATCTCACTAAGTTTGCTACAACACCCCGCTAAAGCTGACCAATCTAAGGTGCCAGCAAACGCAAGCACCTCGATATTACAAAAACAAGCACATAATGGTGCAGATGGCCTAATTTACACTTTCAACTGCCAATATTATGGCCTGTCTTATAGATTTATAGAATTTCTTCATTCCAATTTCATTGAGATGGCATCCATCTTCATCAAATACGTTGTGCGGGCTTTCAAATATTCTTCGGTGTTTCCAAAACTTAATGGAGTCCAAATCTTCTAAGAGGACCTCCAAGTACTCGTTCACCTTTGACCGCCGCTGCTCATAAACTGCAGGCGACACATTTCTAGGCTGCGGCCGTGTAAACAATTGACATATGTATACAATCTTTACCCCACACTCTCTTATTAACCACTGCCCAAAATCATCTAACAATGATGCCAACCCCAAACAGCTGAACAGCCCAAGATTGCAGCAGTCGTTGTCCCCCAGCTGTATCACTACAGCTTCAAAATGTCCCCTTTGAAATAACGATCGCACCCTTTCCTGTAAAGGCTCAATCTGTTTTGCTTTATCCCCGACTGTCCATCCCGAAACAGTAAAAAATGTCACATTGCATTGCTGCAAACCAAAATTCGAAATACAATATGGATGTTGCGAGGAGTACAACGCTTGCTGCAACCGTCTGAAAAAACTGTGGCCCAATAAAAGCACATTAGGCAAAGAAAACGCCATTACTCACGCGGTTTAGGTGATATATTCTCTCCTCCA
This sequence comes from Anodontia alba, assembly GCA_964016985.1. Lineage (NCBI taxonomy): Eukaryota > Metazoa > Mollusca > Bivalvia > Lucinida > Lucinidae > Anodontia > Anodontia alba. The sequence continues at coordinate 36,288,953 of OZ024836.1, read as the reverse complement.
AAGGTTTAAAATTTAAAGCTTGACAAAACTATGGCGTCTGCACTGTTTAGCCACGAGGTTGGAAAGAAAGATCACGCTATAAAAATCCGCAACACAGGGGTTAGCCGATAGCCAATCAGGAATGGGTTAGAGCATATCCAAAAAAGAGGCCCCAGACAGGGAACCTGGAGGGCTACCAAAGGGCTGATACTCGATAAAAAGCGCTATCCTTTTGATAGCTTATATCTTGTTAAACATAGCTGAGCATGAAAAATTCTCGGCTAATAAATATGAAATGAAAATGCCAACTGTTGTTGGCATTTTCATATCTTTATTAGCAGAGAAAACTTCATGCTAAGTAGAGTTGAGTACGAAAAATGTTTTATAACCTCAGGGCCCTGGCTTCCGACGTACTAAAGAGGATCGGTCTCTTGGGTCATCATTTTCGCTTAACAGCACACAATAATACGTTTAAAGAACTGGAAACCCTTTGTAGGTTTTCGCCATGGGGAGTGGGGGTGGGGGTGGGGGACAACTTCTGTGGCATCCTGGAGTGCACCACTTTTCAGAAGGAGGCAAAACAAAAGATCAATGCCCCTTAAACTCAATTATTTGGCGTTGTAATAAATGTAACCATGTTTTTTTTATTGCTGTAAGGTGTCTTTTTCTCTGACACTACCTCCTACCAGTTTTTTTTTAGTCTGATAATCTAAGATCGTGTTAGATAATTATATTTAATTGGTGCTTTAAACTCATTACCGAAGATGAAAGTAGCTTAATTGCCTTAGCACATCGCCATTATCCTCAATTAACTGTCAGGACAGACGAAGTGTACAAGTTGAGATATAAATGCCAGAAATAATACATGGAGTTAAGTCGCAGCATAATGCATTTAGTGGGGCGCTAGCATCATTCCAGATATGCAAATAGAGAAGGGTCGAAAAGGTTTTAGAATCTGGTTAAAATGTCTACAGCTGCTGTAAGTGCCATGCGGCGGGCATAACTTCTCTATAGTGTAGTTTTTGGGTTGATTGCTTACATTTGAGTCAAAGTATACTAACCCCAAAATTTCCTTAAGGTTGTTGTCCACGTGATTATCATTAACCTTTGAATCAAGGTAACGGTTATTGATAACCGCTCTATTCTTGTCGCTGTGACGCCAGAGTGCTGTGAAAAAGAGTTAGCTGTAAAACCTGGATTGGGCTTAGTGCTGGGACATTAGCAAACAGTTCTGACCCAGCTCAGACGCCACAGTTAGAACGCGACGTCTGATCAGGATCTGCACTATTTGCTTCAATAAAAGGAAGTTTAGGGTTAAGTGAAACAAGCTTAAGGCCCCGTTTAGGTCCATGTTCCCAGCCTAAACTCAGAGACAATCGACCCACCAATGCTGCCAGTACTTTGATTATTTTACATTGAGTCCATTCCGGAAATATGAAAACATATGTAAGGGTCCCTGAGGAGGCCTTGTTGACCAAAACTAGCCAGTATGGCCAAGAAACTTTAACGTTTCGGCTGTTTTCAGTAAAATGTGTAAATGTGCTCATTTGCACTCAAGGGTCTCAAAGATCATTACTTGTAAAATCTGTTCATGATAGTCGCATTATTTGAGATAAGGTAAGTTTTCAGCGGCTATTTATTTTCGCATGAACTTCATAATAAATTTTACCTTTCCTCCCCGCCCCTTATTATATACAATAGTGGATTTGTCGATTTGCTTCATTTATGAGTACATGGAATAATTATACTGAGAGAAATAAATTAAGCATGTGAGTACTTGCAGGGGATAAATGTGACTTGAAGGTTGTAAACTTGGGTACAAATCCAACCCATGCCAGCGCTGTAGATAAACTTTCTCTCTCGACCGTAGCGTCTGTGGAACCAAAATAGTACACTTACAAGAAACAAAATAATTTCCCATTTAGTAAGTACGTCTGAAATATATGCTACTTTGTAAAATATTGCTAAGTTTATATTTCTCTCAGTATATCTTTGTTTTCGTTTTAAAATGCTCAGAAATGTTTGGACAAAATGCTCAGAAATAATTAATGAAACCATTTTGTCGAAAAGCCCGATCGCAGATGATGAAATGCATGTAGTAATTTGGAGTTGTATCAGATATAAGTTTGAGTGGCAAACAGTGTAGACAGGGATCAGACACCCATTCTACGGCAACTAAACTGGATCTACACTGTTTGCTGGGGAATATCTGTCCAAAAAATTAATGTAAATACGGTAATACAGTCCCTGTACTTAAAAGTCGCTATAAATGGAAAACATTGTCGATCTGAAAATATTTGTTTACGCATAGCATGCTGGGTAAAAACTTCAGCAGACGACATTTTCAAATATTTTTCGCATTTCCCCCAGAAAATAGGCTTTGGCATTTCATGCAAATTTTCTCCTCAGGAGACAATTTGCATCAAAAGCCAAAGACTATTATTTGGGGAAAATAAGAAAAGACATCAATTCGTCATCTGCTGCTTTTTCCCAGAGAGTGGTAATTGTTAAATCCTATATATCATACGTTCACAACAGCAAACATGAAGTAATTATCAACAAGAAAAAAGATAGAAAAGAAAGATAAAGAAAACATCAACACATTTTAGACAGGTTTTATGCTCCCGTGGCTGTAGCTTTTATTAGAATGATAGTAATACGCTTGACGTCTGTTATTCCATTAGCAACCCAGTAGCTTCAAAGGACATTATCATCATTCAAATAAGGCTACATTATTGACCTTTTAATTGTCTTGCCGTATTTTACCATTTAATATACATATACTTCCACAGGGGACACTCTGTCGAAACTGTGTTTGTCTCTTTTCTTGAGAGCCAATTCTTTGCTTTTAGAGTGGACTCCTTTTCAAAATGGTGTGTTGTGTGTTTGTCCCTCCTCTTAAAAGCCAATTCTTTGGTTTTAGAGTGGACACCTTTTCAGAAGGATATGTTTGTCTCTCTTCTTGAAAGTCAGTTCTTTGTTTTTAGAGTGGACCCTTTTTCAGAAGGATGTCTTTGTCTCTCTTCTTGAAAGTCAGTTCCTTGTTTTTAGAGTGGACCCTTTTTCAGAAGGGTGTGTTTGTCTCTCTTCTTGAAAGTCAGTTCCTTGTTTTTAGAGTGGACCCTTTTTCAGAAGGATGTGTTTGTCTCTCTTTTTGTCAGTTCCTTGTTTTTAGAGTGGACTCTTTTTCAGAAGGGTGTGTTTGTCTCTCTTCTTGTCAGTTCCTTGTTTTTAGAGTGGACTCTTTTTCAGAAGGATATGTTTGTCTCTTCTTGAAAGTCAGTTCCTTGTTTTTAGAGTGGATCCCTTTTCAGAAGGATGTGTTTGTCTCTCTTTTTAAAAGTCAATTCTCTGTTTTTAGAGTGGACCCCTTTTCAAAAAGGTGTTTTTGTCTCTTATTTTAAAAGACAAAGAATTGACTCTAAAAACAAAGACTTGACTTTCAAGAAGAGAAACAAATACACCCTTCTGAAAAGGGTCCAGTTTGAGTTTCTCTTCTTGAAAGTCAGTTGTTTTAAGAGTTGACCCCCTTTTCAGAAGGATTTGTTTGTCTCAGTCTCTTTTTAAAAGTCAAAGCTTTGTTTTAGAGTGGACATCTTTTCAGAAGGGTGTGTTCGTTTCTCTCCATAAGAGTCAATTCCCTGCTTTTAGGCTGGACCCCTTCTCAGAAGTATGTGTTTGTCTCTCTTCTTGAGAGTCAGTTCTTGCTTTTAGACTGGCCACCTTTTCAGAAAGGGTACGTTTGTCTCTCTGATTTAAAGTCAAATCTTTGTTTTTAGATTGGACACCTTTTCAGATTGGTGTGTTTGTCTCTCTTCTTGAAAGTCAATTCTTTTCTTTTAAAGTGGATCCCTCTTCAGAAGAATGTGTTTGTCTCTCATCTTGAAAGTCAATTCTTTGTTTTAAGAGTGGTCCCCTTATTAGAATGGTGTGTTTGTCTCTCTTCTTAAGAGTCAATCCTTTGCTTTTAGAGTTGACTTCTTTTCAGAAGGGTGTGTGTGTCATTCTTCATAAAAGTCAATTCTTCGCTTTTAGACGGGACCCTTCTCAGAAGGGTGTATTTGTCTCGCTCCTTGAGAGTCAATTGTTTGCTTTTAGAGTGGACCTCTTTTTTTAAAAAGGGTATGTTTGTCTCTATTCGTAAGAGTCAGTTCTTTGCTTTTAGACTGGATCCCTTCTCAGATGAGTGTGTTTGTCTCTCTTCTTGAGAGTCAAATCTTTGCTTTTAGACTGGAACCCTTTTCAGAAGGAGATTAATGTACAGGAAAGCAAACAAGAAGTTAAAACATTGCTCTCCTGCTCCTTAAAACCAATCTAATAAGTGCATCATGTCCCCTGAGGCGTTAGTATTAGTGCCACGTGGCGACTGTCATCGTTTTCTCGTACTTCACTATTGTGGCGACCGTAAAACGTCTTCCCGTACTTCACTATAGTATGGGTCACGCTATGCAAAAATGTGTCTTAGGGTATATGCGGACAGTGAAGGCCCAGATCAACCTGCGCATTCGCATAGTCTGATCAGGGTCTTCGCTGTCTGCTGACAGAGTCTTTCGACACTATAGAATGTATCAATGGAGATCTTATTCCCATATGAGACTCTGCGTATTTTGCGCATGCTCGAGGACAGTACAGTTCATACTTATGTTTCTTAGTGATCACTGAACCAGTTTCGGAAACTTTGAAAATGTGTGTGAAGGTCACTGAAACCTAATTGTCCGAAATCATACAGTCTGGCCCAGAAAACATTGCCGCCCAAACTATTTACATATGTGTGTGTGTGTGTGTGTGTGTGTGTGTGTGTGTGTGTGTGTGTGTTCTCAAGGGTCATTTCTTTTAGAATCTGTTTGTCTTCACTTCAGCCGCCGATATTAGTGCCAACTGGCGGTCATACAACGTCTCCCCGTACTTTATTATAATGTAGATGCATATTTTCTGGTCTTTTGTGATAATTGAGGCCATTCCGGAAATTTGAAAATTCGTGTGAGGGTCACTGATGACGCCTAATTACCAAAGCTAGCTAGCCTGGCCCAGAAACTACTTACATGTTTTGTGTATATATTCAGCGTTGTCAGTGGTCATTCTTTTTAGAATATATTCACACATCTGCACATTGCTAATTTAAAGAGAGATTTGACTGAAACATATATGCAGTGGTTCTTGGTTAGCTCTGTGTTAGTAGATACGCGGTGGTTTCGCAACCACACAAGAGGTTCGGTCATAACATCGTAAAATCAAAGTAATAAAGCAAACAAACAAAACAGTTATGAGGTGGCACATTGAATGTATCAGCGTGCTAGTCTTGTACAAATGCATTACATTGAGGTTAATGCACCCTGAGTTTAAAATACAGGAAATACTTCCCGAGAGATTTGCAAATCCGATAAACAAACAAGTGCAGAAGCACAAGTTTATTTATAAGATTTGCAAATATTAATGGAAATATTTCTTGTCTTTTTTTTTTTTTTTTTTTTTTTTTTTTTTTTTTTTTTTTTTTTTTAAACTCAATGTATATTTACCTATATATTACATTTAAAAGATTGTTTTTTTCCAGATTCTATTTTAAATTCTTTTGACGTTTTCAAATGACGTCAATAAGTTTTGCGCCGTTACTTTATCTATACTCGTCGCGCGGCGTTATAGCATTCTGTAGGACATACTCCTTCGGCTTTTGGAGGAAAACATCTTCCAAGGAAGTATTAATTGTATTTCCCGCAGAACTAAAAAAGTTAGTTTTAAATGTAACATAAGCATATAACAACACTGGCAGTGATACACTGATAGATTTCTTTTTTAGGCAAATGTTGTTGGGATGGATGCTTTATGGATCGTATTTGAACCTATCAAGTGAACACACATCATCGCAACAACGTCGTGTTGACTAGGGTCCACGTAAAATCCAATACCTTCGGCGGTGGTGAAATTATATTGTTGTAACGTTGAGATGTGTTGCTAGATCGATTGCAAGGAATTATAACGAAATAATCCAATTATGTGCTTCCAGATAAACATATTTGTTTATAAAGTGTTATTATCCTCGCTGTTTCCACATCTTGGAGTGTGGTTACAAATGACTGGTACAAACGACTGGTACATTTACATACACACACACCCCACACAAAAGCTATTATATTTTAACTAATAGAGCCTTCTTTCACCATTTCAGTCATTTAGTATATAATATTTAAAAAAAAACTGAACGACTGAATAATATACTGATGATGTCGATTATTTGAAGCGAATTATAACAACAGAAGTAGTTAATCACTGATTAACATCACGAAAACAAGCCTATATAATTATGACCCCCTTAAACCCCAATTTTATACAGTAAAACTGGGGTTTACAGGGGTATACATTAGTTTTCTGATTTCTGCTCAAAAACTGAGATTGTGGGTACTCGTTAGAATCGCCTCGGCGAGGCGGTTCTAACGAGTACCCACAATCTATGTTTTGAGCAGAAATATGACAAATATTAGAATTTTTATGGTGAAATTTTCAATATATTTGAATAGGCGTGTTTTCATAATGAGATTAAATAATCAATATATCAATATTGAGATACACAGGTAAGCGTCCTCCTGAAAACGCTATCTGGAGGCACAGCGTTGACTATATTGTGTTTAAAATGATGATCACGTGCAGTACATTGTTTTGCTGCGTAGATTGTCCATACTAGATTTGTACAATATTTTAGAGGTGAATGATTCTATAATTATGAGTTGCGTCAAGGGAACATGTGACTTCAAGACATGTGGACTGCAAATGCCCATATCAGCATATGCGTCCCCTCAGCGTGACTTAAGTTCCTTTGTTGTCCTAGTACAGAATCATCGGAAAATGTAGACCATAACAACGGAAGGCACCCAGCAGGCACACAACGTTGAAACAACGTCGATTCAACATTGATTCAACGTCTTGACGTTGAATCAACGTTGAATCGACATTGTTTCAACGGTATGTGCCTGCTGGGCAAAGACCCTGATCCCAGCGGGCACACAATGTTGAAACAACGTCGTTTAAGGTTACGTTGAAACGACGTTGTTTCAAGGTAGTGTACCTGCTGGAATGAGACTAAATCTGCGTATTTCGCATATGCTCGAAAGCAACCTTACACTTGATGCGGTCTGTATAACATGCATTCCTTATTGTTAACGGAATATTATTTGGGCAGGTGCTAACGATAGCTCTGCTCAGACCATCTTAACTGCGACTAATATTAGTTCAGAATGATGTGAACAATAACTCGGAGAAACGCATCATCATTTTTCATAGTTCATCTTAGTGTTGCCGTCGATGATCGATTATCGATCATCAATTACGTTTTCCTCTTGTGACTGATAATCGGAAAGATTTTTTTAAAGAAGACTAATAAAATAATTCTATTTTTAGAAACATAGTTTTGTCTCATTTTTATTTTGCTAGACAAATTATAAAAAAAGACAACAACTAAGCTGTCTAAATGTGGTCAATAAAAGTGAAGAAATTTGATAAAATAGTCTGAAATAGACACGTTTTCCAACTGAAATGGACTAATAGTTTTCTTATTACTCCATGAAAAAATATGTTGTGGGTACACAATAGCAGCGCCTAGCCGAGGCGCTTCAAATGTGTACCCACAGCATATGTTTTCATGGAGAAATAAGAAAATAGTATATTGATAATCCCTCTTATCGATTGGTAGCTGTGATAAGTACCTGAAAGAGGGCTAAATAAGAATAAATATATTTTCTACAAGTCGACCATTAGTCGATGAGCAGTCGGGTTCACAAACCGATGATCGACTATGAAAGTTTGACCGATTTCCAACAGTAGTCCATCCTGCCTCTTGACGAAGAGAACTATCCAGGAAAAAACATAGACGGAAAGCCATCTTTGACACACGCTGAAATCATAGAAAAAAAAACGATAAGAAAGGACAATGGATACTCCTTTAGTGGCGTCAGCATTGTCAAAATTGTTTTGGGGAGCAAATTCTTTCCGTTTTGAGTAGACCCCTTTTCAGAAGGGACTCGCTGTGTAAGAAAGTAAACAGGAAGTCACAAGATTCTTCCTTATGAAAAATGGTGAACAAATGTACCAATAATTTATTCCCCTTAAAAGTGCTGGCCCCGTGGTTATAAAACTTTTTTTCATGCTCAACTCAGCTGAGTATGAAATTTGTCCTATTAATAAATCTCAACTTACTATCAATTACAAATTTTTTCCTGCTAAGCATAGTTCAACGTCACAATTCCTCTGCTAAAAAATATGAAAATGCCAAATATTTTGGGCATTTTCATATTTATTAGCAGAGATCATTTCATGCTCAGCTGAGTTCAGATTGAAAAAAAAAGTTTTATTACCTCGGGCCTGGATACATTTGGTAGACCTTCTGCCATTTTGTAGAACATTACGAAAACATGCCTATTCAAATATACTGAAAATTTTACCATCAAAAAGAAAATAAAAATTTTTCAGATAAAAATTCTGATATTCTTCTAATATTCTTCATATTGCTGCTCAAAACATAGCTTGTGGGTACTCGTTAGAACCGCCTCGGCGAGAATAAAAACAATGTATACCCCTGTAAACCTCAATTTTACTATATAAAAGTGGGGTTTAAGGGGGTCAAAATTATATAAGCATGTTTTCGTAATGAGGAAACAACTTACTGTGACTTTCTGTTTCTTTAATGCAACTAAGGCCCAAAAACATAAATTGTGGGTACTCGTTAGAACCGGCCTTAACGAGTACCCATAATCTATATTTTGAGCAGAAATATTAAAAATATCAAGGTTTTTTTATCTGAAGATTTTCAGTTTTTGGTTGTGAAATTTTCTATATATTTGAATAGGCGTGTTCTCGTAATGAACTCATTGCAATGCTTGTGTTTCACTGCAATGTTTAAATGCTGAAGTAGAGGGCACCTATGGTGACCAAACATATCTTCGTACATTGGAGCTGCATCAGAATTAAGGGTGATGTTTCACGCGAATACAACTGGTTTAATCCTCATGTGGTTTTTCTACTGACCATTTCAGGGCGGTTCACGTGTTGCAGTTCTTCTCCGTTCATGTGTGGCGTTTGCTTTGTCATTGTTTGTTCCTAATCTCTCATTATTTTGGTACTTAGTGAAGGCTGTGCTTCCTGATTGTGGACTTTCTTGAGTATCTTTACTAATACTTTTACGATATTATACTGTTAATGAATATATGAACCAGTCCATGAGAAAAGGGTACTGATTACGTAGGCGACCAGCAAAGGCTCAGGTCCCTTTTTTCGTGTACTGGCTCATACGTTGATTTCCTTTCAAACACATTTTACCAATAAGACGTACATCATTCAAATAGCTGAGACCAACATACCACAGCATTTATCAACATACCACAGCATTTATCAACATACCACAGCGTTAACCCTTTCAGCCTTGAATTTCTAAGTTGGACGCTTTCATCTCTGAATTTGGACACATCCATTGTTGCAAATAGTGGTTTCAGTGAAAATTAAATAACAATATGGCAAACATTGTAGATCCTGACCTTGATCTGCACTGTTTGTCAAGGTATCCAAATTGGTCTGTAGGGATTAAAGGGTTTAAGAGACAAACAACTTTTTTCTTTGCATTACTGAAACACAGGATACTGTTACAAAAGAATTTTCGAAAAAAAAAACAAAAAACATGTTTATGCATGTTATAATTAGCTTAAGCAACTTCAGCTACCGTCATTTATTGTGACATTTATAATTGAAAATTATCAGTTGTGACTAAAACACATTATATGTCGATATAAGTAATGCCCAACAAAAACATAACGCCGCTAAAACGTCGTAACAATGTCGCCGCAACGTCGTGACGTTGTGGCGACGTTGTAAGAACGTTGTTGCAACGTTGTATGTTTGTTGGATATACATTTCTATTTCGGTTCTCTCATATACATATATTTTAGGACATGTATTTCAAGTTCATTTGCAAAATAATGTACCGTAAAACTTCAATGACTCGAACACTGATGGCTCGTTTTCCATGGCTAACTCGAACTCAATTTTGAGTCCCTATGAAATTCTTGCGATAGTCAAGAGGGCAAATATTTGGGGAGATTTTAGGGATGTTTCTTATGTTATCATGACAATGAATGTTGTGTGTACTCATTAGAATCGCCTCATAGCGTACACTCAACGTATCATTTTTTTTATAGAAGATTGAAAAGACATCCCTTAATTATCCACACTAGCCTCCTGATCTGGCGGTATGATTAACTCTCAGTGGCTCGTACTTACCATGTCTCAAATAAATCTACATGGTCCCAAAGATGTTCGAGTCATTGAAGTTCGACTGTATGCGGTTCTCAATAACCATTGTACCACATATAAAAAAAATAAAAATATATATTCAAATATTTCTTTATTTTTCATATTTTTTTTGTGTGTCAAAAGTCAGACAATTGCCAAACTATTTTAAATGACATTTTACGCTGTAGCATTTTCGGATAACATTTTAATATTTTCGAATTACGTCACATACGTCTAACGTTCATTACGTCGTTTCTGAACAGTGATGCCATTTAATTACTTAGAAATAGTTTATTAGTTTATAAAAATACAGTAATCAATATAGATAGGTATGTCTCGCATATGAGCCGAACGCCCAAAAACGCACCTTCTAGCACGTGCGCCCAACGAAGACTCAAATCAGCCTGCGCACACGCCGATCAGAGTGCGAATGCAGAGTCTGATCTGAATCTTCGCAAGGCGCACATGTCAGAAAGTACGGTTCTGACGAACAGTGTCTACAAGACTCTCATTATGCATAATACTTACGCTGACTGTGATCATATATCACGAACGTTTTCAAAGAGATCTGCCAGACATTTCTCAGTGTTTCTGCGATCATGCCAATAGTCATTGGTGGAGGTATACGGAACCTCGTCTTCACAGTTACCCAGTAGTCGTCACACAGCGCGCCATCTGGCGACCATTTAGCACAACCCCAGATAATTGCAAACGATTTGTAGTCAGTAGCTACAATCACATATGTTCCAGACGCCATGCCCCCTGTAAAATATATCCCAAATAATAATTTCATTACGTTCCTCTAACAGATAATAATTTCATTGGGTTACTGTACAAGGTATATATGATGTGTATGTGTGCCGCCTACTGTGCTTTCGACATCTTTCAGAAAGTCGTTTTTTGCTTGGTGCTTTACACAGAAGTAAATTTGCAAACTTTTGTAATGATTTAATGCAAAACCATTTGTCGTAACTCGTACCTATGCACAAAAAGTTTTATTCTAGTCACTGGTTTTTAAAAAACAAATATTTTTACTTTTTCCCATGGTAAAAATGATTCAAATAATGCAGAAATCTAAGGGTGGAGGGGGCGGGGGCGGTGGGGGAGGGGTGTAAGTAATTTGGAGGCAGATTTTCAACAAGTTCCGCTTGCTCATTTTTTCTGAAATTTTCAAAATATTGTTGTGAAGCATTAATAATTTAAATTCAGCAAATAAAAGTAAAATATATTTTCTCAGACAAAAATTCCAAAAAATCGCTTTACTACAGAAACTGCATAGGCCAAACCAATTTTTGGCCGTTAATTCAAATTAAGGGTACATATTTGAAAACAAAATACACAGAAAGAGAAAAGACAAATAATTTCTGATAAGATATGGTCAATCAAAACAAAATACTTTCATTTAAAATACAATGCCAGGGAAAAACGTCTTTCTGAGTGATGTCGCAAGGACAGTAGTTTCCCCATACTATATAGTGAAAACAGAGGTGTGTAGAGGTCTGCATCTTTTGCGACATTTTCAGAATTCTACAGGGGTTCAGACCAGCTCTCTATCATCCCGAAACATACCTATATAATTTTGTCCCCCTTAAACCCCACTTTCATATAGTAAAACTGGGGTTTACAGGGTTAGACATTATTATTCTTATTTCTGCTCAAAAACATAGATTGTGGGTACTCGTTAGAACCGCCTTGCTGAGGCGGTTATAACGAGTAGCCGCAATCTATGAATTTTTTATCTGAAAATGTTCATTTTTTGGTGGTGAAATTTTCAATATATTTGAATAGGCATGTTTTCGTAAAGATTTTGTTTTACTTTTTACAAAGTTTTACCTTTTTACTGCCTATATCGGTCATAATATGCTTAGTGACCAGTCTTCCTCATTTACCTTATACTATAGTGAAAACGTCAAGGCTGTCACAACTCTACAAAAGCGAGGTATTAAGATAAATAGATTTCTTATTTCTCAACAAAAACACATGTTGAGGTTATTCGTTAGAAGCGCCCCGACCTTCAAAAGTGTACTCATAACATATACTTTGTGAAGAAATGAGGAATAAGTCATAATTTTGGTTGAAATACAGAGCTGTGGATAGAAAGTATTCATTTTACACAAGTGTGTTAACATAGATATATATTGACACAACTTTCCTTCTCCGCATTCATTCAATCAATTGTTCGATTCAGTCAAACGCTTGCACTATTATGTAATCATCAGAAATGAGCCTGCGCACGACAAAACCAACAGAATGGCATGTGCGCCCAGCGAAGACTCAGATCAGCCTGGGCATCCGCCCAGTCTGATCAGAGTCCTCGCTGTCCGCATGAAGAAAGGTTGGGTCCTTACCTGTTACCCAATGAGCGCACAGCGATGGCTCTGATCGGACAGGATGATGCCCAGACTGATCTGAGTCTTCGTTGGGGTACACATCATTTTGTTGGTTATGTCATGCGCTGGCTAAAATTGTAATTAAACAAAATATGTTTTACACCAAGCAATATGGAAACATTAAATGGAAATTGAGTCAAGTGCTACCCACTTTATATACTTACTCAAAACAGAAAAGAAAAACTGCTACATGCAAATTACAAAAGAAATAAACACGAACACCTTACTGATCTGGGCCTAGTTGTTCAAGCGTCGTTAGCTTAACAAGCTCGTTATGGGTCATTTCGTTAACTGTTTTAGCGGATTCAATATACGAGTACAATATTCTGATATATTTTGCTGAAAAAATGTGAGTAGCTTTAGCACTGCAAAAGCTTCTCACATTTTTTCAGCAAAAAATTTCAGCATATTTACGTATCACTCGATGTAAATTTTAACGAATCGTTAACTAACGACATCGTTAGCTTTGAACAACTGGGCCCTGGTCAGTACCATGTGCATACAAATTATCAATTGAGGGAATATTTGAATTGTTTCTTCTTTAATATAACGTATACATGCAACAAATTGTGGACCAACAAATATAATTACATATTGCAACAAACAAAATAAGGCATTAATCTTACGTTTCGTTGCAGTTCAGAAGTGTAGCATTTCTTTTTTGGGTCAGTACAGACAACACTCTTTATACCGACACACGATACAACGAATTTGAACAAAATTCGTTAAAAATACAATTTGACTGTCACGAAACTTTCGCTTTAGAGGTAACAATATTAGTCACAAGTTATGCAAGAATATTATGTTTAATACTTTATAGAAACATATGTTTTGGATATTTGTTAGAGGCGATTCTAACAAACATCCAGAACATATGTTCTATGAGGAAATGAGAACAAAACAAGACCTTTTTTACATATCAATCTGCTCATTACGTATTATATGCAACAGCAAAATCATTTTAATGGCAACGTCTAATAGAATAAGTGATATCGTTGTAATGAGGGTTCACTGTAAGTACTTGATTGGCGAAAACATTGTGAGTCTTAACTGCTCTAGGTATGTCACTCAGTTGATGGTATGACTCCTTTTGTTGGCTACACTAAAGTTGTGCTCCTGTTGCGATTTTTCTTCGGCTGCTCGTTACATCACGATATCGTACCTATATAATTTTGACCCCCTTAAACCCCACTTTTATACAGTGAAACTGGGTTTTACCAGGGTATACATTACTTTTCTTATCCATGCTCAAAAAAATAGATTGTGGATACCGGTTAGAACCGCCTCGGCGAGGCGGTTCTAACGAGTACCCACAATCTATGTTTGAGCAGAAATATGAAAAATATCAGAAATTTATCTGAAAACTCAGTTTTTGGTGGTGAAATTTCAATATATTTGAATGGGTGTGTTTTCGTAATGTGCTGTTTTGTGTTATCCCTTTATATCTCTCGGCACCTTGGTTAGGCTATGTTCCGGGAATGTAGTCTTTCTTATGTTTCTGTGTGTCTATTCTGAGAGACAGCCACTTTGTGTAAACATCATTGTATGTTTGTTTCAATATGAAGCTTTTTTTTTCGCAATTATTTGTTCCTGTTAATGGCATAGATGCACTATACTTACCGATTTTGTCGTGTTTAATAAAACGACCGGGGCTCGTCATTGTATGATGGAAAGGCACACTAACACACGTACCCTTGTTTCTGTAATATAAAAAGTGTAAATTAATCATTATTTATACAATTATATCATTCCAGGAGAAAAGATACCTTCGGGGCATCTGTAAAAAGCTAAAATCTTGATCAGCCAGCGAAACAGCACAAATTAATAAGAGCCTTTGCTATACTTAGGTATACAGGACTCGCTATCTCAAGCTACCGCTTTAAGCAAACTACATCACGAAAACATGCCTATATAATTTTGACCCCCTTAAACCCTATTTTTATATAGTAAAATTGGGGTTTACATGGGTATACATTATTTTTCTCATCTCTGCTCATAAACATAGATTGTGGGTACTCGTTAGAACCGCCTTGTCGAGGCGGTTCTAACGAGTACCCACAATCTATGTTTTGAGCAGAAATATGAGGATTTTCAGAATTTTTTAATATGAAAATTTTCATTTTTGGTGGTGAAATTTTCAGTATATTTGAAATGGCATGTTTTCGTAATGAAATAAAGGATAATATTGGTTTAGTTTCGTTGCCATATGTAGCTGATACAATTACATATAACAGTCATGCACAATTTTTATCGGTCAAAGGGCTACATTAATATATAAGAATGTATAGCATAGCATACAACAGTAGTATATTTGGGCCGAGCCTTGCAAAAGCGTGTCTTCTTCGGGCATATCAGCCTGAAGGACCTTTACTGTCCGCTTAAAGAATTTTTCGGAATTATTGCATAAAATTATTCGGAATTGTTGCATAAAAAGCAGTGCCGCACGTTATTAACAGCCGTGCATTAACCGGCGAAAAGCCGTGTATTAACGAGACAATACACGCGCTGTTTATGCACGGCTACGCAACATTCAATATGCTCGTACCGGGACCACTGTATGAATTGCTGCCGTCACAAGATGTGTACTGCCCGGCCTTAGGACGAGCATAGTCCGTGAAAACTGCGTTTGCGACACATCGGTGAAAAGGCGAAACAAAATAGTGCAAGAAATAACGCGAAATGTAGCAAATGTTTTCAGTTTTTATAAATAATAGCGATCGAAGATGTTTTTTCAATGCATTAACATTCGCCCCAGGTCCCTTGGGAGGTGTTGAAACCTCGGCCTGGCGAATGTTAATGCATAAAAAACAAATCATGTTGTGTCCCTATACTGTAGAATATAACGGAGTATAGCAAAGGTTATGCTCAGACTAGATATTTCTGCTGGTTGAGCCTGATCTTTACTGTTTGCATTTGCCATGCAAACACATTTTCTCGTGTCGCGGCTTATTCTACTTTGTCTTACAAATGCCCTTTCGTAAGGTACTCGTGAGTGTATCTCGTCAAACGTGTCATCTTCGTCTCTACTGCGTGAGATTATCGGTGCCATCGGGCACTTTTTCGCCTCACGAAGACAATACGAAGATAACAAGAAGCTGCCCGATTGTCTTAGGAAGGCAACACGATTACGTGTAGCCATCGTATTATAGTACGATGACATCTAGATGGGACCACGATATTCATGGACAGCTGAATTTGAGTAGCTCAAGCGTTTCCCATGTGTCATGGAT
The DNA here is from genome assembly GCA_964016985.1 of Anodontia alba. Lineage (NCBI taxonomy): Eukaryota > Metazoa > Mollusca > Bivalvia > Lucinida > Lucinidae > Anodontia > Anodontia alba. The sequence continues at coordinate 36,273,085 of OZ024836.1, read as the reverse complement.
TACCTCTCCCTTCTCTCTCTGGTTGGAGACTAATGCTGTCTTCTCGGACCTCTAAACCCTCAGTTTTCTCTGTTTTCCTCTTTTGAGCTTTGAATTTCTACCTGCCTTGGGTGGCATTCTATTGAATTAAATTTGAAACCCCTGCCTATACTACTGGCGCCTTCGTGACTTAGTTCGAACGCATCGTACTCTCAATACGACGTCGTGTGGCCTTCGTGTATCCTGCTGGTAAACTACTCAATTAAAAATTCACATCTTCATGTTGCCATCGTATGTTGTTCGGGTGCAGTTGTATGACCTTCTTTTGGCTTCGTCATTGCTTCGACTGTTGATTGGCTGTTGACCAAGTTCGGGGCCATCGCGCAAATTCAAAATTCCACATTCGTGTGTTCATCTGGTGTCAGTTTCGGGAAAGTGTGACGCCTGTATTAAAACCGTCAGATATTAATATTTTCCCATAGTAAAAAATGGCTGCAGAGTATATAAATATCGATAAGGTTTGTAGTTTGGGTACATGTTCTTCTACTTCAAAACTCCTGAAATTTTCATAATATTGTTACATGTATGAAACATCAATAATTAAAATTCCGTGAGGAAAAGCAAAAAAAAACATGTCTTGTATAAATTTAAAACAAAAATCATTTAAAGATACAGTAAAGGATAAAATTTTATTTTAAACATTTTTTTTTTTTTTTTTTTTTTTTTTTTTTTTTTTTCTACAGAAGTGTGTTCCTCATTAAAAAGTGAAACGTGAAATACAATAAAAAATTATATGGGTTTTGACCAAGATGTACACATCTGTCTATCATTGTATAATTACATAGCGGTTCTTAGCTCTTAGCTTTCATTGGAATGTGGTTAATTTTGCTTAATTATTTCTGAAAAAAAATAGAGTTTTTTTTTTCTGATTTGCTGTCCAGAAGTCATTTAAAAGTGGTGGTGCCTTACTTTATAGTTCAGATTTCTGTCTGTAGTCATGAGAAAATGAAGATCAATTGGTCTCAAACAATTGTGGCTTATTTCTGCATTGGAAATCAAGGATCTGAGAAAAACTTAAATAGATTCTCCTTAAAACTTCTGGGCAAAACTTAATTAAATTTGGCATATCTGAAGTTTGATACATTGTCTCAAAACCAGTATCACAGTTTCTTTGTAATTGCTTCCATTTAGAATTTATGTGGTCTTTGTGAAATGAGGGACTGAAAAAAAATACCATGTATAATTGATTGATAATTGTAAGTTAACTTCTAAACGTTTTTTTTTTGTTTCAAAAATTTGTGATACGATTTTGTTCCTTAAATCCTTTTGAGTCTATCCCAGAACATGGGGCTCTGTGGGGTCTTTGCTTTGATACTGAATCAGGAATAACGTTGACGGGGCTATAAGGGTATCTTTTGCTTACCACCTTTGACTTATTGGAGTCAGATGAAAATATTAAAACATTTAAAAGTTTAAAATCTAAGCTTTAAAATGATATATCGCATGATTATGTTACTGCTTGGGGAAATGCCTTTCTGGCGAAAGAATGTGCACAATACTGGTTAACCGCTTAGAGGACTACTAAGCCTGCCCAGTAAACGTGTGGTTAGGTAAACTGACCGCGCTCGACATGACCCCATTGGGTTGACTGGGCCGTAAAACCTCAACACAAAATGCTGAAAAATGGGTATAAACAGGGTTTGGGTCATTTGGGATGAATTGTATCCTTACCGTAATAGAAATTCTATAGGTTATACCAGTATTTGTCCATACATTTATAATCGAGACGAAAGCAAAGAAATGAAAAAAAAGTAAATGGTTTCTATTAAGATATGGTCAACCAGATCAAATTTACTCCGATTCTAACAAAATCAAGCAAAAAGCAACAGCAAACAAACGGCTTTATAAGTGAGAAAGGACTGTAGTTTGTATACCTCCAAGTGCTGATCATGTGGAAGACGCTTGGATTCTTCGGGTCCAAATTGTAGTTATAACTCCAGTCGCTAAATTTATCCGTTCCTTTCCAGCTACACGAGTTTAGTGCTGCATACAAATACCATTTTCCCATAAACTAAAACATATAAATAAATGTTAATTAAAATTGATCTATAATGTAGATATTCCGCCATTTCTTATAAGGGAGCTTATTTCTGTAACTTCCTGTTTGCTTTTCTGCACACCAAGCTCCTTCTGGAAAGGGGTCTACTGTAAAAGAAAAGAATTTGCTCCCAATGGGAGCAAATTCTTTCCTTTTACAGTAGACCACTTCCAGACTATGGAGCAAATGCTTTTCTTTTACATAAATTTCAACACTTTATTTGTACTGATTTCATTAATATCGGACAGTTACAGGCTAAACATTTATATACCAAAACGATATGACTGAGTAAGTAAACAACTTTAAGCTTCAGCGTGGCTGCAAAATCCCCTAGGTTGTTGGAGGAGGAGGGTGCCCATAGCTTAGATATAACAGGAATTGCATTTACACCCAGGGAAACCCGATATCGGGATATCGGAGGTTGCGAGATTTCGGAGGTAAACAAGTGACGTCATCCAGCGACAGGGTATGTACTTATCCATTTTTGATTGCTTATATCTTAATCATTTGATAAAGAAAGCTGAGTTCTCGTTCTAGAGACATAATAATGAATATGTTAAAGCAAATATTTCCTTTCTCAGCTACTTTGTGGAGGTGAAAACGGCATTTGAATCAAGATTATCTATTTTTCATGTTATGTTTTGCTTTTTCGACGGCTACCAGCCCGATCATGGTAAATGACATGTTGGTTTATAAGTGCCCAAGGATGGACTTATCTTTTCTTCGACTGCCTTCATAGTTGTTTCTGTTTATCAACAAAAAATAACGCCTCCGGATGAAATTTAAAGCAAGTACTAGCGAAATTTTGGATAACGGAATATTCGGAGGTACATTGACACATGATGCTGTGGATCTCGGAGGGACTGTTGCTGGATTTCGGAGGCACTGAAAATTGAAGGAGTGAGTTCTGTCTAAAAGAGCAATATAAATTAAAACCCAAATCTCACAATATGGTGTTAAGCCTGTGTGCAAATACTAGTGTCTCTTTTTGTAGCAATTTTAACAGGGTTTGATTGGTTTGAAAGAGAGTTTAACGTAATAATATTACTAGAACCAATGCCATTACGTTTAAGAATTTATATGCAATAAAACAGCTTTTCGCTGCAAAAATGATATTCTGTATATGAAATGTGATATTTTCCTACCTAAGTTTCGACTGAAATGTTGATTTTGGAAACTCGTAAGAACCGCAGCGCCGATGTGGTGCCAACGAGTGCCATAAGAGCAGAAATAATAAACGTAACGTTACCACTGTACATCTATGATATATCAATTATTTATAGCAATATCCCAACTCGGCACAATATTCACCAATATCAGTACAAAAACTCTATAATAAAATTAACAACAGGTGCTTATTCGTCCATCGGGCTGACATTTGTATATCAAATTACAAGAATCTATCTATTTTCTTATACTGAGTCGTTCATATTTAACCATTACCTGTGTTAGATGGGTCGCTTAATTTAGAATTTAGCAACAACAACAATAGCAACAATAATAATAATAATAATAATAATAATAATAATAATAATAATAATAATCACACGATGAGCTCTTTAAAAATGTTTAAAATCTGTTAAGAAGCATACCTCTGAGTCCCAGTCTATACTATACGGGCTTTCAACTCCTTTGTTGTCTACAAATCTTTACGGACAGTCCGCTTATCTAGGTTTTAAGCAGCAACCAGAAAAATTACACATTCCCCTGTAATCCCATTTTCCTAATATAAGTGAGATTTGCAAGGGGTCTTCACCACATAAATTTGCTAGCGTGATATTATAATTGTATGAGTTGTATCGAGGCGACCATTGTCATTTTTATTTGCTATCAATAGAAAAACATTGCAGATTTTATAGCGTGTTCTTCCATACGCACTGTGTGCGCGCATGCGTGTGTGTGTCTGTGTGTGTGGTTGGGGATGGGGGTGGACAAATTTATTCATAATCAAGCAGATAGGGGCGGGGGGGGGGAGTTGGCGAACGTAGCCCCTATTGTGGAAAAATTATTTAAAAAATCAAGCAGATTTTAATCGAAAACACAGGTTGCACTCCTAATTTTCGCCTCTAAATCGACAGTTTCTGAGCATTTGCATGCCTCCATACGGTCACACCATCTCTATTTCAACACCCACGGGCCTGGGTTTTTAAGCCTAAATTAAATGTAAGTGAAAAATCCATGGAGTGTCTGACCGACCAAACGATGAAACGAGACCTGTACCCCTTTCGGGCCAATTATTTGAAAAATCATGCAGGTTTGGCCATAAAATCACTTTACATTCCTTAATTTTGCATCCCTCATCGGCATTTTATTGGCATCTGTGTCCCCTTTAAGAATAGCCAAGAATTCACACACCCACCCCTTCCATTTCAAAAGTCTGTGTATAAGCCTGGAAACTCACCTAAGGCACAAAACGTTGTGATGAACAAATATGAAAACACGCAGAATGAAATTTTCATGTCTTAAAAATACAAACTTTTCAGAAAGAAAACTGTTAATTTTCGTATTGTTGTTATTTTTTTTTTCATCGAGGTGGTTCTAACGATAACCCGCAACCTATGTTTTAGAGCAGAAACGACGTGGTCCATAAGAGTACCTCAATACATATTTTAGAGCAGAAACAAGAAAAACAAAAACAAAAAAATCCCCAATTTTTCTATGTGAATTCATGTTTGTTACCGGGGTTTTCATCACGAAGGCTGGTTATCTTGAGGTTTTATCTTGATAAGTCTATGACACATTATTTCATTTATTATGTACCAGTCAGCATAAACGCTTTGTTCGCTTGCTACATGCCACTCCTGACGATTCAGGTAATCGTCTTCAACATATTAAACCAGGCAAGATCACGTTTCAGAAAAGATGTAGCCGTTTTAAGAAGAACACAAAATTCCTTTCCTCCGATGTCCCGTTAACCAATATAAATCTGTCCTCCGACATCCCTGCATCATACCTCCGACATCCTGTTACCAATAAATATGACAACAACCCTAAAGAAATCTACAAAATCTGCCACTTTAGTATTTTTTTCACATCTGCTATTTCTTGTATAATTTATAGAAAGGTTCTAGATTATACAGACATACATACTCAATAAAGAAGCTTTACAGGATAAAAGCTATGAACAATTGAAAATGGAATTCGGATAAAAACCAATGGAATTTCCTTTTCAAACGTGATTTTGAATAAATAGGAGGATACTTTATATTGAAATGCTATTTTCATATATTAAACTATTCAACTGAGAAAATATAGGTTACGTTGCTTATCCTCCAGAAGCACTTTTTTAATCATTAAAAGAGGATAAGTACATACACTGTCGCTGGATGACATCATTTGTTTACCTCCGAAATCTCGTAACCTCCGATATCCCGATATCGGGTTTCCCTGGGTGATTTAAGGTACTTTGATACACTTGGTAGTTTTTTACACTGTGCAATTTCTGTCTGCTGTCCGTTCACCAACCCCTTTTGAAAAGGAAATAATTTGCTCTAACAGACCCCTTTTCAGAAGGAAAAAAAAAAAACGTTTTGACAGCATTGTGTTTTCTGAAAGTTCATCCATTTCCTTTACGTTTGCCAGGGCCCAGTTGTTTAAAGCATCGTTAATTTAACAAACTCGTTAGTGGTCAAAATGTTAACTGTTCTAGTAAGACACTATATCTAATTCACAGGTATTTTTGCTGAAAAAAAATGTGAGTAGCTTTTGCAACTGCAAAAGCTACTCACATTTTTTTCATCAAAAATATTAGCATATGTGCCACATTCAATGATCAAAAATTTTAACGATATGTTAACTAACGACATCGTTAGTTTTGAACAACTGGGCCCAGATCAGTGCCCTGTTTTCACCCCACAGTTCACCAATTATATCCCGCCCACACCCCGTTTGAAATGTTGTAAGTAAAAGGCAACCTTTTAAATTTTTATTGTATTAGACCATGTTTACTTTCATAGATTAATTTATGTACCTCTACAAATTCATACGGCATAAATTTAAACATTCAAATGGAATACAACAGTTAATACATTTTATTCAGTTAATTCAGAATACAGCTAGCTTTGTTTTTCTTTCTCACTGTTTGGCCCTGAAAACCATTTGGTATAAACATATCAAGTGATACTACCTACATTCGTTTTCTGTGCGTCACACAAATGTTATTTAGCAAAGACGTAACGTCGAATGTTCTGTGCAGTTGTGTAAGTATACTAATTGGCAAAACAAACAGATTAAAGAAAAAACAGATAGAAAGTATTTTAGAAAAAAATCTGACATACAAAAAGAGTAAATCCTCAAATATATTAATACTATTTTTATGAAGCTGGGTCAAGAGATCTAAACATCATGGTACGTCATTTTTCCGATGTAACGCGAAACAAACTGCAAATACGGTTTCGACCAAAAATATTGGAAAATATACAAGGTGCATGCTCCAAATTTGAAACACAAATGCGTTTGTTTTACAGCGTTATATTTTTAATGTTTTAGTGACGTCACCGGTGTCATTTCGTAATAATGGTATGTAAGCACTTTACATGTAACACTAAAAACCTAAGCAGATTTGAAGCAGATGGTATTTTAAAATTAATTTTATTATTTGTCAGATTGTTTGATTTGGGCTTAACGTCGCTTTCAACCTTTTTCAGTCATATCGCGACGGTGTCTGGATGTGGCAGGGAGCTCAATGCTTACTTTTAGAGTGCTGCCTCACTGAAATATCACGCCCCAGACACTTTGACATGATATTCCACCCAGTCACATTATACTGACACTGAGCTGACCAGTTCTAGCTCTACTTTCTTAATGCTGAGCGCCAAGCGAAAGAGCAGCTAGTACCATTTTTAAAGTCTTTGGTATGACCCGGCCGGGGATCGAACCCGCAACCTCCCGGTCACAAAGCGGACGCTCTACTGTCAGAGAAAATAAGACTTGATATGTTATAAGAATCTTCTGCTAGGTAGACGATTCAGGTGAAATGACGTCTTATTTTCTATGAAAAATAAAACAAAATCAAAATGCCTTCTGATGTAATTTTTTATTGGCCATTTAAGGGTAAAATTTTCGCCAACAGACTAATAAATACAGCACAACTGCAATTAGAAATAAGTTAAAACAAAATTTTAAAAAAGAAAATCAATTTAAATAAAACCACTTAGCACTGAAAATGTAAATCAAAAGCAAATAGAGATATTAAACAACATATATACCTTTGGTATATTTACTGCTTGCAGGAAAGGCGGTAGCTGCGTAAGACGGTCTCTATGCGAATGTGCCAGCCCGAAAACTAACACGAGGGACACAAACGCCCACATAGATGCTGTTGCCATTCTTCAGTTGCAGCATACGACCTGTCTTGACTTAAATATACACAAAACATGTGACGTCATAAACAATTAGGGTCATGCCAAGCAAAAACTGTCTTCGGGGACATGCGGACAGTAAAGGCCCAGATCAGACTGCGCATCCGCGCAGTCTGATCAGGGCCTAAACTGTTCGCTAAGAGAATCATTCGAGAATGATGAATGGAGAGCGAAGACCCGGATGATACTTTGCGCATGAAAAGTATGCTCTGAATCTGCGCATTTTCGCATGTTCGAAGGTACTTGTTCGCTTGATGCGGTCCATAAGGTCTTCATATGTCTTCTTCAAAGACGTATCAATCATAAGAGTAAAGTTCATGTTACTGGAATGGGATAAACTGTGCAGATAGTCCGCGATTTTTTTTTATGATGGGGGAGAATATATGCAACTTCCTGGTTGTTTTGCTGAACACTAACCCCTTCTTCAAAGGAATATACTCTACAAGGAAAGAATTTGCTCCCTTTGGAAGCAAAGTCTGTCTTTGTAGAATCGACTCATTTTTAAAAGGAAGACAAAGATGATTTCTATAGTTTTGCCTCCCTTGAAATTGTTTAATTTCTTTTAAGCCGACAGAATAAAATGCTGGGTAATGCAAAGACTACTTATGAAAATATTGCACGCTGTCTTATTAAAAATTCAAAATAATTCGTACATGTACTTAACATAAGATGTTTTATCATATCTTAATGCATGAATATTTATTCTTGTGTGTGTGTCTTCATTGCTGTTAACGCCATTCTGTTTAGAATCTATTAAATTATTCAAGCTTAGCGTCCCATAAAAGGGACATTGACAAACAGTGTGGACCCGTATCGGACGCCGCAGAACGCGGCGTCTGATCAGGGTCTATACTGTTTGCAGAAATTTCTACAAAACGTGATAATTATAAAAACTAACCAGACACCCCTTATTTAGAAAATTGACCTGTCCAAAGTATTAAGGTAGAAGAGTTCATTCGGCATAAATGGGTTAAACTGAATTTAAAGGAACTGACATACTTACAGGGGAGGCAACTAATCGTTGTCAAAATTGTGTTTGCCTCCTCTCTTGATATTGTTTTGCTCCAAAAAGAAAGAATTTGCTCCACTTGGGAGCGAATTCGTGTCCTTTAGAACAGACTCCTTTTCCGAAGGGGATTGGTGTGATAGACAGGAAATGTTAAATCACAAATGCTGTCTAGTAAACTCGATACTTCCGCTGTGTACAGTTTTGAGGATGTGTTCATTGCTCTCAAAGGTCATTTCTTTTAATATTGGTTCATCATGAACACAATAGTTAGTATTACGATCCAAGTACGTGTCAAAAGATTCCTACTAGTCACAGTACTTCTGATTTTATTTAAATTAACCTTAATTTAAGTCATACTAGTCACAGTACTTCTGATTTTATTTAAATTAACCTTAATTTAAGTCATGACATTTCCAAAAGCTGTCAAAACCTAAGATGAATGTTTCAGTGGGGAAGTTACTTTTACCGGAGTTTGACTTCCCATCTGCCCCCTTTGGTAAACTTTTTCTACCTGTTATTCGCAACTGTTTTGTTCTGCTGGATTAAAAAAAATACTGATTTTTACCTTTAAACCTTTACCACTCTCTGGGGACTAACTGAGCAGACGACAAAATGATGACATTGTTCTTCTTTTTTTTTTTTTTTTTTTTTTTTCTCAAGAAACAGGATTTGACATTGCATGCGTTAAGCGTTAATGCACTTCTTTCTTAGCCTTTGATGCAGGCGAGTGGCTAAAGCAAGAAATGCATTGTACTAGTCCGATGCCCTATTTTATGAGTTTCGATGGTTAGGTATGCTTAATCAAAACCCTTTACAATACTTTCAACAATATAACCTTGTCCGATGACCGGAGACTTCTGGTTACAATTTTCTATTTGACGTAATGCAGCTGGGAACCAAATGTCTGAGGTCACCGGACAATGTTACATTTTGGTCTAAACTTCCAACACTATTTCTTTAGTATAGTTGACTTGTTTGCGTTGAGATTTTACAGCCCAGTCAACCCAATGGGGTCATGTATAGAGCAGTTAGTTTACCTTACCACACGTTTACTGGGCAAGCTTAGTCCTTTAAACGGTTAACCAGTATTGTGTACATTCTTTCGCCAGAAACTGACAACTGCCCTTCTTGAATCAGCAGAGGGGAAAAATGACCGTAAAATATTTCGTGATCAATCTCCACGAAAGAATATTGCCGACCCGGCGGGAGTCGAACCCGTAACCTCCTGATCACCAATTGGACGCGGTTTCGAGCCACCGAGGCCAGCTTTAATATAGTTGGGCGAGGTTTGTGACTGCATGGCGGTTAAGGACTTGTTTGTCAACATCCACAAACACAAAGAGTATAGTGTGTTGTGCTATTTTAACTCCAATACTTTGTATTTAACCCTTCTCTTGCTGAACACGTCTTAGCAAACAGTGTAGATCCAGATCAGTTGGCTTCTTCAGAAGCCAACTGATCTGGATCTGCACTGTTTGTCCTTAAATATGTGAATTTCTATCAAAAACCCAGATTAAGTAATCTGACTAGCTGGAAATTAGAGGTGGGCGTGGCATCTTAATTAATTCAGCATGAGAAAGATTAAGTTTCACCACTCTCTGGGCAAATCAAATTCGGCAAACGGCAAATAGATAACATTTTTTTCTTATTTCTCTCGGAAACATGATTTGAAATTTCATGTAAATTGCCTCCTTACAATTTGCATGAAATGTCAAAACCTGTTTCCTGGGAAAAATAAGAAACCTATTCCAAAATGTCTTCTGCTGAAAATTTTACCCAGAGTGCTAAGCGTTAAAGTAATTTCGTGACATTAATGAAAAGACGTTGACTAGCTGTCCTCGCATCCTGCAAATGCTCGCCACAGTAAAGATGTTACCCAGCCAAGTCAACTTGTTTTGGCATGACGTTTTGGCATGACTTATTTTTCTCTGCATAAGTATGACCCGCGGTCAAAACGAAAGGTCAGTTGCCCGCGCTGTATTAATAGTATACATTATTTTTAGATAAAACATAAACAATTTGACTCCAACGGCTGTATTGTTAATACTTTTCAAATTACAACACTTTTTGGGGGCATTCGAAATAGCCACCTTCATGCCTTATTAAAGTAACTGAAGGAGGGCATGACTAGGTGTACGTTAGGTTGGGATATATTGACAGCAGACGGTCTATATGTGCAAGTGCTAAGAGGACTGGGGCTCTTTAAGGATAGGCAACACAGTCAAAAATATTCTCCCCTCCCCGCCCTTCCCCCTTCTGAATTATACGCTTGGTGTGCAGAAAAGCAAACAGGAAGTCACAAATTTTAAACTCGTCTCCTTAACAAAAAAGGTGAAAAAATTTCCAGTTGTATACATTCCTCTTAAATACCTATCTTTAACTTATTTCATCTTCCCTATACATCAATGTCTTTTTTATTGTGATGGTGATAAATTCCATGTCACTAAGGTTAAGGATTGAATACACTTGCAGAATTTTGAATTTAGTAAAATAATGTCAATAAGTATTATTAACTTTAGCGAGCTTGGTAAAAGTTTCAGCAGGCGACATTTTGAGATATTTTTTTTCTTCTTATTTTCTTAAGAGACTAGGCTTTGACATTTCATGCAAATTGTCTCCTTAGGCCTGTTTTCTAGGAAAAATAAAACAAAATAAATATCACCACTTTATCGTCTGCTAAATTTGCCCAGAGAGTAGTAAAGGAAAACATTGATGCAAAATTATATGTGTATCGTTTACAAAAAGGTGTTAATTGTATTTTTATCGTTGTTTCGTTATATTATTGAATACGTTACGAGAACACACCTATTCAAATATATTGAAAATTTCACCACCAAAAACTTAAAACGTTTCAGATAAAACCTCTGATATTTTTCATATTTCTGCTCTAAACATAGATTATGGGTACTCGTTAGAACCGCCTCTCCGAGGCGGTTCTAACGAGTACCCACAATCTGTGTTTTTGAACAGAAATAAGAAAAATAATGTTTACCCCTGTAAACCCGAGTTTTACTATATAAAAGTGGAGTTTAAGGGGGTCAAAATTATATAGGTATGTTTCCGTGATGAACGAACGAGAGTGCATCTTAGCCGCATAATAGTAGCAGTGTTATCTCACGTCTGACTTAGGTTAACCTGCCAGAAAAGAAAAAGATGCTTAGTTTTCAAGCTGATGCCATTTTTAGTAGAAGTGTTACAGTGCTTCCAACATAAGCGCAAATATGTCCTGATTACCGTACGACCGGATGCCATCGCGGCTTTGACTTATAAGGTCAGAATTTAGGTCAAAGGTCAACGGGTGCACAATTTTATATTGTTTTTCATTTAATATTGTTGAGTACATTTTCAAAGACCTCTGTTGTTCCGAATCGAATAATTTCTCGTGGTAAGATGTTAAAACACATATTTAGTAATTTATTTATATATGTATATGTATGTTCATGCATTTGACATCATTCGTCTGTCCGTCCAACATGGCTGAAAGAAACAAATAAAACAAACAAAAATAATCCTGTGAGATAAACTATTAGCCCTTTGGCTTAATATAGACCCCTACTAGACAGAATTTTGTCCACTATAATTTTCTAAAACTACATTATATCAGAAACAAAACGACACATATTAGTCCGCTGGCGGTGGCAGCTTTTGCGTGTAGCCATGTTATCAAACTTACCCTGAAAACAATAACACTACTTAAGTATCCATATTCTTACTTAATAACATGCTATAACAAAAACGAGTACTCATAACTAATTCTGATGCGTGTCAGAGTAAAAGAAAATCGGTAGTTTAATCACAAGCCAAAGACATATCGTCATTCTCCAACCCACTGGTTAAAGTTTTACGAAGAGGTCGTCATTGAGTCTGAGGCCCGAACCGCCGCCGTGCAATTAAAGAGTGGAGCATAGCCATCAACAATGATTTGGGTTGACAACTAGGCATGAAGTCTGCCGCATAATATCCAGGCTATAGTCAATTCTTTTAGAACGGTCTAATGGTGCCTATTATTTTGTTCATGAGGTTTAGCTAAGTAGTTTATTATGTTATGATAGAAAAATGTACAAACATATTCATGGAACATTAAAAACAGATGAACAGTTGTATACCAGTTTTGTTTTCTACGTACGAGTGGAGTTAATCTCTAAGGTTGTTAAACTCACTGAATTGTTGTAAGCTTTATTTTAATTGTAATATGTATGTTACCAAATTTGCTTATCTTTAAGGATTTTCCTTTTCTGTATAATTTAGAGAGAAACACTGTTAGTTTTTTGGGAAAATCATATAACCGTGAGGCAATGTGTTATATTACTTATATTATGTTAACTTAATGTATTTAAGCCACAGACCAACAACACACAAAACCAACAAATGACCTGTGCACCCAGTGAAGACTCAGATCAGCCTGTGCGTCTGCTCAGTCTGACAAGTCCTTGCTGTCTACATGAAGAAAGCTGGGGTCCTTAGCTGTTCATTGAGCGCACAGCGAATACATTAACCAGTCATCTCTGGATTCCCAGTCCGTACATATCATGCAGCGGTTTACTTTATACTCAATGATCTCAATTTAAAGTCCTGTAATGTTGTCTATGGTGTGGAGTGTTCGCTCTGTGGATTGATATACGTTGGTGAGACGAAAGAACAACAACGCAATAGAATGTCTGTCATAGATATGAGATAAATCATGGAAGCAATCAATTGCTTTATCAACATTTCAATCTACCAGATCATTCTATTTTGTCCATCAAAGTAAGAATACTAGAAAAAATATACCACCCTACTAACAATCCCAGTCTGAGCACACCACTTCGTAGACAGCGTGAGGAATTCTGGATCAGAGAATTAGGCACTTCAGCACCATATGGTTGCAATGACAAAATAGATTCTGTAGGGAATCTTACCAGCCCAAGATGCAGTTCGGTCAATGTGATGAGGCTCTTTGGCAGCTCTCAAAGACATGTCATGGACATCGGCACTACAATCGTCCTAATTTTCATGCTGATGTCGCATTAGACACTCTCCTTCCATATGTACAGCAGCCATTAGGACTTCATCATATTCGTACCAAGCTGTATCAGCTGCCGGTAACTAAACTTCGCTCTTTACAGAAGGAAGTAGTGGATACAAAAACATATGTTCAAAATTCTCCTGAATATAAGCTGGTTGCTATCATTTTGGATGTTGCTAAGTTTAGGTTGTACAAGCCTGTTCAAACAGTTTCTCCAGAAGAGACTCCCACTCGTGATTTTCTGAAACTTGACTTCAGAAACAAGGGTCTTGACGCCGTTAACATTAGCAATATCCTGAGCCATAAGAAAGCGACTTCAACCATACCAGCTTACTTCAAAAACCAGAGCCCACCTATCATCTCTTACAGTTATTCGTCTCCCATTGCACTTAAAATTTTCATTTACAAAAATGTGCTGCAAGGGCTAAATACTGAGAACATTACTCGAAACCCCTCAGCGTGTTCCTGTAAAGCATCGGAGTTCTGCTATCATCCAGCCGGTCACGTCATAACAGGTGACCTCAATATAGTCAGGATTAGCAAACTCAGGGACATTCTTTCCAAAGGCCCTAAATATAGGGAACCCAGGTCTTTTACTTGGAAACAGAATTCCAAATTAATATTGGATTCTGTTAAAGAGTATGCACGACGCTGGGCCAAGAAAGAGGACGTGGAGGTTGACACCCTGTCTGAATGGGTTAAATCGGTAATGTCCTTGGTAAACAGACGTGTCTCAGTACTCAGCAGAACCATGTCTCGCCGACATGAATCGGTGTTTGATGATCAAGATGTTGCTGCTGACTAAGCTGAAATCCATGAGAAGTTTGTCGTTGTTCCAGCCGACAAGGCATCTAACAACATTGTGTTTGTTTGCAAAACACACTATATAAACTGCTTATTGGAAGAGCTTGGTATGAGTACCATGATCGGAAACCCTACATATAATCTTACTGCTATGTCCAAGGAAGAAATTCTAAAAAACCACCATTCGGTGATGCTGACATTTGGAATTTCCCTTCCAGAGGAAAATATTGACCTTCCCAAACTGTACTGGATTCCTAAGCTTCAAGAATCCGTACAAGCAGATATATATTGCGGGTTCAGCTAAGTGCTCAACCAAGCCTCTTTCTCAGATTCTAACACGAATACTAACCGCAGTTAAAGAAGGCCTTCAGAAGTATTGTGACACTGCATATGCCAGAAGTGGTGTTAATCCGATGTGGATCCTGAAAAACTCCAGAAAACCTAAAGGCAGAATCTCTTCATTCCGTCAACAGTATAAAATCTGTCGATTTCTCTACTCTTTACACTACTATTCCTCATGATGAATTGAAATCTAAATTAAAGGCAATTATCAACAAGTGTTTCTTCCACAAGAATGTAACCGTCGATTTCAGTATGTTGTCATTGGCTACAAAGACACATACTTCGTTCGGGATCACTCTGATGCGCCACAAAAATACTCAGATGCAGATGTCATAAAGATGCTGGAATATCTAATCGACAATATTTTTGTGGAGTTCGGCGGTCGGATATTTCAGCAAATAATCGGCATACCGATGAGAACTAACTGTGCGCCGTTACTTGCCGACTTCTTAGGCAGGGCTATCGTTATTTTAAACTTCGTAAGGCGTTTTCGAAATTTTATCGCAGACACAGTACCTTGTTAGAAAAATATAGCGTCAGTCTGAAAACACTTCTGCAACAAGGTATAGCGGAACTCGAATTTTACGGTGACTTAGTGTACAGATTTAGAAAAATTGTAGGTAAATCTAACTTTTCGGAGCAATTCAGAAAACTTATTAACCGTTATAAAAGAATTGGCTATAGCCTGGATA
This sequence comes from Anodontia alba, assembly GCA_964016985.1. NCBI lineage: Eukaryota > Metazoa > Mollusca > Bivalvia > Lucinida > Lucinidae > Anodontia > Anodontia alba. Next base: position 36,257,796 of record OZ024836.1, on the reverse strand, counting down.
TTATGCGGCAGACTGCATGCCTAGTTGTCAACCCAATCATTGTTGATGGCTATGCGTCACTCTTTAATTGCACGATGGCGGTTCGGGCCTCAGACTCAATGACGGCCTCTTCGTAAAACTTTAACCAGTGTGTTGGGGCTTGACGATATGTCTTTGGCTTGGCCCGCCGTGGTTCAACTATTGGTTTTCATTTACTCTGGCATACAGTAGAATTAGCCATGAGTACTCGTCTTTGTTTATTATAGTGATTAATTTGATTTTTATGTTCTTGCTTTGATGCATTGACGGAGTTGGGAGCCTTTATGCGAACCGAATTTTTATGTATTTCTGTATTAAGAGGAGCATCGGGACCCAGGGTGAAGTTAGCTAGCTGTAAAAGTGCTTTAAACCCCCCGGTGGTTTGCTCTACCGACCGTTCTAAGGCGGTGGTCCCGGTGTTAGTCTTACTCTTTGTTGCTTTGTGGTTTATTCTACGAGGCGATTTGTTGTATGTCTTTCCGTGTGTCATTTTGTTCTTGTGTTTCAGTCCTTTTAGTATTGCGATTACCTCGCTTGGGGAAGAGAGAGCTAATCTTAGTGCTTTTCGTACGTTTGTTCGGTTTGTGCTTGTTTAGATTTGTCGGTTTCTCTTCCTCTTGGGGTCAGGGAAGGTTTGTGATTGTGGCACTCCCTTTTCTCTTAACTTTTTTGTTTTTATACTCGTATGAGGCGGAGTTTATACAAAGTCTCCTCCAAGCAGGCAAGAAACAGCTCGCACAACAATTCAATTTCACCTACAGATATATAGATGATGTATTGTCTCTGAAAAACACAAAAATTTGCAGAGTATTTAGAATTCATCTATCCACGTGAACTTGAAATAAAGGAAACAGCGGAGACTGCAGCCTCCTCCTCATTCTTGGATTGTTAGCTCTACATTGACAATGGAAACGTTACTACTAGGCTTTACGACAAACGGGATGACTTCAATTTTCCCATTGTTAACTTTCCATTTCTGAGCGGTAATATCCCTTCTGCACCAGCATATGGCGTTTACGTTTTACAGTTAATCCGTTATGCCAGAACCTGTTCAAATTATCAGGACTTCATGGAGCGTGGGAAAGTGCTCACTACAAAGTTGTTGAGCCAGGGGTATCAAAAAACCAAACTGGTAGCAACACGTAAGAAGTTCTATGGGAGACATCATGATCTAGTCAATCCCTACAATGTGGCAGTTTCCAGAATTGTTTCTGATGTTTTTGCCAGTGACGCGATATAAGTAGACTTCACAAATCCCGGACATACACTTCTACCGATATTTCCTTCGTTCAGGCCTATGGGCATGGTGGGCGAAGCTTGCTTACCAAGTAATGCTTACTATCCGCGGACGCCTGATTACACCCTTTGTTCTGGGGTCCATGTCTGTTGGTCTGAACATTCTGATTCGTCATTCGTTTATGGATTTATGAGTTTGGATTACGGCTTTGGTACCATGATCGCAACTACTTATATTTAGTTAGAATTGTACAGCAGATCATAGAGCATTGTTATGACTGGAATTTGACTTGGTTTTATAGCAAAACTATTATGCCTACAACGAATCTATGATAGTAAACATTTTGTTATCCTTGGGCCTACATATAAAAACTACCCTGGTATTAAGATACGTGTACTTTTTGGAATGAGCATATGTTTGTACCAATATTGTTTGATCAGAATATAATACTTATGTTACATACATAAAACCTGCAGCAGAAAGACTTCGATAAACTGAATTATGAGCCCTGTTTTTGTTGAATAGAATTTGAAGGTCATAAAAAAATATTTTAGCAAGCTATAATTTGGATCTTCTTAATAAACCAATAAAATTTTTGCGTTTGATATACATTGGTAAACTAAACTGCAGATGAATAGATTATCTATTCAACATACCTGATAATTAACACAATAAATGAGGCTAAGTGTCATGTTTGTCCTTCTATTCTGGAAGAAAAAATATAAATCTAAAACTGAATATGAATTCAAAAGATAAAAGTATAGAAGTTGCTATTTTATTTAGACATAAAGAAATAATAAGCGTTTACCATACATTGAAAACTTCAGGCCAGTATTCAATATTTTATACAAAAGTGATCTTGATGCAGATAGCAACTTTACTGTGATCAGTATTAATGTATATAACTGACAAAGAATAAAGGCATTACATCTGCAGTTTTGGAAATGCTTACCAAAGAACTTTTAGATACCACATAGTAGACTCCCACACTGTATAGATATTTTAAATGTTACTTACGTTATTATGGTCAGACTTATACAAGAGCCACAGGTTTTAATAGACCTATGCATCTCAGGTTACTCAGATATGATGCTTTAATAAGAATTCACTTAATTTTATTCTAGGCTGCATTTAATGTGTTATTGTGTGAAAATGATTTGTTTTGTTTTTTTGTATTACATTTACTTTGCTTAACACCAAATACAGTCGAACCTCAATGGCTCGAACATATTTGGGACCATGGAAATTCGTTCGAGACATGGGTAGTTCGAGCCACTGAGGGTTGGTCATGGCACTAGTTCAGGAAGCAAATAGCGATAATTTAGGGAAATTTTTTCGATTTTCTACATAGTGATTGTATGTTGAGTGTACTCATTAGAATCGCCTTCCTTAAATATTTGTTTTCTTGAGCTATCGGAAGAATTTTGTAGGGACTCAAAAACGAGTTCGAATTAGCCATGGTAAACGAGTCATCGGTTTTCGAGCCATTGGGGTTCGACTGTAACTGACAAAGTAAACAAGCTAGAGAGATAATTTTGCAGTTTTAGAAAGGGGAGCTAAAACCATATCGTAACGGTTAAGGTCATATGGGCAATGCACACTCTACGAAAATAGACTATTTGAGCTAAAATACTCATTTCTAAGAGGTGAAGTAAGAACTGTAACAGTCCATGTAAGGCCAAAAAAAAAAAAAAAAAAAAAAAAAAAAAAAGACTTTCAAACATCACATTTTGTAGTTAGTGGACTGTTCCATAACTTCATATATATTTAGTTTGAACATATAATTACTTTTGCTCCAATACTCATAGTTTAATAGTTTTGTATGGTATTATACGTTTTGTAGGGGTAACAAAATTAACAGACTGTTACTAGGTAACACTGCCATCGCCATGAGCTAACATGCTGCAAAATATTTGCAAGATAATAGGCTTTAAGAAACACATGGTCTACGGAATTCCCCGAGGGGCGGGGGCGGTGGGGATTACACACCCCTATTAATTTCTCCATAGGCTACAATGCTAAGAAATCAAAAGTGTCTCACCTGGTTTTGGTGGGATGTGACAGCCACTTGAGTCACCAACAGATCCTGGGATTTTCATGTCCTCTTCACCACTTCGAAAACACATGACATTGCCCGCCATATGACATCCCAAAAAATCCTCCTGTTCAGGGTCACAAACTGGAATGACCAACCGACTCGTTGTGGCACTCCACCCAGCCAAATAGTTCCCTACAGAATCTTTTACTATCTGGAATTTGTCTCCTCCAGGAACCTCCTGTGGCCTGAAATAAATAGAACAATGCAGTCTTTTTTACCATGCACTGTATACAACATCTACTCTGTACACTCTGTTTTCAAATAGGACTATTTTTCAGGGTACCAAAACAGTGTGACGTCAATAGTAGTCTGGTTCCTATATAAACAGCTTTTGTTAGTAATCCAGCTAAACTCTATCTGTATGAATAAAAGATTAAAATCTGAAGTTGAATGCAAAATTTGGTAGCGATCCCTCCATCCCTGTCAAAGGAAAGACAACTCTTGTAACATAGTGATTTTCAATAAATTTCCCAATTTCCTTGGTATCTGCAATTGCCACTGGTTTTGGCATGGAATCTGGAAATCGATAGAAAAAGTTGTTTTATACAGAGCAAACAACAAAAAACAACAACAACATAAACAACAACATAAAAATAAACAACAACAACAATGACAATAACAACAACATACACAACAACAACAACATATACAACAACAACAATGAATATCAACAACAAGAGCACGCGAGCTACACGACATCCTGATAGGAGTATAGGATTCCAACTAATACATAATAATGAGACCCAGACAAGTATTTAAATGAACAGGCCTGATCAAACAGTGCAGACCCTGATCAAATGACATCCTTAAAGGAGCCGTTTGATCTGAGCCCACACTGATTGCCATTTTCATCACAAAACTAGGCACCCAAACTAGTTTACAGTATTTATCCCATGCATTTGGATGCTTCAACTTACCTCATCTCCTTACCATATTTGTCCTAAAATTTGAACGTCCAATTTGGGACTTGCTGATGAGTCTACAAATTATTGGATGTGGATTGCAAACATGGTGGACCCTGATCAGACACCATATTTTATGGCGTCTGATCTGGGTCTACACTGTTTGCTCAGGCATGTCTGCCCAAAAACTAAGGGTAAATAGGATATTTATTTTTGGAATAATATGGTAAGAACTTATTGTTCAAATATTAAGGATAAATACGGTAATTCTAATGGAAAATCAAAAAGATTTTTTTTTTTATTCATGTACCTACTTGTAATGTTCAAGTTACCCATTAGAATCATCTCACTGAGATTATTCTAAACTTTTGACCAATTCGAATAGTCTCTTGAGACGATTCAAAATGCATCTATTTTCATTTGTGACACTTATTAATAAATAAGTAACTCTCTAAATCAGTACAACAATGAAAGGGAAGTAATGCCTTCTGAAAACACAAATTGCTTTTGCTAAACGTGGACCCCTGCTGAGGTCAATGGCCAATTTCTCGATCCATGTTGCAAGAAAAAAATTCAAACTTACTTGTACTTTAGATCTGACATGTAGCAAGAAATCTACCAAATATGGAAGGAATCTGTCGTCTAGTTGTCCAACAAAAAGCCATTTTCTGCCATCTATGAGGCTTCTATATAGGTTACACACCCCTATTAATTTCTCCATAGGCTACAATGCTAAGAAATCAAAAGTGTCTCACCTGCTACAGTTCCATGGGCCTAAATCAGATCCAGGTTTTGGTGGGATGTGACAGCCACTTGAGTCAGCAACAGATCCCGGGATTTTCATGTCCTCTTCACCACTTCGAAAACACATGACATTGCCCGCCATATGACATCCCAAAAATTCCCCCTGTTCAGGGTCACAAACTGGAATGACCAACCAACTCGTTGTAGCACTCCACCCAGCCAAATAGTTCCCTACAGAATCTTTTACTATCTGGAATTTGTCTCCTCCAGGAACCTCCTGTGGCCTGAAAAAAAAATAGAACAATGCAGTCTTTTTTACCTTGCACTGTATACAACATATACTCTGTACACTCTGTTTTCAAATAGGACTATTTTTCAGGGTACCAAAACAGTGTGACGTCAATAGTAGTCTGGTTCCTGGTGGTGGTGGTGGCGGGGGCGGGGGCAGGTAAACATGCGACCTACATGCTCAGATCACATTAGCTAACAAGCCGACAAATAAAGGAAAGCTTGTATCAATGATTTTTTTTTTCGATTTCTAAACTAAAAATAGCCAACCATCACAGCAAAAGTCTTTTAGAATTTTAAAATGAATTAAAACTATATTCTTAACCAAGTCTGTAGCAATAAATCCCATACATTCCGTCTGTAAATACCAAAATAAGCATTTTTTGCACTCATTTAACCTTTGTCCTATTGTTTGACCCTCAGAAGCACACTCCAGCTTGGCATTCACCCTTATAATCATCGGTAAGCTTTTGCAAAACTAATAAGCATGGATGCCAGCTTCTACTCAAAAATGCCACCAGAAGTCAAATTTTGCTAACGTGGCAGGCTAACTTTCACATATTATTTTACTTCATATATTATCTTACGCTAGATATTATCTTACGTTACACATAATCATACGTTGCGTATTTTCTTCCATTACACATTGTCTTCCGTTACACATTGTCTTCCGTTACACGTTGTCTTCCGTTACACATTGTCTTTCGTTACACATTATCTTCCGTCACACTTGCTTTTTGACAGAACAAATATATTAAGGTCGGAAAAGCATACAAGAACAAACCCATACGGCAACCTTGCCCCGAGGTTATAAAACCTTTTTAATATTACTGTTGGCATAGTAGTTTGCATTCTCATATTTATTAGCAGAGATATTTTACAAGCTCAGTTATGTTTAGCAAGAAAGAATTTGTAATTGTTAGTATTTTGAGATTTATTAGCAGAACAAATTTCATGGTTAACTGAGTTGAGCATGAAAAAAAGTGTTATAACCTCGGGTCCAACTCTCAGCTTTTTAAAGTCGATACAATGTGACGGTTACGGATAAAGGCACTAGTTTAGTCAATGCATTGTGTAAAATGAATTATTGCATAAAAAGCAGTATCGCGCGTTATATACAGCCGTGCATTAACCGGCGAAAAACCGTGTATTAACAAGGCAATTCACGCGCTGTTAATGCACGGCTACGCAACTTTCAATATGATCGTACCGGGGCCAGAGATTTGCTGCCATTACGAAATGTGTACTGCCGGCCCTAGAACGAGCATAGTCCGTGAAAATTACGTTCGCGATACATCTGTGAAAAGGCGAAACAAAATAGTGCAAGAAATAACGCGAAATGTGGCAAATGGGTTCAGTTTTTTATGCAATAATAGCGATCAAACATGGTTTTTCAATGCATTAACATTCGCCAGGCCCCTTTTGAGGTATTGAAAACCGCGGCCTTCGGCCTCGGTTTTCAACACCTACCACGGGACCTGGCGAATGTTAATACATGAAAAACTATGTTTGATCGCTATATTGATAACATTAGTAGGTTTATCACCATTTTTACAAGGAAACCAACTTTTTTTGATTTCCTTTTTGCTTTCATGTGCATTATGTTGGCAGAGTTGATGTCTGAATGTGTATCAAGTGTAAGGCTGATCTGGGCCTTCTCTGTCCGCATATGCCCGAAGACACTCATTACGAAAACACGCCTATTCAAATATATTGAAAAAATTCACCACCAAAAACTTAAAGTTTTCAGCTAAATCTTTTAATATTTACCACAGTTTTGCCCAAAACATAGATTGTGGGTACTCTTTAGAACCGCCTCGCCGAGGCGGTTCTAATGAGTACCCACAATCTATGTTTTTAGACAAAAATAAGAAAAAATATATACTCCTGTAAGCCCAAGTTTTACTGTATAAAAGTGAGGTTTGAGGGGGTCAAAATTATATGGGCATGTTTTCGTGATGTTTTGCATGGCACGGCCCATATGTTCTGGCCCCGAGGTTATAAAACTTTATTCATGCCTAACTCAGCTGAGCATGAAATTTGTCTTTCTAATAAACTTCATATTACTAACAATTGGAAATTCTTTCTTGCGGAACGCATCTGAGCATGAAATTTTCTCTGCAAATAAATATGAAAATGCCAACTACGAGTATTGTTTGCATTTTCATATTTATTTGCAGAGAAAATTTCATTCTCATCTGAGTTGAGAATGAAAGAATTTCATAACCTCGAGGCCTGGTCATTTGGCTTTTGGGATCACTGAGTTTTGGTGCCTGTGAGGTCGATTTGAACAGGGGATGTTAAATCTGTTTATGAACGGCAATACTGTTCACACCTCCTAGCCCTGTGTTGGATGATACTTTAATTACAACATGCCAATACGAACTTTGATAGCTCAAATTGGTTTTAGGCATTGGTAGTTCGAACCACTGAAGGTTAAACATAGCGCAGGTCAGAAGGAAATGGGGGTACTTTAAGGATGTCTTTTCGTTCATCTTTAAAGTAACGGTACGTTGAATGTATTCATTAGAATCGCCTCGATGAGGTGATTCTAAAGGGTACACATATCTTGACTTTCATGACGGACGAACGGACACTCGGACGGACGGAGACCATTACCATATCCCCCTTGACAATTTATTTCCTTTCTATGTCCTCGACGAGGGTCATGCAAAAAATTCTGTCACTAATCGGATCCTAAGTTTTATCCCGGGTATATTTTAAAATGCTTCACTGCACTTGAATGGTGTGTTGAATAGCTAACGATACCCGTTTATTTCGTACGAATTGCTTTCCAACTGACCGAGTTATTCCAAACTGAAATAGATGCAGTCATATACACTGGCCAATTTACTTGTTACATTGGAACATGGACCAGAAGACTGAAATTCTTAGTTATTATTAAATGCCACATTAGGATTCAAAGCAGATATTTAATGAATTGTGTGGTATATATGGACCTCAGACCATTTCAATGCGCACAGTATTTAGGTGGGTTAAAGCTTTTAAAGCTGGGAAACTTTCTGTTGAAGATACCATTCCTGGAAGGCATAAAACCTCAGCTACCAAGGCTAACATCGCTGCTGTAAAGATTGTGGTCGAACAGGATGCGCGATTGTCTGTCAAAGATATAGCTCGTTGTACTGGCGTTTGGACCTGAGAAAGGCTTGCGCTAGGAGGGTACCTCATTTGCTCATTGAGGAGCAAAAGACACAACGCCTTAAATGTGCCTGGGAACTTTTGAAAACATACAAAGGCTGTAATAGTCGGGTTATTTCTAACTTGCTTACAGGTGATGAAACCTGGGTGCACATGTTTGAGCCACAAAGAAGGGCTGATAATAAGCAATGGAAGCGAAAAGATCAAAAACGCCCATGTATTGCCTAGAGAACCATAAGTTCGAAAAGGATGTTGTACGCAATTTTCTTTAATTCAAGTGGGCCAGTCGTTCAAGTGCCTTGTCCATCTGGTCATACAGCCACTGGCCGATTCTACAAGAATTCTGTACTGAAGAAAAGGAAAGAGTTTTACAATAAGAAACGACCAAGCAAAAGATGGTCAGGAGTCCGCCTTTTACATGACAACGCCTCCTTTTATAAGTGTGAGGTTGTTAAGTCTTTTTTGGCTTCTGAAAAGGTGAAAGTTCAAAACATCCACCTTATTCATCTGACCACAGTCCCTGTGACTTCTTTTTATTTCCAAGGCTTAAGAAAATGCTTTCTGAAAATAAGTATACGTCTAGAAGTTCTCTTGGCAGCGCTATTTATCAGTGTCTCCAACAGATACCAAAAGAAGACTATTTATCTGCTTTTCGCGACTGGGTAAAAAGATTACAAAAATGTGTTTCAGTAAAGGGGGAATACTTTGAAGGTTTGTAATAAAAATATGTTTGATAAAACGTAGCACTGAAGTAATCCGAACCCAGTGACAAAACTTTTTGCAGGATCCTCGTATCACTGGGTATAATTTGAACTTATTACCTTGAATAGTTCGCGATTCATGTATATGACATGTATACTGAAAGTGTAAGAGGGAATAAAAGTAAAATGAGACAATACAGAGTTATGGTTCTTAAACGCTTTCACTGAATGTCCTTCACTTTGTATGCAATTTGAATTAATTCCCTTCAGCATTCTGCAGTTATTACCCGGACAAAAAAAAAATAATTAAAGGAAATCACTAAAACGTTTTCCTGAACTATCCTTTATGTTTGTTTTCTTGAGCTGTCTGGAGAATTTCCTGGGGATTAATAAAACGAGTTCGAATCCGTCGCGGTAAACGAGTCATCGGTGTTCGAATCATCGAAGTTTATGGCAAGCCGTTTTACTATTTATTCTATAAATCAGATATCTGATTTAATATATCAGATATCTTATATAATATGTAAGATATCTGATATATTATATCAGACATCTTATATAAATAAGATATCTTATATATATCAATTAAGATATCTTATATGCTATATAAGATATCTGATATGCTATATAAGATATCTTAATTGGCATATAAGATATCTTATATGTCATTTAAGATATCTGATATGCTATATAAGATATCTTATAAAGGATATAAGATATCTTATTTACTAAAAAAGATATCTCTTTTATTCAATTAAATAAGATATCTAATTTAGTATATCAGATATCTTATTTAGTATATCAGATATCTATATTAGTATATTAGATATCTTATTTAACAAATAAGATATCTTATATGGTAAATAAAATATCTTATATGTGAAATTAAATAAGATATCTAATATACTAAGTCAGATATCTTATATCCTTCATTAGATATCTTATATCCTATATAAGATATCTGATATAATGCATAATAAATAGTAAAACGGCTTGCCAGCAAACCGTTTTACTATTTATTCTATAAATCAGATATCTGATTTAATATATCAGATATCTTATATAATATATTAGATATCTGAAATACTATATCAGATATCTTATATAAACTAGATATCTTATATGTCAATTGAGATATCTAATATGCTAAATAAGATATCTGAATTGACATATAAGATATCTAATATGCTATATAAGATATCTGATATGCTATATATCTCTTATAGGATTTGAGATATCTTATTTACTAAAGAAGATATCTCATTTATTCAATCAAATTAGATATCTTATTTAGTATATCAGATATCTTATTTAGTATATTAGATATCTATATTGGTAAAAAAGATATCTTATTTAACAAATAAGATATCTTATATGGTAAATTCGATATCTTATATGCAGAAATAAATAAGATATCTCAAATATTATATCAGATATCTTATATAGGATATATGATATCTGATATGGGATATAAGATATCTGAAATAGTATATCAGATATCTTATATCCTATATATGATATCTGATATAATATATAAGATATCTATTTTGCTTAATAAATAGTAAAACGGCTTGTCATAGAAGTTCTATTGTAAGCTCAATGATTCCAAATGACCAAAAAATGTAAACCTGGCCCCTACCAAGTACTTAACACCAGTTGCTGCGTAGATGCATCTGGCAGGAGTAGGGAGTAAGGGGTTGGGAGGAGCGGGCTTCGGAAGCAAGAACAAGTAAACGCAAATAGTTAACTCGAGTCTATTCAGTAATATTCAGTTGGACGTCACTGACCAAATGGAATTTACATGTCATGAGCATTATTCTCGTGTTTTCAAATAAATCCAAATGAGCTCAAATATCCAAATGACCAGCAAAATTAAACTATGCTAAAGTGAAATTTATACTGCCGATAATCAAGATATCATCTTATATTTTATGTATATAGTCTGATTCAGAGACATAATTTACACAAATTTGTTGATTTATCTATATTTAAAAAGGCAGTTGTTTCTATAACCCAGCGGGCACATGACGTAAATACAACGTCGCCTCAACGTCGATGCAACCTCATGACGTTGCATCGACGTTGAGGCGACGTTGTATTTACGTCATGTGCCTGCCGGGAACTGTTTCCGTATTGTTATGTTTATCAACTACGTTCGAGTAATTTAATAATATCACTGTTCACCTATGACGTCATCAACTTTATACTTAGGTAACGTTTGATCTCTAAATAACAAAATTGTGTCCAAAATCACTACTGCGTTATAATGCCACTCGAAATGACGATGATTTCCTGACTGTTGCCAGGAAAGTACGAAAAAATCCAGTTTTATTCAAGATTTTTATTCAAGATTTTTGTTTCATTTGTTTATAAATGATACATTTGTTAATGAAAATCGCATATATTTTTGCACAAGAATCTGTAATGTATGTCCACAAAACAATAAACTATATTAAATAACCTCTAGTACTAATAACTATTTCATAGATGATGGATGACAGCCAAAATATAACCTTCAGTTATCCATCATTGATGACTGACATATTAAGTTCATGTCCTGCATGTAATGCATGTGACTGGAATCAGAGAACACACATCCATCAGAATAATCATTACGAAAACACGCCTATTTAAATATATTGATAATTTCACCACGAAAAAACCTGAAAGTTTTCGGATAAAACTTCTGATATTTTCCATATTTCTGCTCAAAACATAGATTGTGGGTACTCGTTAGAACCGCCTCGGCGAGGCGGTTCTAACGAGTACCCACAATCTATGTTTTTGAGCAGAAATAAGAAAATTAATGTATACCCCTGTAAACCCCAGTTTTACTATATAAAAGTGGGGTTTAAGGGGATGAAAATTATATAGGCATGTTTTCGTGATGATTAGAGTGACAGATGACCTACTCCTGCATTAGGAAAAGCGCAACGGTCCATTTGCCAATATATAGTTAATCATCTTTCCATTGACATTCGATACAAAGTTTGTTATAATTATATTTTGATTGGCATGAAACTTTCACTAAATAGGCGGTAGTTAATAAGCAATTATGCAAGAACATGGTATTTAATACTTCAAGAAACTCCTAGAAACATTTGTTGTAGATACTTGTTAGAATCGCCTCACTGTTCTATAAGGAAGGTAAGATGTGTTCTATAAGGAAATAAGAATAAAACAAGGCATATCATTCTGCCCATTAAAGATGTTTCAGCAAATTCATTTGTAATGACAACATCTTTCTGAACAAATACTATCGTTGTAATGAGAGTTCACTAAATATTGGACTTGGATAAAAGTAAAGCATGGCGACCAGTTAAAACTGGCTCGTGCCACTAATTACGTATACACACTTATGTCAAGTGCGTATTTCTTATCCATAGCTCTAGAAAGGTCATTTTTTAAACAAGAACATTGATATTTTTCGAATTTCTCTCTAAAATCTTACGCTTTCGGCACTCATTAGTAGTGCCTCACCAAGGTGCTTCTAATGAGTACCCAGGCCCCGAGGTTATAAAACTGTTTTCATGCTCAACTCAGCTGAGCATGAAATTTTCTCTGCTAATATTATTAGCAGGGAAAATTTCATGCTCAGCTACATGTATGTTTAGCAAGAAAGAATTTGCAATATTTAGTATTTTGAGATCTATTAGCATGAAAAAATTCATGCTCATCTGAGTTGAGCATGAAAAAGTTTTATAACCTCGGGGCCAGAACATGTTTTTTGAGTGAAGAAACGGAAAAAAAAACCTTGATACCCTCTCATCTACAGCAATGTAAGACATGGCATGTTCACTTTTAATATGGGGAATATGTAAGTTGGTTGTTTTGGTTGTGTTGAGTTTTAGGGCCCAGTCAACCCAATGGGGTCATGTCAAGTGCGGTCAGTTTACTTAACCACACGTTTACTGGGCAGGCTTAGTCCTCTAAGCGGTTAATCAGTATTGTGCACATTCTTACATGCCTATGTAATTTTGACTCCCTCAAACCCCACTTTTATATAGTAAAACTGGGGTTTACAGGGGTATACATTATTTTTCTTATTTCTAACGAGTACGCACAATCTATGTTTTGAGCAGAAATATTAAAAATATCGGAGTTTTTTTTTATCTGAAAATTTTCAGTTTTTGAAGATGAAATTTTCTACATATTGGAATAGGCGTGTTTTCGTAATGAAAGAATGTTGCCGACCTCGGCGGGGATTGAACCCGCGACCTCCTGGTATCCAGTGGGACGGCGCATCCAACTGAGCCACCGATGCCGGCTAGGGAAATATGTAAGATTATGATAATTAGGCATATAAAGACGCATTTATGGGGTTAACATTAGGTGGTAGAAATAACAAATAAATTGGAAAGCTGTTATAAAAATATTTCAACAGTTTAAACATCCCAGGCTTTTTTTTATTTGAATTTTTCATACTGACTACGCTGTTAAACATTTATAGCGATATTGTGACTGATAAAATATTACCTCAAAATGAAGTGAATTGCAGACACATACCTGATATCTTCTAATGGTCTGATAAAATTAAGGTCTCAGAAGAACAGAACAATGAAGAAGATCGGCAACATATAGCTGTGGTACGCAGTTGCAGTCATTAACAGATAAACTTTTCAATGCGTGACTATTGTAAGGAATAAGTCATTCAAACGGTGGTCATATCAAACAGAAAGAAATAATAACAGTAGAGGGAATAAAAATGGCACGACCAGCAGTGTAAATGTTTATTTAAAGAGATCAAAAATGCGAAAATTGCTTTCAGTAGACATATTTTCAATAAATCCGTGCTATACACCAGATTTAGAGAATATAAAAATCAACCCATTAATCAATCAATTATTTATTCAGCATAAAGCAAATACAAAATTGCTTATTTACTTTGACCAACTAGTGGACCGCATATACCCTATAGAACTCCAATTAAATAGAGCAAATTCTTCCGATACCGAGGCAGCTTTTTCGGATTTGAATCTATGTATAACTAATGGTACAGTTTCCACCAAAATTTATTATAAACGGGACGATTTTGATTTTGATATTGTCAATTTCCAATTTCTGGAAAATTTCCCGATTTCTGGATGGCGATATCCCCTGGCGTACCTCATATGGGGTAAACATATCTCAAATTATTAGATTCGCCAGAGCTTCATCACGAAAACATACCTATATAATTTTAACCCCCTTAAACCCCACTTTTATGTAGTAAAACTGGGGTTTACAGGGGTATACATTATTTTTCTTATTTCTGCTCAAAACATATATTGTGGGTACTCGTTAGAACCGCCTCGGCGAGGCGGTTCTAACGAATACCCACAATCTATGTTTTGAGCAGAAATATGAAAAAATATAAAAAAAAATTATCTGAAAATTTTTCATTTTTTGATGGTAAAATTTTCAATATATTTGAATAGGCATGTTTTCATCATGTCTTCAAATCTTAGTGACTTTAACTGCCGTAATAAAGCCTTACTGCCAAACTTCTTAGACAGGGCTATCGTTGTTTTAAACTTCGTAAGGCGTTTTCGAAAGTTTATCGCAGACACAGTATCTTGGTAGAAAAATATAGCGTCAGTCTGAAAACACTTCTGCAACAAGGTATATCGGAACCAGAATTTTACGGTGACTTAGTGTATAGATTTAGAAAAATTGTAGGGAAATCTAACTTTTCGGAGCAATTCAGAAAACTTATTAACCGTTATAAAAGAATTGGCTATATCCTGGATATTATACGGCAGACTGCATGCCTAGTTGTCAACCCAATCATTGTTGATGACTATGCTTCACTCTTTAATTGCACGACGGCGGTTCGGGCCTCAGACTAAATGACGGCCTCTTCATAAAACCTTAACCAGTGGGATGGGGCTTGACGATATGTCTTTGGCTTGGCCCGCCGTGGTTCAACTATTGGTTTTCGTTTACTCTGGCATACAGTAGAATTAGCCATCAGTACTAGTCTTTGTTTATTATGGAGATTAATCTGATTTTTATGTTTTCGCTTTGATGCATTGACTGAGTTGGGAGCCTTTATGCGAACCGAATTTTTAAGTATTTCTGTATTAAGAGTTGCATCGGGATCCAGGGTGAAGTTGGCTAGCTGTAAAAATGCTTTAACCCCTCGCCCCTTCCCCAAGTGGTTTACTCTACTGACCGTTCTAAGGCGGTGGTCTCGGTGTTGGGCTTACTCTTTGTTGCTTTGTGTGTGTGTGTGTGTTTTTTTCTACGAGGCGATTTGTTTTATGTCTTACCTTGTGTTATTTTCTTCTTGTATTTTTCAGTCCTTTTAGCATTGCGATTACCTCGCTTGGGGAAGTGAGAGCTAGTCTTAGTGCTTTTCGTACGTTTGTTCAATTTGTGCTTGTTTAGTTTTGTCGGTCTCCTCTTCCTCTTGGAGTCTGGGAAAAGCTGCGGTTTGGGATGTGGCATTCCCTGGACTTTTCTCTTACCCTTTTATTAAAACTAGAGACGTATAAGAAGAGAAAGTTTAAAGAATATTTGACAAATATGTTAGGGAACACAATAGAAAATGATACTCGGTTGGCATTAATTGTTTATTAATGAGTTATAAATGATTCTTTACCAACTAATAAGGCTAAAAGATCAACTGAACACAGTGGTATATGCATTTCTGTGGTTTATTACATAGAAAAACGGATAATATAGATAATGCCAGACAAGAGGAAATAAGAGTGGAACTTTCTCACTATGAAAAAGTCCACACTAACAGGAATCTTAGAGATTATGAAATATCAGATAAAATTTTTTTGCGAATGTAAAAGAACTTAAGAATTATCAAGCAAGTGCATGACTTGATGAAAAATGAAATGAACAAGACAGTTTTTCCGTTAATAAAACAAACTGTTGTAAATGTATTTAATAAGCTGTTGAAAGCATGTCAATTTCCTTGTTCGAGGACAGGAGGATCATTGGACCTATATAAGGTAGTTACTCAGATCCTAACAATTACAGGGGTATAACGCTAAATAGCAGTTTAGGAAAGTTATTTTATAATGTGCTGAAACCAAAATAGCAAATTACTTGGAAAATAAGGCTTTTCTTGTTAGAGGATAAGCAGGGTTTCGCAAAAATTTTCTTACAACAGATTTGATGTTCATTCTTAAAACAGAAGTCGATAACTACATTCAGAGAAAAAGATAAAGACAATAAATTGTTTGCTTGTTTCATTGATCTTAAAAAAAAACTTTTGATACTGTTTGGCTCAATGGGTTATTATTAAATTACAGAGAGCAGGTAATATTTAATGGTAAAGTTTAAGTAATAAGATTAGTGTATGATAGTTCTGGTTCAAGTAAAGCGCAAAAATATTTTGCCAGACCCAAAATATATCACACTAAGTGCTCACTTAGGTAATCTACTTATCCCTTTGTTACTCTACATATTAATTTATGATATTGGCAAAAAAAAAACTACCTTTTGACAATGTGCCTTGAGTCTAAAATAAGTCACCTGTTGTATGCAGATGACTTCGTGTTGTTATCAACCTCAAAAATAGAGTTACAAAGAAAATTTAGATAGGGTTAATGGTTTTTGTTCAAATTGGGGCTATCAGTTTACTCGGATAGGTAAATAATCATGATATTTTCTAAAATGGGTCGTTTGACCAAGGATAAATTCCACTTTACCACTGGCTGTGATAAACTGGGATATGTCAGTCAATATAAGTATCTTGGGGTTATTTTTTCTATTTAACACTGGTAAATTTTCAGCTGCAGAAAAGAATTTAAGCCTAAAAGCATGCAGGGCATTATTTTCTATTAAGTAAAGTATTTTTGAGAAATCATTCATTACGAAAATACACCTAATCAAATATATTGAAAATTTCACCTCCCAAAAAACTGAAAATTTTTAGCTAAAAATTCTGATATTTTTCATATTTCTGCTCTAAACATAGATTGTGGGTACTCGTTAGAACCGCCTCGGCGAGGCGGTTCTAACGAGTTCCCATAATCTATGTTTTTGAGCAGAAATAAGAAAAATAATGTATACCCCTGGCAACCCCAGGTTTACTATATAAAGGTGGGGTTTAAGGGGGTAAAATTTATATAGGCATGTTTTCGTAATGAAAACCATCTGCTATTTTACGTATTTCTGATGTTCTTATAAAACCAATCGCATTATATTGGAGTAAAGTTTGGGCTGCTTATTAACCATATTATAACAGTGAATCAGTTGATGAGATGTTTAAAATGTCATTTAAATATAAAAGTGAATTTGAAAAAAAAAAAACAGAACAATTTTGTAAATGTGTTCTTGGTCTCCATTCGAAAGCTTGTAATTTTGCTGGACTCAGTGAGCGTGTACAGTTTTTAATTTTAATAAGTTGTCTTAATTTTTAGGCAGTATATTATCAGTGAGCGTCTACAGTTTTTAACTTTAATAAGTTGTCTTAATTTTTAGGCAGCATATTATTCAATCAGGTAGTGATACTTTACTTTCGAAAGCTCATATGTAGCAGTTAAATGGAACTACTGATAGTAGTCGATATGTACAATTTGGAAACAACACATGACATAATCTAGGGTTTTCTCACATTTGGAATGATCACAGTACCTTTAACTCTTTTGCCCTCCTTTATTCAATAAAGCACAATATTATAGAATAGTAAATTTTATTTTGGAAGGAACAAATATTAGATTTGAAGGAATGAAGAAACTATGAACATACAAAATAAACAAACAAACATTTTGACTTGAGACATATCTTGAAAGTATATATGACATTAATATAAAAAATGCATTTCTTCTTTCAGAATAAATACCCATAGGCTTAGAATTGAGAGAGGCTGGTATATTGGCGAAAGGCCGGAGGACAGATTATTTGGTGAATGTAATATTGTAGAAGATACAACACACTTTTATGCCAGTGTAAAAATAGACATTTCTTCATCAAAGAAAGGTTTAATAAATTGATATATAGTATTAACAAGAGGGCAAAGATGGCCCTGTATCACTCACCAGATTACCAGATAAACTTGCCTTTCGGTTCAGGAGAAGAAGTGCATAATAGATTTCCAAGATAGCAACCATGGCGCCATCTTTGATTTCTGATCAGAACGATTTTAGCTACTTTTATCTACAAGTCACCCAGATGCTTCCTATCAAGTTTGGAGTCAGTTGGCCTTTCGGTTCAGGAGAAGAAGCGAAAAATAGATTTGTAAGATGGCAGCCATGGCGGCCATCTTGGAGTTTCGATCAGAATGATTTAAGCTATTTTGATCTACAAGTGACCCCGATGCTTCCTATCAAGTTTCAAGACAATCGGCCTTTTTGTTTCAGGAGAAGAAGCGAAAAATAGATTTTCAAGATGGCTGCCATGGCGGCCATTTTTGATTTCCCATCGGAACACTTTTAGCTATTTATTTATCTATAAGTCACCCTGATGCTTCTTACCAAGTTTCATGTCAATTGGCCTTTCAGTTCAGGAGAAGAAATGAAAAATAGATTTTAAAGATGACAGCCAATTTGGATTCTGATCGAAACAATTTTAACTTTTTTTGATGTACAAGTCTCCCCGATGCTTCCTCCCAAGTTTCAAGTGAATTGGCCTTTTGGTTCAGGAGAAGAAGCGAAAAATAGATTTTTAATTCGGCAGCCATGGCGGCCATCTTGGATTTCCAATCGGAACGATTTTAGCTATTTTTTATGTACAAGTCATCCCGATGCTTCCTACCGAGTTACAAAGCATGTGGCCTTTTTGCTTCAGGAGAAGAAGCGAAATATAGATTTTTAAAATGGCCACCGTGGCGGCCATCTTGGATTTCCGATCGGAACGATTTTAGCTACTTTTTATCTGCAGGTCACCCTAATGCTTCCTACCGAGTTTCAAGTGAAGTGGCCTTTTGGTTCAGGAGAAGAAAATAAAAATAGATTTTCAAGCTGGCCGCGATGGCGGCCATCTTGGATTTCCGATTGGAACGATTTTAGCTATTTTTGATCAATAAGTCACCCCGATGCTTCCTACCAAGTTTCAATTTAATTGGCTTTCTGGTTCAAATTTTCAAGATGACTGCCACGGCGGCTATCTTGGATTTACAATCGGTGCGATTTTAGCTATTTTTATCTACAAGTCACCCTAATGCTTCCTACCAAGTTTCAAGTCAACTGGCCTTTTGGACCAGGAGAAGAAGCGAAAAACAGATTTTCAAGATGGCCGCCACGGCATCTTTGATTTTCGGTCGAAACGATTTTAGGTATTTTTGAGCTACAAGTCACCCCAATGCTTGCTACCGAGTTATATGTCAGTTGGCCCTTCGGTTCATGAGAAGAAGCGGAAAATAGATTTTCAAGATGGCCGCCATGGTTCGGAACGATTTTTACTATGTTTAATCTACAAGTCATCCCGATGCTTCCTACCAAGTTTCAAGTCAATTGGCCTTTTCTTTCAGAAGAAGCTATAAATAGATTTTCAAGATGGCTGTCACGGCGACCAACTTGAATTTCCGATCAGAACGATTTTAGCTATTTTTGATCTATAAGTCACCACGATGCTTCCTACCAAGTTTCAAGTCAATTGGTCTTTTGGTTCAAGAGAAGCAGCGAAAAACAGATTTTCAAGATGGCTGCCACGGCGGCCATCTTGGATTTCCGATCGAAACGATTTTAGCTTTTTTTTATCTAAAAGTCACCCGATGCTTCCTACCAAGTTTCAAGTCAGCTGACTCTTTGTTTCAGGAGAAGAAGCGAAAAATATATTTTCAAGATGGCCGCCATGGCGGCCATCTTGGATTTCCGTTCGGAGCATTTTTAGCTTGTTTTGATCTACAAGTCATCCCGATGCTTCCTACCGAGTTTAAAGTCAATTGGGCTTTCGGTTCAGGAGAAGAACCGAAAAATGGACTTTCAAAATTTTCAAGATGGCTGTCACGGCGACCATCTTGAATTTCCGATCGGAACGATTTTAGCTATTTTTGATATACAAGTCACCCCGATGCTTCCTACCAAGTTTCAGGTCAATTGGCCTTTTTGTTCAGGAGAAGAAGCGAAAATTATATTTTCAAAGTGGCCGCCATGGCGGCCATCTTGGATTTCCGATCGAAACGTTTTTAGCTATTTTTAATGTACAAGTCACTCCGATGCTTCCTACCAAGTATCGAGTCAGTGGGCCCAGGGGTGTAGGAGGAGTAGGCTTTTTGACTCCGCACGACAGACGACGCACGACGGACAACGTACGACGCACGACGGACATTGACCGATCACAATAGCTCACCTTAAGTGCTTCGTGCTCAGGTGAGTTAATAAGATCATAAAACGTGGCATCTGACAGCCTGTAAAATTTCAGTTAGTCTCTCGTTTTTGAAGTGGATCAAAACTGAAATGATGTTTTATCTTATCTCTGAATTAATGTTGGCAACATTTATTCAGAGGTACGATAAAAAATCATTTCATTTCAAGAATGAGAGACTAATTGAAATTATACAGGCTGTCAGGTGCCACATTTTATGATTGTATTAATATCATATGTCAATTTATAAATCTTTTTTGGATAATAAAATGTCTGTTTTTGAGGAATATGGAGCCTTTAAAGGAAAATAATGTACAATAGAATTAACGACTCTAGCTTTATGAAAAGCTGCGATCCAAACACTACATTCTTGGATTTAGTGATAAGTTAAGCGTTCAAAACGTTTTAAAAGTCGTTGGAAAAATTATACAAAACTGTTTAATAACCTTTTTCTTAGAATGAGCTAATTGATATTGTACTCCGAACAATTTATTCAACTTTATTTCTGTATTCATTCATAATTAACAGTATTGTGTTGTGTATGTGTGTTTGCGTGTGTGTGTGCGCATGAGTGTATTCTTGCATTTCTTATAGGTATATACGAGTATGTGGCCTTGTCCAGCAACCTGTGATTATGGTTTCAGTTTTCTATTTTCTGTAATATATCTGGGAACCGGAAGCCTCAGGTTGCTGGACAGGGCTTTATATTTTCGTATACTTATATGTAATGTTATTATCATTGTTGGTTTGCCTATAACCCAAATTATGATTATATCTGTACAATAGAATTTATTCTATTCTACTTTATTACGTATACCCACTAGTGTAAAGTGAAAACTTGTAAAACATTACACAATAGTGCACACAAACAGAAAGTTATCCCCGCCCCAAGGAAGCGTATCAATTCGTCTTAAATCCTATAAGGGATCGAATTTCAACTGGGCGGTTTAAAGGATAATTCTGTAAAAATCGATTCTATGGACTGTATAACACGGCTTTTCACATTGTACCGCTTGAAAGCAGTATTACTAATGAAAAATAGTATACATGACATCCAGGAATAGCTACAATCACATACCCTATCAATGACACAAAGTACATTCAGACCAGAATAAGTTTGTTTTATCTAAATATAAGCCCCAACGTGAACACTCGGCCACGTGCGTCCAGCGAATACTCATATTAACCTGTACATTCGCACGGTATGATTACAGTCTTCATTGCAACATTTAGGACGCCAAGGGGTAAATTTGGCCAGACTGTGCGGATGCGCAAGTTTATGTCAGTCCGCACTTTGCGCACATGTCCGCATCACGAAAACACGCCTATATAATTTTGATTCCCTTAAACCCCACTCTTATATAGTAAAACTGGGGTTTACAAGGGTATACATTATTTTTCTTATTTCTGCTCAAAAACATAGATTGTTGGTACTCGTTAGAACCGCCTCGCTGAGGCGGTTCTAACGAGTACCCACAATCTATGTTTTGAGCAGAATTATGAAAAGTATCAGAGCTTTTTATCTGAAAATTTTCAGTTTTTTGAGGTGAACTTTTCTTTATATTTGAATAGGAGTGTTTTCGTAATGGAATCTACAGTTTTTCACATTTCGGCTTCCGGTCTTGGGAACTGAAAAACGTGCTGCAAAGGAACATATAAGCTAATTCACTGTTTCTATGGACATGCATTTTCATATTTTCGCGCAAAAGAAATGCGGTTCTGAGTAAAAAATGCACAGCTTTCTAATAAAAGAAAACTATTTTGAATAAACTTTATTTCTTTATACTTTCCTTGCAAGTCATAAAATTGCCAAACTATTTTAAATGACATTTTAAGTTGAAGCCTTTTGGGATGTCATTTTGTTATTTTCGAATAACATCAAATGAGCATAACTCTTAAAACGTCATAATTATGCAAACAGTGACGTTGTTTAATTTCTTAAAAGTAGTTGATTGGTATGTGCATGCAATAACAATACAGGAACAAACATTGAAAACAAACATTTTATTACCGCTTGACTCTCCGGGTAACATTTTCAGCAGATAACATATAATATTTTCTTTTTTTTTTTTCCTGAAAACAGGTTTTGACATTTCATGCAAATTGTCTCCATAGGAGACAATTTGCATGAAATGCTTATTCCTGTTTTCTGTGAAAAATAACAAAGATCCTATCAGTTAATCGTCTGCTGAATTAGTACAGAGATTGGAGGATATTAAATTCAGATGTAGCACCTATTTCGTGAAATTATGACTCTGAACCAGACTATTTATTAAAGAGCAATAACGACGACCTAGAACTTGATCAAATTAAACTCTTATGCGTACGTGCATGCGCGTATGTGTGTTTGTGTGCAATATGTATGTAATGTATTATAACAGACACTATTTCGAACCTAGTCGACAGCACAAAATAACAAAATATATCAAATCTAGTCGGCAGGCGCAATATAACAGTATTTCAAACCTAGTTGGCAGGCTAAATATATAAATATTTCAAACGTAGTCGGCAGGCGCAATATAACAATATTTTAAACACAGTCCTCAGACGCAATCTAACAATATTTCAGAGTCGACAGGCGCAGTATAACGTTATTACAAAAATAGTCGACAGTCGCAATATAGCCATAGTTCAAACATAGTCGGCAGGCGCATTTAAGTATATATCTGTAGTTGAGTACATTCCAGAGTCAATACGCTCTCTCTTCAACTTCACATGTGCGTTTGGCAGATCATGTTCAATGAAATACTCAATTGTGTCAGTGCAGTCCGTTTCTCTCCTAAATGGTTTTGATTTTCCTTCAGATGATATATAAATATTTATGGAGTTGAGAAAATCTCTCAAACTGAATTCTTTAGCTGGATCTCTAATAGCCTCGTCTATGGAATTATGCTCTGGTGTATCAGTCGAGTTCTTTTCTCTTCTTATTGGTGTCTTTATTCCATATAATTCATGATCCTTTATTAGATTTAGAAAATCTTTCAGACTAATATTGCTTAGTTGGCTGACTACTGCTTCTTTGTCTTCGGATGGTATAGCCTGTCTGTCTGAATGGTTTGCCAGAAAAGATATTAGAGAATCAACGCCTTGTTCAACCTGAATTGCTTTATCGTTTGCTATTGGTCCAGTGACAGTTAAATCTTCCTGTTCTATCTGCATAGCATTATCCATCGTTACTTTTCCATGGAAAGCAATGTCTTCTTCTTTAACCTGTACCGCTTTGTCACTTGGCAATCCAACATGCACAGAGAGGTCATCGTCGCTTTCAGCTAGGAACGAAACACAAATAATTAAAAAAAACATCATTTTATGGAATTTTCACATGCAGAACCCTTACGATCTTCATTCACTTACTCAGAGATCAAAGAAAGCACAGTAAAACTTCAATGACTCGAACACCAATGGTTTATTACGAAAACATGCCTATTCAAATATATTGAAAATTTCACTACTAAAAACTGAATTTTTTTCAGATAAAAAATCTGAGTATTTTTCATTTTTCTACTCAAAACATAGATTGTACGTACTCGTATGTACTCGTTAGAACCGCCACGGCTCGCCGAGGCGGTTCTTACGAGTACCCACAATCTATGTTTTGAGCAGAAATAAGGAAAATAATATATACCTCTGTAAACCCCGGCTTTACTGTATAAAAATGGGGTTTAAGAGGGACAAAATTATATAGGCATATCTTCGTGATGCGTGGCTGATTCGGGGCGATCTCGAGGCGATTTATATTGAGTACACTCAAAATACTGTAGCGACCCGGCTTCTTTCAACTCAATTTTGCCAATAATATTTACAAATCAGCTGTTGTTTATTTTATGCTGTTTGTGATCAATACTAACTATTTCTTCGATGTGCAAATCTGCCACTCGGCATCTTCTTTAAGAACTTGCTTACCTTCAATGTCAAGTTATTTTTATCCTTACTGGTGATCTAAGTTACTTTATTTTTTATAGAATTAAGCAGATCGAGTTAAATTTGCATCCGTTATCCTACACATTGAATGTGTATTGACCGTGTCAGCAAAGGTTTCTTGGACTGTTTGTGTATTTGTGCGGTCAAGTATAAATGTCAACACCGTAACTGTCAAAGCCGGTCATGTTGAATTTCGCATCAATTTACAAACACTCGGTACGGTAGAAAGATTTCTAATTATGAGAGCCATTTTTCTTATTCTTTTGGTGCCGGCCTCGGTGGCTCAGTTGGATGTGCCGTCCGACTGGAGACCAGGAGGTCGCGGGTTCAACCCCCGCCGAGGTCGGCAACATTCTTTCGTGGAGATTGATCATGAAATATTTTCTACGGTCATTCTCTCCTTTCCGCTGGTTCAAGAATGGCAGCTGTCAGTTACTGGCGAAAGAATGTGCACAATACTGGTTAACCGCTTAGAGGACTAAGCCTGCCCAGAAAACGTGTGGTTAGGTAAGCTGACCGCGCTCGACATGACCCCATTGGGTTGACTGGACCGTAAAACCTCAACACAAAAATTTTTATTCTTTTGGGGGTTTTTCGTTGATAGCGATTTCAACATTTAATTTCATAAAGTTGCTTTTTAGCTGTTTAAAGTGGATGACCCGTAGAAATTTTTATGTGTAAATCCAAAATGGCTGATACCGTAGCTTTCGCCGGCTACTTCCCACTAATATTCTGCAGGGGATCACGTGATCCCACCGTTCTCCTGCTGCGGATCGGGATTTTCCACTGCATTTTAGCTGTGGGAAGTGCGATTCCATAGCGGAATAATCGTGGGGTGGGGGAAATGGGAAAGCGGGACTATAAAAGGGCTTCCCCATTTTTTTTATTCAACTTCAGATTTTGGTTTCGGTAGAGAACACACGCATCACGTTTAGCTGTAAATAAATTTATTTGTTTACTTAAGTTTTCGATGAGATTGTTTTTCAAAAAAACTTTAAGCCAAGATATTTTTTCTTTTTCTTTGAAGAGGGGTTATTTATTTAAGTGCAGAAGAGTAAAATTCTGCTTATGTCTTTTTTTTCTTCATAATTTATAAATGTGATAAAAGCTCAAATTTAGTAAAGTTTTAGAGAAGTAAAAGTCTCTAGAATTTATTGCCCTACATTTTGTTATTAAATCCAACACATAGACTCCATTTACCATAACGTTTTGCTATGTTCATGATGTTTGCCATTAACTGGGGTCTGCTGGTGTGAGCATGGTGTGAGTGTGAGGCATAATTTATTAAAAATAGCCAAAGACATTCCATTGATTCTCATATCATTTTATCTCATGAGTTTATTCCAGTTAACATTGTATTTTGCTTAGTTAAGTTTCATACATCATTAAAAAGCAGAAAACTTTGTTAAAATCATAACATGAGGATTGATGATGGGTCGACATTCGGCTACCATATTACCCTAGGTATTCGGAAAAAAGCCTTTAGAAACCATCATCTATAATCAGTTGAAAAAATTCTTACCGGTTGCCAAGATCTCGTTTTGTCTTTGAAGAATCTTAATTTCCCTGCTAACCCTTCGCTTTTCTTTAATATCTTCTTTTTCAATAAGTAAGCGCTTTTTCTCATTTAAGAATTCCACGAGAGTAGAAGTTTTGATGGATAATTTCTTCTCTATCTTTTTCGATGTCAGTTTAGGGCTATCTTCAGGTGTCTTGGTTGTGTTATTGTGGTAGAGTTCCGGTCGTTTCGGTACAGGTGGTGCGTTGGAATCTGAAAAAAAAAAAACAGGAATAAGTGCGGCCAATCAATAGATTCAAAATAAACTCTTTTAATTTTATATAAAATTTCATAGGCAGGCATCTAGTGTTTCTTGTGTTGTGGTTCATGACTGATTTATTAATGCACGTACAGGAAAATTATCGAAATCGAAACTGAATTATATGTAAATTAATAATCGCGATCAGGATGACGACGGGTTTAATCTCACCAAATGTTCTTTAGCATAAGACATAAGGGAACCAGTCGTCGCTCAAAAATGCATATTATATTATTAGTGATAATGCGGTATTAGTGATAATGCGCATCAGTATCTACCCAACTTTCCCGAAGAATAACATCTTGATGTCAGTAAAATTTAACAACAAATCAAAGTATTTTCATGTTTTCTATTTATCCATAATCTTAAAATATAATATTTAACATCTGTTTGACGACTGTATCCCTGGTTACGACTGGTTACCTGACACTAGATGCACAGGTTAAGCCAAATGGTAATGTTATTTTTCCTATCATTACAATATTATGTCAATAGCGAACGCCAAAAAATTTTTAAACTGTTTGCTTCTCTTTGTCAGTTGTGTCATGAAATGCGTAAATGAGCCAGCGCACGACAAAACCTACAATAAGACTTTTGTGACCAGCGGAGACTCAGATCAGCCTGCGTAACCGCTGATCGCATATGCCTTTTACAGCCTCTGGGCTATCCAAAAAGGTACAAACGAGAACCTTTGCCATACTGGGTGGATGTACAGGCTCATCTGAGTCTTTGCTGATCACATAGGTCTTATTGTAGGTTTTCAAATCTTAGTGACTTTAACTACCGTAATAAAGCCCGTACTGCCAAACTTCTTAGGCAGGGCTATTGTTATTTTAAATTTCGTAAGGCGTTCTCGAAATTTTATCGCAGACACAGTGCCTTGTTAGAAAAATATAGCGTCAGTCTGAAAACACTTCTGCGTCAAGGTATATCGGAACCAGAATTTTACGGTGACTTAGTGTACAGATTTAAAAAAATTGTAGGTAAATCTAACTTTTCGGAGCAATTCAGAAAACTTATTAACCGTTATAAAAGAATTGGCTATAGCCTGGATATTATGCGGTAGACTGCATGCCTAGTTGTCAACCAAATCATTATTGATGGCTATGCTTCACTCTTTAATTGCACGACGGCGGTTCGGGCCTCAGACTCAATGACGGCCTCTTCGTAAAACTTTAACCAGTGGGTTGGGGCTTGACGATATGTCTTTGGCTTGGCCCGCCGTGGTTCAACTATTGGTTTTCATTTACTCTGGCATACAGTAGAATTAGCCATCAGTACTAGTCTTTGTTTATTATAGTGATTAATTTGATTTTTATGTTTTCGCTTTGATGCATGGACTGAGTTGTGAGCCTTTATGCGAACCGATTTTTTATGTATTTCTGTATTAAGAGTAGCACCGAGACCCAGGGAGAAGTCGGCTAGCTGTAAATGTGCTTTAAACCCCCCGGTAGTTTACTCTACTGACCGTTCTAAGGCGGTGGTCCCAGTGCTAGTCTTACTCTTTGGTGCTTTGTGGTTTATTCTGCGAGGTGATTTGTTGTATGTCTTACCTTGTGCCATTTTCTTCTTGTGTCTGTCAGTCCTTTTAGCATTGCGATTACCTCGCTTGGGGAAAAGAGAGCTAATCTTAGTGCTTTTCGTATGTTTCATCGATTTGTGCTTGTTTGGATTTGTCGGTTTCCTCTTCCTCTGCGGAAGGGCTGCGGTTTGTGATTGTGGCACTCCCTGGACTTTTCTCTTACCTTTTTTTGTCGTGCGCTGGCTCAAATATTATTTTCATCACATGATAACGCAAACTTCAGCCTGTTCCATATCAGCTCGAGACTTTTAAGTTTCCAGGGCATAGGTTTTTTTGTAAAACATCCTGTGAAAAGAAGCTTTCAGGCATCATGGTTTAAGGAAAGGTCGTGGTTACATCGCGATAGAACGAACGATCTTGCGTTTTGTTATGTGTGTATGGATGCGCACTGAGACAGCAAGATGCGCAGTGCAAATCTTTACATAACATACATTTTAAAAGGTTTTTCGAACTGCAAATATGTTTTAGTCTCATGCCGGAAACACGAGTCCTCCAAATGCAACACAGAATCAGTGAAGAAAATAGTTACGTTGCAAAACAACAATCAAAGTGGTAGATGACACGTTGTCGACGAACCTGCTGAAGAAAAAAGAGACAATGGCGATTGTCTACGAAATATTCTGTCAAGTTTATAGTTCCAACGCACGTCAAGTATTATCTATACGCGGTGACGGTGATGAGATTATTTCCTCTCTTTTTTAAAGAAACGCAGAAAAAGTCTTGAAAAAAATCTCGGAATAACTTGACAGAAACGTAAAGAAAATGCTTTAAAAACGCATGAAGTACCAAAATCGCAGTAGTTTCTCGGAGGAGATCCCCAGTTCACCCTTTCGACAGTGGGAATATCCTTCTCGTGCTCTCCCCACCCCGACGCCTTCAGCACTCGTGAGATGCCTCTTTAGCGTCTAATGGCCGTACTACTTTTTTTTTAAAGCCGGCGTGGGCCCTGCTAAATGACAACTCCAAACTAACAAATGGATAGATTTAGTTCTGAAACTGTGTACTGAAAGGGTTAAATATGTTGGCATTGATTATGTTACATATGCAAACACATAATGAACATCATACAGTCGAATATCAAAGGTTCAAACATCTTTGGCACCATGGAACTTTGTTCTAGACATGGATAGTTCGAATCACTGAGGACTAAACTGAGCGCCCGGTCAGGAGGCAAACTGGGATAATTTAGAGATGTCTTTCGATCATCTATTTAATCATAGTATGTTGTGTGTACTCATTAGAATCGTCTGAATGAGGCGATTTTAATGTGTATGCACAACTGAGTTTCACGATAAAATAAGAAAAAATCTCTAAAATGTCCCTAGACATTTGCTTGCTTGAGCTATCGAAAGATTTCCTAGGGGTTCGAAAACCAGCTCGAATCAGCCACTTTAAACGAGCCTAAGGTGATCGAGTCATTGAAGTTTTCGTGTATATAGGATAAATACCTCTTTTTGTGGGTAGAAAGGATGCCGAATCTTTTGGTGTAATGTACCACTTGTCTTCATCTGTTTTTTTCGCTTCAGTTGTAACAGTGGCTTCGCGTGCACTTGTAAGGTCACATGTATAGGAACTCTTCTGGAAGGTTTCACCAGACAACGAGGTAGTACATTCTAAAATACAATCAGTTGTCGATTGAAAGGACTGGATATACCGGATATATTTTCAGCTATTTTGTACAAGGCAGGTACGTTTGGGACTTCTGAAAACGTATCAACTCTAAATGGAAAGAATTTGACAGAGATGCTACACTTTGTAGTGTATCCATTCACTTAAATACAATATAAAAGTGTTTCTAAAGTTAATCTACGCCATATAATGTACATGTATAATACACTCCTATACCTCCGTGGTATCATCAAAGCTGTAACATTAAGGAGACTTGATGCACCTGGTAAAAATTCCGACATTTTTGGCACGGAATACAACTTTTGTGACTCCCGGTTTCTGTGCACCAAGCCTCATCTGAAACTGTGTCCACTCTAAAAGGCAAGAACAGACATGCCAAACCCCTTTGCAAAAGATATCAACTAAAAAAGGAAAGAACTTGCTTCCTGTGGGAGCAAATTCTTTCCTTTTATAGTACATCCCTTTTTATTAGGGTCGCAAAAAATAGTTTTGACAGAATTGCTCCACTGACACTGTATGAATGCCCCTTGATTCAAACGGAAATGAGCTGCAATGTGCGAAAGTATACCATCAGGCATCGACGACCTTTTAACGTAGTTGTACTTGTTTTGTACCGGAAAATTGGGTTAAACATTTCCAAGGAAATAATTGTACGACACTGAGTTATGCTAAATAATAAGATTGTAAATTAAACCTAACAAAATTAAACTACGCTCGTACAACGTGAGAAAATTAACCATCTGATGTGAGCAACCTCTTAGTGTATATTTTCTTATATTTTGCGCGAAATGGAAAGCTTTACTTGCTTGGTAAAACACAAAAGCTATCAGAAATTCATCGCCTCCTGGTTTTGCTGAGAGTTCTGGAGATGTATTTTTCAACTTTTGATAGGTACCCTATGAACTGTTAGGGTCACGGTGGACTCCGCGCTTTTTCAGTGAGTCATCTATCAAACAATAATATCTCCATAAAGTACAAGTTGACACACGATTTTGAAAGGCATACAAAATAATTCACTTAAAAGCCACAAAATATTTATCCACCTACTAACAGGATGTAGTAACATTAAAGCAGCAGTCGCAGCAACAGACAACTATCCCAAATATTGCTTTACATTTTCAGAGAAAATATTGCTTGAAACTGAGACTCTGATTTTCGTTCTTTTGTGTGTTCGTTGCTTCCAAGGGACCAAGGAAAAACTTTATAGATTTTTATTTATGAATGTATGTGAATTGTCTGCATCCAATTTGGAATGGCGCTTTAAGAATTAACCTGGGCATGCCAGATGTTTAACGAGACAATCTGGCAATTGGACGAGTTGACAATTAGAGAATCTGTTCAGAAGACTTGTTTGATGGTAATTTTGGAATATTTTATCAAATTCTCAATTAGTAGATATGAAGTGGGAACTCATTAGTACTCTCAGTAATGAGTACCCCCATCATAGTTTTTAATGGAGAAATAATAAAAACACTTTTCCAAAATTTTCACCAAATACTACTCCTTAAGAAGCCCTCAATGACAATACCTTTTAGCTCTGGTAGATCAATTCTGTTGGCTACGAAGTCGAAACCACAAGCTCTCAAGGCATCAACAAATTCACAGTACCAGTTTTGAATTCGTCTCGGTATTCTGTCAAGAAGTTTTAGTGAAGCGGCTGAAGGACCTCGGTTTCTAAGTTCGCATTCAACTTCTTCCTTATCTGTCAGACTTATCACATCTCTGGCATACAAACGGTCCGTCAGTTCACTTGGTTCCAAGTCGTTTATTATTTCCGGGATGAATATCTTCAAAATATTTCTGTGTGTGGATAGATCAAGCTCTGTGTGTCCAAGCAGGATATTGGTAATATACTGATAACCTTAAATGAAACAAATACCGTTACTGATATATACTGATAACCTGAAATAGAAACAAATAACGTTACCGATAAATTCACCAGCACATGGAAATCCTATAACGAATTTACAAAAAAGAGCAAATGTTTTCCTCAAGGGAACTGAAGCACATTCAGGAGGCGGGGGCACATTATTAATATATTCGCCAGACCATGGTAAACCTATAAGGAATTAAAAATAAGGAAATGCTTTCCTGAAAGGCGATGGATGCACTTTTAGTGAAGGAAACGTTTTAACATTGTTTTTCAATTCTGAAAAGGGTTTACTCTAAAAGAAAAAAATGCTCCCGTACTGTATCCAGTCCCCTTAAATAGAAACAGGGGTTATATTCCCTTCAGGAAATATACTTAACCCTTGTCATGATGGATAGATTAAGATGCCACGCCCACTTCTAATTGTCTGCAAATCAGATTACTTGATCTTAATTGTTGATATAAATATGCATAATAAATGACATACAGTGTAGATCAATATCAGTTGCAGAACAACTGATCTGGATCTATGCTGTTAGCAAAGGTAGGACATATCCGAGTTCAGCAGGACAAGAATTAAGAGCAACTGCATCCATGAACAGACCCACAAGCCTGCCGACAAATGGGTTCTAAGTTGTATTGCCTTACTATGACATCCTGAAAAAGATAAGAGGAAAGTCCAGGGAGTGCCACAGTCCCAAGCTGTAGCCCTTCCCGGACACCAAGAGGAAGAGGAAACAGACAAAACCAAACAAGCGCAAATTGAACAAACGCACGAAAAGCACTAAGATTAGCTCTCTCTTCCTCAAGCGAGGTAATCGAAATGCTAAAAGGACTGAAAACAACAAGAACAAACTAACACAAGGCAATACTTAAAACAAATCATCGCGTAGAATGAACAACAAAGCAACAAAGAGTAAGACTAAAACCGGGACCACCGCCTTAGAACGGTCAGCAGAATAAACTACCGGGGTCTAAAGCTCTTTTACAGCCAGCTAACTTCACCCTGGGTCCCTAAAGAGGAACAGGTGTGGAACAAACAATAATTCGACAACACACTTGCAATAACCGACGTACGAGCAAGAGGCATTTGTTTAGAATGGTCAGCAGAAAAATACTACCAGTCCCTCAAACTAATTTAAGTCGCACGAAAACACACCCTTAATTTTGACGCAACTCCAAAACAAACACGTGGTAGGTTTTCGTAGGGGCCCTATACCTTGATCAATGGATCATAGTATCACACTTACATACACAAATACTGCGATGACACACAGAACATGACACAGTGGCGATCTGAAGCCAGACCACAAGAAAACACAAGTAGGAACGCGCAATGAGTCCGATTACAGATATCAATAATAACGCGCTAAGCTTCTTTATTACATTCCTACGAAAATATCCCTGTCTACTAATAACTTTCCGACACAAAATACAATATCTTGCATCACGCTAGTAGCTTTTTCCGATCACATATCACCCTTCCGCTGCCTGTACTGTATTTAAAAAAGTAGTACCATGTTTTGATTGTTCAAAAGTATTCATTACTGTTATTATTATTGGAAAAATTTATTATTACTTGAACGCTTGTTGTTATTTAACTTATAATGTGCATAAAACAAATTAAAAAAGTGACTCGTAATTTAGCCTGAAGTCCAACTGACCGTAGTGCAATTCAAAACTAGGGCAACGTTAACAACCACGTACACAGTTCATTATCAATATTTAGTAAGTGGCCCAAATATTGAGAACAACAATGCTGTACTTGATCGTTATTTACGCCAAATGAATGCTTCGATAACATCGGCTTGACTTCCGTGAGGAATGGACAATATAAACGCTCAATTCTTTCAGTAAAATCAAGGAGTTTATTTTTCAATAGTTTACGCGGTTAAACTGGGTAGAAGGGAGAAAAATAATGTAAAAAGAAACTAGACGAGTGGAAGCAATTAGATATAGGGTTAGGCCTCATATTCTATGATGATTTCAGCGTAAAGGCTTACTTGAAATTTAATTTTGGGTAATGTTGGTTGGTACTTGATGTTCTATCTTTGGTCGGGCCCAGCGGAGTATTACTGTTGTTGGTTTTCTTTTGCTCTAGCATTTCAGTTGTTTTGTGCTGTCGAGTCCTCATCGTTGTTTCAGCTCTGTAATTTGTTGATTTTTTGTGTTCTCGGAGATGTAGCACTGAGGAAGCCTTCATGCGGACTGAACAAATTATGTGTCTAAACCGCGGCAGAAGTAAGGGCGAGGATTGTGGCCACGTAAAATCGATTTAAGACCCACAGTGAAACACTTTTCACTGACCGTTCCAAGGCAGTTCTTCTGTCATGGTTTATTATTGTTATAGTTCGTCTTTGAATGTGTGTGTCGCTTACATCTTTTTGTTTTGGATAGCCATTTGGCCACTTTGTGGGAAAGTAACTGCCCGTTTGGCTTTCTGCTAGTGATGTTTTTATTAGGGTCCAGTTATTTCGTGTTTGTGTTTCTTTCCCTTTGATGTCTCTGATAGGAGGGGTGGGATAATTGTATCGATTCCCGATCATTGCCTTCCTTTCTATTTTATTTAACCCTTTCTATGCTGAATAAATTTAGAATACCACGCCCACTTCTAATTTTCAGCCACAGATGACTCGATCAAAGTTGTTGATACAAAAACATACTTACTGAAAAAGGCCAAATGATCTGGTCTTACACTGTTTGCAAAGCAGGGTGTATCCGGGTTCAGCAGGACCAGGGCTAAAATCTCACTAGAATTTGTAATTGACTAAACTTGATTTTCACAAGATCATTTAATATACTGTCGCATAGTATTTAACAGAGCAATAAGGGTAGAAGTTGATAATTTGAGAGTTCAATTCAGAAATTCAGAAGAGAAGAATACGTACATATAACGACTATGAGAAAATCTAGAGGGTCGTATATAGCAGTATTACATACCAACAGTTTTGAGGGCATCTACAAAAGTTGTCCACTTTCCGAGCTCACCACTAGCAATAATATGATCTAGTAATAATCCGGCTGCTCGTTTTGGGGACTCCCTTTCTTTTGCTAGTATTTCCTCTTTGTTTTCTGAAAACAAAAGCAACCTTACTTTAGTATTAATTACCACATTACAAAAACAGTGTTTATATAGGTACAACTCTTACTGTTTAAATTGTTGGAAAGTAACAGATAGTAAATTCGTGACGTTTCTGCCATTCTTTCCAGAAAAAAGAAGTCTGACGTTAGAATACATAATTTGGAAAATACAATGCTCTATTACATTTTACTACATAAGGAGATTAGTTGAAAAATGTTTATGTCAATATTAGGTTTCAACACACTAAAGCAAATATTTAAGGTGTATTGATACACTCACTGTTGAGGCATTTATGTCAACATTGCTTTGCCTCGTTTCTAAAGAGGGGTCTACGAGGGCAAGTCAATAAGTAACCAGCCTATTCCATTTCCAATTGACCGAGACATCCAAGATTTTCATGCCTTGTTTCAATACATGTGTTAGGCCTGAGGGCAAAATTGCACCCTTATCGTGTCATTCACTCATAAGATATTGAATGTCAAACATGGCTAGCGATGCAAAAGTAATCTTTTCGTCAAAAGTTGAGTACCGTGCTGTAATTCGGCACTTGTATTTGAAAGGGAAAACAAGTCAGAAAATACATTGCGAGTTGACCAATGTTTATGGGTCTTCTGCACCATCGTAAGCACAAGTTAAATTCTGGGTTGGGAAATTCAACGCAGTAGAACGTCTTTAGAAGATGGAACTAGGTCTGGACGCCCATCAGATGCCACCGATGAAGAAATGTGTAACAAAGTACGGGATCTGGTGTACTCTGATAGGCGAATTAAGGTGGAAGAAATAGCGAATGCATTACACATTTCACATGGTAGCGTTTCAACAACTTTACATGATCGCTTGGGTATGCACAAGCTAACAGCCCGTTGGGTTCCAAAATCCCTTAGCGACGAGCAAATGGCAACCAGAGCATCAGTATACAGCGCATTGTTGAAGCGGTTTAGGTCAAAGAAAGATGATTTCCTTTCACGTCTGGTGACTGTAGATGAGACCTGGGTCCATTATTATGAGTCAGAGAATAAAGCTCAAAGTCGCCAGGGTGTAGGGCCGGGGTCTCCGAGGTCAAAGAAGTTCAAAACGCAACTCTCTGCTGGCAAGGTGATGGCAACTGTATTTTGGGATGCACAAGGCATTATTATGTTGGACTTTCTAGCAAAGAAAAGTACAATAACAGGTGCGTATTATGCAAATTTGCTCGACTAACTGAGAATTGTGATCCGTGAAAAACGCCGAGGTAAAGTTCTCCAAAGGGATTCTGCTCCAACAGGACAATGCGAGAGTCCACACTTGCAAAATTGCAATGGATGCTGTTGAGCGGAATAGGTACGAGCTAATACCGCACCCCGCCTATTCTCCGAACTTAGCTACTAGTGACTTTTTCCTATTCCCAAACTTGAAAAAGGATATCCGTGGACGTCATTTCCGGTCCAACGAAGAAGTCGTGGCGGCAGTTGAGGAGTGGGTCAGAGACAAGGACCCTGGCTTCTTCAGTTCTGGGCTGATGGCACTGGAACACCGTTGGTCCAAGTGCATCATTCTAGAGGGCAATTACATCGAAAAAGAAGAGATCGATCTAACTCAGAAATAAGTTAAGCTGTTTTTTTATTGACTCGCCCTCGTACTTTTAAAGGTAATAATAGACCCCCACGGGGAGCCATTTTTTCTCTTTAATGCTGACCCTTTTAAAACAGGTATAATGCGCAGGATATCAAACAGGAAGTTCAAAGGATTGTCATCCTTGTAAAAATCGGGCAAACTATACAATTATATACATTCACCTTAACAAAACATGTCTTTGAGCCTGTGCAAAATGCACTTTGGCAACAAAAAGATACAACGGAGCCAAGATGGCCCTGTATCGCACACCTGATTACGTCAAGTTTCGAGTCAATTGGCCTTTCAGTTCAAGAGAAGAGGTTTACCATAAATTTCGAGATGGTGGCCATCGGGGCCATCTTGGATTTGAACGTTTAAAGCATTTTTTTTATCTACAAGTCACCTTGATACTTTCAATGTAGTTTCGAGTCAAGTGGCCTTTCTGTTAAGGAGAAAAAATTCAACATTGCTGCCCAGGCGGTATTGGACTTCCGATTGGAATGACTGTAGCCATTTTTGATCTACATGGGGCCCCGGTACTTCCTACCAACTTTCGAATCAACTGGCTGTTTTGGTTAAGAAGATTTTTGAAATAGAATTTCAAGACTGAAGCCGTGGCATCCATCTTGGATTTCCGATCGAAACATTTTACATATTTTTATGTACAAAAAAAGGTAAGAGAAAAGTCCAGGGAGTGCCACAATCACAAACCGCAGCCCTCCCCAGACCCCAAGAGGAAGAGAAAACCGACGAATCCAAACAAGCACAAATCGAACAAACGTACGAAAAGCACTAAGATTAGCTCTCTCTTCCTCAAGCGAGGTAATCGCAATACTAAACGGACTGAACAAGTCACCCTGATACTTCCTACCAAGCTTACAGTCAATTAGCCTTTCGGTTCAGGAGAAACAGTTCAAAATAGATTTTCAACATGGTGGCTATGGCGACCATTCTGGGTTTCTGATCGGAACGATTTTTGGCTATTTCTGATATACAAGTGACCCCGATACTTCCTATCAAGTTTCTAGTCAGTTTGTCTTCCCGTTCAGCAGAAGAAGTTCGAAATTTATTTTTAAGAAGGCGACTGTGACATCCATCTTGGATTTCCTATCAGAACAATCGGGTCAGTTGGCATTTCGGTTCAGGAGAAGAATTTCAAAATAGATTTTCAAGATGGCTGCCGTGGAGGCCGTCTTAGAATTCCAATCGGACCAATTTTAGTTATTCTTTATTTAAAAATTGCCCCGATACTTCCTTACAAGTTTTGAGACGATTTGCTTTTCTGTTCATGAGAAGAAATTCAAAATAATCTTTCAGGTTGGCTGCTGTGGTGGCTATCTTAGATTTCCGATCAGAACGATTTTAGCTGTTTATGATATGAAAGGCATCCTGATACTTCAGTTGACAATTCGGTTCAGGAGAAGAAGCTAAAAATAGATTTTTAAGACTGCCACCATGCGGTAATCTTGGGTTTTCAATCTAAACGATTTAGCCATTTTTGATACACAAGTCGCCTCAATACTTCCTACTAAGTTTCGAGTCAATTGGCTTTTCGGTCCAGGAGAAGAAGCTCGAAATAATTTATAGTTTTAGCTCTGGCGACCATCTTGTTCATCGGAGCGAAACCGTCTTAGCTATTGTAGTAGAGCGTTACCTAGGCAACATTCTTGTGAAGCTTGGTTAAAATCTGCTCATGGGTGTAGGAGCAGTAGTCATTTAAAGCAAATTGTTAACACCGCAGGACGCACAACGGACATTGG
This sequence comes from Anodontia alba, assembly GCA_964016985.1. NCBI lineage: Eukaryota > Metazoa > Mollusca > Bivalvia > Lucinida > Lucinidae > Anodontia > Anodontia alba. The sequence continues at coordinate 36,220,151 of OZ024836.1, read as the reverse complement.
CCGATCAAAATAGCTCATCTTGAGCACTTCGTGCTCAGGTGAACTAACAATAATACTATATTCGTAAACACATTTTAATAATATTGTAGTCCAAAAATAGTTTAGAAGAAATGCGAACACAGCGTACGAAGTTCAGATAACTTCTACTCTAAATTTGGTCTGAAATAGAGTGCCTTATTTTCAAACAATACATATCCGTACCTTTCCGCTTAACATCAAAACTCCAAATTTTTGTAGATTGCTTATAAAATGCTTGCTGTAAAAATGTTCTCTCATAGCTACTGAAGAAAATACTACATTCCATTTTCTTATACTTCACATTTATTGCACAAGACAGTTGTAAATAAAACGAAAACCTCGTCTTACAAAATGGCTGAAAACAGAGGACAGCGTATTTATCTTTAGCATTCGGACACATTAACCCTTTAACTGACTCGTTTTAAAATTCGGACACGTCTACTTTACGTCCTAATGATATGCATAGAACGTTGGCTGAGTGGCAAACAGAGCAGAACCTAATATGCGACGACTGAACTGGATTTGCATTGTTTGTTCTGGCCCATTACTCGGAATACTTAAAGCAAATATGATACACTGAAATGCCTGCCAAGTTTTAGGAACTTACTGCAAAAATGCTATTACTCCGGACAATTGAATGTCTGAAGGACAAAACAGAATCTGTCATTTCATCATAACATTTAGCATCGTGTAGTCAAATGGACTTGTTTTAAATTAAGAATAAGTATGATAAGAAGTAAAGGTGGTCGAATATTAAGGGTACATTACGAAAACAAGCCTATTCAAATATACTGAAAATTTTACTACCAAAAGATGAAAATTTTCAGATAAAATTTTGATATTTTTCATATTTCTGCTCAAAACATAGATTGTGGGTACTCGTTAGAACCGCCCAGGCGGTTCTAACGAGTACCAACAATCTGTGTTTCTGAGCAGAAATAACAAAAACATAATGCATTCTCCTGTAAACCCCAGTTTTACCATATAAAAGTAGGTTTCAAGAGGGTCAAAATTATATAGGTATATTGTCGTGATAAATGTCATTAACGATTGACTTACCAAGAAAGTGTAAATAAGGCAATAGTTCAGAGACCCTCACAGAATCTTCTATAAGTGGTCGGAAAGCTTCAACCATTCGTGGAACATTAGCTTCAGAACCAGCCTCTAGAGTCTCTGAATGTTTCTTTATTTTTTGGCCGTTTGACTGCATTTTGATGGGAGACGTCGAATTATACATGACATTATCATCGAACAAATATAAGCTTGAAAGTTGTCTGTCTCTGTAGCTTTCCGAAGAGTCGAATAAATTGGGGTTTGGGCGTCTAGATAGTGTACATGCTGGACATACTTGGAAAGAAACCTCAACCTGTAAGAAAATTAAAGGACTTAATTTACTTTGTGATTCTGACAAATAATGCTAAAATGTGTTTTAGACTTACAAATGAATTAAAGTTTTGTTTTCTTTTATCACATACAAATTAGTTAAAATTATTTATACACTTATGTTTAACGAAATAACTATGGTTTTGAGTAAAGACAATAGACTAGAGAACTGTAATCTACGGAAACCGGGGAAGGGACATGCTGGGGTTTTTTTTAAGTTGTCCAAACAAAATAATATTTTCTTCCGACTACTTAATAATTTGTTTGCACATGATAATATCTTGTTCAGACAACTTAATATCATGTTTGCACAACTTAATATCTTGTTCGGACAATTGTATATCTTGTTCGGACAACTTAGATTGCAATCGATTCGCTGCATTGCAATAAATATGAATCAGCTAATCAGCATGTTCAATTAAGTTATGAAACAACATAATAATTTGAGCAAAGATTACGAAGTTGTGCGGACCAAGATAATTAATTAAGATTTAAGTTGTCCGAACAAGATATGATATTATCCGAATAAGCTATTAAGTTGTACGAACAAGATATAAAGTTTATGGAATAAGACATTAATTTGTTTGAACAAGATATTATCTTGTCCAAACAAGATATAATCTTGTCTTAACAAAACATTAAATTGTCCGAACAAGTTATTATCTAGTAATAAAACTAGTATGTCCTTTCCGGTAATCTGAGTTTTGTTATTATAATTGTATTTTGGGATTTCATTTTAGGTTTTTATTTTCCTTCTTCTTCTTCTTTTTTTTTTTTTTTTTTTTTTGTTTTTTGTTTTGTTTTTTTCCTTTTTGTTTGGGGTGGGAGGAGGGGATGGGGGGAGCTTACTGATTCTTTCTATTTCCATTTATTTTTTCAGAAAACTTACGTTGTGCTTCTCAATGAGGCGATTCTAATAACTACCTGCAACGTGAAATTTGGCGAACAACAGCACATAAGCTCATCTGTACTATAAAAATCACTGTTGTGGACCTATTGATTGGGCCGCGCCATGCAAAACGTGTCTTCGGGCATATGCGGACAGCGCATGCTGATCAGGGCCATCACTGTCCACTTACAGAGGCATTGGCTACGACAGATTGTATGAATGGAGAGCAAAGGCCCGGATGATATTTTGCGCATGCGCACCCTGATGTGAATCCGCACTTTGCGCATACTGGAAGATACTTTTTCGCTTGGCGCGGCCCTTAAGGTATTTTGAAAGGGATTAGATATATATTTTTCCTAGACTGTATTTGGACAGAGGCGATTCATTTTTTTTTTCTATATAAAATTAGCTTATCTGGCGCTATGGCTAAGAAAGGTATATTTTACATAGATGTGTTAACCTACTGTTATAATAAATGTGACTTATCAGGAAACGTACACTGTCTGCAGGTAAGGTGTCATACAAATCATCGTTATCTCTGTCTTCTATATTTTCCTCCTCTGCCGAACGTTTTCTTTCTTCTTTGTTTCCATTAAGGTTGTAAGGCTGTAATGTTAAAGATAACTCATTTATCTTGTCGTAGAACACAAAATACATGCATCAGTCATAACGTAAAGAAATATTATTTCGTACATGTGCGCCCAGTGAAGACTAAGAACAGCCTGCGCATACAGACTTTTCGCTGTTTGCCAGAAGAAACCATCGATCCATGGCTATCCGGAGAGCGCCTAGCGATTCTGATCAGACTGTGCGGAGCTGAGTCTTTGCTGGCAGACTTGTCCGATGGTACGTACTTTTCTGTTTTGACGTTACGGCTCAAATACAGTCGAACCTCGATAGCTCGAACACCGATGGCTCGTTTACCATGGCTAATTCGAACTCGTTTTTGAGTCCCTACGAAGTTCTTCCGATAGCTCAAGAAAACAAATATTTAGGGAAATTTTCTTATTTTAACGTGAAATTGTATGTTGTGTGTACTCATTAGAATTGCCTCATCGAGGTGATTCTAATGAGTACACTCAACATACAATTATTGTGTAGAAAATCGAAAAAAATCCCTAAATTATCGCCATTTGCTTCCTGACTTGGCACCATAATTAACCCTCAGTGGCTCGAACCACCCATGTCTCGAACAATTTTCTATGGTCCCAAAGATGTTCGAGCCATCGACATTCGACTGTATGTATGTATAACAGTCTAATAAACATCTAAAAGGTTGCCTTTGGAAACAAAGAACTCATTACAGACAGAAAATGGGAGTCTCTGTTTTATTGAGACTCTTCATAAGCAGTAATGAAGTTTGCAACACTGCTTACGCCCATTACCGTATGCTTGAGCAGAACTCCATTTTCAAAGATACAACAGTGAGCCAAATGATCACAAAGGAATTGAAAATATAATCTGCAGTATGATGAAGTACGGGATTACGATCTACGGCCGCAACACGGCACAAACACCAGCTGCATTGAGGAAAAATCAGTGCTTAAAACCGGGGGTGGGGGTGGTGGTGGTGCGGGGAGGGCAAACTTGATATACTATTTGAAGGTATAATTTGTTCCTCCCGGGAGCAAATTCTAACCAAAAAATCAATGAGGTTAAAACCGCCCCGGTCAATACTCCCTAAAGTGGTCAATACTGGTCGATTAAAATTTTAAGTGGTCAACTGATTTTTTTTTTTCAGTGGTAAATTGGTCCAATATTTGGTCTAATGGGGACCAAGGGTTTGTTTGTTTGTTTGTGTTGAGGTTTTATGGCTCAGTCAACCCAATGGGGTCATGTCGAGCGCGGTCTGTTTACCTAACCACACATTTACAGGGCATGCTTTGTCCTCTAAGCGGTTAATCAGTATTGTACAGATTCTTACGCTAGAAACTTACAACTGTCCTACTTGAATCAGCGGAAGGGAGGGAATGACCGTAGAAAATATTTCATATCAATCACCACGAAAGAATGTTGCCGATCCGGCGGGAGTCGAACTTGCAACCTCTTGATCACCAGTCGGACACGCATCCAAGTGAGCCACCGAGGCCGGCACAGGCCGAGGGTAGTATAAAAGTGCCATATAGGGTCTTTCGACTTCATTTTTGGTAATATAATGAAACCTAAAGTAATGAATTTTGTATGGTTTTGTATGATTTAAGGTCTCTTTATTATTTGTCATGCAGTTGTATCACAGCAAACACATTTATTTTAAAATGAACCAATACTACCTAATAATAAACTGTTTTAGGGTCCAATAAACAGTGAGTACTATACGGGCAACCTATGACCAAACATATTTCAATCGACCAGTAATGAACCTTAAATGTTTTGTTAAGGTCTCCCAATCCTTTTATAAAATTTAAGCGCTGCAAACATACTTTAAAACTAATACGATCTGATTAGTGACAAATTTTATAAGGTTTAGCAAACAGGGGCTGCCATAAGTGCAATGACCATGATCTTACCATTCATAGTCCAACAGACTAGTTATGACCGGTTAAAACCAGTACTGACTACCGATCTGTTCAATACTCAAAGTAACCGATCGATTGCCAACCTAGTAGTAGACCTTTCTCGGGAAGGTAATCAGTGTGTAGGAAAGTAAACAGGCAGTTACAAAAGTTGGCTCTATTGTGAAAAATGTTAGCTAAATCTTCAATTGTATCTAATCACCTTAAGAAAACAATCCAGATGTAAACGGTGTAGACAGTTTTGTTAAGGCGTACCTACTGAATGATACTGAACAAAAATGTTTAAATTTTTATATAGTATACCTGGTGGTCAAATGGACGTGTTGCAAGACTGAAACCACAAGTAGGATCACGGTGGGTCCGAACAAAGAAAGTTACAAATGTAGGTTTGTTTGGAATCTTTGAATGACTAAAATTTTAATTCAGAAAGAGATACTTAGCGGAATAATGAGAGGAAAACGTTGAGTTTTCTTGACAAGAGGCATGAATATTGTTTACAGCTATTATATAATCCTATAACCTTACATGACTTTGAATACATATACGTGACTTCTTAGAAGCATGTTATTATTTCTGCTGTAAGAAGCAGCAGAAGAATTTGAGAACAATAATCGTGGCAATGAGTTGAAGTGTCAAAGGGCCGACTTTACAAAAAAAAAAAAAAAAAAAAAAAAAAAAAACACAACACGCCTTCATAACAAGTTTTACATCTTTGATATTGCTGGTCTTTTATATAGATGCACTACTTAAATACGTGAAATCTTACTTTTTTAAATTTCTTCCCTATAGCATGAATTACTTTGCCTTATTTTTTGATAATTACTCATTTCAAAGCAAAACTATGTTATAGATCTCATATCTATCTATATCTTTTATATCAGGTGAAGTTTCTATGTGGAAGTCTTTTACAAGCCGTTTGCTTGTTCTCTGCCTGACTGATTACTTAAATCTGTGCGTAAACATAAACGTTGATGTCAGTCATGATATCACAGTAATGTTGATATTTGGCATGTTAATTGCAAAAATTTATAATTGTCAGCGAATGAATGGATTTAATTGCAGTATTACATGTATATTTGCAAATGCTTTGTCCTGATATACTTCGCATGAAATGGAAATAGTTTTAACTTTAACTTTCTTCAAGGTGACAGGGTAAAAGATGTTTTTTAAACAAAAGGTAAAAGAAAAGTCCAGGGAGTGCCACAATCACAAGCCGCAGCCCTTTCCATCCACTAAGAGAAAGAGAAAACAAATTAGTATCAGGAGGAAGAGGAATACGACATACATATGTTCTAACACGTTTAATCCAGTGTAAATTTCACTTTGCTTTGCTAAAAACGGAGCCAGTGGTTTTTACCTTGAAATTTGACTGTCTAAACACGTTTTCAGTTTCGTCTTATTTGATTGTCATGACTTCCCTCAAAAGAAAGAATGCATCAGCCCACTTACAGTCATTTAGAAAATCTAGTATTTGTAAAAACATATTTTATACCTTAGTCATCATCTACCCACTCATCAAATTCCGCCTTTGCAACATATATGCATCTAGACTTTTGAACTGCATACAATACTAAATACCTTGGAGTATTTCTCCTCGACAAATAATAGAATGAAATGAAAACCACGGCCAATGCAAAATGCCAAACAGATAAGTCATTTCAAAGTTACTTTTACTAGATTCACTGGAGCTTTATAATGTATACAAAAAAATACCACCGCCTAATATGGCACCTTGTCAAACACCGAAACTTTCACCAATGCATTCCTAGTTATCAACCCAGTCACTATGGATGACTATGCTTTACTCTTTAACTGCACGACGGCGGTTCGAGCCTCAGACTCAATGACAGCCTTTTCGTGAATCTTGAACAAGGGGGTTGGGGATTGATGATATGTCTTTGGCTTGATCCGCCATGGTTCAACTAGCGGTTTTCGTTAACTCTGGCTCGCAGTGGGTGTAGAATTAGCCAAGAGTACTTGCCTCTGTTTTCTTTGTTTATGATAGTGATTTATTCGATTTTTATGTTTTCGCTATGATGGATCAATTGAATTGGTAGCCATTATACAACCGAATTTTTATGTATTTCTGTATTAAGAGTAGCATTGGGACCCACGGTGAAGTTAGTCGACTGTTAAGAAAAGTGCTTTAAACCTCCCAGTAGTTTATACTAAGGCGGTGGTCCAGTCGTTGCTCTTACTCTGTGTAACTTTGTAATTTATTCTACGAGGCGATTTATACTAAGGCTTGCCTTGTGTTGCATCATTGTGTTTTTTCAGTCTTTTTAGAATTGTGATTACCTTTCTTGGGGAAGACAGAGCTGGACTGTGCTTCTCGTGCATTTGTTTGTTTTCAGCGTGTTGGTTTGTGTCTCTTACCTCTTTCTCTTGGTATCAGGGAGTAACTGCGACTTGTGATTGTGACACAACTTGGACGTTTCTTTTTACCTTTTCGTGTTTTTTTTTTTTTTTTTTTTTTTTGGGTAAATATATATTGCACATTTAATTAATGTAGCGGCGTTCAAATTATAATTATTAAACAACTCCGGTACAAGCAATGATTCTTAACGAACCTTAAGAAAACCTGATTCATGTTGGTGTATTAAATGGTTATCAGATGACAGATATTCTGAGTATACCCTGGTCTGATTAAGGTAAGAAATGACCAAGGCCAACATTCTTAGTTGAACTGACAACCCAAGGGAGTCATCAAGGGCTGTCTGTTTTATCTTGCTAAAGATATCAGCATTTATTTCCGAGCCTGTCAGGATCTTTTTTTTTTCAGTCTACTTTGTGTTTTTGATGAAGCGCCATTTACGCTGCAATTGTATGCAATTGTAATGTTCTCAGTGTTGTGATGATTGGTGGTCTAAAGGCATTGCAAAATGGACATACTTTTTAATAAAGTCCTCAGGAAATGAAATCAAACTAATTGGCATCATATTGCTGAATGATTATCATGGTTTTATTTGTCCTTATGCCTTACCTGCTTCGATCGATTTGTAGATGACACAGTGCATTCTAACTAGTATTGCTAAGTAAGTCAGACCTTTATTTTCTGAATCCTTTGCAATGTAACCACCTGAACGTTAACTCCAAACCATTCAGTTATTTGTTATCTTCACTATATTTGTTACTCTCTTTTATCCTCTCAGTATTTGTTACAAACCGTGTCTTTATGATATTACTATATTTATTATTATTATTATTATTATTATTATACATCAACCAAGAAAGGCTCTGGTTCTAATAGCTGTATGCTAATTCAGCAGCTTTTACCAAAGGTTTTTAATGAACAGAATTGAAACGCCGCTACATTAACCAAATACAGTCTATATTTAAGATTTTGGTGTTCGACAAGGTGCCATATTAGGCAGTAGTAATTTGGTATACATCAGAAAGCTCCAGTGAATCTAGTAAAAGTAACTTCGAAATGGCTTATTTTTTTGCATTTTGCATTGACCATTGTTTTCATTTTATTCTACTATTAGTCAATGAGGGAAGTCAAGAAAATCAGATGAAAACTGATAACGTGTTTATGATAGTTTTAAGTTCCAATTCAAAACCAATGGCTCCGTTGTTGGCTAAGCAAAGTGAAATTAATAATAGATTAAATGTGTTAGAACATATGCATATCAAATATAATATAATTTCAACAATCTTTTGTGACCTTGAAGCAAGTCAATGTTAAAACTACTTCCATTGCATGGGAAGTATAAAAGAACAAAGCATTTGAAAATATAGTACAGCAATTAAATCCATTCATGCCATTAACAAGTGTTAATTGCAATTAACATGGCAAACATCAACGTTACTGTGACGCCATGATTGACATCTACATATATGTTGACTCAAAAAGATTTAAGTGATAAGTCAGGTGGAGAACATCTAAACGGTTTGTAAATGTGTTAGAACATATGCATATCAAATATAATGCTTATACTTTTCATATCAGTACTCAATGGTCAATGCTCTGATTTCAACAATCTTTTGTGACCTTGAAGCAAGTCAAGGTTAAAACTACTTCCATTGCATGGGAAGTATAACAGAACAAAGCATTTGAAAATATAGTACAGCAATTAAATCCATTCATGCCATTGACAATTGTTAATTGCAATCAACATGGCAAACATCAACGTTACTGTGACGCCATGATTGACATCTACATATATGCTGACTCAAAAAGATTTAAGTGGTAAGTCAGGCGGAGAACATCTAAACGGCTTGAAAAAGACTTCCATATAGAAAATTCACCTCATATAGAAGATATACGTAAATATGAGATCCATAACATGTTTTTGCTTCAAAATACGTTATTTAAAAAGTAAAATTTTACGTATTATAGTAATGCATCTATATTAATGACCAACCACATCAAAGATGTAAAACTGGTAATAAAAGCATGCTGTGGTTTTTTGTAAGGTCGGCCCTCTGAAAATTCGAGAGAACTCACTGCCAAGATTATCGTTCTCTACCTCTTCAACACTGCTGCTAACAGCAGAAATAATAACAGACATTAAAGAAGCTACATACGTGTATTCAATGTCATATAAGGTTATAGAATTATATAATAGCTGTAAAGCTGTATTTGCATTTGTTTATCACCAGTTGGGCGTGGGGGAAGTTACCCCACCCAACTTAATTTGAATATATATTCCAAACTATTGCTCCATTATATTGAATAGTTTGCATACATAAAGCTAATATATAAGGAATTATTTGAGAGGATTAAAAAAATCGGCTTGAGACCAAAAACAGGTCTTATTGACACCGCCCCTTTGTTTATAAGGCTCTGGGGACTGGGCATTGAACCTTTACCACTCTGAGGGCGAATTATGCAGCCAACAAATCAATAATATTTATCTTCTTCTTCCTAGAAAACTGGCCCTGACCTTACACAGGAGACACTTTGCGTAAAATGGTAAAGCCTATTTTCTGGAAAAAAGAAGAAAACTATTGCAGACAGTTGTAAGCTGGAATTATTACCCAGAGCCCAGTTGTTCAAAACTAACGATGTCGTTAGTTAACGATTCGTTAAAATTTACATCGAGTGATACGCAAATATGCTGAAATTATTTGCTGAAAAAAAGTGAGTAGCTTTTGCAGTGCAAAAGCTACTCACATTTTTTCAGCAAAAAAATATCAGAATATTGTATATTAAATCCGCTAAAACAGTTAACGAAATGACCCTTAACGAGCTCGTTATGCTAACGACGCTTTGAACAACTGGGCCCAGCATGCTAAGCTACATTAATAAGAATTATAATAATTATAAAAATAATAATAATAATGGTAATAATAACATTACGAAAACAGGCCTATTCAAATATATTGAAAATTTTACAATATTACGAAAACAGACAAATTCAAATATATTGAAAATTTTACAACCAGAAAAGGAAAATTTTCAGATAAACAAATTCTGATATTTTTCATATTTCTGCTCAAAACATAGATTGTGGATACTCGTTAGAACCGCCTCGACGAGGCAGTTCGAACGAGTACCCACAATCTATATTTTTTAGCAAAATAAGAAAAATAATGTATACCACTGTAAACCCCAGTTTTACTGTATAAAAGTGGGATTTAAGGGGGTCAAAATTATATAGGCGTGTTTTCGTGATGATGATGATGATAATAATAATAATAATAATTAAATATTTATTATTATTATTATTATTATTATTATTATTATTATTATTATTATCTTACATTATTATCAACATTGTCAAAATAGACTTCGTCGTCCAAATCTTGATAGTCACTGTCCTCCTCCAAATCAAACTCAATACGGTCCTCTTCATCATCGTCAAAGTCGTTACTGCCGGCATCGTCGTCACCGCTAACATTATCATTAGGGCTAGGCCTAACAAGGGAACATCTGGTAATATATTTGTTTAGTGAACCATTTCTGAGTGTTGTAATTCGTTTAATCTAAATAAAAGCAAAAAACATCATTTCAAAATTAACCTTCACCGCTCTATTATATATGAGCTAATTCAGCAGACGATAATTTAATGGCTTTCTTTTTATTTTTCCCAGGAAACAGGTTTTGAAATTTGATTCAAATTTCTTCATTGGAGACAATTTGCATGAAATGTCAAAATCTGCTTTCTGAGGAAATTTAATAAAAAAATATTTCATCACGTCGTCTGATAAAAAAATAAACAGAGAGCTCTGCGTTAAATGCATATTAATTTAAGGATAAAACAAAGTAACTGTAATTTTTTAAACTTTACCACTCTCTGGGCCAATTCAGCAGACGACAAACCGATGATATTTTCTTACTTTTTCATGAAAATAGGATTTATCATTTATGCAGATTAGACAATTTGCATTAAATGTCTAGTCCTATTTTCTAGGAAAAATAAAAAAAAAATCAGAATGTCTGCTAAAATTTTTATCCATCATGCTAAGCGTTAGTACAGTTTTATGTAGACGGGAAGAGCTGGATAGACAGAATTCTGCAACATTACGAAAACATGCCTATTCAAATATACTGAAATTTTTACCACCAAAAAAATGAAAGTTTTCAGATAAAAAAAAATCTGATATTTTTCATATTTCTGCTCAAAACATGGATTGTTGGTACTCGTTAGAACCGCCTCGATGAGGCGGTTCTAACGAGTACCCACAAATCTATGTTTTTGAACAGAAATAAGAAATATAATGTATACCCCTGTAAACCCCAGTTTTACTATATAAAAGTGGGGTTTAAGGGGGTCAAATTTATATAGGCATGTTTTCATGATGAACAGTGTAGATCAGGTTCAGACCCACAAAACGCTTAACAAGTTGAGTACAACTTTCCGCAGATGACATTTTGAAATATTTTTCTCTTTTTTTTCCGAGCAAATAGGATTTGACATTTCATGCAAATTGTCACCTCAGGAAAAATGTCATGTTTCCTGTGGAGAAATGCCACATACTATTTTCTGGAAAAAGTTAGAAAATTATCATCAATAAGTCATCTGCTAAATTTGCCAAAAGGGTGGTAAAGGTTAATTTTGACTGAAATTATTCTTTTGTAATAAGTTAAAATCATCTTAACTCCGCCCTAGCACTGTGTGTGTGTGTGTGTGTGTGTGTGTGTGTGTGTGTGTGTGTGTGTGTGTGTGTGTGTACATTTTTGGTACTTTCACTAAACTGATTCGGACTATACTTGTCATACCCGGACTAAACTCGTGATTTGTATCCGGGTAAAGAAACAAACGTCAATATCTAAACCCAAAAATAGTAGTACATTAACTTTATCCCTGCAGGTAAATTTAGCAGACGATAAACTGATTTTGTTTGTATTAAGGTTAAAATTTTGTAACTTTATAAAGAACAAACTTTCATGTAATGTCAAACACTACTTTCTATAAAAAAGAAATATGGAAATCAATCTAAAATGTCGACTGCTAATATTTAAACCAATACGTTAAGTATCAAGTTTGTTCAAAGAAGGATAGGTTACCTGTTTTTGATAGTAATACCTCAAAACTTGTAAATAGTATCTGACATCCCTGGGCTAGTTTAGCAGACGACAAATATATTTATATATATATCTATATATATATTTTTTTTTTCTCAGACAACAGGATTTCCATTGGAGACAATTTGCATACAATGTCAAAACCTGTTTTCTGAGGAAAATAAGAAAAAGTATTTCAGTATGTCGTCTGCTGAAAAGTGCACCCAGCATGAAAGCGTTAAGTGTGGCTGTGTCATACATGTATTCTAGATTTATGACTCATAGTAACCTGTATGACTGCCATATGTTTTTAATTTATTTTTAATAGTAATAATAAAACCAGGTAAAAATTTCAGCAGACAACATTTGTTTTGTTTTTTTCTTATTTTCCCAGAAACTAGACAAATTGTCCTCAAAGCCTGTTTCCTGGGAAAAATAAGAAAATATCATCTATTTGTCAGTTGCATTTACCCGTAGAGTGATAAATGTTAAGGATGGCTGTTTCAGCCCAGAGAATTATGACTCATATTTTGTATCATATGTTTTGGTTTATATGTTTGAACAATAAAAAATGTCTCTCAAACAGCTCAAATACTGCGTTGGAACATATGAAAACAGCTCAATTATATAATGTTATTAAATGGATTTTTCATATTGGTTCTGTTACAGGTCCGAGGCCAGTTGTATTGGCCTGAGGATTGCTTTATTGGCCCGAGGCTTCGCCTTAGGCCAATACAGCCATCTGAAGGCCAATACGACTGGCCGAGGACCTGTGACAGGGACAATGTGAAAACATCCATTTAATTACATTTTAATTAATCATTTTTTTTTTTTTTTTTTTTTTGTTTTAAACTCCATTGTGTTGAAAGTCTCATCAACGGGTTAATACCGTAAAATATTGGCCCGGTTAATAACGTCAAATATTGCAAATATTTGCCCTCCTAAACCCCTCGGATTTTATCCCCTAAATCCTTGTTACTTTCAGTATTAGCCCTCTTATAAAGCCTAGGCCAAAACCGTATTGAAATCATGCCAAACATTGCATTGGTATGATGCAGAATGTTTGGCACATATTAGAACAATAATTACTTAGTTGATTGATAAAGATTATTTTTACAGTTACATATTCTGATGCTTGGTGTCACGTCGAGTGTGTGATTAGGGTGGATGTTCGCAAAAAACCACCATCACATGAGACGTTTGGATCAACTATGATCCGGTAATCTCGGAAAATACAGAGTCAGGTCCTACTTCTGTAATATGTTAGATTATATACTTGAAAATGAACCAAAAAAAGCGCCATTCATAATACCAGCAGATATTCACGTTTTTAACTGAGAAAATTAGGCTTGACATTTCATGTAAATTGTCTTCATATTTCTTTCGTCGAGAAAATAAGGCTAGAAATGTCATGTGAATCGTGCAGATGACTCACAGAAAATGTCAAATCTTATTTTCTCAGGAAAAAAATAATAACAGACTGTTGCACTGTAAAAAAAAAATCCTGCAGATGGTATGCATTATGAAAACACGCCTATTCAAATGTATTGAAAGTTTTACCACCAAAAAAAATGAAAATTTTAAGATAAAAATTCTGATATTTCTGCTCAAAACATAGATTGTGGGTACTCGTTAGGACCGCCTCGGTGAGGCGGTTCTAACGAGTACCCACAATCTATGTTTTTGAGCAGAAAAAAGAAGACTAACGTATACCTCTGTAAACCACAGTTTTACTATATAAAAGTGGGGTTTATATATCTCAAAGTACTAAGGGGCCCGTAGAACTTTTGTAGGATTACCTCGTAGGATGGAGTAAGCACGTGTAAGCTTAATGTACGTAAGTTCACATCCCTACTATGTCCTATACGTTACCTTCCTTGCCCTACACTGCCCTACCGTACGTAATTATTACTGTAAATAGTCTACAGGTGCCCGTATTAACGGTACATGTACTGGCAGCCAGTTGCCAGTATTTACCGTAAAATTTACGGCATCTTTTTATAGTGTGTCTGCTATAATCTTTAATGGCGCTTTATTGGTAGCTTGGCTCAGCTGAAGACGCGGATTCTGTACACGCACATCAATTAGATAAATGTAAAAAAAGGAATTATTTGAAAGAGGTTTCATCAATAGATTTTTTATAATTGTACGTATCAATTAGATAAAAACCTAAGGTCTGCATCAGGGTCTTTTCTGTAGCATCTTATAATGCTGCAAGCGGACCCGGCATAATCTCCTTACCAATAAGTAAATGCAAGTCGCGCCTTGAGAAAATGGGTCGCCGGGGTTATACGAGCAGTCAATTTCTAGATCAGCCAACTAAGATTTACTACTGTAACCATTGATTCTTTAAGCGGAAAACGACTCAAATGAACTTACAAAGGCTATAATTACGAAACACACCCTTCTCAAGGCACCGAAAGAATAAAAGAGGAAGAACATATATAAAACAACAACAACAAAAAAAAAAAAAAAAAAAAAAAAAAACAGGACAGCACAAGTACTATAACCGAAGTACAACCAAAGAAGAATTTCAGATTTCATGTAGACCCGCTTTGAAACGGTCAGAGAAATTTTACTGATCATAAGTGGCTTAAACTTGTATTATTTGACCGAAATCGTGCCTTAATTCCAATGCTACTATCAATTACAAATAAGCCAGTGCATGACAATACTTACCAAAATGGCATGTGCGCTCAGCGAACACTCAGATCAGCCTGGGCATCCGCCCAGTCTGATTAGTCTTCGCTGTCCGCATGAAGAAAGCTTGCACAGCGATGACTCTGATCAGACTGGGAAACAGAAAAAAAAGAAAAAAAAATCATTGAAAACAAAGTACGCACGAAAGTTCGAAAATCGGGGACTCGGTTTTATTAGGTCTCTTCATATACAGCAATGTAATTTGTGAGGCTGCATACGCTGCCTAGCACCGGTTTAAGCGGTATTCGATTTTCAAAGTAACCAGAATGGGCTTAATGATCCCAAAAGAAATCAAAAATACGGTTGACCTTCGTTATCTCGACATCGCTTATCTCGAATAACCGCTTATCTCGAAGTGAAAATTCTAGTCCCTGTTTAAACATGAAAATCAAACAACAGGTAATGAAATATTGTGGAAAAGAGGAGAAATTTCTCTTACGACCAATTTCTCCTCTTTGCCAGAGTATTTTCAATATACATGTGTACTCTAACTTCAGGAGTCATATTACAGATTCATTTGTGAAATGTGGATTTATTTTCTCCCTAATTCTGCAAATCTGATATGTCGAGGTACGGATACCCGAAGTATTTCAGACAGTCCCTTGGACTTTGAGATAACGACAGTCGACTGTATAGTCACAAGCATTATGATGAAACAAAATTAAAACCATCAAATGCGGTCAGGCCCCGATGTTATAAAATTTGTCCTGCTTATATATCTCAAAGTACTAAGTTACAATTGCAACTTTTTCTTGCTAAGCATAGCTAAACATCAAAATGTCTCTGCCAATAAATATAAGGAGAGGGCAAAGATGGCCCTGTATTGCTCACCTGACTACCAGACAAGTTTGAGTCAGTTGGCCTTTCGGTTCAAGAGAAGAAGTTTAATATTGATTTTCAAGACGGAGGCCATCTTAGATTTCCAATCAGAACGTATTTAGCTACTGCTGATCTACAAGTCACCTCGATACGTCCAATGAACTTGGAGTCAATTTCTCTTTTGGTTCAGGAAGTTCAAAATAGATTTTCTAGGGCGACCATCTTGGATTTCCGATCAGAATGATTTTAGCAATTTCTGAGCTACAAGTCATCCCGATACTTACTATCAAATTTCGAGTCAATGGGCCTTTCCTTTCAGGAGAAGAAGTTCAAAATAGATTTTCAAGATGACAACTATTGAAACATCTGAGCAAAAGTAAGCGCTGATGGTTCACTTGAGTTAGAGGAACCGTACGCGGACCGAACTTATATCTGTAATTAAGAGTAGCATTCTTATCTATAATTCAGAGCAGCATTCTAATTCAGGAGCGGTCAAAGCACATTTTCGAAGAAACAAATCACTTGAGTGCGTTTATTTTTTAAAAGAACATGTTTAATGTTGTTTTTACAGAAAGATGTAATACTATTTACATACCTTATATTTCCCTTTGTCACCCTTAGAGAAGTATTTTGTCTTTGAAAATCGTACCCCCATAGTGAAGTCTATACATTCGCTCGTTCAAATTATGTTAAACTTTTGATGATTTTCTATTGATTCTTTTTCGTTAAATGTTTAAGAGGGAAAGCCCCATAAAGTGTGGTAAAACCCACGTTGCAATTTTATAGAGCAGTTCACAAGTTTGTGATAAGGTAATGTATACATACTTGTCTTAAAAGATATACTATTACCAAACAACTATGAAGATACTAAGTTAGGCCCACTTGTGTTTTTACGACTTAACCCTTGTCCTGCTGAATAAATTAAGATGCCGTGCCTTTTTCAAATTTTCAGCCAATCAGATTACTTGATCCAGCTTATTGATACGTATAAATCCACATACTAAATGGCAAACAGTGCAGATCCAGATCAGTTGGCTTCTTAGAAGCCAACTGTTCTGGATCTGCACTGTTTGCAAAGGAAGTTTATATCCGGGTTCAGCATGACAAGGGTTAATTATTGTTTTGTATCGATGGCATTGTAATAATGGCATTAATAGCAATGATCACTATTGCTGTTATCGCCATTACTACTAATATTATTTTTCCTACCGCTCTATTTGCTGCTTAGATATTATTATTATTATTATTATTATTATTATTCATCTTCTCCTTCGTCTTACTATTATATTTTTCTTTGTCTGCTTTTCGTCTCCTATTTATTTTTGAAGAAAAGAAGAAATAACATGTATCCACTATTTTCACTCTTGTATTCAATTATTTAATTCATAGGGGAAAGACCATAATTAATGTTGTAAGAACTTGGTGTAATTGTATAAGAATGAAGTATAGTTTAATTTACTGGTGCTTTTTTGGCTCTGGTATCACATTGGCATTGAGCCCTCTATTTCGTATTGCAGTTTTGTGATTGTTTGTGTTTTACACATGTACTATGACAATGTAGATGAGCCTACGCGGACACCCAACGCATATTTGTAATTTTAGTTGCATCAGATTTAAGGGCGAGATTTGGGTTAAGTAAACCTACATTAATCCTACAACAACCCCAGCTGTTTGTTTCTGCTGACCGTTCAAAGGCGCTTTCTCCATTGAGGTTCGTTTTGTTTGTGTTTTGTCATTGCGAATTTGCGATTTTTCAGTTGTGCCGTTGTGTCTTGTGTTGTTTGTTTATCCTCATTTCTTCTTTCGATGCTTAGGGAAGGCTTGCTTATTTCTTGTGGCCTTTCCTGAGTAACTTAGTTATATTTTTGGCAGATGAGCCCTAATCATTGTTTTATATATGTAGCTGGAACTGTTTCAGTATTAGCCTTTTCAGTCCGGCAGACCAAAACCATTCCCTGTGCAGCCAGTGTAGATCCAGACGAGACGGTTACTCGAGCCGTCTCATCAAGATATACATTATTTGTCATTCTGTATTTGATTTTAGATTGAAACCTCTTTTTGCATCAGTGGACAAGTTAAGATTCAAAAATTGAACAGTCCACTTCAGAAACTCAGGGATGAAAGGGCGAGATTTGATGTTGGTAAAACCAAATTACGCCGCAGCCGCCACAGCAGTTTTACTTCAGAAACTCAGGGATGGAAGGTGCGTTTGATTTCGGTAAAACCAAGTTACACCGCCGACGTCGGCGGCGGCGTAGACACTCAGGGATTAAAGGGCGAGCTTGGATGTCGGATATATCCAAGCTACGCCGCCGCCGCCGCCACAACAGTTTTACTGTTGACCATTGAGGCATTTACTTATCGTTTGTCCGTTCTGTTTTCAATAAAGTGTCCTTTTTACAGTCCTTTAATGTAATAATCCCCTTCAGCAGACTGATCTATCTTTCATTTAGGACATATCCATATGTAAACGTATTTGTCTCGATCTATAGGGCTGAAAGGTGTAAACCTTTATAAGTACCTTGTGTTCCGTGATTGTGACTTCTCCTCGGTATCTCCTTATAATATAGGGTTATTGCACTGATATTGATGAATATTGGCCGAGTTGGGATATCTAAGGACGCGAGCGTGCGAGCGTCCGTACATATCCCATCGAGGGACAATATTTACCAATATCAGTGTTATAACCCTTTTATTATATAGCTATGAATATTTATTTCGTTTCCCGGTGTTTCTAACCTTTAAAACGCTATTTTAATAACAAAAAGGTGAATTCTACCAATGTGCGTGACAATGTTTGGCGCGACGTCATTGCATTATGATGACATCAAAAGCAACGTAATGTAACGGTAATATGAGAAGGCATCCGAGTATGTGTGCAATATCGAGTAAGTGTGCCGATATCTTGTTATATCGGCACGCTAGCTCCTTGGCTTTTATCACACATTTTAATCATTTAATATTTATAGCTATATAATAATTTGTTTTCTACACCCTTTCATCTGTATATATCGACCAAACTGAGCTGTCGGTTTGACATGTAGGTTAATAATTCATTACGATACATGAACTGTACAATTTGGGCATGTCAGTCAGAAAATCCTGCATTCCTTGTGCATCAGGTACTTGGTCACATATACAAGTAACGCCAATTTACACAGTAAGCATTTGCTCAAAAATATTATTATCAAACGATCAAGTCGACAGGTCAATTCGGTCGGTCTATATCGTTCAAATGACTTTGCTGACGCTGACGCTCCATACTGAGTAACAATTTCTTGTTTTCATGGTGCCACTACATCAACAATTTAAGAATAGAGAAGAAACAATTTCTGGTCATAACATTATTAGGCGATTGTATGTCAACTGATAAGCCAAATGAAAATCGGTACCTTGGCAAATCGATGCTATAAGATTTTGTGCATACTAGAATTGGTAATAATTGATAGTTATTGCTTCTAGGGATGAACAGATGCATTATAGTGATTGCCCGATGCCTTCTACACTGCATTCGACCATCTAAAGTACTGGTGGAAAATGGTTCCATCTGTTTCTTAACATTTACCACTCTCTGGGCTAATTCAGTAGACGACATATTGGAACATTGTTTTCTTATAATACCAGAAAATAGGTTTTGATATTTCATGCAAATTGTCTTTATAATGTTAGTCTTGGTCATTTTTTATTTTATTTTTCTTGGGAAGACTGAGCTCATTCTGAGAAAATCGAGTTCGGCGTAATTCGCTGCTGGGGTGTATTTATCCCTGCAAACTAACTTGCTGTTATATGTAGAGTTTCAGTAAAATCAAGACTCCAAGTGTCGTTCATTTGTTTGCTATTTCCAATTGCACCCTGTATAGATTTTATGTGTTTGCAAAACTTTAAAGGATCCTAAATCATTCTTTGGCTTCCGGGCGTAAGACCTTGTTGTGGCGCTGCTGAGAACATTTTGTATACCTCCACTAAAACACGCTGCCTCGGCGAAATAGTAACGCAACACATACTTCCGTGATAAAAAAATCAAAGTAATCGTAAGTAAGTGAACTATTTATTATATAATTTTTGTAGAGCTATATAGCCCATCTAGACTGTACCCAGCACAGTTTGTATTAGCTATAAAAGTAATGATAACACAGGCAAACCAGGGAACTTTCAGTTGTACTTTGCTTAAGGGGAACACAAACACTATCAATGGAGTTAACCCTGCCTAAATTGATTTCCCCTTATGAAAAACGGACTACTCTAAAAGGAAGCCAATTCTGCTCTAAAGGGAAGCAAAGAGAGGAAATTCTTTTCTTTCAAAGTAGACCCCTTTTCAGAAGGGAACTACGTATCATGAGGCAAACTGGAAGTCACGAAAAAGTTACCTCCCAACAAATTGGCGGAAAATCTACCGAGTGTATCTAGTCCCCTTAAAACTTATTGAGGTGAAAACAAATGTT
Source organism: Anodontia alba (assembly GCA_964016985.1). Taxonomy (NCBI): domain Eukaryota; kingdom Metazoa; phylum Mollusca; class Bivalvia; order Lucinida; family Lucinidae; genus Anodontia; species Anodontia alba. Next base: position 36,199,934 of record OZ024836.1, on the reverse strand, counting down.
TTAGAGTTAAAACGTCAGCACTCTCAACTAGCAGTTTGCTAAGAAAGAACACTGTAAAAGTTGAAACAAATATACTTCAGTAGTACTTCACTAGTAATTCAATACCTTCTCAAGCATCGATACACCTAAACGAATCACTAAAGTTGATAAACTTAATGGAAGCGCTTTGCTTTCTCTTGGAAGCAAAGCTCTTTCGTTCAGTATATCAACCGTCTAGTCAGAGGAAGTCAGAGTGTTAGTCAGAATGAAAAAAGTGCTTCACTAGTATATCAATACCTTCTCATGTGGATACAGCCAAACTCAACATAACAAATGATGCACCTAACGGAAACGCTTTGCTTCCTGGAGGAAGAAAAGCGCCTCCGTTCAAGTATCCACCGTTCAGAAGGGAGGAAAATACTTATTGGTTAGTGTGAAAATGTGATTCACTGGTATATCAATACCTTCTCAAGCATGGATACGCCTAAACAAATCACAACAGTTAGTTCACTTAACGGAAGCGCTTTGCTGCTCAAAGGAAGCAAAGCGCTTCCGTTCAGTGTATCAACCGTTCAACAGAGAGGAAACTATTTGTTGGTCACTGTAAACACAATGCTTCACTGGTATAGCTCAATAATTTCTCAAGCATGGATACGCCTATACGAATCACAACAGTTGATACACCTAGCGGCAGCGCTGTGCTTTCTCTTGTATAAATACCCACTCAAGCACGGATACGCCTAAACGAGTCATAACAGTCGATACACTTGACGGAAGCGCTTTGATTGATTTTTGTAAGTGTATCAACCGTTCAGAAGGGAGGAAAACACTTGTTGGTCAGAGTGAAAAATGTGTTTCACTAGTATTTCAATACTTCCTCAAGCACGGATACGCCTTAACGAATTACAACATTTGATACACATGACGAAAGCGGTTTGCTTCTCAAAAGAAGCAAAATGTTTCGTTAAGTTTATCAACCTGCGTATCGCTGTGTATCGTTTCAGTTAGGTGTACAAAGCAAGCAAAATGCTTTTTTTCAGTGTATTATCCGTTCAGAAGGGAGGTAAATTCTTGCTGTTCAGTGTGGTCTGTCTTGAAGTTGTATCCATTTATCTTGACGATCACAAAAGACGCAAATTAATATAGTGATAAAGCATTAATACTTAAAGGACAAATACAAAGAAATTTTAAATATGCCTGGTTTTCAGGGTGTTGATAGAATGCTTTAAGAGAATTATTTTGTTGAAAACCCCATAAAAAAATTCCAATCCAATCAAAAGTTATGGTTATTAATTTACGATACCTACCTTTTTTCCTGTTAGAGTAGCCTCCTTTGGATTGTGTATTGATTAAGGCCCACAATGCAATATTCTGTGATGTCATAGTGGAACTTAAATTTTAAATTGAAATTTTAAACAGGAATATTCTGCATTTCCTTATATGCTACATAGTTTTTCTCCTTAACCATTATTGATATTGTTCTCTGTCCACAAATAAGCCCATGAATAGAGAATTTAACTAAACATTTAATCAGTTATTTAAATTTAAAGCTAAATTTTAAATGTTTAAAAAACTTGACTAATATTAAATTTTTCGTAAGTTTTTTTTTTAATAATAGTGAATTTTGGGTGTATATCATATAAATGAATACCAAAAGAGTCAATTTTGGCAAATTATTAAGTATTGTAACTGGATTTTAAATTATGTAAATGAAATTTTTAAATTTGAAATGTAACACTTTAAACGGAAAATAAGAGTTAAATTCCTATGTATATTAGTTTAAAGGAGTTGAATAAATTAAACAATGTGAAAACTGAATTGATGCAGATTAAAAAGCAAAAAATATGGGCAATTTAAAAAAGTTTAAAATTTTACTGTTCCCTTATGATGTCATAAAAGGGCTCATGGATATTAATATTAATGAGGCAGCCTGAATTCAATCCTCTTAGATGTTAAATATCAAATTTCAAATTGCAATATTTCAGAAACCGTTTAAGATAATTTGATGCGGTTTTCGGCAGTCACCTCCTTACTGAAGTGCCCTTAAATATTTAGTAGAACTAAAACCTTCGTATTTGCCCTTTAAGGAGAACGGAAACACTTTCAATGGAGGCTAAATTTGTTTGGCTCCTATCAGAAAGAGAGATATACTCTTAAAGCATCGGATTTGCTTTGGGAGCAAAGTCTTTCCTTTTCGGGTAAACTCCTTTTAAGGAAGGACATGATAAGCAGATAGGAAGTCACAAAAGTTGTTTCCCTTGTAGAAAATGGTGAGAAAATCAAGCCCTCTAAAGTATCAGAGAACAAACATCAGCCCTCCGTTCATATCAACCCAATAAATACGATCGTATGAAATACAAGCGTTCAAGAGATGAGATTTTCAACAGCTTAGGACAAATATACATCTTTTCCAAGTTTTAACACTGCTATTCCAAATCCTTACTAGTTTCTTAGTTAAAATCTTTTGAAATGTTTGTATGTGATTCCTTTATGCACTACTTTCTCTTTGATAGTACAACAGTTAGCGTGATAAAGCTACTGTTTGTGATATCTTCGCCATGGGAAAATGTACTGTCTGGGCATATGCGGAGAGTCAAGGCCCAAATCAATAGATTCCTTGAGAGCAACGAACACATTCATGGTAATTAAAAACAGCCGGTACCCCGAGTAGTTATTTTCACCCAATACGGCCTTATCAGTCACGATCATCCAATTTTCCAAACTCCAGTATGGGATAAATGATTACAAAGGACCAGAAAAAATACATTAAACTAAACCTGCGTACCCGCACAGTTAGATCCAGAACTACTCTTTGCTTTAAGAATAATTGGATACTAGAGAAGATATGTGTATATACATGTATAGCAAGGGCCCTTATCAGACTGTGTCGTTTCAACCTCCGACCTGGAACTTTACTGTTCGCATGTAGATATACCACAAAGATCCCTTTCTCATGACGAGACTCAAATATAATGCCATTTTTCAATAATTTTTCTATGGCAAAACGGTTCATAGCTCCTAACCAGTAGAGTCTTAATTCGATGAATACGCTAGGATCCTCACTTATACCATTACCAAACATAACATTTTCCTTCTGGATTCATATAACTGGTTCGTGGGCAGTTGAAGGCTCGTGCAAAATCGGCCGAATTCTGTAACGTTCCGATCACCCTGAAATATGCCAACGAAGTTCTGTTAAAAACTAATTATATGTGAATAAATGTGTTATGGTCGGTTTGCAAAGATTATTCGTCTCTGTTTAGCGAGATGGGGTACACTTTCAGGGTAGCTAGCTATTAAACTTGTTTTTTCGTCTCCCTTCTAAAAGGAGGATGTACGCTAACAGGGCAGCCAAACAAGGAACAGTACGTCGCTTTACTGATGAAATCATAGATGCAACAGTTATTCGACATTCAAAGCTCAAATGAACTAATCTGATACATTCGACAATACAGAACTTCAAATACTTGAAAGACAGTGGTAAAGCGTAAATGTCTGCGAGAAGTAAACATACCCCTACCGAGCACACAGCAAACCACTAGGAAACTAAAGCCAGAGTCCTACCTGCATGTATTTGGAATGTTTATGGACTGTATGACTGTGAGTCATTGAATGGACTAAACTGATTCTGGATCACCATGCCATTGATACCAGACTCCATCCTAACTAAACAATCCAATGCTTGGGCATGAAACTGCAGTGAGGCGACATCACTTCCAACCGTCACATCCAGGTACCGTTGCGACATGACTGAAAGACTTTAAACCTCAATTCAAACAAACAATTACCTTCTCACTGATCTAAACAACACACAGATACAATGTACCAGAATTCTACCTACTTAAACTCCCCAAGCAGAAATTCCTTGGCTGATGCAAACTAATACCAGGGCTGCGTTCAGAAGTGCAAAGTAATAGCGAACGATTTGCCCTGGATCCCTGTACCTAATGATCAGCACCAACAGGAGCAGGGATCCAGGCAGGATGATCCTTAGTTACTTGCAATTCTGAACGCTGCCCAGATTAATACCTATATGAACTGTCTATGGCTATTATTCACTGATTGCACTAACGTTAACCTGGTGCCAAATTCCCCTCTATATGAATTATCTACGGTTATGATCCCCTAATAGATCTTAACCGACGACAGATTCTTATCTACCAAAATCAAATTTTCTTGCGTTAGCCAAACAGATACGAGATTTTAATCTGTCTGAACTGTCCAAAGACGTCATTTTCCAATGTAAACTAATGTCAGTTTCATCTACCAGAAATATCCCAGATTGTTATTCCTTCATTTGTATCTTCCTTTAACTAAATTACACTGATGGCAGCTGTATGAACTAACTAGAATGGTGCAAGCATTACGTATATAAACGCTTCAAGTTACTGTATATATATATGGAAAAATGACTGCGGATTACTACCTAGATGAATGGTGCAGGCTTAATATCTGAAATAAAATGAGCCGTGACTTGAGGAGGTGTACCCTCTGACATGTTCACACTACAATGACTCAAATAAGCTTGCGCATCCTCGCAGTTTGATCAAAGACTTCATTGTCTGCATGAAAAATTTTTGCAATCTTGGCAATCAAATATGCGCCAAGTGAAGATTCTGGTCACACTGCGCGAACGCGCAGGCCGATCTGAATCTTCGCTGGGCGCACATATCCGAAGGTATGTTTTATGATGTTGCGACTCAAGCGTTCGCTGTTCCTTACCTGAACTGTCCAGGACTGTGGACGCCTGTCTGAACTGAGTTAATGGCTGATTCCTCGCGCATGTTATTGCACCATATCTGTAAGACAACAAACGTCTTGCGGTTTGATACTGACATTATTACTTTCAGGATGTTTATCTATGTTTCCGTTATACTTTTGAAGCATAAATACGCTCGTAGTAAAAGCTTTATTAAACAGACATATTTGTATTATTATTTACTCGTTTCCTCCCATTCAGATATTACGGTCATGTTTAGAGTTTAGATGTTTTTATTTCAAATACAGACATACAAATACATCTATTATTACTATTGGTCGTTTTTGCTACAGTTCGAATGTGTCGAATTTCCAAATCAAGTTTTTTATTGAAGAGTATTTTATATTTTTGGTTCGTTGTGATCATTTGTATGAGGGTCACTGATAAGGTTTACCTGACCAAAGCTAGCTAGTCTGGTCGCGAAAACTTCACATTGCAACTGTTTTCAGTTTTGTGAGTGTGTTCACTGCTATTAAATGTCGTTCCGTTTAGAATTTATGTCTCTCCATTGCAATGTTCAAAGCACAGATAGCCTGTTTATCAAAACTTTCTCCCTGAATAAATCGGCCTAGTCAATACTACATGCAGCAATTATGATCAAGCTGACAGAGAATTCATAGGTACAGGAAAACATTCATGTAAAATCGTGCAGCTAGGATAGTTACTGTTCCCTCCAAAATATGTAAGGTTGCCCCAAATATGCAATTATCACCAATCAAAGTCTTACGAAGGCATCGCAAACAGTAGTAAAGAATAAGAGTGTGAGGCAACACAAACAGTACCTTCACAGTAACAAACGAAACGAATACAGAAGCATCCATGGGGGAAAATACACTAGAAAGACTAGTAGTAAGAATATAGGTTGGGTGGGGTAGGGGTGCGGTGGAAGACTTAACCAGTCCCTCTTTTCAGACCTTACTTACAATCCCACAACTACCCTGCCTAATCATGACGCAATCCTAAATTGAAAGTAGGTTTTGAATCCCCAGAGTGCACCATGACAAATCATTACATGATCACGATCAAAAGCACATAATGTATAAAAATATATTATGGTGCCCTGGAAATATACAAGATTTCCAAGCATGTCTCCTTTCAGAATCTGTTTATAAAAAGATCATGGTGAAACAGAGATGAGGACACAAAGACGGTCATAGTTGAAGTCAGAGTAAAAGAAACCGTAAGTCCGTGGTGGTTCAAACCAAAGACGTATAGATTAACCAACCACGTAATACAGGTTTAGATTTTATGTCCAGCTGTCATTTAGTCTGAGGCCAGGCTCACCGTTGTGCAATTGAACAGAGTATCTAAGTTGTGAACTGTGACTGGGGTCACATCGTACCTAGTTTATCACACATAATATCAACTTTTGCACGTAGTTATACTTTTTTTTTTTCAAAACAAAACACTCGCTTGCAACATGGAATGTACGAAAAAAAATGCACAAATATAATGTAAAAATAGGTCACCATAACGTTCAGGACTATAGGCCTTGATGAGGAAGTATTTCAAGTCGACGTTATACGCAGAAATTAATTCAAATGTCAATAAATTTAAAACATGAATTATAGTCTATGAAACCGATTCCCCTGTTTAAGACGTTCAGCTGTTAACACAGTTATTCCGAATGTTATTGAAGTATCTAGTTCAAAGTTTATGTATTCAGATGAAATGCTACATAACTATTGTCTATGTTATATTGATATTGTATATGTTTGTATACATGTAATTAAAAATAAAATATTGTTTAAACCAAATGAATATTAACAATACACGTTTTAAATGAATTACTGATAAAAATGTATCCTCACAGACTTAAGTAAATCGAGATCCTTTTTTTTCTGTAGTTAAAAAATGTGTTTTCTGTAATTACATTAAAATAAAAGTCAAAAACCGATGACTCAAACACCAATGTTTTTAGTCCCTCGCAAATTATTCTCATAGCTCAAGAAAACAAATGTTTATGGGTATATTAAGGAAATTTTCTTATCACGAATATGTATGCTGTGTATAACGTTTGAGCGCCGCAATTTTAATGAGTACAATCAACATAATATTACTTTATATAAAATCAAAAAGGCATCCGTAAATTATCCTTATTTGCCACCTGACCTGACACTATGATTAACTGTCAGTGGCTCGAACTACCCATGTCTAGAACGAAATCCCATGGCCCTAAAGATGTTTGAGCCGTTGGTTCGACTGTAAATGGCGACAAACGTCAAAATTTTGTTTATTACATTTATTATTTTTGTTGATTCATGTGTGTCAGGGTGAAGTTGACTGGCCGTAAAAGTGCTTTAAACCCCCCGGTGGTTTACTCTACTACCGTTTCTCAGGCGGTGGTCTCGGTGTTAGTCTTACTCTTTGCTGCTTTGTGATTTATGGTACGAGGCGATTTGTTTTATGTCTTACCTTCTGTCATTTTGTTCTTATGTTTTCAGTCCTTTTAGCATTGCGATTACCGCGCTTGGGGAAGAGAGAGCTAATCTTAGTGTTTTTCGTACGTTTGTTCGATTTGTGCTTGTTTGGATTTGTTGGTTTCCTCTTCCTTTTGGTGTCTGGGAAGGGCTGCGGTTTGTGATTGTGGCACTCCCTGGACTTTTCTCTTACCTTTTTTTTCAGTATAAACTTCGTAGTAATCTTTTTGAAATTTTTTGGCGTTTACTTTTTTGGATTTGATATATTACTGACCCTCCCGCTTGGATTATCTGGGTATCAATGTTAACCAAAGATTATGTTTAGAACTAACTGAACACCGTCACGAGTCGAACTTTTAGCCCAGTTATTCTTTCAGTGTGCATGCCAGGTCCGGTAGCAGGACTACGTACATAATGCTTTGGCTGGTTTCCTCTTGGCCTGCCGCTTACATGCGCGGCGTAGGTTCTGGCGAGATTTCACGGTTGCTGGTTGCATAAGCTATAACATCTCTTTTCCCATGACGCGGCTCAATTTAATGCATATAGGAAGTGTCAGCACGTACTGTGGATGAGCTTAAAGATTTTATGCAATCGGGCATTTGGCTGGTTATACATGTATGCTTTCACTAAAACAATACATGCAACAACTTGAAGGTATACATACAACAAACTCGAACAGGTTCAAGAAGTAGGCTAAGTCATATCAGAGCAACTGTGCGCAATAATGGGACATAGTCCATATTTTATTCAACTTAGCCCCTGGTTGCATTAGGTACAAAGAGACTCAGTTTTAGAACCTAAGAAGCAATAAATCCATCACAGCGTTAAATAGTAGTTAACATAGCTAATGATAATAGCGACAAATTGCCATACTCATGTCAAAAGAGCATTAACTACCCGCATGTAGACTTAGTCTTCTTGTACTGACTGGATTTAGCCCCTTTTGATAAAATGAAACCGTCATCTCTTAGGTCATCGCATCGCAGCATATTACTAGGACAAAGTGAGTATCAAATGATGTCAGTCATTTGAAGGCTTATAATAGTATATTATAATAGTAACAATAACTTAATCTTCGTCGGAAACGGACAGCCTCCTCTTGCTATAACCCTTTTATTTTCGGTTTTACCCAAAATAATCGGACAGATATGCCTGAGCAAACAGCGTTTATCCTGATGTAACTGTTCCTGATCCTGAAAGAAGATTGGTCTTGATGCGCACTCTGCTAGGACTGCTTAAACCAGGCTGTTCAGATTTAAGGAGAATTACAGAAAGACGTAACAATGTTCAAATATTTTGGACTAGTACGGCATCATAGTAGCTGATTTGGATATTCATCATTCCCATATACACTAAACGCACTATATTAACCCCGTCCCTAAATTTCCATTTTGCGCCTCCTGGGAAAACTTCTTTTTCTTCGATGCTGTTCTGATAAAGCAAATTTGCATATCATGTTTACATACGTAATTGTTAATCGTTAATATTACATGTCCCATAGTTCAACAATTTCGTGGTGCGAGACTTAACGAGGCTTAACGCATACGTCAGCATCTAAAGCTGCATTCCGGTCGTTCTCTCTTTGCATAGCTCCGAAAAGAGGGTGTAATCAAATAATATTTTTCTTATACACGAAAATATATGAGGGTACTCATTAGAAGCGCTTCAGCCGGGTGCTTCTAATGAGCACCATACATAAAATTATGTTCTCATGGAGGAATAAGAAAAGCATCAATACTTTTCAGTTGCAAAACGCACCTTATCTAGGGCAATATTTTGCCTACAGAGCCATGGAGTAAAGAGAATGGCCTAAAGAATAGCAAATTTTTTTTACTGGGCTGTACGGGTTGCTCCGAAATCTTTTGGATGACGGGGTTCAATTATTTCGTCATTGTCGTTTTACTGAAAATCAATGAGTCTAAATACCTTGGGCGCCCAATGTCGACTCAAATCAGCATTCGCATCCGCGTTGTATATGATCAGTTTTCGTTTTCCGCATGAAGAATTTTTACATCCTTGGTTACGATCCCAATCGTTAACCCATTTAATCCTAGCATCCCATAAAAGGGACATTTGCAAACAGTGTAGAGCCAGATCAGACGCCGCAGAACGCGGCGTATGATCAGGGTCTATTCTGATTGCATCAAATACAAGATTTCTACAGAACAGGCTTTAATATAACCTAACCAGGCACCCCTTATATTGGAAATCGACCGGTCTAAAGAGTTGAGGTAGAAGAGTACATTCGGAATAAATGGGTTAATCAGCGCTGGGCGCAAATGTCCGACAGTACAATTTCTGACGTTGCGGCTCCCCTTCTTCCAACTACTTTACCGTTTTCGAAAGTACATCAAGCATGCGAAGGTCTATTATAATATCCAGTACAAGAAAGTCAGGGACTAAAACAAAACTATCTGAGATACAAAAAAGGTAAGAGAAAAGTCCAGGGAGTGCCACAATCACAAACCGCAGCCCTTTCTAGACACCAAGAGGAAGAGGAAGCCGACAAATCCAAACAAGCACAAATCGAACAAACGTGCGAAAAGCACTAAGATTAGCTCTCTCTTCCCCAAGTGAGGTAATCGCAATACTAAAAGGACTGAAAAACACAAGAACAAAATGACACATGGTAAGACATTCAACAAATCGCCTCGTAGAATAAACCACAAAGCAACAAAGAGTAAGACTAACATCGGGACCACCGCCTTAGAACGGTCAGTAGAGTAAACCACCGGGGGGTTTAAAGCACTTTTACAGTTAGCTAACTTCACCCTGGGTCCCGATGCTACTCTTAATACAGAAATACATAAAAATTCGGTTCGCATAAATGCTCCCAACTCAGTCAATGCATCAAAGCGAAATCATAAAAATCAAATTAATCACTATACTAAACAAAGACGAGTACTCGTGGCTAGTTCTACAGTATGCCAGAGTAAATGAAACGCAACAGTTGAATCTATTTTGGCTGATTTTCCTAGCGATTCTTATAACCATAATTTTAAGCATATGGGTTTTATATCGTCGCTGACGCCATAAAGTAAACAGTGTACTTTAGATAAAACGTTAATATATCTATATCTTTTGGACTGTAGGCTAAACCGACAGACGACAAAAATGCTTATATTTTTAAAGGAGGCAACTTCTATGAAATGTTATATTGTCTGCTGAGGAAAAAAAGGAAAAATAAAAAAGCTGCAATTAACCACCAGGCTATTTCTAATTCCTGTACAGAGAATAGCTTATGTGGCCTAATGATATAGACACTAAACACTAAATATATATGGGTCGAGGCATAGCATTTCCTAAAAGTTTGTATATGCACAAACTGAAAATTCAGATTTCAGTGGAAGGCACATGTGACAACAACTAACATTTACCTATTTACCCTATGTATTCGGACAATCATGTCTGTGTAGAAACGTTGTGACATCTAAATGATAAAACAATACTCCGGATTAAAATACATAGTATTTAGATTGCTTAACACGTGACGTCGCTTCTGTTTTGTGTTTTCAGTATTGAGAGTGTTTTCATTGCTCCCAAGTTTCACAGGTTTTAGAATCTATGACTATTCAATCTCCAGCCTGTTCTAAAAGGCATTTACTTAACCGGTTCTGATTTTGCCTTGTCTTTTGGATTGTAGACAAACCCTCAGCTATGTTTCTTCATAGTGACGAGAAGTTAATATACATGTTTTGTTTTTTTGTTGTTTTTTTTTTTGTTTTGTTTTGATCCACTCATGAGTTAGAAATATATTACGCGGGATCGAATAATGATAGGTTTAGGGCGACGTTGGATATCCATAAAAGCAGGCAGAAGCCCTTTCCGATTTTATTGTTGACCATTTTATGGCGGGATACCTTATGTAGATCCTCTTTTGTTTTTTTCCATTCTTGTTTCTTTGGGTTGTTCTGTTTTCGACGATGTGTCATTTATGTTGACTTGTCATGTAATTGCAATCCAATTAGTCGCCTTAGTAGGGATGTGTTTCCTGACTGTTGTTTTTACTGGTATAATATAAAAAAGTTATACAAACAAAAGAAGAACTGCAACAGAAGAACCACCTTGTAGCGATCAGAAGAAAACAAACTACTGTCGGGACAGGCTTTAACTATATATATTCTGCTTGTCCCAATAGTTTACCTGCTGAGCGTTCCAAGGTGATTCTTCTGTTGCAGTTTTTCTTTGTGCGTCCGTGGTTTTAAATGTGGTGTTTGTGTGGTCCTTATTTGTTCCTCATCTGTCATTCATTTGGTGTCCCATCAGCTCTATGCTTCGTGATTGTACCCTTTTTCTTGATGTCTTAACTTATTTTTTATGTCGGTTAATGCAATTCCGTCGTTGTATCTTGTCCATAATCTCTTCTTCTTTCTGTGCCTTGAGAAGAGTGTGCTTCAAGACTGTGCTTTTCCCGGGTAGCTGATTTATAGTTTTTTCGACTGACCCCTAATTCTAGTGCAGAATAGTAACAAGATGTCCTTGTAAAACCATAATCACAGAGCATAGCCTGCCTTCCAATGACACCATGGGAAAGAGTAAACAAGCTACGACAAACAGCATACACGTTAGAAACCAATGTAAAGTAAAGCGACCATTTCCCGCTTCCCCAACGAGTTGATCACACTATTAGACAGGACCCACCAAACACAACAATAAGAAAACAAACAGACAAAGCACGAAAAAGCCATCCATCGAGTAGGCCCAAGGCGCCACAAAGTACAAACACGTCACGAAAACACACCCAATATAATTTTTCCCCCTTAAACCCTACTTTTATATAGTAAAACTGGGGTTTACAGGGGTATACTTTATTTTTTCTCATTTCGGCTCAAAAACACAGATTGTTGGTACTCGTTAGAACCGCCTTGGCGATGCGGTTCTAACGAGTACCACAATTTATATTTTGAGCAGAAATTTGAAACAAAATATTAGATTTTTTTATCTGAAAATTTGCATTTTTTGGTGGTAAAATTTTTAGTATATTTGAATGACACTGGAACTACCAGCTTCCAGCTTAAAATTATAAATATGTGTTCTGTTGGCATAAGGGTCTCTTCCTCATCAGTGAAACATGCATATAATCACAAATACTACGATGAAATTAAGTAAAGTCTTAATAATGATCTGAAACGACGAAAAGAAAATCACAAGTGTTACCAGGCAGGCCAGCTCACATACAGTAGTTCAGAACCTTCCGAAACAGCCTGGGTCTACCCAAACACGACCTGTTAATGCCTGTAAGTAATATACCATCAGTTCCAAAAAATCAAAATAATACTAGTCTTCCACTGATACGTAACATTTTGTGAGATATACAACCTAAATATATTTAATTCTCCTTAATCGACAGAATAAACTACACACTTTTTCATCCTTCACTCATGGCGTTAGAGGTTTGCTTTTAAAGTCCAGAAGGTCATACGATGTGAATCTGAAGTCCTATTTCTCTTGTGTTGTTTTGTGCGTGTCCGATTTTACCAAATTGTTTTCAATCTATAGCGCATGTATTTTTGTAGGTAAATATATAACCATAACAAACTAGACCCCGAATGTTTGTAAGAAATAAATTAAATGCAAGTATCGGCAGGCAAGAGCCATTCTGAACACATCAACGGCCATGACTCGTCAGTCGCTCACAACAGACAAAAGATGCCTTGGAAGAAGACACAAGCAGATTCAAGAATTGTTCACTAGAATGTCTAGCATAACAAAAAGAACTGCAAGCAAGAGATAAACGATTAACTATCAGAAACAAATTTGCGTTGTAAATTAAATTGAATTTAGTGTGCGCTTTAGCAGCTTAGGAAGCAGATATCTTATCCGCGACCGATGAAAGCAAACGTTTGAACGCTGATTTATCCGTCCCAATTGTTGCGGATTTCATCGATTTACTTACACGTTATTATCATTACCAAGGGCCCACAAAGCACGTGATCTCAGTCATGGTAGAGACTATCTTTGATGTTATTTAGGTATACACGGGCTAATAGAATGACGGATAGACGTGGGAAGCTTACAAAGCATGCATGCAGTAACACATCAACAAAAGACTAACAATCAACACAAATTTTTGTCCCAAAAACAACAAATTGCAAGTAGCTGCATACCCCATTAAACGTGTGAAAATTGGGTTTTAGCGCACAAGCAGTTGGTGTTCGCCGTTTCCATTTGTAGCATTTTTTAGGTAATGCGGTCTTTGGCTGAATGATCACAGAACATGCAATTTAAGTAAAATATTTAACTGACCTGTGCAAAGTTGACAAAGAAAAGTTGATCATGAGAAAAGTCAAGACCTGGCAGTTTTGGTTCCTCTTTTCCTTGTCCTTCGACCCAGCGCCTGTATGCCTAAATGTAATACATACACATTAAATATCAGGAAGCTACTTGCGCATCTTTGTAATCACTGTAAATAATAAATAGCGCAGGAAAGGCTTCAGATGGCACAAGCTCCGCAAAACACACTCAAGAGTTTTATTACTTAAAATGACAATTAAAATACGTTTTCTCGAAATAGTAAAATAAGTAAGTATCACATAAACGCGTCACATGTTTTAGATACATAAACTGATATACAAAAGTAACCTCACTTGATAAAAAAAAACAGCATGAACTCGGATAACATCCAGCCAGAATGCCTTCTGAGACACTCTACAATTCACCCACACTTTTTTTTAAATCTAAAAGGTTTATACACAACATAAAACACAAATATTTAAAGCCTATAAAGTTTTGTTAATTTTTTTTTTATCAAATAAAGCACTCAACGTTGTGGTATACAATATCTGTTCAGATAAAGATTACTAAAATCACAACTAACCAAAATAAAGTATGAATAAAAGCAACTGAAATCTAGGATCTCACATAACTCGTTCCTGTCTATTAAAAGTTTTTGGAGAAGAGCTGAGGCTCAAATATGCTGCATATTAACATACTTCATAATGAAAATGAATTTATCAAGCAAAGATATTTCATAAAAAATCCTAATGCATAACTGAGCTTTAGAAAAAAGGGACCTTCTTAAATCAGGATAAAAATCGCAAAATAAAAGGAAATGCATTTCGTCTTCAATAACACTGTCTGTACATAATTTACATATACGATCGTTGAGTGGCATCTTAAGTTTCGCGTACCTGTCTGTTTTATATAATCGATATGTGTGAAGTTTTATATACATTTTCTTGAGGCGTGTCATCCCAATCTTAGATTTCTAGTTTTCAGTGTCCAGAATTTTTTGTTTTGTTTTTTTCACATAATGAATATTATTTTTCAGTGACAAGTTACCTCTGTTTAATAAATTCTGTAGTCCTTTATTACGCATGAATACCTGGAATCGACGTTCACAAGATTTAGCATGGGGAACTTGACCAATTAAACTTTTCTTTATGAATCTGTTCTCACCAGTTCTCTCAAGTTTAAAATATAAAGGCGATCTGATTCGATTTTCTGTTTTATTGAACAGCTTGACACCCAGCGATGCAATATTTGCAGCAAATATATAAACACAAGAAATCCGCGGAAAGCGATGTCGCACCTGCGGGGATTAAGTCATACAAGTTCCTATTTGTATTGAAAAAAATCTATTTTGCAGTATTCAAGAAATTGATGGGTTAGTTTGTAAGAAAAATGGACAGAGTAGAAAATTTGGAATATTGGTTATTGAGCGGATATCATTTTTGCCCATTAATCAAGGCCAGTAACTCAGCTGAAAATTGACGAAAAATGTCATGTGACAATCCCAAGCTAGGTATTGTTAACAATAATATGTATGCAAAATATTATCCTAATTCATCAATTCTTTCACGAGATATTGAGCGGAAACCAATTTTGGGTATAAATCAAGGGCCCCTTACTCTACTAAAATGAATCTGAGATTTATGTGTAAACAATATGCACATCTTCAGATCATGACCTAATCATCTGTGAGGTTTCAAAACTATAAGCCTAAAACTGCAGGAGGAGTTGCGCTCCCGAAACACCCACTGACTATAAGGGTTTTAGGTAAAAACTGACTGATAACAAAGCGGAAAAAGTTGAAAATAAAATCTGAGATTTATGTGCAAACAATATGCAAATCTTCAGACCCTGACCTAATCATCTGTGAAGTTTCAAAACTATTGGCCTAAAACTGCAGGAGGAGTTGCGCTCACGAGACACCCAACGACTATAAGGGTTTTAGGTAAAAACTGACTAAGTTAACAAAGCGGAAAAAGTTGAAAAAAAAATCTGAGAATTATGAGCAAACAATATGCACATCTACACACCATGGCCAAAACATCTTTGAAGTTTCAAAATGATTGGCCAAAAACTGAAGGAGGAATTGCGCTCACGAGACACCCACTGACTATAAGGGTTTTAGGTAAAAACTGACTAAGTTAACAAAGCGAAAAAAGTTGAAAAAAAATCTGAGAATTATGAGCAAACAATATGCATGTCTACACACCATGGCCAAAACATCTGTGAAGTTTCACAATGATTGGCCAAAAACTGTAGGAGGAGTTACGCTCACGAGACACCCACTGACTATAAGGGTTTTAGGTAAAAACTGACTAAGTTAATAAAGCGAAAAAAGTTGAAAAAAAAATCTGAGGATTATGAGCAAACAATATGCACATCTAAAAACATCTGTGAAGTTTCAAAATGATTGGCCAAAAACTGTAGGAGTAGTTGCGCTCACAAGTCAATTGTTGACAAACGGACAAACGGACGGGTCACGGCACGCCTATATCGCACCTGCGTAGCACGCAGGTGCGACAAAAACCGTATCACTTTTGTGTGCTGTGTGAGCATTTCCATTTGTTTTGAACTTCATCAGCAACGCTCGCCTCCAAAACGTTTGCAAGAAAAAAAAAATTTCCGAAGAACACATCGGTTAGCGGCACACTCCCCTACCGAGCATACATTAATGGCCACGACCCACAAAAACAGCAACCACAGACATCAGAGAGAAGACGCGTCAAAATGTATACGCGATCTTATTTGCTAACCTTACGTGATAAGGCCTTGCTAATATAAGTGTTTTATTTGGAAGACACCCATAAGAACATGTAACTTGTACTGATTTACTTGTAACCTGTATTCCCATATTCTAAATAATCTCGTCTTGATTTCATATATAATTTCATTTTGTTTTGCAAGTATCAAATTATCTGTGTACTTGTTGAGCAGTTTATATTCCTAAACACGATAATAATCCAATATCCAGAATTTAAAAGGACGAATACTGCAAATCTAATAAAGCGCATTTCAAATCTCCATAAATAAAATATGTTAGACAGCTACAATCAAAGGGAGATAACTCGATTTCAAGCATGGCTTAAAGTAGGCCGATAGTAGTTTTATCATACCATTTTTGTGACAAGGAAATTAATTTGCTGGATGATTTGTAAGAAATTAGAACGTTATGGTCTGTTTTCAGACACTCAAGAGTTTTAAGAATGAATCTTGCCTAAAACCGCCATCATAGCCATGGGTAGGGTTGGGGAGGGTGGGGAGGGGGAATCGGATACAATACTATGTCAAAAACTGATTGATCGATTACAACCAAAGGATATCTAGCTTAGTAAATTTTCTAATCTATTATGATAAAAAATGCTCTGAAAACAATACGAGCTTGTATTTAGAAAAACAGTTTGCTTGAATTAACGATATCAAAGAAATGTAGACTCGTGTTTTATTTTTCCAGTTTTGTTTTTTTTTAAACAGAAATAAAAACTGCACATACTTTGAAAATCAGCCCCATGTCGAAACATAAATCAGCTGAGGTTTAACCCGACCATCCAACAAGGGAAAGATATTGACATTATGCCGTTATATTGACACATCTTATTTTACAATAAAAGTCAAAAAGGATTGCCTTTGGAAACAGAGAACACACAAAATCACGAAAATCGGAGACTCGGTTTGATTGAGTCTCTTCATATGCAACACTGTAGTTTGCAAGGCTGTATATATTTAACATACTGCATTTTCTCTAAAGATAATCTTAAAATGGAACAAGTCCTGATGTTCAAAAGAATATTGACTGGAACAAAAACAAACATGTTGCAGTATGGAGCATGAACAAATTGCTCCTTTATTAATTTAATCTGAATCTACGGTGTTACTCAGACATATCTGTCCAAATATTTAATGTAAATATTTGCAACTGTTTCTGAATGTACACAGTTGTCCATTTAATACTTACTCTGTAACTTTGCTTTAGCCCACCATTATCAGCAATATTTTCACCCTGGGTATTTATACCATTTACCTGCAACAAGACATACTTGTGATTAACAAGGCTGTAAATACTTAAGACAACTGAGGAAAATATCACTAACTATATATGACGCAGTGCAATTTGTCGAAAATTTATGTTTAACAACGTGTACCTGTAGTTTACCTTGTCGTAAGCGAATTATTGATATTCTAAACAATACTGTAAAGATTTTACAAACTGGAAACAATCAAATCTCTCTAAACACCTGCCCTTTAAACTGCCTGTCCCTTTGATATTTGTAAAAATACTGTTATTTGTACCGTTCAAAAACATATACGATCACTTTCAACGAATGGAAAGCTTACCCCGTTGTATACTCTACTGACCGTTCTAAGGCGGTGGTCCCGGTGTTAGTCTTACTCTTTGTTGCTTTATGGTGTATTCTACGAGGCAATTTGTTGTATGTCTTTCCATGTGTCATTTTGTTCTTGTGTTTTTAGTCCTTTTAGTATTGCGATTACCTCGCTTGGGGAAGAGAGAGCTAATCTTAGTGCTTTTCGTACATTTGTTCGATTTGTGCTTGTTTGGATTTGTCGGTTTCCTCTTCCTCTTGGGGTCTGGGAAGGGCTGCGGTTTGTGATTGTGGCACTCCCTGGATATTTCTCTTACCTTTTGTTTTTATTGCAGCGGTAGTCTCGACAAATGTTTTAACATATGTATCGTCTTAATGACTAGCCAGGCCAACAAGAGCAAGGATAGGGATGTGGTCTGTGATCGAGCCCTTTCCTGGGTATCTGCTTGTATTTCCTTATTAACCCTTGTCATGCTGAATTAATTAAGCTGCCACACCAACTTTTAATTTCAGCCAATCAGATTACTTGATCTAGGTTGTTGATACTTTCTTCAGAATCAACTTGATCTAGGTCTACACTGTTTACAAAGGCAGGATATCCAGGTTCAGCAGGACTAGGTTTAATGTTTAAACAACCGTGGTTTAAAAGCCGTAAGTGTTTTAATGTATTTGTAATAACTTGCCGTCATATTTGCTTCTGGCACGAGGAATCTGCCATACTGATCCACTATACACTGAGCTTTTACTTTAAAATTATCAATTATGTCTTGTTCCCACCATTGTTCCAAGTCACCGTCTTTGTTGTATTGGCGACCTAAACCAAAATAAAACAGAACTGAAGAAAACATTGTTTATATATTTTACGTATAAGTCTGCGATTAATGTGTATTGCTCATCGTGAATGAATACCTTCCCAGCTAGCATATGACATAAATCTACAGCGGTCCATTATCGGCCCGTCAGCTACCCTGACGGGCCGATAACGGCCCGCTATAGATTTATGTAAAATGTTTACTGGGTTTCCAGTGGAGATTTGTCCAACAGGACATTAATACAGTTACACAGTAAATGTATATGGTAAACAATAAAATTCATCATACATAATTATTGAAGCTTTCTTAGAAAGATGAAGTATCCTTGCATGAGATAACATGAAAGTTGCTCATGTCTCATGACTTGAGAAGGCTATTTTGCGACTGTGCAGTTATACCCAGTTATACCCAGTTATAGTAAAATGTTGCATAGAAATGCTTCTTTTATTTACATTTATTATTTCTTGTTTTAGCTATTACTAGTTCATGCCAATGTCTTCAGAAATAAATATATAGGGTTTCTCTGCCATATAAATCTTCTGCCACTTGCGCATTTCTTGCAAAAGTCACTGCCTCTTGTCTTTTCGTTTTTCGCCTTCCTAACAGAAGATTTGTTGTACGGTATTCGACCTGAGAAAAACGCACACAAAAAAAAAGAAATAGACGTTAACGTCTAAGTACCGGCGCAAATTTTGTTCATGTTTACATAGCGATATGGGGCAAGGGTATACTAAAGTTTAATAGCTTTTCAATGTTATAGGTAAAAAAGAACAACAATGTGATTCTTTAATGTTTGCTTTTATTATTTAGGTTCAATCATACTCCTGCCATGACTGATCAGCAAATATTAAATTGTTATAATACTTAATCATTTTATACCAAATATTTTAACTAAGTCAATAACTTTTTCAGGCCTGATATAGTTTCTTTTCCCTCCAGTATCTTAGTATTTTGTAAATACCTTATTGCAATAATGTATGTGATAAACCGCAACGTGTATGATGCTATTTCAATGCAAAAAAACTTAATATTTTACTTTTTCTAGCTAATCATATCTTATTTGAATTTATCATGAACATTCTGCTGTTTTATATTTCCGCGACTTTCATTACTACGTATTTCTTTTACAGTCTGTTTACATTGTTACTACTGACTCTTCATCGTGTGTTTGTGGGAAAAGATCTAATCAGTTTCTTGTACCTAGTTTCTGTACACGATGCTCCTGGCCACTTCTTCGAGGACTCCGGCTAGCTTGTTTGCCATTATATCTGTCTATAACGATATATCTAAGTGGATTATGACTGAGTCATACATTTTCTTTGTTGCAATGCATTCTTCGAAGCTAAACAACATGGCCTTAGGTATATCTGTGTAATCAAAGTATTTTTTTTCTTGATATATGTTACCTGTATATGTTTAAATAAAATTTAAATTTTGCTTTTTGTTTGTTTAAATTACACTACGGGAACTTACATGTGTTTCTTTGCGTTTGTGTGATAATTACGATCGCAGTTAACTATCATTAACTAAACCACATTACCTCTGTCGTCAAACCCATGGGTAATTTCATGTCCAATAACGACACCTATACCTCCGTAATTCATTGACCTGTTAGAATAAAAGAGAAAGACTAAAGAAAGTCCCATGAAATGAAAACTTTAATAAACGAAAAGAAAACAAATATCACAACAGTAAACACACAAATGAAGTTACTCGGAAAAAGACTATAATCACAAAGCAAAAATTTCAAAGGCACCGAAAGAAGAGAATAGAAACACTGCGGCACAGGAACAACTAGAAATTGTGTTTCTAAAACACTATGCCCCCAACCATGTGCTTGCCTCTAAAGATAATACAAGGTAAAAATGGCCCAATCTACAAAGGTCCATAACTCCTGAAATATTTTTTTTAGAATTTATTCAAAAGTCAATCAGGTCATCTCATCATTACCAATCTATTCATCAAGTTATGAGGCTCAAGCTCCGATAGCTTTTGAGATATTTTGCTGACAAGGGAAAATGCCAAGATTTACAAAGGAACATTACTCATACCCAGGAGCAATAGGCCTCTCCAATTTCCTTCTCATCACTTCCAATCTATTTATCAAGTTATGAGGCTCTAGCTCCAACACTATTTGAGATATTTTGCTGACAAGGGAAAAGTCCAAATTTACAAAGGGCCATTACTCTTGAACATTTTTCAGAATTTATTTCAAAGTTAACCAGGTCATCTAGTTGCCATTACCAATCAATGCACCAAGTTTCAAGGCTCTAGCTACAAAAAGTTTTTGAGATAGTTTGCTGAAAAGGTAAAAATGCCCAAAATTGCAAAGGGGCATAACTCAGGAAGTAGTTTTCAAAATTTATTAAAAAATTAATCAGGTCGTCTGATCATCACTACCAGTCTATTTCTCTAGTTTCAACGGCCATAACTGCTGACAGACGGGGAATGGACTGATTGTTAGTCCATATGCATACAGGAAAACTGAAACTTTAGGACTGAAGAATACTATAGATGTACATTGTATGTGTTGCTTATACATACTTGGGCTGGTTCTTGCCATAAAAAGGAGGCTGTAATATTCCGGCTGGAAACACTGGAAATAAATAGAATAATTATAACAAACATATTTATAACAATTTATTTAGATACTTTATTAAACACGAAAATGAATTTTTTTTTTACAATACAGCATAGCCCATCGGAACTTGCACTTGCCTGTTAAATTTAAATCAGTAGCACGAAAAGACAAACTAAGCTTACTTATCTCAGTAGAACATAAGGCAATTGGAATCAAACCAAATACAGTGTGTCAGATGTGCACATTTCTGAATCAGATTTTGTTAGTGACACTAAACCAAAATAGTTGTAAGTAATATGTAGAAGTACATGTGTTGGCAAGCACTGAATATATTTGTAGATCACTGCGTAAACAGAACATTGTTATTTCTAATTTATGATGTGTAAGCAGTTCTTGTTAGCAAGACACCATGAAATAATGTATCATATAAGCAGACAGTCAGTTTATGTTCTTAAAACAAGCCATTCATAAATTTTTTCTGTTACATGGTTGATGAAAATTAGTGAAAATATAAGTAAAAATACCCAAGAAATGCCACGATCATTTTAATAGAAAGTAATAATATTGACTATTTACAGTAACTGTTTAAGGCATTAAAGGGGCAGCAAAGACAAATTTTTTGCTAACACTTTAAGCCTTCCATTAGAGTTTCTAAAACATAAATACCTGACAAAAGAATAAAATAAAACGACCAGTTTTAGTAGCCACAAAACAAAATAAATAAAAACTGCTGTACGAATGAACCTTGAACCATCGTGACTAACCTAAGAGCAGCTAAATGGCTTAAATCTGCTACCATTAAGTGTCGGGTATGAGCTCGTCCCTCTTTGAATGTGGACTGTTACGAATAGGAATGGTATTAAAAATACAAAAAACAAAAACAAAAAAAAAAACAGAATGGTAAACAATGTAGTTCCAGATGAGACGGTTCTCTACAGTCATCTCATCTAGACATACGCTTAATGGATAGGTGTTTGGTTTGGTCGGCAGTGCTGAAATGAACATTTAATGTCTAAGAGACCACATCCTGAGAGACAGGATGACTATCGCCAAGCAATCAAGAGGAATATATGCACGATTTATGTATCATCGCCTTTGCTGTTCCCATAAAATGGTAATGTAGAATATACCAAAGGAGATCAAATACCCCATTCGGGTTGAACTGATGCAAAGAATGATCGTATTTGATCTGAATTCATACTGAATGTAGTTTTAAAAAGTGTTAATATAAGAGCGCAAACGTTTGAGTACTTGTAGTGTAAGCTCTGACCAACAGAAACAGTAAATTGTTATATCCAGTATTGCCGCCAATGTCACCTACTGCAGCGTTCCCAGCAAACACGCAGTCTTTTAATTTTGCCACAACGTCGTTTCGACGCCGTTTCTTTGCGTTGCGACAAAGAAGAAACAACATTGTCTTAAATTATTGTGCTTCTTGGGATGGATAGATTCATATTCTAGCAATCATTTAGATTTTAATGTGGTTTGTTAATTCAGATATTTCATTTTGTTTATATTTGCGTCTAAGAATGACGACGTTTAATAAAACAAAAATCAGCCATAAAATCAGAGTCTCAGATAAAGGAAATATTAAGAAGATAGTGTCTGTTATTTTTTGCATTTTTGCAACGAAACATATCTTAAGGCTACCCAATGGAATTGTCTCGCCAAAAGGTATCCTGAAGTAAGTACTAAATTATCGCCTTAACTCGACCAATGACTGATTCATACTTATGTTGTTCAGAATGGAGCTGTAATAGGCATTAACTGTAGACGGCGGCGTAGTCCACCTGAAACGAAAACTGAATAATTTAGGCACCGTCAAGAAATACATTGTACCAAGCGTGATCACTAATTAAACAAGAAGCCCGTGGGTCACGGTTCGCTCACCTGAGTAAAACAGCCAATGAATATCTGCAGATGCCATGCAACACTCTTCCATTATTGCCACAGCAACTAGGACATAAATTTGACAGTGCAATAAAAACATCAAAGATCATCCTAGGATCATCTGTTCAACAAAATTGGTAGATCTTGCCCCCCTGATGCTGATCAAGTGTCAGTCTCAAAACATTTTTGGTTCTGGAGAAGAAACAAGCGGACCATTTGTACAAAATTTCAATCCCCTTTTAACAGAAAGTTCCACATGAAGTTTGAAGACAATTGGCCCATGGGTTTCAGAGATGAAGACATTCAAAGGTGTGGACGGACGACGGGCGGACGACGACAGACGACGGTCGGCAAGTTATCATAGTAGCTCTTCGGCTCAGGTGAGCTAAAAAGTACTGAAAGAAAATCAGACAAGCATTCCATTAATTGATGTTCTATATCGTATGTTTCGCACTAAAACTTTACCGTGGGTGAAGAAAATTTATTAATGAATCTATTATTTTTGCATTATCTATTTTTGTCTTTGACTTATTATTTACATTGGTCGTTACCCAGTAAACATTTTACATAAATCTATAGCGGGCCGTTATCGGCCCGTCAGGGTAGCTGACGGGCCGATAACGGACCGCTGTAGATTTATGTCAAATGCTAGCTGGGTATTGGTCGGACTAGCCGTCATTTTACTAGTGGTCTAATTTTGTTCTAAACTTCCGTTATTAGGCGAGCCCTCATATTTGTTTCACTACAGTTTGATAACATGATTTATATGTACTTGTCCTGTTTTGTGATGGTCTACTCATAAGCTGAGAAACCCTCTATGGAACAAGCAATTATGTAAAGGTGATACTGCATCAGGACAAAAGGGGAGGGTAGGATGCAGTTTAACCATTACAACATTTTGCTGTTGACTGTTCCAGTGGGTAATTCTGTTGCTGCTATTCTTCGTTTATTCGTTTTGAGGATGCGTTGTATAGTGATGACGTTGAATGTCATAAACCCCTATCCAGTGCCTACAGGGGGAATTTGATTGGCGCTTCCAATCTTTCCCGGGCATCACCAAATTTAGAGAAGAGGAGGGAGGGGTTCTGCTTACATTTTGTATAAGGGTTATCTGGTAATTATGCTACCTACACATTTTTGTCATATGGTTCTCTTAGATTCCGCAGTCCTGCCGCGGCAATTCTTTTAAGGTTGTTTAACACGTTCAAAAAATATTCTGTCTTGTCTGTGGTGACCTGTTAGAAATAAGTGTATAAAATATATATTTCCATTGCATAAAATATCTATTTCCATTGCCAAGAATGTGCTAAAGGTCAAAACTGAACAGTTTTGACCTTTAGTACTCTCTTAGTAAAATCAGCAGACATCAAGACATTTGACATATTCTTTTCCAGAAATTTGGGTTTGGATTTTCATTCAGACTGTTGCCAGAAGACCATTTGCATAGGATGGCAATCTTATTTTCTGGTAAAAATAAAAAATATCAAAATGACGTCAGTTGAAAGTAATTAAGTGAACACAGGAACTGACACAGTCAGGTTCACATCTAGTTCTGAACACCAAAGCGATAGACAGATAAATACAAATAAACAGCCGCAAAAATAGCAGATGGCAAGCAGAGTTGGCAACCCTTTCCCAAAAAAGGTGGCAACTCAAGTACCCAAACTTATCTGAATATATCTTTAACGTACATAATACTTATAAAACACTTGTAAGTGAAACACCTCAGACTATTAAACAAAACGCACCACAACGAAAGTACCGCCTTGGAACGGCCAGTAATATATTACTGCGGGGAGTGCGGCTTAAGCTAGCTTTATCCCGTCCCTCGCCCTCAGCTTCCATAGTGGTAAAACATATCATTGTTCGGTCTGCGTGGAGGTCTTCTAACTCATCACGGGCAACAAATAAATCACAGATAAAAATAAAAGTCAAAAAGGATTGCCTTTGGAAACAAGGAACACACAAAATTACAAAAATCGGAGACTCTGTTTGATTGAGTCTCTTCATATGCAACACTGTAGTTTGCGAGGCTGCATATGCCCCTAGCGCCGGCTTAAGCGGTATTCGATTTTCAAAA
The DNA here is from genome assembly GCA_964016985.1 of Anodontia alba. Taxonomy (NCBI): domain Eukaryota; kingdom Metazoa; phylum Mollusca; class Bivalvia; order Lucinida; family Lucinidae; genus Anodontia; species Anodontia alba. The sequence goes on along the minus strand of OZ024836.1, from coordinate 36,174,863 downwards.
TAACCAGGATGGGCTCAGCCTATAATGAGCAAATATGAGGACTCGACAGAAACAACTTGGTGAGACACTTGGAGACACTGCGGTGTTAAACAACAAGACTGGCATACTGGAGCAAAAAAAAAAAAAAAAAAAAAGACAAAGTATTTAGACGTTAACATCTAAGTACCGGCGCAAATTTTGTACAGATATAGGGCAAGGGTATACTAAAGTTTCATAGCTTTTCACTGTTATAGGTAAAAAAGAACAACAATGTGATTCTTTAATGTTTGCTTTTATTAAGCTTTATGAAATTCCTTGACTGAAAATACAATAGACATTACTCTGTTTATAACACGGTTTGTTATAAGATTTTTTCAACTTGCCGCGATTGTCACAAACCGATGATCCCTGCAAATATAAAAAGTCCTTAGTGAGCTAATCGAATGGGCTACCATATGTAAAACTCCAAAGCTATATTGAGAGACCGGCGCGATTCCCGCGCCGGTCAAAAATACCCGTTGAACACCCGTGGGTGGAGAAACAGAAATAAAATGTTCCGGCCTTGATAATTTAATGATTAGTTTTTAAGTCGGCGCCATCATAGTTATACACAGCATGCTTATCGCTAATTCGATCAGCTGCTTGAAAGGTTGCACAAACAATTTTCACCATAATTATCAAACTATTTGGACACTTCAACTTATTAATTAACCAACCAACTTATCCAAATACTAGAACACGTTGATGTCTGCAATTTGATGTGGCTAAGATGTATGTTATCGGAATAAGAAATACTGCAAAACTTTAACGGTCATATCTGACAATTTTAGGCTTGAAAATGCCAACTAAACACTAGCTGGTAGTATATGTTTACCTCTTTGTTTGTGTTGAGGTTTTACGTCCCATTCAAACCAATGGGGTCATTTCGGGGTCAGTTAACCTAACCACACGTTTACTTGGCAGGCATAGTCCTCTAAGCGATTAACCAGTATTGTGCACATTCTTTCGCCAGAAACTGACAACTACCCTTCTCGAATCAGCGGAAGGGAGAGAATGAACATTGAAAATAGTTCATGATCAAATCTCCATGAAAGAATATTGCCAACCCGGCGGGGGTCGAACTCGTAACCTCCTGATCACCAGTCGGATGCGCATCCAACCGAGCAACCGAGGCCGGCGCATGTTTAAATCTGACCATTAACCTAATTCATTATATAACAGTGTGACGAGGATTTTTTGCGTCGTTTTCATCAGTGTCAAATCACAGCAGAATTTCAATAGCTCAAACAGGCTTTGAAGTATAGAACTTAATTCTAGCCATAGGGAATTCATGCCATCTAGGGTTGATTTCTACATAAAATGGCCTTTTGGGACACCAAAACAAAAGTCAGTAGCTCTAGTTAATCAGGATAAAGTGTCTATAAATGATGAAGCCACTGAAATTCCCCTGTATATTGATTTGGGACCGAGAAAGTTCATAGACTAGATAGTTCTCTGAGCGTACTTTAAGATTCGGCTCACCGACAAAATCGCGGAAAGTTCGACAACATATTTGTTTTATCACGGACGAATATTAAACAAGCAAGTTCAGGCAATTGTATATCCCCCGCTTTTCAAAAATGCTCCAAAAATGACCAGATCAACAAGGTGTCTACTATCTGCACACTTTGATAGCATTTTAGTGCACAACAAAAAGTGACGAGAAATAATCTAAAGTTGATGTCCAAATCACATCCTCAGACCATGTAGAAATTGCCTGCAAAAATTTAAAAAAGATCGGTGAAAGAAAAAACGTTAAATAATAATAAAGAATTCTCTGAGGATTATAGTCAAACCATATACACATCCCCAGACCAGGTAGCAAAGACCTGCAAAATTTCAAAACGATCGATTATAACGTGTAGGAAAAGTTGCGCACATAAGACACCCATTCTATATATACTATTGAGGCAAAAATGAGTAAGTACACAACTAAAAATAGTGACAAAAATCAGTCTGAGATTTATGTCCAAACCACGTGTGCTTCCTTAGAACACGTAGAAAATGTCTTCAAAGTTTATAAAAAGATCGGAGCTGCATACACAAATAACCCACTCTAAGTATACTAAAAAGTTCATACATGAAAAAAGTAAAAACAAATAATCTAAAGATTATAGTCAAACTATATGCACATCTTCATATCATGTATAAAATGCCTGCAAATTTTCAAACACATGCACATCCACAGACTATGTAAAAAAGGCCTGCATAGTTGAAAAAAAATCGGTGAAACAAAACCCGTGAAAACAATAATCTGAGGTTTATATCCAAACCAATATGCACATCTTCAGACCACAAAGAAAATACCTACCAAGTTTCAAACATATCCGCTATAACCTGCTCATGAATGGACACAATAAAACCAAGTCTCCTTTTTCGCATTCTTTAGTGCGTTATTTGCTTCTAATAGGCCCCTGTTCGAAATGTACTTTTCACTACAGCTCATGTTAAATGCAGCCGTAAATCGTCTTCCCGTACTTAGCCATAGTATAGTTTTTACTTCTTATTCTTTTGGATCGATGAGCTCATATGCAATAATTTTAGAATAGAATATCACTCAAGTCGGCACTAGGAGGTGTGAACTGGTAGCAGATTTAATTTCTCGTTCTGGATAGACTGAATGCAAATATAACCAGGAAAGATTGCAGTCATGAAACCGAATCGCAAGTTTCGCATTCTTAAGTGCGAGCGTCACCTTCAAAAGATCTTTTTTTTCAGAATGTATTTAACCCCTATATATTTCACAGAATAGTGCACTGTGTAATAGAATTCTATTTCTAGAAGCACTAAGTGTTACACAATTGACAAAATTCTGATATAAGCCACTAAAACTGTCATAGCTTTCTACAGTATTAATGTTTTGTGTGTTTTCGATGCTTTACTCAGCAGACAGAGCTATTTCATATTATGGCCATTCTTTTTAACCGTTTTGTGGAGTTTTAGTGTGGGCTAGGTGACAAACATGATGATTTTGATTTTTGCTTTGTTAATTTCCTGTTTTTGGATGGCGACGTTCCTCGTGCCCTTCTTATGGTGTTTGCATTTCTCAACATATTCGGTTTGATAGCGTATCTAGTCGTTTGGCTGACTTCAATGCTCGTAACAAAACTTTGACTGCCACACTTCTCCAACAGGGGTATCATAAACTTAGAAAAGTTTTTTCTCAGTTTTATCGTCGATACTACGAACTGAACTCTAAATACAATACAGGACTAAAAACCACTTCTGCTACAAGACCTATCGGAATCTGATTTTTATGGTTCTTTAGTGTATAATAAAAGTCATAACGGATTGCCTTTGGAAACAAGAAACACACAAAATTACAAAAATCGGAGACTCGGTTTGACAGAGTCTCTTCAAATGCAACACGAGGCTGCATACGCCTCCCCCGCCCCCACCCCCACTCCCCTAGCGCCGGCTTAAGTTGTATTCAATTTTCAAAATAACCAGGATGGGTTCAATGATCCCAAAGTAAATAAGATATAACCTGCACTCCAATTGTAGGAAAACCTACAATTCTGATCATTTTATTAAATTTTCCACATAGTATAAACGAAAAGGGGCATACCATTGATGTCATAAAATAGACTTCTTGCCTAGCGGTTAATTCAATCACGTTTGACCACTTTGCTTATCGCTTTAATTGCACGCCGATGGGTCGGGGCTCAGACTCTGTGAGGTCCCCGACTTCAAAACTTTTCATTAGATGTTCTGGGCCAGAAGTTTTCATTCAGAAATATCGGTTTCTTGGCTCACCGGGATTCAACTGTTGGTTTTCTTTTGCTCCATTACAGTGGTGTTGTTTGACAACCCAAGGATCTCCAGATGTTTCAACACGTTGTTTCTGTTGAGTCCTCATCTGTGCTTCATTATAGTCTTTATCTGTGATTTATTTTTTGCCCGTAACGATTTATGGATGGGTTACACACGGACCGAACAAAACAAATGTTTTTACCAGTGTGGAACCTGAGGGCGAGGGTTAGAATCCCGTTAATCTAGCTTAAGCCCAACGCCCCCCAACCCCCCAACCCTCCCCCCCCCCCCCCCCCGCCAACTCCACCCCCCCCCCCACCCAAACACACACACACATAGTCTTTCATTACTGACCGTTTCAACGTTTCAAGGCAATGCTTTCAATGTGGTAATTTTTGTTAATTGTTATATAGCGTTTCACTTTCTAATGTTTTATTTTAACAATAATGTAAGTTGATCATATATACAGTTAAGTTTGAGTGACAGAGTTCCCACTTTTGTGGGAAAGATTTGCCAACAGCTTGCCATCTGTTCATTTTGTGGCTGCTTTATTGTATTTGTCTGTTTTGACTGTGCATCTGACTGTATCAGTTCTCTTGTTTACTTATTAAAGACATAGCTAAAACAAAAGCAAAAGTGATACCAATCAGTGATGATTTCATTATCTCTACCTAGGCACTATGCAAAACAGCTCAAAAGCATTTCATAAGCAGGTGATAATGAGATCCCAGCACGGGGAGGTAAAGAGACCTTCTGCAGGGTAATAAATATTTTGGAGGTAATATTACCTGTAGTACCAGCTAAGGTGGTTTATTCAATCGACGAGTTCTGAAATTTTTCTTATTTCTCCAATAAAACATATGTTATGGGTACTCACCGAGGCGCTTCTAATGTGTCCCCACAACATATGATTTCATGGAGATAAGAAAATATTATGTGAACACCCCTCTTAACTGGAGCTAGGATATTACTTATGGATTAATTGAATAAGCCAGTTACTAAATTTCTATACTGGGCCTCTACCTGTCTCGGATATTGACGGTATACTAGGTTTTGTTGTGCCCAGTCTCTTATCAGTAAACAGATTAATGTCTGAGGCACATCTTTTTATGACTTAAAGGGAAGAAACTTGCTAAATGGGTCCATTAAACAAGAAACATCAAACACTGACATACGTTTTCATAAATCTCATTCATGTGGTCGTTATCTAAAATGTCGTCTGGGTACCCGATCCAGTTTCTGATTGCCTCAGCCTGCAAATATTAAAACAAAGTACTATTCTGGAGTATGGGCAAAGGCAATTATATAAATGTTTTGTAATTATTTAACACTTAGCAAACGAAACTTTGGGAAAAAATCTATTTTCCCAGAAAACAGGATTCGACATTGTAAATTGTCTCTAAAATATTAAAAAATATCATCATATTGTCGTCAGTACGTGCGGAGTGTTAAATTGCCTGTTGTAATTTTTGTTATATAGTTACCATAGTAATTTTTAAATGACACTAAAAACCTACCTGTTGACATTTATATCTGTTTCAAAACGGTACTTTTGTTGTGGTACTTTTTGTTAAATGTTCTGTAGTGTTTCACTTACAAATGATGTTCTTCTAACAATTATATAAGTAAAATGTCTATTAAGTTTGTGTGACAGTTGCCACCTTTTTGGGAACGGGTTGCCAACTCTGTAATCTGTTGTGTTTTCTTTGGTTTTTTTTATGGTTGTCTATTTGTATTCATTTGTTTGTGTTTCTCTTTGCTGTTGAAAACGTGAAGTGGATCATATTGTATCTATTTCTGCGTTTTCTTATATACATTCAAAATATCAATCTGACGCATAACTTATATATACAAAAGACAATTCCTTTCTAGATGATATTTGTCTTTATTATTGCAGTAACATATTGTCTATCATTCATTAAGGTCTGTTATCTAAATACAGGCAAAATATCACTCTACAGCATTGCATGGGTATTACGAGACCAGTCGAATATGCAGATATCTAAATCAAAATATATAAACGTTTAACCCTTCAACTTCAAGTAGCAGCTAACGTCTGCTTTATTTATTTTTATGTGTTTGTTTTAGTTTCAGAATAAATGATGTCATTTACTTATTTTGACAATGTCTTTACCTTTTGCCTTGCCAGTGTCTTTGTATTTTCGTCCATCCAGTCTAATTCATTTAGAAGTTCACTGAAGGCAGTTCGTATGTTTCCAATCATCTCCAAAGCCTAAGAGTAAAAGACGCAAGAACGTGTTAGCTGCAACTTCTGAAAATGTAACTTCGGACATGTGCGCCAAGCGAAGATTTAGATCAGCCTATGCATTTGCGCAGTCTTGTCAGAATTTTACCTGAGCGTATTTAAGATAGCCAAAAATGCAAAAGTCATTCATCGGATAATGAAGACTGAGCAGGTTACCCGGATGCGCAGATGATTTAAGTCTTTGTTTGACTCCGGAATTTAGCGGTATATTGAAATATTGTGGAAAAGTGGAACAATTGCAATTTCTCCTCTTTTACACAATATTTGTTACCCGTTGTTAGATTTCCATGAAAAACAGGGACCAGATTAATCACTTCCAAATAACGGTTTTTCGAAATAAGCAAAGGCGAGATAACCAGAGTCAAATGAGGAAGTGAAGTTGAGAAATCTATACTGCGGTCGAACTTTTACGTGTAGCTGGAAATACTAGGACTATGGAACCACCGCCTTAAGTTATATGCTCTAGCTATGGATCTTCCTGTTTGTTAGCTTTTCTCTGTATCGAACGTACTGTGACCTATGATTGTGTCACCTCTTCAACTTCTTCATTATGACGTTAAGGTCCATAATAGTAGATTCAAGTAATTTAACACCAACTCGTTGATGATCGTTTAAAGGCAATATTCCTATCGCATCACCTGTTCATTTTTCGTTTTTGCTTCGTGAAAGTGTCATTCTATGTCATTTAAACCTTTATGGACTGCAACAGCTATGTTATATTTATTTAATACAAGTATGAAGGCTACAATCATAAAGCCCAGGCGCCCCAAAAATACAGTTGACTCTCGTTATCTCGACCTCGCTTATCTCGAATAAACGCTTATCTCGAAGTGAAAATCTTGTCCCTGCTTAAATATGAAAAACTAACAACAGGTAAAAAATATTGTGGAAAAGAGGAGAAATTGCACCTTAGGAGCAATTTCTCCTCTTTTCCAAAATATTTTCAATATATCTCTACGTTCAAGAGTCCTATTACATATATATTTGCTAAATGTGGTTGTTCCAATTATTTTTTCCTCAATTCTGCAAATCTGATATGTCGAGGTACGGATATCTCGAAGTATTTCAGAGAGTCCCTTGGACTTCGAGATAACGAGAGTCGACTGTATATATGAAGTTACCCAGGAAACCCCACAATCATGAAGCGTCAAAAGAAAAGGAATTGATGAACAAACAGTGGCAAAGTTCAATCTGAGCTGGATGCGCGTTTGTAACCTTTTAACATTTACGTGAACGGCTCTTCTAATTTCATTCTTTTCTTCACGAGACATTGACACTTCTGAGTGGGGTCAAAATTCTGAATAAGTCTTTTTAATTGTAGCTATTTAGCTTGCTACAAGAAATAAAAACTATGATTTGTGATTACTATTTTTTTTCAAAAAAGGTAAGAGAAAAGACCAGGGAGTGCCACAATCACAAACCGCAGCCCTTCCCAGACCCCAAGAGGAATAGGAAACCGACAAATCCAAACAAGCACAAACCGAACAAACGTACGAAAAGCACTAAGATTAGCTCTCTCTTCCCCAAGCGAGGTAATCGCAATACTAAAAGGACTTAAAAAACACAAAACAAAATGACACACGGAAAGACATACAACAAATCGCCTCGTAGAATAAACCACAAAGCAACAAAGAGTAAGACTAACACCGGGACCACCGCCTTAGAACGGTCAGTAGAGCAAACCACCGGGATGTTTAAAGCATTTTTACAGCTAGCTAACTTCACCCTGGGTCCCGATGCTACTCTTAATACAGAAACACATAAAATTCAGTTCGAATAAAGGCTCCCAACTCAGTCAATGCATCAAAGCGAAAACATAAAAATCAAATTAATCACTATAATAAACAAAGACGAGTACTGATGGCTAATTCTACTGTATGCCAGAGTAAATGAAAACCAATAGTTGATCCACGGCGGGCCAAGCCAAAGACATATCGTCAAGTCTAAATAGAATCCCTCTTTTAAAATACAGATATACTTTAAATGAAATAGAACCCGTACGTTAATGACAAAAAGACATATTGATATTTTACAGGTATCCAACGTTTGTTTCAAAACAATGACCTTAGGCACGTTTTCTTTTATTAAATTTGGCTTGGTGGTCCCGGTGTTGGTCTTACTCTTTGTTGCTTTGTGGTTTATTCTACGAGGCGGTTTGTTGTATGTCTTTCCGTGTGTCATTTTGTTCTTGTGTTTTTCAGTCCTTTTAGTATTGCGATTACCTCGCTTGGGGAAGAGAAAGCTAATCTTAGTGCTTTTCGTACGTTTGTTCGGTTTAAGCTTGTTTAGATTTAAATTAAATTTAATTAAAGCGGTGTATCATATTTTGACTTATTCTCGCTTTTGTACAGGTTCATATGGAAGTTTCATTTGCTTTTTATCAGTCTTTTTGTCGTTTTTAATGTCGGTACATACATATAGACTTGAAAACAAAAATAAAAATAAAGTATACATGAAAGTTAGGGCCATAAAAGTCATAATTGAGTTTATTTTATAATCAATAATAATAATAATAAGCAGAAGAAGAAGCTGGTTTCAAAATATTAATATTTAAAATACGTTATAAAGGGAATGTAACAGTAAACATAAATTAAAGAATGAGTGACAAGTGGATACTTAGTCAGCTGCCATTGAAAATTCCTACAAAAAAGAATAATCAAAACTCGACTAACATTTGCTTTTGCCGATTCGTCAAATTCTTGCTTCACAAATTTCTGCCCAATGACCATTCCCATCTGTCCAGTGACGTAATCCTCACACTCTCGCCATCTCGCACGTGACGTCGCCTGGCCGTAAACTACCTGGAACACAGAACGATGCACGAAGAATTTAGGGGGAACTGATACAGTTTCGGGGAAGGCAACTTAGTCACAAGAGTTATGTTCCTTCTGAAAAAGGTCTGTAAAACTGTGACCAAACATATTTGCAAAAAAAAAAATAAATGTCAAAAAGATTGCCTTTGGAAACAAAGAACACACTACAGATAAGAAAATGGGAGTCTCGGTTTTATTGAGACTCTTCATAAGCAGTAATGAAGTTTGCAACACTGTATACGCCCTCGAGCGTATACATGAGCAGAACTCCATTTTCAAAGATTCCACAATGGGCCCAATGATCCCAAAGCAAATGAAATATAATCTGCACTATGGTAAAGTACGGGGAGACGTTCTACTACCGCTACACGGCACTAATACCAGCAACTGCAGTGTAGTAAAATAAACGTCAAAAAATTGCCTTTGGAAACAAAGAACACACTACAGATAAGAAAATGGGAGTCTCGGTTTTATTGAGACATTTCATAAGCAGTAATGAAGTTTGCAGCACTGTATACGCCCTCTAGCGTATACATGAGCAGAACTCCATTTTCAAAGATTCCACAATGGGCCCAATGATCCCAAAGGAAATGAAATATAATCTGCACTATTGTAAAGTACGGGGAGACGTTCTACTACCACCACAAACACTAATACCAGCAACTGCAGTGTAGTAAAATAAACGTCAAAAACATTGCCTTTTGAAACAAAGAACACACTACAGATAAGAAAATTGGGATCTCGGTTTTATTGAGACTCTTCATACCAGTCTGTTAAGTAGATCCGACATCATTCAGTCGGACCGAGAAAACTTTATCTTGCAATACGCATAAGAAGATTTTATTTTGAATGCTTAGAAACGAAACTGGTAGTTATTTCGTTGATGTATTTAATTTAGTGATTTTTCGTAATACTTGTAGTAAAAAACTTTTCAAGAAAATCGCGGTTTCAGAATTAATGAATGGTATTTTCCATATCTACCAAAATCATTCACACAGAAATGCTTGAGAGAACGATGATCACCTGATCAGATTGCTCCTGTAGGTTGGCTTCGTTTGCTATTCGTCATCTTTTAGATACATCATCGGGCAGTCAAACTGACAGTACGAAGTTTGGGCAAGCAGTTGCAAAGTCAAAATATTTAGATTAGATACAGGTTTTACACTTGAGAGGTCTTCAATTTGGTTTGGGCGTTTGCTATAGTGTAATATTAGCAATCTGCTGATATAATGCGATCTGCTTATTCCACCATAGTGAACCCCAAAGATTTATGGTTTACCTTATTATATTCGTTCCTGAGTTCTTTGAAACGACTTGGAAGATTGCTGACCCGGTTTTGCATAATAGACCATACAAGGTAATTAGCTATAGTTCTGTAACAAACAAAATGCATGGTAGAAAAGTTATCACTCCAGATACCATTTTACATATTTATGAGCCGAGGCACGGCCTTCCCTACAAGAGTGTATGTGCGCCCTGCACCGAAGACTCGGATCAGCTTACGAATCCGTGCAATCTGATCAAAGTCTTCGCAGGGAACTTTGTGGGTAGCTAAGGATCCAAAGCATCTTCAGACGAGCAGCCATTAAGAAAACACGCCTATTCAAATATACTGAAAATTTGACCACCAAAACTGAAAAATTTCGGATAAAAAATTATGATATTTTTTTTCATATTTTTGTTCAAAACATAGATTGTGGGTACTCGTTAGAACCGCCTCGACGAGGCGGTTCTAACGAGTACCCACAATCTATGTTTTTAAGCAGAAATAAGAAAAATAATGTATACCCCTGTAAACCCCAGTTTTACTATATGGAAGTGGGGTTTAAGGGGGTCAAAATTATATAGGCATGATTTCGTAATGGAAGACTCTGGTCAGCCCGTGTATGCGCGCTGCGCGCACTGCAGTCTTGTAAGAAATGATTTACCTCGGCTCATATAAAGAATACTTAATTAAAGATGTGAGGATACGTCAGATACGCATTAGTCATAAAATTTATTATTATAGGACTGACAGAGTGTGCAGAAATGTATAAAAATATGCAATCCCTACAACGTACTCTCCTATATGTATTTTTATATGAACAAAATCGTTCACGAAATAATCGGCCAGCAGGATCCCTTGGCAGCCCATGTCCACTCGCTCTGGCTAGAATGATTGCTTTGTAAGTTCTATAAATTATTGTAAGCCATACAAATTTCAAATGTTGTCTATGCGAAGAAATGCTTATACGCATTTGCTCATAATTTCTGACCTCCATTCTCCAATTCATCCGTTTTTTTTTGTTTTTTTTTTTTTTTCTATAAAAAAGGTGACGGGGATTTCTAAATTCTGAATACATTTGATGTTTTGGTTGTTTTTAAACCTAAAAAATAAATCATGGTACCTCTTTGATTATTAAACCGCTCAAAAAACTGAAACGGGGTGAAGGTTAACTTTTCGCAAGCAAATGAGAGACGCTTTTGAATTTCAAAGCTTAAAATTGAACCCGCTGATATAAATAAAATACATATATTGAAATTTATTTCCTTATTTTTCACAGAAGACAAAATTTGGCATTTCATTCAAACTGTCTTTGAAAAATGTTTGAATGAAATGCCAAAATATAAGTAAAGAAAAGTCTTAGTTTCTATAATAAATTATATAAATATAATAATTATATAAATATAAGGAAAAAAAAAACACTAAATTTCATTTGATGATTTGGTTTTCATAGTAGTAAACTTTAAAATGTATATGAATTTGAACATCTATTTATGTATGTCGGAATGCATACTGCACATGACTGGAAACAAGGTAGTTTCCACGATCACATATAAACTATAATCCTCACAATTATTTGTTGATGCATCTTAAATGAATGCATATAAGCCATCAAATATATTTTTATACACCTCAAACAAAATGTATGTCATAAAGTATCTTCAAAATCATACATACTTTTTTGGGTTGTTTTGAAAAACGTCGAAAATCTTCTGGAAGTAAGGTACAGCCCTTACCACAATAGGCTCCGCCTCCGTCACTGACACCTCTACACTGTCCATTCCCATAATACCAGATATATAATTATGCCAGTTAAACTGGAACAAAACAGATTCAAGATAACCAGAAATTGACACCAATCGGGCACGCAAAGTTGAAACGTCGAATCAAAGTCGATACAACATTGTGACATTGCATCGACGTTGATACGACATTGTATAAACGGCATGTGTGCGCTGGGCATTGTGGATGTGGATTTTATGCTTCAATCCCTACCGCCCAGTCATAACTGCAGTTGATGACAGTTAATGACATATACTTTAAAACTCTCATGGAGCTCTCACAAAAGGCCCCGTCTTCATCACTGACACCGTTACGCTGTTCATTCTCATTACACCTGGCATATACTTTAACTAGTTAAACTGAAGCAAAACAGGCTCAAGATGAACAAAACTGTCGTGGCTATGGTTTTGTATGACTCAACCCTCAGCGCTCAGTCATAAGTGCAGCTGAAGATAATTGATGACATATACTTTAAAACTCTCCTGGAGCCCTCACCACATTAAGGTCTGTCTCTCTTATCCTAAAGTGTTCGACTATTTTCTCAAAGTTGGCGATTATCACATTTGCTATTTACCGCCATTTTTACAAGTGAAGCAACATCTGCGACCTCCTGATGATTTTTCTGCACACCAATACATTTCAATAAAGCGATCTGCTCTCAAAATTGTTCCTCTCCCCTCTGGGACTTCTGGGAGCAAATTGTTTCTTTTTAATGTAGACACATTTTTAAAAAGAACTTGGTGTGCGGAAAAGGAAACAGGACTACAAAGTTATTGTTACCTTTGTCACATTACGGAAAATCTACATGGAGTGTTCAGTTGCCATAAGAATACCCGAGACTATAAAACTTTTTCATGCTCAACTGAGTGGAGCATGACATGTCCTGCTAATAAATCTCAAACTACAAACAATTGCAAATTCTTTCTTGCTAAACTCATCTGAGCATGAAATGTTTTCTGCTAATAAATACGAAAATGCCAACTACTGTTGGCATTTTCATATTTAGAAGCAGAGAAAGTTTCATGCTCAGCTGATTTGAGCATGAAGAAAGTTTTATAACCTCAGGGCAAGGAAAGCTAATTTACCACTGCTGGAGATACGTAGCTCCCTTTGAATGGGGTAGTAAAACGTTTTAGCTCGCATTGTCTCTTTGAGGTGCATCCATTCAACACAAAATTTCTTATCGAAATTTCTAGGACATAATGGAGAAGACATAACGTCTATGTGGAAGTGTGTGCTTGATGATCTATTGTTTCATGTTTTATCTTATTTATTATCTTTTTGTTTTATTTAGTGGGCCCTGTCTGACACCATATGTATGATGTCCGGCGTCATCACGAAAACATGCCTTTATAATTTTGACCCCTTAACCCCCACTTTTATATAGTAAAACTGGGGTTTAGAGGGGTATACATTATTTTTTTATTATGAGGCGGTTCTAACGAGAACCACAATCTATGTTTTGAGCAGAAACTTGATAAATATCAGAATGTTTTATCTGAAAATTTTCATTTTTGTGGTAAAATTTTCAGTATATTTGAATAGGCATGTTTTCGTTATGTGGTTTGTTAACCTTTCCTCTTTGTGTCATTCTTAGGCTATGTTCTGCGATTGTGGGTCTTCCTAGACAGCTTCATTACTGTTTTGTCGATGTCTACCTATACTTAAAGACACACAAGTGCATAAGGGGTTCATAATACAGTCGACCCTCGTTATCTTGACCTCACTTATCTCAAATAACCACGTAAATCGAAGTGAAATTCTGGTCCCTGTTTTAACATGGAAATCTAATAACAGGTAACAAAATATTGTGGAAAAGAGGAGAAATTGCTCCTAAGGAGCAATTTCTCCTCTTTTCCACATTACTTTATATATATATATATATATATATATATATATATATATATATATATATATATATATATATATATATATATATATATATATATTTCTAACTTCAGAAGTCAAATTACATATTCATTTGTCAAATGTGGTTGTTCAATTTATTGTTTTCCTCACTCTCTCAACTCTGATATGTCGAGGTACGGATATCTCGAAGTGTTTTAGTGAGTCCCTTGGAATTCGAGATAACGAGAGTCGCCTATAATATATGAACTGGCAAACCAACGTAATTTAGTATGCCACAGTGAATGCACAAATCTATTTGTGCATCATCTTGACGTAGACTAGCCTGTACTTTGCTGTTTAAGTAAAAACATTCAAACACAGCGAATATCTTTATTGGCCTGAAAGGAAAAACAGGCCGATCTAGACATTCGCTCTTTGTAGACGCTATTTTATACATGGTTGCTTTGTCTGAGACCCTCTACCTGTATATCGTGACCTGTCAGTGGCTCTGTAAAGTTTCCTCTCATCTCTGCTATGGTCATTTTATTGTATAATGCCTCATTATCTCGTCTGTCTTCCGACCGCATTGTGATCTGTAACATTGACAATCTGAATCAGTCAGAATTATAGTAAAACTTCAATGGCTCGAACATGATGGCTCTTTTATCGTGGCGTATTCGAACTCGGTTTCGAGTCCCTAGGAAATTTCTAAGATAGCTCATGAAAATTTTAGGGATATTTTCTCATTTTGTCATGCAGATGTATGTTGTGGGTACGTCGTGTTGTTATATTTATATAACCCGTGAGTACTCAATAAACTTGAAACTTTAAACTTGTAATCATTAGAATTTTAATGAGCACACTCAACACACCTGTATTTTATAGAATACAGAAAAGGCATCCCTAAATTATCCCCATTTTCCTCCTGACCTGGTGCTATGATTTACCCTTAGTGACTTGAATTATCTATGTCTTGAACAAACTTCCTTATTATCAACCCAATCATTGTTGATGGCTATGCTTTACTCTTTAATTGCACGACGGCAGTTCGGGCCTCGGACTCAATGACGGCCTCTTCGTAAAACTTTGACCAGTGGGTTGGGGCTTGACGATATGTCTTTGGCTTGGCCCGTCGTGGTTCAACTATTGGTTTTCATTTACTCTGGCACACAGTATAATTAACCAAGGGTACTCGTCTTTGTTTATCATAATGATTAATTTGATTTTTATGTTTTCGCTTTGATGCATTGACTGAGTTGGGAGCCTTTATGCGAACCGAATTTTATGTATTTCTGTATTAAGAGTAGCATCGAGACCCAGGGTGAAGTTGGCTAGCTGTAAAAGTGCTTTAAATCCACCCCCATCCCCCCCCCCCCCCCCCAGGTGGTTTATTCTTCTAACCGTTCTAAGGCAGTGGTCCCGGTGTTAGTCTTACTCTTTATTGCTTTGTGGTTCAGGCGATTTGTTTTAAGTCTTGTCTTGTGTTATTTTGTTCTTGTGTTTTTCAGTCATTTTAGCACTGCAAATACCTTGCTTGGGAGAGCTAATCTTAGTGCTTTTCGTACGTTTGTTCGATTTGCGCTTGTTTGGTTTTGTCTGTTTCCTTTTCCTCTTAGTGTCTGGGAAGGGCTGCGGCCTGTGATTGTGGCACTCCCTGGACTTTTCACTTACATTGTTTTCCATTGTTCCATGGTCCCAAAGATGTTCAATCCATTAAAGTTCGACTATTTACGCTTTAACCCTTTGCATGCTGGGAGGTGGATTTAGGAGACATTAACTATGGTTGTCATAGTTTCGGCAACTAGAAAAAGGATTCAATATTGCATGCGACTCTGCTCCTTACATTACGTTAAAGAGTCTATGTTATACGCTCGTACGAGTATGTACCTATGTTGCACAAAAGTGTAAAATGCACACATGCATATATATATGGGTCTACAATAACAGACGAATTTTCATAATGCAAGACAAGTGTCGGTGGTTTCATATGTCATGATTTGTGTCTCTTCTTATCTTCGTCTGGTGCCTCGGGAATGCTATGTTTCGTGAGTGTTGTATTTCTTGAGTATCCACTTACCCATTTAGCATTCTACGTAAATCTACATCGGGCCGTCATCGGCCCGTCAGCTACCCTGACGGGCCGATGACGGCCCGATATAGATTTACGTAGAATGCTGACTGGGTTATGTTTTGTCGATGCGCCTCATCACTGTTTTGAAAACGGATACTGTACTATTTGTTTCAATAAAACTAATGCGAAACCATTTCGTAAACCTAATAGGTTTGTTTGCTTTAGGTCAAATAAAATAGTTTCAGTAGAGATGACTCTGTTAAAAGTACATCACGAAAACACGCCTGTATAATTTGACCCCCTTAAACCACACTTTTATATAGTAAAACTGTGGTTTACAGGGGTATACATTATTTTTTCTTCTTTTGCTAAAAACATAGATTGTGGATACTCATTAGAACCGCCTCGCCGAGGCGGTTCTCACGAGTACCAACAATCTATGTTTTGAGAATAAATATGAACAGTATCAGAATTTTATTATCTAAAAATGTTCCTTTTATGGTTGTAAAATTTGCTATATATTTGAATAGGCGTGTTTTCGTGATGATTTTGTCTCTTTTCTAAACAGGTATTTAAGGAAAGCATGTGCTCCCAAGGAACGCAGTTTGTTTTCTGCAGAGTTTAGGTATACGGGCAAGCAAGCATGAAATCCCAAAAATTGCCACCTTTACGAAATTCAGTCCTCTTAACTCAATTAATTGTGCAAATCAGCAGTCTGATATTGATGCCTCCGCTATTCGCCTATACCCCGAAACACTTTTTTAGCACCAATCGGCAAACCTCGTATAATTCCGTAGCGAGCATCATGTTGGATCTCCAGTCGGTCCAGTATCATGCAAAGGCGAGCTGAATGCTTTGGGTAGATCGCGGCTTATAGTTTAGGAAGAAACAAGGAGACATGAAATCGTACTAGTAGGACAGAGATTTCTTACGTTAGCTAATTCTGACTCAAACTTGAACATGTCTCTCATTTCTGAATCTGCCGTAGCCTGATCAGCACCAAACATGACCGCCACAGAGCTGGCGAACTTCACATACGCATTTTGCTGGTCGATAAACTGGTCTTCTAAATAATAAGAACGTCCTGGTAATCCAAATCCCGGCTGGTCGAGCTGTGAAAGAATAATTCCCGTGTGTTAAATGGCGAAAAGCCGTGTATTAACAAGGCATCACGCGGTGTTAATGCACGGCTACGCAACTTTCAATATGATCGTACTGGGGTCACAGATTTGCTGCCGTTACGAGCTGTGTACTGCCCGACCCTAGAACGAGCATAGTCCGTGGAAATTGCGTTCGCGAGACATCGGTGAAAAGGCGAAACAAAATAGTGCAAGAAATAACGCACAATGTAGCAAATGTTTTCAGTCTTTATGCAATAATAGCGATCGAACATGGTTTTTCAATGCATTAACATTCGCCAGGTCCTTTGGGAGGTGTTGAAAACCGCGGCCTCCGGCCTCGGTTTTCAACACCTCCCACGGGACCTGGCGAATGTTAATGAATGAAAAACCATGTTTGATCCATATATTTATGTCAAGTCCAATGTTGGTCAATGCTTAAAAGCAGCATCGAAAAGCATTTTTAAGACAACGTGTTTTTATTTTAGACATTTCACAGGTAAATCAATTATTGGTCATTTAATTCATTTTAGATACTTCATAGCCAAAGTTCTTGATAAACCAATTATTTAATTGATATTCTCAACAAAAACATAAATTGTGTATACCCATTAGATGCGCCTCTGCAAGATGCTTCTAATGAGTACCCACAGCTGAGGTTTTCAATGAGAAATAAAACAAATGTTTATCTTTATGCCTCTCTCATCTACAGCCATGTAAATCATGGTATTTTCACCATATTTAACCATATGGTAATAAGGTAGAGTACATTAGCCCATTGTAATCTGGAGACCCCTAAAATGGTAATTGGCAAACAGTGCAGACAGATCAGACGCCGCAGAACACGGCGTCTGATCAGGGTCTCCACTGTTTGCAAGTAGTTCAACCATTTTTCTCTGAGAATACAAAAATCACATAGCCTGACCTACCTGAATTCAAATTAGAATCGTCCAATATAAAGTGTGGGGAGTACATTCAGTCTACAATGGGTTAAGATAGTTTAATTCAGTACAAAGATTCCTAGAAATGACAAATTGAATTACAATTAATAAAATCGCAAAGTCTGAGAATCTGAGCAAACCCTAATTCTGAGAATCTCCATGCGGACAACGAAGACTGTGATCAGACTGCGTAATGCGCATGCTGATGTATCTTCATTGCGCGAACACGTCACAGGGTACATTCCTCAAACTGCAGCTTTAAGAATTATTGAATTATTGGGTCCTGACCTTGATTGTATTGGGGTTTAACGACACGTCAATCTTGTGTGTCAATTTGTGTTGTCTCCCAGGGAAAGGAGAAAAGTGATAGAAGAGATAATAGAGGAGATGAAAGGGGGGGGGGGGTGGGGACAGGGGACAAAGAGGAAAATGAATGAAAGTGAAGAAACAGAAGAAATAAAAACATTCCTCCCTCTACCCTTAGCAGGCCTTGATCAACTGTAAACTAATTTCAGTTGGACGCCCGGTGACGTAAGATACACGATACCTTTGCCTCACCAAACCACATCCAATGAGGTCCTATATCTTATCGTACTGAGTGGATTACGCATTTTAAAGAATGAGTGATTCTTGTTTAAATGATAAAGCAGTTGGATGACCGTTTCCTCTACCCGTGGCACTTTTAATGGGAGTAGGGAAGGGAGAAGTTCCAATTCCTTCTTTATACATGAGCTGTAATATTAAAAAACACGTCTTTGAACATGTGCGCCCAGCGAAGATTCTGATCAGCCTGCGCTTTTGCGAAGTCAGTTAATTTACTCATACTTTTCCTGGGCATATTTAGTCCTTGAAGCGATAGACAAGCACTTGTCACATTCTTTTGCCAATAACTAACAACTGTCATTGAATCAAGAAGTGCGTTGGAGTGGGGATGAGGGGAAGCGAATAATCATACAAATTGTTTCGTGATCATTCTCCACAGAAGTTGTATGCGATTAAAACTTGCGATCCCTGACCTGCAGGCAGAAGTGCTAACGACTGTGCTGTGGTGCTCTTCGCGGGCTGGAAGAAATGTTTGGATACACTTTCAGGCGAAACTGTCAAAATTGATTCAAAAGGATCTACACTGCTTGCCATCTAGCTAATGATCGTTGACTAAACCCTCTATTTACAAAGAATGCACGTGTCCAAATTCAAAGATGGAAGAGTCTATTTCAGAGGGATGCAAGGGTGAATGAATTTTTGAGTGATGCTAGTAATATGCCATTTACGTAAATGATGCGTTGCGTTGAGTTCTTGACGTCCGAGCTGACGTATAATTGCATCATCGGACGGTTGTTATACTTTCTTAGGCTGACCAATAATGTGACCAGGTCGAAACTGGCTTCATTCCAATTTCCACCAGGATTGGAACCAAGTACTGGCCATCCACCAAGTTCTTGTAGAAGAGGTATTGTCACGCTCAAATTCTTCTCTTCGATTAATTCTGAAGTGACAAGAAGATTTGTGGGAAATTTAGCGGTAATAAGGCATTGGTATCCCTTTTAACCCGGGCCTATGCAAACGATGTAGATCCGGATGAGACGGCTCGTGACGAGCCGTCTCATCAGGATCTACATTGTTTGCTATTCTGTTTCTGAAATCCTTATTTGCAACAATGGACATATCCAAATCCAAGGACAGAAAAATTCCATTTCAGAAACACGGGGTTGAAAGGTTAACACAGATATGAGAGTCACAAAAATGAGTAACAGGGGTATACATATTTTTTTTTTATTTCTGCTCAAAAACATAGATTGTGGGTACTCGATAGAACCGCCTCGCCGAGGCGGTTCTAACGAGTACCCACAATCTATGTTTCGAGCAGAAATTTGAAAAATGTCAGAGTTTTTTTTATCTGAAAATGTCTTGACGTTGAATCAACGTTGTGTGCCTGCTGGGTGGTTTAATTGTGTCTCTTCATAAGATATAATTAAAAATTTAAAAAAATCCCTACCGCCCAGTCAGTTTTGAGCAATAACCTACAAAACAAACACTGTCACATATTTAGACATAATTTTAGAACAATTTCATTGAAACAGTTTGAAATGTGTCTAACTATATCGATCCGATGGAAAGCAATATCGATATAGTTAGGCACAATTCAATCTGTTACAAAATAAACGTCAAAAAGATTGCCTTTCGAAACAAAGAACACATTACAGATTAGAAAATGGGAGTCTCGGTTTTATTGAGACTCTTCATAAGGCAGTTATCCTAAAGAAAATATGTTTAGAAATGTTTTGATTTTTGCCCTTAAAATTCGGACACACAAGCCTGAGTAAATAATGTAGCCTTAGATCAGACGCTGCAGAATACGGTGTTTGATCAGTGTGTACACCTTTATCACTCAAACACATCAACAGGTAGTAAAATGGACTTCACACATTTGATCTGACTCCCATTTTCTGTCTGTAATGTGATTTTATGTTTCCAAGGGCAACCTCTTAGATTTTTATTTCACTGTAGCTAATGTTAAAGGCTCCATATTCCTCAAAAAACATACATTTTTTTTTATCCAAGAAAGGTATAATTAATTTGATATATGGTATAAATGCGATGCGATCACAAAATGTGGCATCTGACAGCCTGTAAAATTTCAGTTAATCTCGTTTTTGAAGTGGATCAATAATGAAATGATTATGTATTTCATCCCTGAATTAATGTTGCCAACATTAATTCTGAGACACGATAAAACACTATTTCATTTTTATTAAGTTCAAGAACGAGAGACTAACTGAAATTTTACATGCTGTTCCTGTCCTTTTGACATCTCTTGGAAAGACATTTTTCGTTTGGTGATTTATTTTAAATGAAAATATTTTGTTCTGGTTGACCATATCTTGTCAGAAACCATTTGTCTTTTATGTTTCTGTGTTTTGTTCTCAAATATTTACACAAAAATTAAAGTTACAGCCAAAAGTTGGTCTGGCCTATAAAATTTCTATAGTAAAGTGATTTTTTGGAATTTTTGTCTCAAAAAATATTTTTTATTTTTCTTTGCTGAATTTGAACTATTGACGTTTTACAACAATATTGTGAAAATTTCAGAAAAATTGAACAAGTGGAACTTGTTGAAAATTTGGCTCCAAGTTACCTACCCTACAGATTTCAGCATAATTTGGCTTAATTTTTACTATGGGGAAAAAGTGAAAATATTTGATTTTTTAAAAACCAATCACTAGAATAAAACTTTTTGTACATAGGTAGTTATGACAAATGGCTTTGCATTAAATCATGACAAAAGTTTGCAAATTTACTTCTTCTGTGTAAAGCGTCAAGCAAAAAACGACTTTCTGAAAGATGTCGAAAGCACAGCAGGTGCCATATTTCATTATCATTTATCCATTTATAAAACTTTCTTGGATAATAAAATGTCTAATTTTGAGGAATATGGGGCTTCATTTAGTGCAGTTTTATTTTTATTTTTCCATGGGATTATTGACCCCAGTCCATACACTGACATTACGAAATCACGCCTATTCGAATATATTGAAAATTCTACAACAAAAAAAAGGAAAATTTTCGAATTAAAAAAATCTGATATTTTTCTACATAGATTGTGGGTACTCGTTAGAACCGCGGTTCTAACGAGTACCCACAATCTATGTTTTTTTAGCAAAATGAGAAAAATAATGTATTCCCCTGTAAACCCCAGTTTTACTATATAAAAGTAGGGTTTAAGGGGGTCAAAATTATATAAGCATGTTTTCGTGATTGGTAACTACAATGCTGCCATAGGAAGAAATTCAATGAATCCGATTCCGTTATTCTTTTATGTATTCTTTGTTTCCAACTGCCACCTTAATATATTTTTTGTTGTTGAAATGTTCGGACATGTAAGGAGTTAAGGCCCCGAGGACATAAACCTTTTTTTTCATGCTCAACTCAGCTGAGTATGAAATTGTCTCTGCTAATAAATAAGAAACAAACCCGCCAACTATTGGTGGCATTTTCATATTGATTAGCAGAGAAATTTTCATGATCAGCAATGTTTCGCAAAAATGAATTTGCAACTGCTAGAAATTTTAGATTTGTAAGCAGGACAAATCTCATGCACAGCTGAGTTGTGCACTTAGTTTTATAATCTCGGGGCCGGGAGTCCCAGTAGCTTAGGGTGAAATGGGTACAACATACCTGTTTCAATGCAAGAAAAATACATGTCTTTGGCTTTTCTCCATGCCGACTCATTTACGCCATAATTATTTGGGTCTTCGAACAGAACTGCAAATATAAACACCAGTGTGCTAGTGTCGCACTGAGCCGGGGCACAGCATTTCCTACAAGACTGCATATGCGTCCACCGTAGACTTAGATCACCCTGCGCATCTGCGCAGACTGAAGCTGGCGAACGTTACATAAACCCGTTGCAAGGATTTTAAAGCAAAAACCTGCGCGGGCGCGCAGTCTGATCTGAGTCTTCGCTGGGCGCTCATGCAATATTGTAGGAAATGCTGTGTCTCTCATCAATGAAAACATTCGTCGTTCGAAAATATTAATTTGACCGGAGACACTTGGTAGATTTCCGCCACTACTACCAAGGCAAACAAGTGTTGTGACTTCCTGTTTACTTTTCTGTATAGCATGCCCCTTATGAAAATGGGTCTTAGAGCCATTTTCAGAAGGGAGCAAAAACCATTTTGACAGGTTGTCTCCCTTGAAAATGACTCAGTGTCCCTTAAATGCTGAGAAAATGATTGCATTACTGTAAGGGTCTCTAATAAGAAGAATTATAAAAACAACGACAACAACAAAAGCAGTAGTAGTAGACATAATAATAATAATGATAATAATAATAATGATAAATCATAACATTATATATATAATGTCTGCTTTTGAGGATATCGTTTAGCCTAAAGCCTCTCTCTCTCTCTCTCTCTCTCTCTCTCACACACACACACCACAGAGAGAGAGAGAGAGAGAGCGAGAGCTCTAGATAAAAGGGTATTCTAGTTAAATATATTCTTATTCTTCCATAACACATGTGTTATAAGTAAAATCTCTCTCTCTCTCTCTCTCTCTCTCTCTCTCTCTCTCTCTCTCTCTCTCTCTCTCTGCCTTAATTATGACGAGGCGCTTCAATAGGGTTCCCGCAACATAACTGATGTGAAAAGTGCACAAAAAAAATGGCCTTTATGCCATAAACGGACTAGGACCAGCTCAGCTTGCGCATTTCTGCAGGCTGATCTGGACTTTCTCTGGTCGTCGATATTACTTCAGTAGACATTTCTTCTGTAAGTTTGCAACGAAGGCCCTGATCAGCCTGCGCGAATGCGCAGCTGATCTTGGCCTGTATTGTCCGCAAATTACACAAAAGCCCTTTTCGTGCGTTAGGCATCATACGTTTTATGGATAAATCCAGAAAACGGGTTGGTTGAAAAAAATCCCTTATTTAGAGTCATTCCTGTTTTTACTTTTATTGATAACTTGAACTTGATCCCTAAGGACACCAAATACATTCAGACTTGAACGATCCTCGGGAATAACATGAGTCTTTTTCCAGCCACCACAAGCGTAGGTATAGAAGTCTTCGCAGGGATTCACACTCCGGTCCATTGACTCCAGCACTCGGGCCGATGCCATCGCACATTCGTCTGACAGACATACTTCTGAAAAAGTAAGACATTACATGTTCAAGCCTACTGTCTTATATTTCTAGTTGTTTTTTTTTTTTTTTTTTTTTTGTTTGTTTTTGTTTCTTTTTTTCTTTTTTTTTTTTTTCGGAATAACGTCACTGCACACAACGTATTAAATATCGCGATCGAATTATTTAGGGGCTGTTGGTGACAGTTTGTGACAGTTTAAAATGAAATCATACAAAAATTCCAACAATACTGTGTTTGTTTCATTATCCTGGGAAGCTATTAAAGCATTATCCTCCTACCCGGACGCCGGCAAACGTTACGTAAACCCGTTTCGAGGGTTTTAAAGCAAAAACATGTTCAAACTAGTGCATCTATCTATTCGGCCAAAGCTTTAAACAGAGTATTTATGCAAGACTAGAGAGATCGGACGGTTTTTATTTTTTTATTTATTTATTTATTTATTTTTTTTTTTTTTTTTATTTTTTTTTTTTTTTTTTTTTTTTTTTTTTTTTTTTTTTTTTCATGCATTAACATTTGCCGGCTCCCTAGGAAGCTGTTTGAACCCCAGGCCGCTGGTCGAGTGTTCAAGTCTCTACGAAAGACTCGGAAAATGGTAATTCAATGAAACAAAAACCAATCGTTATTCTCGCATTTTATTGTACGATTCAATCGAAAAAGTCCAAAATATCATTAAATCGTCGTACATGTATTTAGTACTTAGCGACAACAATTGTTCATGTACACTCAGAATAATGGGTTGTTTAATCCTTTCATCCCTGCTGACCATCACAGATACCTCTGCAAACAGTGTAGATCCAGATGAGATGGCTCATCATGAGCCATCTAATCAGGATCTACACTGTTTGCCATTCTATTATTGACTTTTAACTAAACGCCTATTTGCAACATTGGATTTGAATGCTTAGTCTAAGGAGGCAACGTTATGTCGCTAACATTAGGTAAACAAGTTACGACTAGACCCGTTCATACGACTATAACATAGACCATATTCAAACACCATGTGAATCTACTCATTCGTTCACTGCTTGAAACTTCTAAATTTATACAAAATAATAAAGCCAGTCAGCAGAGTCGCATAATATGCAATCTGATAAGGGTCTTTGCAATTAATCAGTAATATCGACAATTTTCAATGATTCTAGCTAGTGTTGGACCGATTAATCGAAATAATCGAAAACTAATCGGATGAGCCTACTATCGACAACTACCGATAATTTTTCACTATCGATTATTTGAAATTCTATTTTTAGAAACGACTGCCAAAGGTCACATAATGACCTACAAATCTAGAGTATTATGAAAGACTCATTGACTAGAAATATGGCTGCAAATCTGCTTTGTCTTGAAACAATCTATACTAGGACGAAAAAGAAACTTCGGGTACATAGTATATGCAACAAAAAACAAACACACAAAATACTGACGTGCCAGTCAGTGGCGCACTACACAAATAAGGGTACTGTCAAAAGGTGTACTTTTTTCTCATAATCGTCACTGAAAGTCAAATGAAACTCTGTCAACTTGTTCAATAAAGATGAAAGGTTATAAAAAATGAATGTAACATTACATACTTTAAAACTATCTGTAAAGGTTACCCGGCGTTTCTTTTTCGTCCTAGTATATATTTTAAATTATTCTAGTTATGCTATTATATGCTGTTGCATTTTAGGTAATATAGAAACATAAAGCGCATATGGTATGATGATTTATTATTTGACACCAGTTATGGGATATCCGATTGTATAATCGATAATCGATCGGTTTTACTTTCCTGATAATTGATTGTGATTTTCCTCTCCGATTTCCAACACTAATTCTAGCGTACAGCAGTGTCCTAGTCAAAGTACGCGGATGCGCAGCTTGATCTGGGTATTCGCTGTCAGCATATTGCCCGAAGGCACATTTTCATAAGCTATAATCCATTTAATTGTACGTTTTGATAGCTGATAAAATATGATTACTCAAACCTGGAATTGCGTCCTTATCATTCAGAGTAAGAACCAGTCCTACGATCAACCCAATCACTGAGAAGAAAAGTAACACTGCGATGAAAAGAAGTCCTTTCTCAAGACCGGTTCTGCCATTCCATGCTCCTCTTTTCTTGAAGCTGAAAATTGTAAGAAAATGTAATAATAGACCTATAAAAAGCAAACATCAATACATTTTTAATTATATTTTTTATTATTTTTTTTTTATCTTATTCGGTACAGGATATTCTGTATCGTTTGGTGTAATCCTGTTGAATGTTACCACAGCGTTGACATACATAAATTTACTAGTTGCGCGCGCAGAGCTTTGGTACATTGTACATGTTTTTTTATTCATTTTGTTTAACGGGACTCGGTAAACGTGGCAGATATATTGTCATTCTTGCAAGGCAGATAACTTTTGTCATTTCCTTTTTGTTTTACTGCACAGCACAACTCTTCTGAAAAGCGTTTACTCTACATGGAAGGAATTTGCTCCCAAGGGGAGCAAATTCTTTCCTTATGGAGTAGACCCCTTTTTAGAAGAGGACAAGCTCAATTGTGAAAGGGAAGCCGCTCCTGAAAAACAGCATTCTTGTTAATAGCATCGTTCAGTAAAACATTGTTTTCAACAATTTGGCCCAGCCGGAAGAGACTCCTAACCATGTATATCGGGGCTTCTTGACTGGTTTTGATTTCCATGTCAGGATGCATGGGCTGAATGATATGAAAATAATATCAATAAAAAGAACTGCCTCGCAAAAAACAGACCGAGCAAACAAGAAGAAACTGCAACAGAAAGGCCAAACAGTAACGATCTACGAGAAAACAAAGAACACCTGCAATGAAATATTCAAAAGCCAACTGTTTGAAGCTTAAAGCGAACGAATATATTTTCATAACAGGCGACTGCTAAAATAGTTGCCTCCCTACTGAAAAGCGGTCTATTTTAAAAGAAAAGAATTCACACTGTACAACCGGCGCCTTTGACTTCAGATGGCTAAGAGACGACAGATGTAAACAGCTAAGAGACGACGGATGTAAACATTGTTGACATAAAAGGGTATGCGAAAACACTGCGCCGGTAAACCTCCAGAAAGGAAGCGTTTCACTTTTATCCATTGTGGGGATAATATATAATGGTTGGATTTGTTTATGTTGAGGTTTTACGGCCCAGTCAACCCAATGGGGTCATGTCGAGCGCGGTCAGTTTACCTAACCACACATTTACAGGGCAGGCTTAGTCCTCTAAGCGGTTCACCAGTATTGTGCACATTCTTTCGCCAGAAACTGACAACTATATAATGGTTGGAGATCCCGCAGTAGTAATCTGATTTAATTTCACTGCCGCATAAGCCTATGAGAGGTGGTCGAAAAAAACATTCCTGAAACTTGCACGAAAATCCGTTTCTGCTGGGAACGTATTTCCCAGGAAGTAAATGAGGTATTTTCTATTGCATAAAATAAATCTGCAATCGTTTAACAGGAATTCTTCCAAATTTGGCGTTGCAGCCCGATTTATATGCTTCCAAATGGAGCAAGTACCTGAAAACGGCTGCCTTTGCCTAGAGATCATTTTTTATTTTGCTAACACGCACGGCAGAGGAGAAAATTTGAAGGCTAACATGGACATCAGAATGATCAGAATGTCAGTTGTTTCTTCCTTAAAAAGTCATTCCATTACGAAAACATGCCTATTCAAATATACTGAAAATTATCATCAAAAACTGAAAATTTTCAGATAAGCTGTCTGATATTTTTTTTCATATTTCTGCTCAAAAACATAGATTGTGGGTACTCGTTAGAACCGCCTCGACGAGGCGGTTGTAACGAGTACCCACAATCTATGTTTTCGAGCAGAAATAAGAAAATAATGTATACTCCTGTAAACCACAGTTTTACTATAAAAGTGCGGTTTAAGGGGGTCAAAATTATATAGCCATGTTTCCGTGATGTGACAGATTTTGCATTAATGCTTCGGTATGAAATTGATACAAACTTAGTAAGAACACTTTTGCCAGTATGTCCAGTTCATACAGAGTCAAAATATCAAGCACTTGCTCTTTATCCTACTACACATAAGCGATTATTAACGCTGAGCATGCTAAAAATTTCAGCAGACTACATTTTGATTTTTTGTCTCTCTCTCTCTCTCTCTCTCGTTTTGCAGAAATTGGCTTTGTCATTTCATGCAAATTGTCTCCTAAGAAATTTGCATGAACTGTCTGAGTCTATTTTCTGGAAAAACAAATGAGAAAATATTATAATTTTTTTTGTCGTACGTTGTTTAGCCCAGAGAGTGGTAAAGTTTATAAACTATTCCTCACAGTACCAAAAGACTTACTCTCTTGCACAGAGAATTTGCAAACTCAATTCTGTCGTAGACGAACCCGTAATTGAAACAGAGTGGAAATTGTAAGCGCTGATTGTTGAGCGTACAAAAGACTTTTGCCATTTCACACAAATTGTTTGGGAAACAATTTGTGTGAAATGTCAAAGCCTATTTCCTATGGAAAAATAAGAAACCAATAATGAAGTTGTCGTCTGCTGAAATACCCCAGATAGTGGTAAAGATTTAAATCGAGCGACGGAATATCCCAAAACACACACACACACACACACACACATACACACACACACACACACACACACACACACACACACACACACACACACACACACACACACACACAAGAAACAAACACAAACCTTAACTCTGCATGCTCGGAGTGTATTGATATTGTTCCGTTTTGAGACATAGCTGTCGTTTCTGTTACCACATCACGACTGAGCCCCACAGTAGCGTTATTTCGGATAATGACGATAGTGAAGAACCATCATAAAAGTAGCAATAATAATCTTATTGAAATAAGCAGGCTACTTGATTCTTGAATCAATATTTATTTTGTCTATCTTAATATCATTAAGTAATTATGTACCAACAATAAACATAGGACCATTGGAAAGGAGGTGTCGGACTAAATTTTTTTTTTGTTATTTTTCATCTCAAAATGGGTCTTGTGGACCCCACTGGAATCGCCCCCGGGAGTGGGAGGGGGGAGCGATTCCAATGGGGTCCACAAGACACATAATAAAAACAGTGATCCTCAGTTGTCGCCTTACTTGAGCTATGTAGAAACATTTTGCAATAAAAAGAATGTGGTTTCCGTGACATTTTAATGTTATATTCGGCTTTAAGCATACTTTCGTTATATTTTGTCAGGAAAATAAAATAATAAATTATGATACATTGTCAAAACAAGTAAACACTCGCAAAAGTAGAAGTGCGGTATGACAGCATCGTGTCAAACAGGTTTTCTGATGGCTACGGCCTAATGGCACATTCACGTACTATTTTTATAGGGGCGGATTCCCCACCACCCCTCCACCCCCTTCTTCCCTCCCCACTCCCCTCCCCCACCTCCCCACACACATAAGACGTAACTGATGAGCGGACGGATGGGAAATGCATTTCGTGGCACACCACTGGGAGACAGAGAGGTTGTGCTTTCGTAGACGTACACTGAATCAAAAAAGAAACGCAAGATTAATAAATGTCAAAAGAAATGCAATCTAATGTCTTATTGTTACGATCACTATTCTAGTGCATGGTCATACGCGAGGGGGTGGGGGGCATGTGTGTGTGGGGTGGGGGTGGGGGTGTTCTCAACCCTCTTTTTGGACAAACTACTTAAAAAACAAACAAAACAAATGTGCATTCTTTTTACCCCAAACTCACTTTACACTCCTAATTTTGGCCCCAAAGTCGGCATTTTCTTAGCATTTGCACCCAATCCCTTTTCAGAATAGCTAAAATTTTGCACACTTCCCATCCCCATTTCAAACGTCTGCGTAAGGGCATGTAGTGTGTAAAGCATGTACATGTATATATGTATATAAATCAACTATTTAGGGTATACGTGATTTGTTTATCCCTTAATATAAAGTATACATGCAAGAAATAGTGGACCAGTGCGTGTAGATAAATCTTTTTGCAGCAGTTAAAATAAGGTAACGGCCTTACTTTTCTTTGCGGTTCAGAAGTGTTGCAGAACTTTTGGTGGTCAGTATATGTTTAGTGCCGTATCTGTGTCAAAACTTAGAAACAATTCGCATAACATAATCAAATAATGGAATAATGGACCATTTAATTAACCGCCTTCACTTGATATCAAATCTGCTGAATTTAAATATTAACAGTTAACACGCTATTTTTCCTTATTTTTTTCCTTGAAAATAGGGCGACATTTCATGTGAATCGTCTCTTGGAGACGATTCACATAAAATGGCAAGCCCAAGTTTCTGAGCCAAATAAGAAAAAAAAATATCTGACCCAGTTATATCTCGTCCGTATAGGCCTAAGTAGCCTACAGAACGTTAATAGATAAACTATGTATGCGAATGACTGTAACACGTTATCAGTTTCGCACAATGAAATTCTTGAAACTTGAAAAATTGTGAAGAACCTGGGTACTGAGAGAAAAATCTTGACAATTCACACATTTTGGGTCCGAACATTATCAACTTCGGATAAAAACTAATGAATTATAAGAGGTGTAAATATTTCAAAACCCGCCATTTTGAACACCCCAGGTAGCATTCTTTATAAATCTATAGCGGGCCGTTATCGGCCCGTCAGCAACCTTGACGGGCCATAACGGCCCGCTATATATTTATAAGAAATGCTTTCTGGGTATTTTATTTTCAAAATATTAAATAAAGTCTTTCTGACAGAAAACATTGCAGTTTTCGAGCTAAATAAAAAAAATCCCTATCAAAGAAGTCACAAAAAGAGGTGGATTTTTGTTATAATTTTGTTATTATTAATTTTTTGCATATTTAATTACGACTTTATGACGTCATAATCTCATTAAATATTCAGAATGGCAGCACCCATAACAGCAATGTTTTGTCTAAAACCCATTACGAAAACACGCCTATTCAAATATATTGAAATTTTACCACCAAAAACTGAAAGATTACAGATAAAAATTCTGATATTTTTTTATATTTCTGCTCAAAACATACATTGTGGGTACTCATTAGAACCGCCTCGCCGAGGCGGTTCTAACGAGTACCACAATCTATGTTTTTGAGCAGAAATAAGAAAAACAATGTAAACCCCAGTTTTACTGTATAAAAGTGAGGTTCAATGGGGTCAAAATTATATAGGTATGTTTTCGTGATGCGTACTAATTTTCGTATTTTTTGTCCGATTTTGCGGACCCACAGCGCATCTAGTTGCATGGCTTATCATGATCTGGCATCTCAGTTGCATTCTTCACCATTCTTTACCAGTTATTCAAGAGGCTGTCTATCATATTGTCGCACTGAAACAGAGGTCACATGTACATGACCTATAAAGTGGCAGATTTGATGATACTCACCAGTATTTGAGATAATTCAGGACAGTGCTTGATTTTATTACTTCTATTTACATATTTACCCTCAATATGCGGAACGACGGGTCTGAGCAAACAATATACATGCAGACCCAGATGAGACACCGCATAACACGGCTATGGCAACACCAGCAAAAATGGTCTGGATTTAGTCAGTGTATGCATACGACTGACATAAAGCCTTTGCCATGTCATGCAAGATTACAAAAGTTATTTCAGATAGCTGAACGGCCGTAACTAATGCTGTGAGAACTTGTGGTCCAACCCCTTTTATGTATTTGTTGTAGCAATTAAATACAGTTGACTTTCATTATTTCAAACTCCGAGGGACCAGAATTTTCATTTTGAGATAACAGTAGTCTGAGATAACAGTAGTTGAAACGTAAAGAAGATAAAGAAAAACTAAGCCAACAATATACAAAATTTAGTTTCACTTAAGCAAAGTTTGAATTATCAATGTTTGAGATAACGAGTGTTAACTGTATCTTTAAATTAAGATTACATAGGTATCACACAATTTGATAGATAGATAGATAGATAGATAGATAGATAGATAGATAGATAGATAGATAGATAGATAGATAGATAGATAGATAAAAGAAAGAAAGAACGAAAAAGAAAAAGAGGGAAAACGGAAAGAAGAAAGAAAAGAAAGAAAGAAGGAAAGTCAAGCATAAACATGAAATGAAATTGATACAGATGAGGCAACTCTCAACATTTCTTTTTACTCCCTTCTGAAAAGACTTCAAAAGGAAAGAATTTGCTCCCCTTGGGAGCGTTTTTTTTTTTTTCCTTTTAAAGTAGACACTTTTCGGAAGGGAAGTAATGCACAGGAAGTAAACATGGAGTCAAAAAGTTGTCTCTCATGCAAAAAATAGCGGAAAATCTACGAAGTCTACATTCACCTCAGACAAAAGATAGCATATGATGTTAACTTAATGTATAGACATGTGTTCAGTTTAAATTGGATTAGTATTATCTATTCATTGAAATGAATTGTTTGTTTTATTACAGAACCCTTTTTTATTTCATATACACATGTACCTTTTGAGGCCCTTTTCGCTTGGCAAGGCTTGTGTTGTTTTTGTTATCATTCTGTTGTATTTTGTTTTGTAAACTGACATTTTGTTTTGATGATTTTATACTGTGGTTTACACCATGTCTCTGATACAGCTAAATGACTGTGACCCCAAAACAGCAGTGTTTTTAGATAAGCAAATCAAAACTTATTTAATTCTGTCAGTAAAAAAAAATGCAACCAAGAAACACAAATAGTTTGTTTTTTTTTGTTGTTTGTTTGTTGTTTTTTTTTTTTTTTTTTTTGTTGTTTTTTGTTTTTTTTTAATATCTCCGCTAATTTTGATTGGCCATTCTAGTATCATTATTTTTTTTCTCCCATTTTCTAAAGTCGGAAAATACTGTAAAGCTGCTGATTAAAACAGATATACCCATTTCTTTTACAGATGTCTAGGGAAATATTTGTACTGATTGTCGAGAGTACAGGATAATTGGACTCGCCCTAATGGGCTCGCCAATTATCCTGTACTTTTGACAAAAGTATAAATATTTCCCCATATATCTGAAGAAGAATGGATATATCTATTACGTCTTGTAAGAACATTTGTCACCTAATTCTGTCAGACTCTGTACAAAAGAATTAATGTGCGTGCCTAAAAGCGATGATAAATCTCATGAAATGGTTATTTTTTTTTTCAAATCCTTTGATTCAACTTTCATTGTGTGCATTTTAAAACATCTTTACAATATGATCTTCAAGTTCACGCCAAAATCAAGTTTTGAAAATCAAAGAAAGCCTCCTCCATTTAGACTAACAATGTGATAGAATTAATGATGTGCATTGCGCGAAGGTGCTTTCGTAAGAAAGTATAAATCATGTGCCTATTTGCAGAGCGGAAAATCAAATGGGACAAAATATATGATGGACTTTTAGAAAAAGTTCTCAACATCAGAAGATAAAAATGAAATATTGTTTGATTTGTTTTAGCATGTTTAACCTTCAAGACAAAAGGATTTTTTTTAAACTTGCAACAAACGTGAAAAATGACAAGACCTTTTTGTTGAACATTAAGAAATACGTACCCAAGCCATAGAGCATTCATAAAAGTTGAACCAGTGGCAAGCCAGACTGTTCAGATGAAAAAACATGGATCCGAAAAAGAAGGGTGCAGTCAGGCAGGACTGCGACAGTGATTCCATACTTTTATATTGCGGTATGTCTAAATGACGAAACGAAACAATCGTGCGAAGAAAGGCGTGTGTACGGCGTCGAAATTAGATAATTGACTCGTAGCTAGCGTTGTCAAAGTTTCCAATGTAAAGCAGATTTCCGTTTTAAGAACCTCTATTATAATATTGGAAAAATGCCAAAAATCATCTGCTATTCTTCATCGATCATCTATTTTTAAGATGCTTCTTGTTGATCATGGTTTTCACTCGCTGTTATAAACCCGTTTCGTCGCTTTAAACAATCACATTTGGCGTCAGCGGATTATTCGGACGTCATCTGCCTAGATGTCGACAGAAACGTCAAAATTAATCACGTTACGTCACCATCGTAGAAGCAGCATTTTCGAAAACAAAGTAGCTGACCTTGGATTTTCAGCCATTGAAAAACGGATGCTTCGGTCTCTTTTTTTCCGCTTTTTGTGCGTTTTCTAGTACAATAGTAGAAGTTGTTGTTTTAATTATAACAAACAATGTTGTTGTAGTAATAACAATCGAACATGGTTTTCCGTATATTAGCAGTTGAAGTGGCTCTCGGAAGGAACTGTAACGCTACTCTTTCGGGCTCGTTTTTTTTTTTTTTTTTTTTTTTCAAACAGTAAAGCTTCTCACAGTATGGTCCGAAAAGCTGGATCAGTTAAGTCTTAGTTTTCGAGATCCACGTCTCATTCTCTCTATGTTGACGTCATGAAGACGAAGGGACATGCTTGTAACATTCCAACGCTTTTTACTGGTCTAAGCGGCCATTAACGACAAATTCAGATGAAGAAACATAACAATGTTTGCATTAAATGAAAGTGCCATTGTATGACAAAATGGGAAAATATAACTAAATTGTCAGATCTTGTTTTCTGTGAAAAAATATTTTAAATCCTTAAAACCTACGCTTGCAAATTCATAACTTCTGTTTCATTGGGTGGTTTGGTAAATAAATGACGTTTATAAATTATTTATTACACGCTGAACATAACAATAACTAGGAAAACTTTATTTATTCAGAAATCACGTAAATCCGGTAGTGCACCCTCAGAGAGTGCACCACTTTAACCTTTACCACTCTTTGGGCTAATTCAGCAGACGACAAATTGATGACATTTTCCTTATATTTCCAAGAAAACACATCACGAAAACACGCCTATATAATTTTGACCCCCTTCAACCCCACTTTTATATAGTATAACTGGGGTTTACAGGGGTATATATTATTTTTCTTATTTCTGCTCAAAAACATAGATTGTGGATACCCGTTAGAACCGCCTCATCGAGGCGGTTCTAACGAGTTTCCACAATCTATGTTTTGAGCAGAAATATGAAAAATATCAGAATTTTTTATCTGAAAACTTTCAGTTTTAGGTATTGATTTTTTCTGTATATTTGAATAGGCGTGTTTTCGTAATGAGGGATTTGACAATTCATGCAAATTGTCTCCAAATGGAGACAATTTGCATGAAACGTTAAACCTGTTTCCTGGGGAAAATAAGAAAAAATATCAAATTCAAAATTTATTCTACTGAAATTTTTACCCACAGTGCTAAGCGGTAAGCGGAAAAGGGGAAATCAAGGGAGCGGCGGGGCTGAAATTATTAAGGAGTTCACGTGACGTCATTCTACCAGGATTAGGGGAATAATTACTAGTACTAAGCAAATTTGATACGTCACAAAAATAGATAAATAAATATCATAAAAAATAATTTCTTACCTCACGTCAAATCCGTCAACTAACTGCGACGTTGAACGCCTGTCAGTGACGTTACTGATGTCGGATCCGGAGTTTTTAATTGAAGTCAAACTGATGCCGTTCTTATGTACGTCATCCATAATCCACCCGTTTTGTCCGATTAATTAATTACACAGCGCGCAGTTCGGCTGCTCTTGAGTATACAAACATTGTTTCACGCATACCTATTATATAGATAACATGTCATCGTCTGCAGTTATCCATTAATATGCAAATTCCGTAAATGTTTGCAGACGACAATACTGACTTTAACATTACCTGCTGTTACCTGTCGTAGACACCGCAGAGTAAGAATTAGCGTTTACCACTCTCTCGGCTAATTCAGCAGACAACAACTTGATGATTTCCTTCTTTTTTTTAAGAAACAAGATTTGACATTTCATGCAAACTGTCTCCATTAAAGACAATATCCATGCAATGTCAAATACTGTTTTCTATGAAAAATAAGAAAATATTTCACTATGTCGTCTGCTAAAAAATTTACCCAGAAGGCTAAGAGTTGAAGGGAATAGCTATATTGGTAATTGGTATATATGAGATGCAAGATCTTGACAAACCGAGCATTTTGATGCAAATTTCAGCGAAATCGGATGAAACATTATGAAAACACGCTTATTCAAATATATTGAAAAAAGAAAATTTTTAGATAAAAAATCTGATATTTCTCATATTTCTGCTTAAAATATATATTGCGGGTACTCGTTAGAACCGCCTCGGGAGGCGGTTCTAACGAGTACCCACAATCTATGTTTCTGAGCAGAAATAAAAAGTAATGATTACCGTTGTAAACCCCAGTTTTACTATATAAAAGTGCGGTTCAAGGGGATCAAAATTATATAGGCGTGTTTGCGTGATGCATAAGAAAGTTATCACGGTTTGAATTAATCAAAACTGCTTTCATGGGCGCCGCCATTTTGAATATTTAATGAGATTTTGTGACGTCATAAAGCTCGAAGGCTACATTGTTTTCTAATGAGTAGAAGATGAGGCGGTTCTAACAAGTACCTACAATCTATGATTTTAGCAAAATAAGAAAAAGAATGTATACCCATGTAAACCCCAGTTTTACTATATAAAGTAGGGTTTAAGGGGGTCAAAGTTATATAGGCGTGTTTTCGTGATGCTAAGAGGAAAGAATTTGCTCCCAAGGGAAACAAATCCCTTCCCTTTGGAGTAGACTCCTTTTCAGAAAAGAGAAGTAAAATTCTTACCTTTTAGAGTAAACCCCTTTTCAGATGGGGGCAAAACAATTTTGAGATTTGGGGCTACAGATTCAAATAAGTCAGTTGACTTTTTCTGGTTCCCGTTTGTATATCATCAGGATATCATCAGCTCAGTATCAGTTTCTCAGTGCTGATGTTGATACTGCGGTGTTAACGTCAGTACTTAAGTACTGAATTAAGTAACTATTTTTATACCTAAATCTTTGTTATAGTACAAATTCAAAAATTTTCTAAAACTAAGACTGACTTGTCTCTAAGATACATGATCCACTTTTTAGGCTTATTTTGCTTTCTGTATGTCTTGCTGCCTGCCAAGACATGCGCATCATACGTTTCATTTCCAAACTTTTGGGGTTTAGTCCCACTGATGAAGTTTAAATAACAGAAAGGCCTCTGTGGCACTAAATTAGGTATAGTTAAGCTCATATTGTATAGATGTCAACTACAATATGTTTAAACCTAACAATTTTAAAAGAGTTGTCTCCCCTGAAACAAATACCGGTTTCCCTATAAAGAGATGTCATATGAAAAGGGGTCTTCAGTATACTGTTGACAAATAAGGCCCATATCAGCCAGCTCACCCACACAGTCTAATCAGGAACTTCGCTGTCCTCCCGCAGATTTATTGGCTACTTCAGATTAGACAGCAAAGGTCCCAAGGTTATAAAAAGTTTTTCGTGCACAACTCAGATGAGTATGAAATTTTCTCTACAAATAAATATGAAAATGCCAACAGTAGTTGGCATTTTCATTATTATTAGCAGAGAAATTTCCATGCTCAGCTACGCTTAGCAAGAAAGAATTTTGCAGTTGTGTCTAATCTGCGATTTATTAGCAGGACGAATTGCATGCTCAGCTGAGTTGAGCATGAAAAAAGTTTTATAACCTCGGGACTTGGCTGTACGATTTTACTGGCCGTTCTAAGGCAGTGATTCTGGCATTGTTTATGTGTGATCTCTGGCTGTTAGTGTTCCTCCATATTGTTTGGTGTCTTGTTCTTGTGTTTGTTCTGTCTTACCTAGCTTTGGGTCAACTCATTAGAGGGAACAAGGAGCTGGTCGTTTGGCTTGTCGTTTAGTTATATGGCCCCGGACCACAATTAATTTTCAATAGTTGTCCATACAAGCATCCCTTGGAATAACTCCAATCAATACAAACTTTCTTATGCTTCTTTAGACATGTCCTACCTGTCAGTTTATCCTATTCTAACAAGAGCTTGACCAGCTCTCTAGCTATCAGCTGTCAAACCATGCACCTGTCAGTTAATTTCACTTATGGCCCTTGTAGACGCACTGTCAGGGGTTGAGGGGGGGGGGGGGGGAGGAGGGGAGGTGGTGCTTTGGTTCACTTATTTTTCTGAAATCAGAAGAAACTGGAAATAACATTTTTTCATGACCTTCATATGTAGCTTATTCTGTGATGCTCTGATAAATAGTCTTCTCAGTCATACAGTCACTAAACTATGCAGTTAACCGAGGGATTATTTGTGCGAATATATTTACTTTTTGTGGACAACGAATCAAGGGAGCTAACTATAGTCTGATTCCTATCTGTGTTCTTGCTGTAGGTGTTCAAGTTCGATCGCTGTTCTTATCGATATCGAAGGTAGATCGAGATATGTGATTATGACACTTCATGAACTTCATTACAGTCAGTCCTCTTTATACCGACACTGGATACAACGATAAAATTCGTTATAATGACAATTTAAATGTCACGAAATCTTCGCTCAAGAGATGACAATTAATGAGAAATTAGGCAAGAACATTGCATTAAAACTTCAAGCAACATGTTTTGAATATTTGTTAGAATCGCATCAGTGAGGCGATTCTAGCAAATATCCAAAACATAACGTTCTATGAGGAAATACAAATAAAACAAGATCTTTCTTACATATCATTATGTCCATTAAAGATTCTTTACAACAGCAAATTCATTTCAGTGGCAACATCTTTTGAAACAAATGCTGTCGTTGTAACGAGGGTTCACTGTACCTTTTTCACTGGCTGATATTGATATTTGCTGTGTACATATGCCTCGAAGACATCTGTTCGCATGGCGCGGCTCAGATCGTCGACCGACCGACCGATCGTAAGGTGGACTTGCTGAGTTTGGTCCTGCAATAGACTTGTGAGTCCGTCCGTTCGTGACCAGTGAAAATGGCCATAACTCTTGAACAGTTAAGAATATTTTGGCCCTTATTCACACAGATTGATACCGACAAGATTTAGCCAAGTGGGCTTGCCCAATGCATTTTTCATCGCCCGAGGCTAAACTGAGACCAACAATGTGAAAATATGGAAATGTCGGCAAGTCTTTTACTTTTCGATCCAATTCTGTATGGACAATAGTAATTACCAGATCTAGCCAAAAGGAACTGCCAGATGCCATTTCTATTGAATGAGGCAAAGCCAATCTAAACAAAAACAAAACTTTTTTTTTTTGTAATCAGCTCGTGAAAATGGCCATAGCTCTTCAATCGTTAGGAATATAAGAATTACTTTTCGCACAGATATTGACACCGACAAGCTCCAACTAATGCGTCTTCCAAACGCCTGATGCCAAGAGACCAAAAATGTGAAAATATAATTGATCGTGTACTTCTACTAAAGTCTGATTCCTACATAAGACCAGATATACTATCCTTGTTAATTTGTGTTAGCCATCTTGTATGACGTAAATCATTAAAACTGAATAGGTATTTATTCTTAATCTGTTTATGTAAATCAATCTTGTTCAGTATAATATGAGCCAGGGCACAGTTTTTTTTCTAAAATTTAAATGTGCAACCACGCATTCTGATCAGAGGCTTCGTTAGCCGCTTGAAGAAACTTTGGGTCGTTAGGTAGCCATACTGCGCACAGTGAAGACTGTGATCAGACTGCTCAGATGCGCATACTGATCCCAGTCGTCGCTTGACCTACTTGCGATCTAGTAGGATAAGATTAAATTATAAAAGGAATTGTATATTTAATTTTCATATGTAAAACAGTCTGGGTCAGTATCGGTTAATAATGGTATTCATTTATGTCAGCCATCTTGTGGCACACTTATGATTAAATTATAAAAGAATTATTAAAGAAAATGTTTATGTAAAACAAACTTGTTCAATATAACTTACATTAAAACCTCAATGATTCGAACACTGATGACTCGTTTACCATGGCTAATGCGAACTCGTTTTTGAGTTCTTCCGACTGTTCAAGAAAATAACTTTTTCATATTTTAAGAAGTTTCTCTATCTTTTGAAAATGTATGTTGTGTGTACTTATAATCGCCTCATTGAGGTAATTCTAACGAATACACTCACATACCATTATCTTATAAAAGATCGATAAGACATTTCTATACCATTTGGGTTTCATGAAAGTTCTTCACAGTTTCTATAATCTCATGCTCAACCGGCCTTTCGATGTTATGTTTTGGCGTATGTCTTCTGTGTGTTGTAAAGCTTACTTTCGATGTTTGAACACTTGAATAAAGTAGTTCTGTTCACTCGAACTCACTACTGACAAAGTGATAGTCTCAAAACAGTCAGAAAATGAGCTCTACTAATCAAATATCGCGAAAATGCACAATCATTTGCCTTATCGTTTGTTGTGTATATGTGACAAAATAACATTCTAATATTTTAAATAAATGTGCATACAGCGTTTGTTGACAACTTGAGCTCCACTTCTGCAAAACCGGAAGCTTATCTCATGGATTCCTTTTCTTGACCGCGGTTTCGCATGAGAGTGATTGGTAGGCGTGTCCGTGGCCAGTTAGCAAGAAAGGTGATAACTTTTGAACCGTCTGGAATATTTCGATCATTATTGGCGTACAAATTGTTATCGAAAAGATCTAGCCAATGGGCTTGGCAATTGTCAGTTTTCATTGCCCGAGGCTAAACTGAGGCACATGCAAGAATGGAGCAGGTTGTGCACCTTAACAATAGTTAATGTGAATCAAAGTAGTTTATTTTTCTTCTGAGGGGCGACATTTTATTATCTCTGGACTGTCCAACAGTGCAGTCCCAGATCCGACAACTACTTTATTTTCAAAGATATAATACGATCTGTATCCACTCTAGTTGCTCAAATGCTATTGAGGATTTTGCGGTAATGTACATAACTAAATATAATTATGACACTGATGTATCCCGTTAATTCTGTGAACTCCCTATAGAAAACTTTCTTGTCAATAATTAATGTTAAGTGATTGCTAAACTAACAATTTTCTAACACAAATTTGACGTTTTCGTCTTGTTTTGTTGGATTAATTTATAACATTATTCTTCTAATAATGTGGAAACTTTATGAAATACGAGATTGAATTATATAAGTAAATTGTTTATTATTTAACCCTAGTCCTGCTGACCCCGGATATACTCTGCCTTTGCAAACAGTGTAGATCCAGATCAGTTGGCTTCTGAAGAAGCCAACTGATCTGGATCTGCACTGTTTGCCGTTAAGTATGTGAATTTATAGCAACAATTCGGATCAAGCAATCTGAAAATTAGAAGTGGGCGTGGCATCTTAATTTATTCAGCGTTACAAGGGTTAAAGTAAGCAATGAAACTCTTGAATACATTTTCAGGGGATGCAATTTTGTAAAAATAGTTTTGTCCCCTTCTAAAGAGATATCTACATTGAAAGGAAAGAATTTGCTCTCACTGAGTGTTTTACGATTGAATGAATGCTATATTCGAGGGGCGTTCAAGAATTACGCGGAAAAGTTTATTAACTCATCTAGATTTAAATGAAATTTTATTGTGATCTAAAAGGATATTTCAATCATGAACTGGGATAAACTGCGCAGGTGCATTGCTACATCACAGGAAACGCGACCGCTGCTCTGTGGAGATAACTTGCGATGCACTTTGCAGAAACATACAATGCCAATATTCGTCTGCATTTCTCTTCTAGATATATTCAGTACTGACATTCCCTTGGGCAACCTCATAAGCCGTGGAGATGAAAGATTATACCTACTGGTTCAATACGTGCACATGCAGTGATAAGAAGTCTGAGGACCCTAGGTGTGTGGGTGAGGGGGTGTGTGTGGGGGTCGGGGGGAGGGGCGGAGGTAAATTAGGTGACAGAACCATAGGTGTGGTACGAAGGGAGATCGGCTCTGAGGTTTATTGAAATAGATGTCATCAATTGTCACTGCTACTTCTACTACTACTAC
Organism: Anodontia alba; assembly: GCA_964016985.1. Lineage (NCBI taxonomy): Eukaryota > Metazoa > Mollusca > Bivalvia > Lucinida > Lucinidae > Anodontia > Anodontia alba. The sequence continues at coordinate 36,133,598 of OZ024836.1, read as the reverse complement.
TACTACTACCTCTGCTAGCAGCAGAAGTACAGCTAGCAGCAAGAGTAGTAGTAGTAGTAGTAGTAGTAGTAGTAGAAGTAGAAGTTGTAGAAGTAGTAGTTGAAGTAGTAGTAAAAGTAGCAGTAGTAGAAGTAGTAGCAGTAGTACTAGAAGTAGCAATAGTTATAGTAGTAGCATTGGGTGGTAATAGTAGTAGTAGTAGTAGGTGGAGGAGAAGGAGTAGAAGTAGAAATAGCAGTAGTAGTAGGTGTAGAGATAATAGTAGTAGTAGTAGTGGTAATAGCTCTAGTAGTGGTAGTAGTAATAGTATGTGTAGATGTAGAAGTAGTAGTAATAGTAGTAGTTGTAGTAGATGAAGAAGTAGTAGAAGTTATAGTAGCAGCAACAATAGTAGTAGTAGTAAAGTAGAAGTAGAGGTAAAAGAAGTAGTAGATGAAGTAGAAGCAGCAGTAGTAGTAGCAGCAGCGGTAGCAGTAGTAGTAATAGTAGAAGAAATAGTAGTAGTAAAATAAGTAGTAGAAGTAGAAGGTGTAGATGTACTTGTAGTAGTAATAGTAAAAGTAGTGGTAGTAGTAGGTGTAGATGTAGTAGAAGAAGTGGCAGAATATTTAGTAGTAAAGTACTAGTAGTAGCAGCAGCAATAGTAGTATTAGTAAATGTTGTAGCAGCAGAAGTAGTAGTAGTAGTGGTAGTTGTAGCAGGAGTAGATGCAGCAGTAATAGTAGTAGAAGTAGAATAAGTAGTAATAGTAGGATCAGCAGCAGAAGTAGTTGTAGTAGTAGTGGTAGTAGTAGTAGTAATAGTAATAGAAGTAGCAGCAGCGGCAAGAGTAACAGAAGTAGTAGTAGCAATAGTAGTAGTAGTAGTAATAGTAGTAGTATTGTTGTAATAGTAATTGTAGTAGTAGAAGTAGTAATAGTAATAGCAACAGTAATAGAAGTAGTAGTAAAAGTACCAGCGGTAGTAGCAGCAGCAGAAGCGGTAGAAATAGTTGTAATAGCAACAACAGCAGTTGTAGAAGTAGTAGTAGAGGCACCAGCAGTAGCAGAGGTAGTAGTACTAGTGGTAGTAGTAGTAATACTTCGATACAGACGGAAGTCGGTTGTCATAGTAGGATAGTGGCATAATAAACTATGATATTTCTGTTTTCAATCAAAATTCATAACGAAAACATGCCTATATAATTTTGACCCCCTCAAACCCCACTTTTATGTAGTAAAACTGGGGTTTACAGGAGTATACATTATTTTTCTTATTTCTGTTCAAAAACATAGATTGTGGGTACTCGTTAGAACCGCCTCGCCGAGGCGGTTCTAACGAGTAACCACAATCTATGTTTTGAGAAGAAATATGAAAAAAAAATCAGGTTTTTTTTATCTGAAAATTTTCAGTTTTTGGAGGTGAACTTTTTTTTATATTTGAATAGGCTTGTTTTCATAATGGTTTGCTTTTAGACTAGCTCCTGCGGAAACTATTGGTTTAACCTGAATCAGGGATTAGAATTAGTAAGGGAAATTTATATACTTGGAGAATATGTGTATATACAACTATCAATATGACTTCTTCGTGCATGCATTCAGTTTCATGCTATTTACAGTAAAACCTCAATGACTCGAACACCAAAGGCTCGTTTACCGTGGCTGATTCGAACTCGTTTTGAGTCCCCAGGCCTGAAAGTCTTCTGATAGCTCAAGCAAACATATGTTAAGGGATATTTTTTTATTTTATCATAAAAATGTTTGCTGTGTTTACTCATTTGAATCGTCTGCTGGAGACAATTCTAATGGGTACACTCGACATACCATTATTTTATAAAAGATCGAAAAAACATTCTAAATTATCCCCATTTGCCTCCTGAATTGGTGCTATGATTAACCCTCAATGACTCAAACTACCCATGTCTGGAACAAATTTCCATGGTCACAAAGATGTCTGAGCCACTGAAGTTTTACTGTGTATCCTCATATGCCAAATTCTACATAGATTGAGTATGAATAAAGTTATCATTATCATATCATTACCAGAAAGAAACGCAAGCAATCCCTTAACTTATTGTATACAGTATAGATGAATTCTCATTCTGATAAGTACCTAAATTAGTTTACTGGTTTAGTATGGTCCTTCAAATATCGCCCGCCCCGAGAAAATGGGTCTTCAAACTTTCCATTGAATCAATTTTTCAGTGCGCATGCTCCGTCTCATAGCGAGGCCAAACGTCTAATTCTTTGGCTGATGTTTCCCCTTGCACTGTCGCTTACGTGAGCGAACAGCATAGGCTCAGGTGAGACTGCGCGGATGCGCAGGCTCGATTGAACCTTTGTTGTTCGAATATGCTGTGATGGCTATTTTTCCTATGGCGACGCTCACTGATTCTAATTACAACAACCCAGGTCACCGATTTATGTCACCCAATAAAGCAATTACCAATGGCCTGATAAAATAAATTATTTATGCAAATCTAGCCGTTCAACTACCTTTGTTCGTATTAGTTTTCGGTCAGATTAAACCCCGTGTAAAATACTACGTATGATCCTCGATTTCGCAATAGTATTTATCTCCGATTTATTTTTTATTTCCCTCACGTACATTTTCGTCAATGGACAAAGACAAACATTATAGACTAAAATGCATTTCGACTCCTATTTGTTTTGCCTCTCATTAATAAATATTCAAATTGTGATGAATTGCTTTGTGGTTTTGTAAACAGCATTCATATCTGAATAAAGATGCATCAACATTTTTGTCGGAATACGGCTGTTTTTGAATAGCGACGTCGGATATTGGGTAAGGGTACCCGTTTAAAAATTGCATTTATACCATGTTAGCAGATCAATGCAACATCGTAATAGGAAATCATATTAAAAACCCACAAGCTTTCAATAAAAGTCTTTTGCTTTAAATGATTTGGAAAGCAAGTAAACTTCAAAATGTAAACAAATGCAAAAGAATATCACAAAAGGCATGTTTCCATGATTTCAAACCTATGTACAGCTACTGCTTTGAATGGTTTTCAGTCCGAACTCAGTACCTGGTGTGGTCTCCGTTACAGCCTATACAAGCGGCGTTTGTAAACACGAGATCTCATTTTAATTACATGTATATAGCGTACTCAGTACCTGGTGTGGCCTCCGTTACGGTCTATACAAGCGTTCTCACGAGATCTTACACTGTTAATCACATTCTCTACTGTTCTCTGAGGAATTGCCTGCCATTCTTAACGTTATGCTTGCCCCATCTGCTGACGAGTGCGGATACATGCGTGTCTCTCGTAAGTTCTCCTCCCTAACTCGTCCCATAGCTGCTCTATGGGTGAGAGATCCGGCGATATTGCTGGCCAGGGTAGATTCTGTAGTCTCTGCTGCTGGACGTAATCAGTAACAATTCTGAACCGATGAGGACGGGCGTTATCATCTTGAAACGTTAGTCCAGTCTGAGCAACAAGAGACTGTATAGTTGCATGTATAAGCACGGTGTCACAGTATTTCAATGCCGTCATGTTTCCCTGAACAATGTGAAGGAAAGTCTTGTGGTTGTAAGTCAAAGCCGCCCAAACCAAAACGCTGCCTCCGTCGTATCTGTTATATTGTGCTATTGTTACAGGAACATAACGCTCTCCGACTCTCTTCCATACACGTTTAGGGCGGTCGTAGAAATCAACGTTGAAACGCGATTCGTCTGACCAAAGGATGTTGTCCCACTGATTCCTTCTCCAACGGCGACGATGACGGCACCAAGCAAGCCTCTCCCGCCTGTGATGAGGAGTCAGCTTGTTCGTGAGGCAAGGGCTATGAGGTTTGATGCCAGCGGATTCGTCGGTTCCGTACCGTACGAGGACGGAGTGCCACTCCTGTAGCCCGTCGAACGTTGGCAATAAGTTTAACAGACGATTTAAAACGCTGTCCCAGGGCAGTAAGTCTCAGGAATCAGTCTTGGACTGCCGCAGTCAACTTCGGTCTGCCAGGTTTAAGCCTGTTTTCCACTGAGCCTGTTTGAAGTAACTTAGATTTAATCCTGGACACTGTAGCTCTATGTACGCCGGCTCGCATAGCAGCTTGATTTATCGTGGCCCCATTTTCTAACATACCGATAACGCGGGCCCTTACTTCGATAGAAATGCTTCTTCCAGGCATTTCAAACTGACAGTTCTGGGAAAGATCATTTGCAAAAATGACACGATTTGTAAGGAGAAAGATCATTGCAAACATGCCACGATTTTCATGTAGAACGAGCGACAAGGTGCACGAGCAAATGGTTTCTGCAGTGTGAATTAATTACAAGTGCATTTTTGTATGGTGATCCCAAGCACAAAAACCGGTCGATACGCCTGATTGCACAACCTCATCAGAATTTTAAAGTGTACAAAATTTGCAAAATTGCAATATTGTAGTAAATGCTGTGCCCCGGCTAAGTTTTGTTTAAAACTAAACTGGAGGCGGTGAAAGGCTAGGTATCTGTAATACTTCGGAACTTCAAGTAGCGCCGCCATCACGAAAACATGCCTATATAATATTGACCCCTTGAACCCCACTTTTATATACAAAATGTAGTAAAACTTGGGTTTACAGGACTATACATTATTTGTCTTATTTCTGCTCAAAACATAGATTGTGGGTACTCGTTAGAACCGCCTCGGCCTAAGTTTTGCAAATGATAAGTACTTCAGCGGTCACTCGGATGCTAGATCAGTACAGAAAAACTTTAATTTGATAACTTCATTCATTCATGATTCAGCTGATACCCCCACTTTTATATAGTAAAACTGGGGTTTACAGGGGTATACTTTATTTTTCTTATTTCTGCTCAAAAACATAGATTGTTTTGAGCAGAAATATGACAAATATTAGGATTTTTTTATCTGAAAATTTTCATTTTTTCATGGTAAAATTTTCAGTATAATTGAATAGGCGTGTTTTCATAATGAAGCATATCCCTTCAAAAATTAGTAAGTCTGTCTCTACGATTCCTTGGATCACTCCAGAGATAAGAAGAAAGATCCGCAGAAGGAATAAAATTCATGCTAAGGCTAAGAATACAGGTACGAGAAGTGGTAAACTTCGGACTACATTTGAATCTTTGAGACGGGAAATAAAGGCTGACATTAAAAAGCAGCATGATTTATATGTGAATAATTTGGGTAGGTGATGTAAAGGTAAATCCCAGAGACTTCTACAGATACATAAATAGTCAAAAAAAAAAAAAACAAAAAAAAAAAACAAAAAAACACACACACACACACAGGCAATGTATTCCTACCCTTAAAAAGATGACTGTGTTTGCTATCATGAAATCCGAGGCACAGGCGACTCATTTAAACTTCAGAAGGATATAGATAGATTAGGATGTTGGGCCAATAAATGAGGTATGAGATTTCAGCCGGTGAAATGCAATATAATGCAGATAACTAGGAAAAGAGCAAATAAAACGGAGGCTTCTTACACTTTAGAGGGCACGGTCCTCGAAAACGTGGATTCCATTAAATACCTAGGAGTAACAATCACACGTACTTCAGATGGAATACACATATCAGCAACGTGCGTACTAAGGCAAATAGAACTCTTGGTTTTCTGAGACGAAATCTTTATCAATGTCCCCAGGATGTTAAAGAGGCAGCATAGTAGGGGACTTGTTCGCCCCATTTTGGAATATGGCAGCTGTAATTGGGATCCCCAAGGCGTGGTACTTCAATAAGAAATCGAAAAAGCTTTAGAATAGGGCTGCTAAGTTTGTTACTAGCAATTACTCTTTTGAAACTGGAAGTATGACTGGAATACTGGAAAATCTAAAATGGGAGTCTCTCAAGAAAAGGCGGAGAGACAGCAGACTGATTCTTTTGTACAAAGGTCTAAAGGGTGCTGCCTGTATTCCAACAGATGATCTTATCCCCCCCATTAGGCGCAGTAGAAACCATCACTCACTGACTATTCAGACCCCCGCTACAAGAACTGACATTTACAAAGGTTTATTCTTCCCTCAATCAATCAGAGATTGGAATATCCTTCCAAATTCGATCATTACCTCTGTTGAAGAAGCAGAGGATGGTGTGGCTAGGTTTGCCTCATTGGTGAGAGCTAGTGACTAACTTCCCATATCACAGGTCCTGGTGAATGAATGTTATTAGACGTATCGCGAGTAAACATTCTGATTCTGACAAATGCGCCTTTGCATAATATGCATTTTATGTAGACATTTAAATTGCATAAGATGTTTAAGTGCCCTGTCGTTCGCCAGTAGCTGACAGCTGTCCTTCTTCAAAATGATGTTTGTGTGTTCTTACTTAAACTATATTCTTTCTCCATACAAATGCTCATAGCCAGTTGTGTGTGTGTGTATATATATATATATATATATATATATATATATATATATATATATATATATATATATATATATATATATATATATATATATATATATATATATATATATATATATATATATATATATATATATATATATATTATATATATATGTATATATATATATATATATATATACACACACACACACACACGCGCATAAGACACGGTTAAACAGAGTTGTGGCCGAAACGACTAGAGGTTTTGGATTGGGGCCGAAATGACTAGGGGGGAAATGGTATTGGGGCGAAACGACTAATGCCCCGTTTATATGCATAAGTTTGCCCCTAGGGGCAAATTTACCCCTAGGGGCAAATATACCCCTAGGGGTAAACTTGTCATGTGAACGCATTTGCCCCTAGGGGCAAAATTTACCCACGTGGGTAAATTGCCCCAGCTCAAGGGCAGGGGCATTTGCCCCTAGGGGTATTTTACCCCTAGGGGTATATTTCGTCATGTAAAAGCAATGTTTAATTTACCCATGGGGGTAAATTTTGTAAATATGTTTGGAATGCCTCAAAATACATGTATACAATGTTTATTTTGCATAAATTTTATTTGTTTATTTACTTGATGTCTGCAAATACTTGTACCTTCTCAGTCACAAATTTATGTTTGCAAGTTGTGGTCAGAAGTGAGTTATTTGACAAGAATACTATTATGCTAGTAGCAGTTAGGATACTGATTCAAGGCAAATATGATTTATAGTTATTATGGTGCTGATCAAGTAGTACACTTTTGTGCTGATCTATAATTAAATAGTTAATGTCATCAAGAAAGTTTTCGCAGTATTTTTAACCAATTTGATGACTAAAATTAATTCTCATTTCTTAACGCTTATCGTTCCCATTTCTTAACGCTTATCGCTGAGGGTAAAATTTTTAGCAGACAACAACTTGAAATATTTCCTTATTATTCCCAGAAAATAGGCTTTGACATTTCAAGAAAATGGTGCCATCCCTTTATTTTCTGAGGAAAAACACACACACACACACACACACACACACACAAAAATACTACCAATTTGGCATCCGTTAATTTCGCCCAGAGAACCAGAGTGGTAAAGGTTGATGACTAAATAAAAATTACCAGGGGATATAAAAATGGTACCAGATCAGACTGCTTATCTGTTCAACAATCTCCGCACAGTCTGATTATGGTCTAAGGTACTCACACACATGACATTTCAACAGTTTAATATGTGACAATCACTTGAGTACAGCCATCTGCAAACACACTAAATACTAACAAAGGCGTTTGCAATGATCATGGACAGTCATTACCGATGAACAATTAGTTTATCTTTATATGTAGAATCCCATCGGTAAATAGGAAATACCCTGACCAGACTGTGCAGATCTATGTCACCAGAATTGAGTTCCCTGGTGTTCCCAGTTTCAGGTCCTATGCCAAGTGACATTCAACATTTTCATAAGCCTAACCTGAATTATAAAAAGCGATGTCAAATAATTAATTTTTATGTATTATTATTATCACTTTTCTTGATTATTACCATTAGTTCCGTTGATTAATGCTTGTTTCATGTCTGGGTCACATAGCTGATGCGTGGAAAAAATTACCATCTGCTTACACATCTGGTCATAATCAGGGTCTATACTGTGACAAAAGCTACAGGACACCTTCGCCTCACCGAAACCACCTGCTCGCACCCCCCCCCCCCCACCCCCACCCCCCTCCCCCCATCAATACATGTCAGTATGGTGACATAATTGCTTTGTTTACAGCAGAATATTATAGATCCTGCCCAAACTTTGGTGGGGCTATACTGTCTTTTTCCTGTGGAGCTAAACATGTTAGCTAAACATTTTGGAATACAGCAGTAAAATCGGGAACATTATAATACTAACCACCAAATAATACTTTTTTTTCACCAAAAACTTTCTTTCCCTACTTCTGTATCTGAAGCTTGATAATGCAGATTAACGCTAAGCACCTGGGTAAAATGTTCACCAGATGACATTTTGAAATATTTTTGTTATTTTTCTCAGGATACAGGATTTGATATCTTATGCAGATTGTCATCAATGGAGACAATTTGCATGAAATGTCAAATCAAGATCTCTGGAAAAATAGGAAAAATAACATCAGTTTATCATCTGCTAAATATTCTCAGGTGAAAGAAACAGTGCTGCTATTATAGATAAGCTTTTAAATAAAAAGAAAACTATCATTTGCCCCTTCTTCCTAAAAGTAAACACATATAAACGCAACCATTTACCCATAGAGGTATTTAACAAATATTTACCCATAGGGGTAAATTTACCCCTAGGGGTAAACTTAATGCATATAATCGGGGCTTAAGGGTAAAAAAATAGCGGCTAAAACGACCAGGGGCGAAACGACTAGGGGGGAAACGTCTTGGGGGCGAAACGTCTTGTTATCCGTGAAAACCCGGATCCACCTTCATCTGGGAATCATTCGGAAAATACAGTCGGTAGTTTTCGGCTTTTTCCGTTTAGCGAGGTGTAGGTTTTTACCCGGAAAACCATGTGACCACTCACAGATCATGTGATTTTCTTCCTCATTTGACAAGATGGCGGGAACAAGGAAGAAACTGCTTCCTGTGCTATTCACATTATTTCTCTTGCTCACAGTGTCAGTCAGAACAAGTCGTTCTGATAGAACACAGTGTTTATCATCAAACGGAAGTCCAACTGACTGGTATTAGATTTTTTATTTTTTTTTTTATTTTATTGGTAATCTATCAGTGATCTATCTTCCAATGAAGGTTGATTAGCCTGGAAACCCCTAACTCCGTTCACCTGTTCAGCAATCCTGCTATCAATTTTTTATTGCAAGAATGATTTTCTGTATCTATACTTTATACATTTGACTAAATACCTATAAGAATCTTAATATTAAAAGAAATAAAACTCGCATCTTTACATTCTACAATCTTCAGAAAACGAAAGGTGGTGTTTTGGGCATGTTTCCTTTCACTCAAATTTCTTTGATTATCACAGCAGCCAGAATCATTCTTTGCATATTATATATAATGAGCATGTAATTTAGAATATAACTGTTCTAAATTGTTGATACTATTTATATTCATTCACATGCATGTCACTGGTTAGTGATATTTTTGTGGGTACCCCCTAAATATTTAGCATTTTGTGACAAATTTTGATTTTTATGCATAAAATTGTAAGCGAAAACTGATTTTCTTCAAAATCAGCAGTAATGTTAGTTATTTTTCTTATAAATTTTAATGTGGCATAAATTTAAGAAAGATATGTTTTCCTATTAATCTAAGAAGAGGGTGAATGGAGTTATGGGAGTGAACATTACGAGAATATGCCATAAGGAAGATAAAAGCGTGAAATGTTAAACGGATCTAGTTAAAAGATTAAAAGCAAGGCCGTGGTTGATTAAGACGAGGTGTGGTTTCTGGCTAACTGCCCTGTTGAACTCATCAGCATTGGGCAGGGTAACTACTACTAAGGGGGAGGGAATTTCAATATTCAATGAATATCTATGCTGTTTTCTTCAGTTATCATACACCTAAATTTTTTCCAGTATTACTGGTTAACTGTCGATGAGAATTCAAACTCCGAGGCTACTTTACCTCAGTGTTTTTTGTTTTGAATGGTGTCTTTAAGCAGTTACATGAAATTATGTTTTCATATTTTCCCAGCTTTTACAAATTTTTCTTGCATTTTGGGATGTTTCTCATGTTATCTTCCACCCCAAATACATTGTTCAAATTAAATACCAAAAGCAAAACAAGCTTGCATTTACTTATTTTGTTTTCAGAACCATCAGTCATACCAACTTCTGTGTAGGCTTTTTCATTTTAGAACTTGACACTTTGTTATAAAATGTAAATTGTTAGGAATTTTTTTTTATTTCACTTTTTTGCTCTGGAAAATGTTTGGAAATAATATTTTGCAAACAAATAAGAAATAAAGATTATTATTTCACCTAGAATTTACTTGTAAAGTTACTTTGAAGTATTGGCTATTTTCCTGTACTAATTTTGAAGGGTGGATGATAACATGAGAATGGACTATAATATGAGAATGAGGGATATACTAGCCTGTGTATGTTAATATCTGTCTATGCCATTGGGTGGGAAGTTCTGATCTGTCTCTGCAGGACTATGAGGTACCCGTCTCCAATATTAGTAACAAGCTTATAGTGATTTTGGGTCGGGTATGAAAGCCACGGCCGAGCTGCTGAGCCGAGCCGAAAAAGCCGAGCCTGATATAGTGTTTTCTTGAATTTGTTCAAACAAGTTCAAGATACTTATATCTTTTAATCTCATATTACCATATATGTAAAATGCTGTATTCAAAATTAAACTTTGTATAATTATTTGCTTTTTTATGACGTAATATCCAATTTTCCATTCAACAGGGGTATGAAAGCCACGGCTGCGAAAGGGATATATTTTGGTGATTTTGTGAACAAATGGCAATATTTTAAAATCTGAGTATTTGACAGAGGTGACAAAAAGATATTTAAAACATTTTTGAATCATTATAACATGCAGAAACTGTTTATGATTCCCATAATTCTTCTTTTTCACCAAATAACGAGGATCGGCAGGATTTAAATATAGAACTGGGAAAACTAAATGAAAATAACCGAAACGGAAAGCAAGAGCATTGAAAGGGCCTAAACTTAACAATTACATCTTATACCAGTATAATGACCAGCATTAATGGGAAAAACTATCAAATTTGTTATAGATGTGGAGTCATAAATGAATTTATTATTAGATCACTTAAGTCTTTAGGCCCTTTCAACCGTTTCGGTTATTTTCGTTTAGTTTAAGTCTATTCTTATTTTAGATTCTGCCGATTCTCGTTATTGGAGGAAAAAGAAGAAAAGTGGGATATATAAACAGTTTCTGCATGTTATAATGACTCAAAGCAATTTTAAATATCTTTTTGCAACCTCTGTCTAATGCTCAGATTATAAAGTATCGCCATTTGTTTATAAACTGGCCAAAACATATCCCTTTCGCGACCGTGGCTTTCATACCCCTGTTGAATGGAAAATTGAATACAGTCATAAATAAGCAAGTTATTGTACAAAATTTATTTGTGAATACAGCATTTTAACTTACATTAACCTATAGATAATGTGCTATTCTATTCTGTTTTCACACCTTCCACAGAAAAAACGACCTTTCAGTCGTTAATTAAAGTCTTAAACCAGAAGGTCCCTTAGGCAGTTACCTGTGTGACGTAACTCTTCCCGCTCAATAGACCACGTGTCAGTTTCTTTTCTGTGGACAAAGAAATTCAACAAGGATTATTTACCTGTGATAGAAATTTGGATTATTTCTTTCCTCACGGATAAATTTATGTATCCTTGTGTTTCTTTTGTTTATTTATCACTCCTTTCACTTTCTGTGTTATTATTTAAAATTTTCAATTTTCGATTTCATGTATTTTTGACTGGTCTTTTTCCACATGCGTTTTGGCGACTCTCGCTATTCGGCACAACGCTCGTGCGCGATCGGTTCGATAGTCGTGTTTATATATGCAGAATATTTTTGTTCTTTTCGTTCCAGGTTATTCAGCAATTACGATATGTTTTTCCTGGACTTTTGTTTGCAGAGATCTTCAGTTGGCTAAAGATTCTCATGGTGGAGAAGCTGATTGTAAAGAACTTGTCAACCCTTGATGGGTTATAAGACAATTCTTTACTGATGGGAGCCCCACCCCATATGGCTATACTGCCGGGGTAAGACCCATCAAGGTGGCATCTTTGGGTACTTAGTATCCTATAAAGTCTAAGTCCACCAGTCACCAGTCATCCAGTCACCAGTCAACCAGGCACCAGTCAATCAGCTTCACCAGTCAATCAGGTGCCAGTCAACCAGGCACCAGTCATCTAGGTGCCAGTCAACCAGGCACCAGTCACCCAGTCACCAGTCACCCAGTCACCAGTCACCGATCAACCAGGCACCAGTCAACTAGTCTCCAGTCAATAATTTAATTATTTTCTGGAAAGACTTAGTTTCTGACATATTTCACCGGACAAAATAGTCACGTATACTAACTTCCGGTCATTATGTCTAATTATTAAAAAAAAAAAAAAAAAAAAAATTTCACTGGGCAAAGTATCAGTAATATTTCTGATACTTATACCCGGTCATATTATTATATTATTTCTGATTTTTCACCAGGCAAACTTTTACAGAAAGTGTCTGGTCAATTTTTGCCTAATAATTAATTATCTTCGGGAAAAAGTTTCGAATACTTGTGCCCGCTCAGTTTTCATATATAATCTCCCTTTTTCATCGGACTAGAGTTACGAATACTACTATCCGATCAATTTGTCAAATTACTTGTAACTTTACCGGGCAACAGTTACGAATATTAGTGTCCGGTCATTGTGTCGGGTAACTAGTGTCAAAATAATGATTACTAATTCCCGAACAATCTATTATCGTTCATAGAGCTCCATTCACGTTTAAGTCAATGGATATAGGTTATTAAGTGAAATACATAATAACTTTTTATACAAAAAAATTCTGTACAGTCTTTCCCAAATCAGACTAGAATTTTTAATATTCCATTGACTTATTATAGGTGTGTAATTCCATTAATATTTTAAATTAACTTATGTTTTATCTCTTTTATCCGCTAGAAAGAGTTAAACTTCCGACTAAAACAAAATTCTTACCGGGCAGCAGTTCGTAGACTAGTGCCAGGTCATTCAAATGATGTTTTATCTCTTTAATTCGCTAGAAAGCGGTTAAATTCCGGCTCTAACGAAAATTTCATCGGGAGGCACTTCGTAGAGTAGTGCCAGGTCATTCTAACGAAATTCCACCGGGCAGTAGTTTCGTAGACTTTGTGTCGGATTACTAGTGTGCGAGTAGTAGTCACTAGTACTCGCTCAACATATATTCATATATAACCACTATAGACATGTATAGTCTTGGATTATAGGTTATTGAATGACAGCGATGGGTTCTAATACCTAGTAGCCATTTATATTGTTGAATTCTGTCCAGTCACTTTTGAACTTGACTTAAATTCTATATATATATTTATTATTGAAAATGAATTAAGAATTATTGGTTACGATCAAATTCGCAATTCATTCACTAAGTGTAGAAGATACCTCCAGCTATAATTATATCTCTTTTATTCGCTACAAAGAGATTAACTTCTTACATATTCACCTTATTCGGCTCTAGGGCAAAGGTGAACTATAAAACTATCGTTATTTATAAGAAGAAAAATATACACGAAATATAAAAAATTTTCTTCTTTCCTCCCCTGTTTTTCTTCTACATGCTCCGATATGTAATCAGCATGTAATCTAAGGAGTAAATTGACAAGAAAGTAGCAATCGATCTTTTCTACTTTCTATTAATTTTTCATTCTGAAGGTATCGGAAATTTACACCAACCAGATAAATAAATTAACAGTTTATTTATTTATTCGCTACCTCTCTAGATTACTACGATTTAAAATTCTAGTTGAGGTACATATTTTCCTTTTGCCTTTTCTACATGGAAAATAGTTGATCCGATAAGCTATTATTCTATTTTATACTATCTTTTGATTGATTATATTAGAGTCTAGGTCAGTCGTGCTCTGTCTAAACTCTGCTATAAAATAATAAATAAGAAAAAAATCTTATATTTAGGCATAGATATAATTAGATACGTTCTTTACTTTGCCTGTTTTATTTTTTCTTCTGGATCATTTAAGACTACGATAGCAATATACCAGATATTTTTGCCTCAGTAAGAATCTATTACGCTGAAGATTCTTCATATTGGAATAATAATTTTATTATGATTATAATTCTAGACCCAATTAATCCTCGTATATTATAGGTCTACTTTATCTTATTGAGGAATAGTTTTGCTTCGACTAGCTCTATACCTCTAATATTTTATTTATAACTAGAGTCCATGTCAATCAAAATTTTCTTGCACTTTGGTATTGACAATGGATACATATTTAGTAAAGGCATTAATTATTCAGTACGTGACAGATTATTATTGCCTAAATTAGATTTTATATACAATACTTTCCTTTTGATATTTTGTTTTATTGACTTTGTAACTATTCAGAAACTGCCAAAGTCAATCATTTCCTTCCTCTAAACTTACCGAAGCTCTAGATTATGTTGATATATATTTTTGATATATGCTTAGAGGTTAATTAACGAGAGTTTACCTCATAATAGCAGATATTATTATAATTATATTAATCAATCTATAGTCTAGGCTTAGACAAAAGGGAAAACATCCTTAATTATTAGTATACGAGCCGGTAAAGAATTAAGACACTCTTAATTATCTCTTTACCCCTCCTTTATGTTTACATTCGTTAAAGGGATCATAGTAATTCTCGCTAAGAGTTCAAGTTCAGTTTGCGAATAATGCAAAGATTAATATCTTGATTTCCAGTCCGCATCAAAAATGGTCTATATATATAGATAAATATCTTTCCGAAACTGGATATTTATTTATTTTTCCACACAATAAGTCATTTCAAGATGTCGATGATTTTGAAATGCACTGCTTCAATTTATAATATAAAATATGTTTATATTAACTTCACAACTTAGTAAGTGCTGCACCTACGTTCCTGGTCAGATCTTACTTTTGTGATACGTTTTTGAACATACTGAAAGTTTTTCTCCGATTATACATTCGGTAAATAAACTTTCGAGTAGTATTTATGCCTTTAAACATTCAGATTATTTGATAATTGTTGGAGATAATATATTATTCCGATATTTATATATCTATCTTCATTATTTATCTTTCTCATCTTACTTTTAAATTAGATTGACCTTCTCGCTACGTTCCAGGTTTAAATCTAGCTAACATTGTGGAACAGTCACTTTTTTATTTCCTTAACAATATTTTAACATTTTTCTCAGTATTCAGAGCATAACGACTTCATGAATACTTGAAAATAATTCAATTCTACGCTTGTTAAACTAAGCCTAAAACAAGCCCTAGTTTTTTAGAATGGATATTATCCTTCGATTCAGTTCATGGAGATACATCCTTTTAGATCCCATTATCTCTATTTCAATCATTCAAAATTCTAATGACTAAGTACTCCTTTTCTACGTACGAATACAGAATATCGAGTCACTGTTGCTGCATATTGGTTAAAGATTAAACAAATTTTATCTTAAACCTATATGACGTTAAATTAATTATTATCTCTTTCATATACATGTTTTTACCCTTCCGTCAGGGATCGCGGTAATAATATTATTACTCTGTATGGTTTACACATAGATCTCGAGAGTATATATATGTATTTTCTTCCTGAACTCATTTGCGAGTACGTAATTTGATATTTCAGGAATTACCAATTATGCAGACATAGATTTTATTCTATTAATATTCAATTCTAAAAAAATTTGATTGAATGTTTATCTATAAAATTTCCGGGCAGTAATTTTATAGAGAGTTATATGTTTAATAATTCCTTGCTTAAATAATAGTTACGCTTAACCTATGATTTATAGCGGGAATTTTGTTCAGTAGTATAATTTTTATTTAGTATTAATATATTTCTTACTATTCTTAAATATGCGTATAGAATAGTAATACTATCTCTTAACTTTTAAATTAAGTGTTTTTTGAGATTAATAATCAGTATTATTGTATAATCTTTCTTCAGAGATTATCACACTATTACTTTTTCTCTGAGTCCTTCTCTTTTTATGAACATTTTGATTCGTATCAAAGTGGATTTTTAACATTTCTTGATTTCCATGATTATTTACTCAGGAGTACTTTTCATGGCAATCTTCTGGTATAGAAAGATTCTATCCAGCTTATTTATTATTGTTTAATCTTATCAATACGGTAAGATTTAGCCAAACTATGACCGTCATACAGTTTGCTGCGATCAACCTTATTCTTATCTCTCTTATTCTCTGTCAAACTCTTTAGTTATGATGTTGACAGTTTATTCTTTATTTTTTGTCAGGACATCAAACGCTTTTATATGTCTATGACAAAACTAATTATCAATGGTTTAGGTTGTTTTTTCTTCCCAGCAGTTATATGCAAACTCTGTATTATTTTATTGCTTGACTAAAAATTCGTTATACAATTAGTCTAGCAATAGTTTTAACCATTATGTTTGTCTATACTTTTTTTCTTCTGATGGATAACTTAGTTATAGTTAAGTTAACTCCATCTACTTTTATTATCTCCCCTTCTTTAATTTGTTCAAGGGAAATAATTACACATTATGGTTATTTTAAGTCTGTGTCTGTTCATCGGAAACTGTCCTGTCGCTCCAATTAACAGAATTTAATTAGTTTATAATTCTAATAGCTTAGACTATTACAATTACATAGCTTCACATATCTAGAATTTTATCCAAAATATCTACATATGTCAGTTATCTATAGGAAACTCCACCAAGTAGACTTTTCCTTATTTATTCAAGATCCTACATAGACTACTTACAGTGTATGGTCTTGGCTTTTTGTTTTACAAATTTTGTTTTCAAAATTTTCTATATTCCTAGCTTACTTTGCGATGGAATATTTATGTTATGTCTCAATGACTCCCTTTTCTTTTTGAAGCCAATTGTTGTTTCCCAAAAAGAAAAAAAGAGGGGGGGGGGGGGGGGCCAATGTTAGGTCTCTGAGACTTAAGAACTGGCTTCCTCTAGAGTCTACTAATATATATAAGGTTGTTAGATCATAACACCTTAAAGCTATTTTGTGAATCTAGACCATTCTTTCTATTAAATATAGAATTAGAATGTATCTGATTCCTTTGAGTTTCCTGAGTCTTAACCAGAAGTGGTGAGATATTATTGGTGTTAGAATTAGGAGAGCACCTCCCTCCTATTCTGCAAATTCTAGCACATTATCTATAGGTTAATTTATTATGAAGTTAAAATGAAGTTTTTTAAAAGTAAAACATATTTTAACGAGTAATACTTAACCTATAGATAATCAATTATCTCCCTCCGTCCACCCTCGCTTATCTCTCCTAATTGTGTCTATTGTTTTACACATAAAAGAAACTGACACGTGGTCAATTGAGCGGGAAGAGTTACGTCACACAGGTAACTGCCTAAGGGACCTTCTGGTTTAAGACTTTAATTAACGACTGAAAGGTCGTTTTTTCTGTGGAAGGTGTGAAAACAGAATAGAATAGCACATTATCTATAGGTTAAGTATTACTCGTTAAAATATGTTTTACTTTTAAAAAACTTCATTTTTACATATATGGTAATATAAGATTAAAAGAAATAAGAAATAAGTATCACAAATGCGTTTGAACAAATACAAGAAAACACTATATCAGGATCGGCTTTTTTGGCTCAGCTCGGCCGTGGCTTTTATACCCGACCGTGATTTTGTACATGAGTGAATTTTGACTCCCTTAAACTCCACTTTTATATACATGTAGTAAAACTGGCGTGTACAGGGGTATACAATATCTTTCTTATTTTGCTAAAAAAACACAGATTGTGAGTACTCACTGAGATGGTTCTAATGAGTACCCACTAGTGTTGGGAATCGGCGAGGGAAATCACAATCGATTATCGGGAAACTAAAACCAATTGATCATCAGTTGTACAATCAGATCATCACGAAAACACGCCTATATAATGTTGACCCCCTTCAACCCCACTTTTATATAGCAAAACTGGGGTTTACAGGGGTATGCATTAATATTCTTATTTCTGTTCAAAAACAGATTGTGGGTACTCATTAGAACTGCCTTACTGAGGCGGTTCTAATGACTACCCACAGTCTATGTTTTGAGCAGAAATTTGAAAAAAATATTAGAATTTTTATATAAAAATTTTCATTTTTTGGTGTTTTTTTCAGTATATTTGAATAGGCTTGTTTTCCTAATGATCTATAACTCCCATCAAATAATATATCATTATAGCGTATGTGCTTTATGTTTCTGTATAACTTAAAATACAACAACATACATTAGCCTAACTAATTAATTTAAGATACAGGTTGTTTCAAGACAAAGCAGATGTTTGCAGTCCTGTTTCTGGTGAATGCGAGTCTTTCTTACTACACTTATTTTGTTAGCTCACCTGAGCCGAAGGCTCAAGCTGAGCTATTGTGATCACTCACAATCCATCGTCATCCGTCCGTCCGTTCACAATCTTTAAACAACAACTCCTCCTAAACCACTGATTGGATTTTGACCAAATTTCACAGGAATGATCCTTGGTTGATCCTCTTTCAAAGTTGTTCAAATGGTTCCGGTCCATTGCATATCTAGTTCACAGGAGCTAAAAATAGATTTTTTTAACTAAAAACTTAAAAAATCATCTTGTCAGAAACCAGTTGACCGGTTTCAATAAAATTTTGCAAAAATGTTCCTTTGGTGACCCTCCACCAAGATTGTTCAAGCCATTTGGATTCGTCAAAAAACATGGCCACCAGGGGGCGGGGCTTATTTTCCCTATATATCTATATAGAAAACTTAAAAAATCTTCTTGTCAGAAACCACTGGACCGATTTCAATATAATTTTGCAGAAATGTTCCTTTGGTGATGCTCTACCAAGATTGTTCAAGCTATTTGGATTCGTCAAAAAACATGGCCGCCAGGGGGCGGGGCTTATTTTCCTTATATATCTGTATAGAAAACTTTAAAAATCTTCTTGTCAGAAACCACTGGACCGATTTCAATATAATTTTGTAGAAATGTTCCTTTGGTTATCCTCTACAAAGATTGTTCAAGCCATTTGGATTCATCAAAAAAACATGGCTGCCAGGGGGCGGGGTTTATTTTCACTATATATCTATATAGAAATCTTTAAAAATCTTCTTGTCAGAAACCACTGGACCGATTTCAATATAATTTTGCAGAAATGTTCCTATGGTGATCCTCTACCAAGATTGTTCAAGACATTTGGATTCGTCAAAAAACATGGCCACCAGGGGGCGGGGCTTATTTTCCCTTTACATCTATATAGAAAACTTTAAAAATCTTCTTGTCAGAAACCACTGGACCGATTTTAATATAATTTTGCAGAAATGTTCCTTTGGTGATCCTCTACCAAGATTGTTCAAGCCATTTAGATTTGTCAAAAAACATGGCCGCCAGGGGGGCGGGGCTTATTTTCTCTATATAATCTATATAGAAAACTTTAAAAACCTTCTTGTCAGAAACCACTGGACCAATTTCAATATAATTTTGCAGAAATGTTCCTTTGGTAATCCTCTACCAAGATTGTTCAACCCATTTGGATTCGTCAAAAAAACATGGCCTCCAGGGGGCGGGGCTTATTTTCCCTTTATATCTATATAGAAAACTTTAAAAATCTTCTTGTCAGAAACCACTGGACCGATTTTAATATATTTTTTCAGAAGTGTTCCTTTGGTGATCCTCTACCAAGATTGTTCAAGCCATTTGGATTTGTCAAAAAACATGGCCGCTAGGGGGCGGGGCTTATTTTCCCTATATATCTATATAATGATTGTCTTGTCAGAAACCACAGGACCGATTTCAGTATAACATTGCAGGAATGTTTCTTTTGTAACCCTCTACCATGATTGTTCAAGTCGTCATGATTTGTCAAAATAACTTGGCCGCCAGGGGACGGGGCTTAATTTTCCTATGTATCTATATAGAAAACTTTAAAATAAAAATCTTCAGGTCAGAAACCACTGGATGATTTCATTATAACTTGGCAGAAATGTTTCCTTGTTGACCCTCTACCAAGATTTTTCAAGTTATCATGATTCATCAAAAAACCTGGCCGCCAGGGGTTGGGGCTTATTAGCTCACCTGAGCTCTGCTCAGGATGAGCTATTGTGATCACTTTTCATCCGTCCGTCCGTGCGTCGGTCCGTCTGTGTGTCGGTCCGTTAACATTTTCAAACGACTTCTCCTCCGAAGCCGCTGAGCCAATTTTGCTCAAATTTCATATGAAGCCTCCTTAGGGTGGGGGAACGAAAAATTGCTAAAATGGTCGCGGTCCGTTGACCAAGATGGCTGCCACGCCCATATATGGTAAAAACCTTTAAAAATCTTCTCCTCCAGAACCGAGAATGCCTTGGGGCTGAACCTTTGCAGGAATCATCGGGGACAGGAGGTCTACCAAAATTGCTAAAAGAATTGTCGTACGTTGACGTTTGACCTTTTTACGGCAAGGTCAAGTTTGCTTCCCTATGCATTTGTATGGGAAAAACCTTTAAAAATCTTCTTCTCCAAAATCGAGCATGCCTTGTGGCTGAATCTTTGTATATATCATTGGGAACAGGAGGGCTACCATAATTGCTAAAATAATGGTTGTACATTGACATTTGACCTTTTTACGATAAGGTCAATTTTGCTTCCTTATGCATTTGTATGGGAAAAATGTTCAGAATTTCAAACAACTTCTCCTCTGGACCCTCTGGGCCAATTTTGCTCAAATTTCATATGGAGCCTCCTTAGGTAGGGGGAACAAACGATTGCTAAAATGGTCACGGTTCGTTGACCAAGGTGGCCGCCATGCCCATATATAGTAAAAACCTTTAAAAATCTTCTTCTCTCGAACCGAGGATGCTTTGGGGCTGAATGTTTGCATAAATCATCGGGGACAGGGGGTCTACCAAAGTTGCTAAAATAATGGTCATACATTGACATTTGACCTTTTTATGGCAAGGTCAAGTTTGCTTCCTTATGCATTTGTATGGGAAAAAACATTTAAATATCTTATTCTCCAAAACCGAAGATGGCTTGTGGCTGAATCTTTGCATATATCATCTTGAACAGATGGTCTACCAAAGTTGCTAAAATAATTGTCATACATTGACATTTAACCTTTTTACGGCAAGGTCAAGTCGCTTCTGTATGCATTTGTTTGGGCCCCATACATTTGTATGGAAAAAAAAGTTGATAATTTCAAATGGCTTTTCCTCTGAAGCCTCCGGGCCAGTGTTGCTCAAATTTCATGCGGAGCCCCCGTGGGCAGGAGAATGAAAGATTGCTAAAATGGGTATGGTCCATTGATCAAAATGGCTGCCGTGCCCATATATGGTAAAAAAACTTTAAAAATCTTCTTCTCCATAACCAAATAAGCCCTTGGTCCTAATCTTTGCACAAATTATGGGGGACAGGAGATCTACCCAAATTGCTAAAATGATGGTTCTATGTTGACATTTGACCTTTTTACCTCCAAGGTCAAATTTGCTTCCCCATTTGTATGGGCCATATACATTTATATTGAAAGTATCGAAGTGACTTGTAGATCAACAGTAGTTAAAATTGTTCTGATTGGAAATCTAAGATGGCCATCATCTGGTTATCCCCACGCTTGCGTCGGGGATATTGTTATCGCCTTGGTCCGTCCATCTGTCCGTCCGTCCGTCCGTCCGTCCGTCTGTCCGTTATGCTATCTCCTCCCAAACCGCTGGACAGAATCCAACCAAATTTGGTGAGCGGCTTGCTTACACAAGTGGGGCGTGCAAGAGCACGTTTATTTTTGGCCCCGCCCCCAGGGGCCCTGGGGAGGGGTCAAAAGGTCAAATATTAACAAGCGTGGGGATTTGCGATGGCGTGCCATCGACTGCCCGATCTAGTTTATATTTATAATATTTCCCTGCCACTGTGCTGTTTACATGTATAAAATCATGATTCTTCAGAAACCAATTTCCACCAAATTTCACATTGATCCTTCTGTTGAAATGTGATTGATAGTTTATTCAAACGATCATGCTCCATTGACCTTCAGGCCCATATATTCTTTTTCAAAATTAACTGCTCAAATGATGATATTTTCATTAGTTGCGATGATAGGATTTAAAAAAATGTTGCATAACATCTGCATGTCTGCAGTGGCTATGTCACTCAGGTGAGTGAACCGTGGCCCGTGGGCCTCTTGTTTTCCTTGTATATCTATATAGAAAAGTTTTAAAAATCTTTTTGTCAGAAACCAATGGACCTATTTCAGTATCACTTGGTAGGAATGTTTCTTTGGTGACCCTCTACCAAGATTTTTCAAGCCGTCATGATTTGTCCAAAAACATGGCCGCTAGGGGACGGGGCATATTTTCCCTATATATCTATATTGAAAACTTTAAAAACCTTCTCTTAAGAAACCGTTGGATCAAGTTCAGTGTAACTTGGCAGGAATGTTGCTTTGGTGACCTTCTACCAAGATTGTTCACGCCCTCTTGATACTTCAAAAAACATGGCTGCCAGGGGGCGGGGCTTATTTTTCGTATATATCTGTATAGAAACCACCTAACTGATTTCAATATTACTTGGCAGGAATGTTGCTTTGGTGACCCTCTACCAAGATTGTTCAAGCAATCATGATTCATCAAAAAACATGGCTGCAAGGGGTGCATGGGGCTTATTTTCCCTATATATCTAAATAGAAAACTTTAAAAATCTTCTTGTCAGAAACCACTGGACCGATTTCAATATAACTTGACAGGAATGTTCCTTTGGTGACCCTCTACCAAGTTTGTTCAAGCAGTCAATATTTATCAAAAAACATGCCCATTAGGGGGTGGAGCTTATTTTCCCTATATAGCTATATAAAACATTTTAAAAATCTTTTTGTCAGAAACCACTGGACCGATTTCAGTATGGCAGAATTGTTCCTTTGGTGATCCTCTTTCAAGATTCAGTTCAAGCCATCATGATGCATGAAAAAAAAAATGGCCGCTGGGGAGCAGGGCTATAAAATTTATACAAAAATCTTAGAGCAGTGAACTTGGCTGAAACTTCAACAGTAAGTGTGCAAAGCTGTTTGCTCAGGTGAGCGATATAGGACCATCATGGTCCTCTTGTATATCTCATGTGACCTTTGGCCCACGTTTCTAAAAATAGAATTTCAAATAATGGATAGTGAAAAAAATTAATCAATGGTTGCCGATAGTGGGCTCATCTGATTAGTTTTTGATTATTTTGATTAATCGGCACAACACTAATACCCACAATCTATGTTTAGGGGTGAAATGTGAAAATATATCAGAATTTTTTAACTGAAAATTTTCCTTTTTTGGTTGTAAAATTTTCAACAATTTGAGAGGCATGTTTTTGTAATGGGATAAGGTATTTTTTTCAAGCAATAAATTTATTTTTTAATTTTTTTCATATGTTGTTGGCACTCACCAGAGCATCTTGGCAAGGTGTTTCTAATGAGTACCCCATATATTCAGTAGAGAACTAAAAAAATAGTTATTTGCATTCTGCATATTCCTAATCTGGAGCCTTGCAACTTACAATGAAATGCATAATTTGGAGAGGATTTCCTGTAAGCATTTCTTAAAATTTCAGACATTTTTATTTTCACCTCGTACCATTGCAGGGATTTTCTTTCTTTAAACTAGGGACCAGGGCTATTGAAATTGGGAAATAAAGTGTGTGAATTATAAGATTAGGAAAACTGGATTGGAAAAAAACAGAACATATTTGTTTCAAATCAGTTAAAAACATAATTCAGTCTGCCTTTTGTCAATGTTGTCATTGATTTTAACATGGGAGAATTAATCAGCAATTAACAGACTAATAATTAATGGTGATTCCTATTTTCCTCTAAATGTTGAAGGAAAATTTGGAGTTTTCTATAGATTTGTGGATTTTTTGTCTCTGAATTGGGGACAATTTTAGCCTCCAAATTCAGGCCCGGAAAATTCTTGCATTGGCAGAGTATTACACAGTTATACCCCAGATAAGCAGAATATCTAGCTAAAGATCTTTTTTTTCTTATTTGGCCATGAAAACGAATGTTGTGGGTACTAATTAGAAAAAAGCCTTGCCAAGTGCTTCTAATGAGTACCAACAAAAAAAGGCAACAATGTATGTTTTCATGGAGAGATAAGAAAATTGTCACTTCTTTTTGACTGGAAAAAAGCTATGATGGTGGTTTGCCATGCTTTTAATTCTTTCTTTTCTTTTCAGGTTTATTGTTATTAAACTTCCTGACATTACTATGGGTGGCAACTATTTCTATTACATGGATGACAAGAATCCTACCTGGACACTGGCTGAGAAAACACTTGACCAGCCTAGTAATGCTGTCTATTACACATTGCAACAGGTCTACAAACATGGCTATAAAAACAGCATGTCAGGACATGTGAGTTCTGTTAGGCATTTAGAGCTGTAAACAATTAGTAGTGGGTCTGACTGCAGACTCTAGGGATTACAAGTCCTAACTCGCCCACATGCTTTTAATGGCGATTGATCATGAGACCATTCTTATGGTCATACTACTCCATCTGCTGATTCAAGAAGGGTAGTTGTCAGTTGTTTCCTTATTGATGAAAGCATGTACACAAGTACTGGTTAATCCTTAAACTGCCAGTCACAACAACTGTCCGTCTGCTTTGTCATCTGCTTGTGATTTTAAAAGTCATTTTTGCAAACAGTGTGGACCCAGATCAGAAAATAGGTTTGAAGAGTTTGCAAGAATATTCAGCAGACGACATTTTCAGATGCAGGTTTTCTTGGAATTTTAAGGGTTAACTGCTTCAGGGACTATGCCACGGATGGTAAACCTAGGAACTACCACGAAATTGTGTTAATTGTTAACGTAATTTCATTCCCACGCCACATCCGGGACATAGCAGGGTAGTGCCAACGTCATAGAATAGACAAACAAATGTTGGTGTCATTTTTATTTTTATTTTATTTTACCACAACGAACGAATTATGGGGAAATCTGGCAATGTGGTTCCATGTAAATATGTCTCAGCTTCCTCAATGGACCCAAATTTTATCGAAAAAGTCATTTGCTTTCTTCAAATCTTTCTACCCGCACTGAGCATCGGATCACTTGTCCCCCGAGTATTTTGTCAGTGCAAGAATTTATCCTGTCTCTGTCGATTTGAGCTGACATTTGAAAGTATTCGTCGATGAAAATGATGAAAAGGCCCTTCCTAAACGTTCCTACATTAAAAAAAAATCAAGTGTTAACTCGTAAAAGAGTCAGGCCCCGTTTTTCAGTCGTGGTAGTTCCAAGATCATCGAGGTAGTTACCATGCTATCGGGGTAGTTCCAACGATTTAGCAGTAGATCCCACAACGTAATATTCTTTTTCAGATACACCAATACTCTGGGACAGACATTTCTTCAATTTTAATTGATATGCATTTAATACGGGGAAGTATTCTAAGTATGGCTTCAATTTAAATATAGGACATAATTGTTATCTGATACAACACACATTTACATAATCAATGCCAGGTAAGTTCGACAAAGTAATATTGTACGCTGTGAATTTAGTAATCTTTAGCATTGTGGTTTTGAAAAAGGTGGACAAGATTTGTCCTAAAGTACTTTAAAAAAATAGCAGTAAATTCAGGGAAAACAATCAAAGATTGCAGCCCATCAATGCAGCCAAGAGGAAAAGAAAATAAAAAAGACAGAACAACCACCACAACTAATCACAAAAAAAAAAAAATACTAGCTCTTGCTGCTCAACAACACAAACCACTGGGGTTTTACTGTGCAAAAGATCTTCCGCTTTTGTTTGATCTTACATTGCTCTAAACAGCAGCAGGCTGAAAAGTAAATGGAAAGCAATGTGAACAAAACAAAGTTTAGCATGAAAGAGTGCCAGTATGCCTGAAAAAAGTAATACCAGAGCAATTATAATATTAAATGAGTAGCCAGAACCATATCAAAGTAAATATTGAAAAGAGCAAGGATCAGGAACTGATACAATCAGATTCCAAACCCTGCCAATAATATCGCAAGGAAAAGAAGTCACAGCACGAACTGACGCCAGCAAACAAATAAGATATAACAAACGGTGTCAGCAGCTCTTTTTCAAACAGGTGGTGACTCAGAATGTTTGAGTGTAACTGAATACTAATGACATACATAATAGTAAAATGAATAAGTAGTTGTAATTTTAGTTATTTCCCATTTTAGTTTCGAGACCAGGACTTTGGTTCTGATTGTATCAATTCAAGGCAATTGTTTACTTTAGAAAACCTCCATGCAGACCTAACAAATATATGTTTTGAACCACAATGAAAGTGATAGTGAGGGTTGGGATCCCTTAAAGTATACTTAAACCCACCAGTGATGTATTACTGACGTTCCAAATCCGTGTTTGTTTCGTCGATTTTACTTATTCATTTTATTGTTATGTATGTCATTAGTATTCAGATACGCTCAAATTCTGAGTCACCACCTGTTTGAGAAAGAGCTGCTGACACTTATTTGTTTGCTGGCGTCACTTCGTGCTGTGACTTCTTTTCCTTGTGATATTATTGGCAGGGTTTGGACTGATTGTATCAGTTCCTGATCCTTGCTCTTTTCAATTTTTACTTTGATATTGTTCTGGCAACTCATTTAATATTATAATTGCTCTAGTTGCAGTTTGATCTGGATCGACACCATTTGCTCTGGCATGACTCTAAATACCTAGGTTACGATATTTACCATAAGTATTCAGACAGACAGGCTTAAGCAAACAGTGTAGACACAGATCCTCAAAAAATGTAGCATCAGACCAGGGTCTGCACTGTTTGCCACACTTTCGTCAGTCTTAAAACACATGAAGATATAGTAAGATGGGCGAAAAAATGTTTAAATGTTAACCCTTCTCTTGCTAAACACAACATGCCCTGTCTAAGCAAACAGTGTAGATCGAGATCAGTTGGCTTCTGAAGAAGCCAATTGATCTGGATCTGCACTGTTTGTCATTAAATATGTAAATTTCTATCAAAACCTCGGATCAAGTAATCTGATTGGCTGGAAATTTGAAGTTGGCGGGGCATCTTAATTTGTTCAGCATGGCAAGGGTTAAGACAAGTATGGTAAGTAGTTAACCCTAGTCCTGCTTTACCCAGATATACCCTGCCTTTGCAAACAGTGTAGATCCAGATCAGTTGGCTTCTAAAGAAGCACTGTTTTTTTTTTTTGTTTTTTTTATTTAGTATGTGAAATTGTTTTAACAACCTGAATCTTTGGCCTCCGAGCTCAGTGGCTCAGTTGGATACGCGTCCTGACTGGTGCTCAGGAGGTTTCGGGTGTGGAGAGTTGATCATATTTTCTACGGTCATTCTCTCCCTTCCCCTGATTCAAGAAGGGCAGTTGTCAGTTTCTGGCCAAAGAATGTGCACAATACTGGTTAATGGCTTAGAGGACTAAGCCTGCCAAGTAAAAGTGTGGTTTGGTAAAATGACGGCACTCAACACGATCCCATTGGGTTGACTGGGCTGTAAAACAGCAACACAAACAAACAAACAACAAACTGTATCAAGTAATGTGATTGGCTAAAAAGTAGAAGTGGGTTTGGCATCTTAATTTATTCAGCATGGCAAGGGTTAAGGTGTAAAAATATTTAGTTTAAGTATGATACAAAACATTTATTTTTCTATAGGGTCATTGGAATTCCGGAGCTCAAGAAATGATGTATTTGATGTATAATGATGAGAAACCATATCCTGACTGCTCAAAAAACAAGTCTGCTAGAACTACTCATGGACATACAAAAGGTAATTGAGCATGTAATTTGTACATGCAGAAAGGTACAATGTATCTCATCTCTGGGGAATAGCACAGATATAGACCTGATTGGTCAGGGTCTTTGGTACTCACAGCTAGATTCTACAGATCTTTTTAAATCTAAAACAGGAAACTGTTAGACCAGGATAAGCTCCAGACATCAAAGCACCATAGAATGGGTATTGGGTAAATATTTTTCTTATTTTTCCACGAAAACATATGTTGTGGGTACTCATTAGAAGCGCCTCAGCGAGGCTACACACAACATATGTTTTCATGGTGAAATAAGAAAAATATCAATATTTTTTTTTGATTATAAAAGCATCTTATAAAGAGCTATGAGCACATTTTTCGACTGAAATGTGTTGATATTTATTGTATTTCTCCGCAAAAATATATGAAATGAGCACTCACCATTGAGGTGTTCCTAATGAATACCCACAACATAATTTATGTGTCTGTGCAGAAATAAGGAAAAATACATACTTGGATGATCCTCTTATATGGAGCTATGATAACTAGTCCTGGGCATACTAAAGGTAATTGAGTATGTGCATGAGCAAGCAGAGAGATATTATTGCGCTTTGGGGAATAGCACACATTCAGACCAGGTTGGCCGGGAGCCTCAGTACTCATTTAGGTTCTGCATATCTTGATAAGCTTATACAGAAATTAAAGGCCCCGGTATTCTTCAAAAAAATAGACATTTTATTATGCAAGAAAGGTTTAATAAATTGATTTATGGTATTAATACAGTCATAAAATGTGTCACTTGACAGCCTGTAAAATTTCAGTTAGTCTCTCATTCTTGAAATGAAATGATTTTTTATCTTATCTCTGAATTTATGTTACCAACATTAATTCAGAGATACGATAAAAAATCATCTCATTTTTGATCCAGTACAATAATGAGAGACTAATTGAAATTTTACAGACTGTCAGATACCACATTTTATGATGGTATTAATATTATATATCAATTTAATAAACCTTTTTTGGATAAAAAAGTTCTTTATTTTAGGAATATGGAACCTTTAAGCTACAATGTATGGTAAATGTCCTAAAATTTTGTACACCAAAAGTTCTGACAAAATATGCAAACGGGTAGACCCAGATCAGACTGCTCCTGAAGGAGCGGTTTGATCAGGGTCAACACTGTTTGCCATTTCACCAAGTATTTTAGGAAAGAACTGCATAAAAAGCAAAATTTAAGCCAAAAGGTATCAATAAAGGGTTCCAAATTTTAGGACATTTACTGTATTAGACCTTGATCAGCTGGGCTGCATTGCTTAGTCAGTAGCACACCTGATAGCAGATCCAGGGGTTGAAAGTATGAATCCCAGCTCAGCCATATAACTTGGCTCAGCATGACCATTACAATGTTGGCTTGGCTGTAAAACTCCAACTCAAATAAACAAAGATCTTCATCAATATATTTAGGTGAAGAAGCTATAAAGGATACTTGTCTATTGCCTATGTTATACACTACAACTTCTTTATAACATGTTTCATAATGACGGTTTTGGATATAACATGGTTCAAAAGATGGATCCCAAAAATGTATAGATTATATTGAAAAATGACCATAAATGGTCATTTTTCAATAAAATCTATACATTTTTGCTTGGATATAACACATCGTTTAACTAACACGGTTTATGCTATGGACCCCAACAATAAAGATAAAGATGTTGTAAAGATGTTGTGGTGTATTGACATTTAGTGGCTGCAGATAAAGTGCTTTTTCAACTAAAGGGGAGCAAATTCTTTCCTGTCCAAGTAGACTCTTCCCAAAAGGGTATTTATGTGCATGACTGCAAACAGGAAGTCACAAAAGTTGTCTACCTTGTAAAAATGGCAGATAATCTATTAAATGAATCAAACACTCAATACCTTTCTGTTCTAGGCGTGATTGCGTTTGATGACAAAACCGGGTTCTGGTTGATACACAGCATGCCAAAGTATCCCCAGAGAAAAGATGATGGTTATAAATGGTGCGATAATGTTGACACATATGGTCAATCCTTTCTGTGTATTTCAATGAGTACGAGTGAGGCGCTGGATAAAATTGGTAAGTATGCTTAGAGAACACTTCTCATTGAAACATGTTGTGAGTACTCTTTAGAATTGCCTCACAGAGTTGATTCTAATGATTACCCACAATATATCATAACTCCAGATAAGAAGGTGTATCAGATAAATATCTTTCTCATTTCTCCAAGAAAACTAATGTTACAAAGTTCTAGATTAGAGTGGGTAAATATTTTTTAGCTCACCTGAGCCTAAGGCTCAAGGTGAGCTATTGTGATCACCCACCGTCCGTCGTCGTCGTCCGTCTGTCCATCCACAATCTTTAAACAACATCTCCTCCTAAACCACTGATTGGATTTTCACCAGACTTCACAGGAATGATCCTTGGTTGGTCCTCTTTCAGAGTTGTTCAAATGGTTCCGGTCCATTGCATATCTAGGTCACGAGCTAAAAATAGATTTTTTAACTAAAAACTTAACAAATCTTCTTGTCAGAAACCACTGGACCGATTTCAATATAATTTTGCAGAAATGTTCCTTTGGTGATCCTCTACCAAGATTGTTCAAGCCATTTGGATTTGTCAAAAAACATGGCCGCCAGGGGGCGGGGCTTATTTTCCCTATATAGCTATATAGAAAACTTTAAAAATCTTCTTGTCAGAAACCACTGGACCTATTTCAATATAATTTTGCAGAAATGTTCCTTTGGTGATCCTCTCCCAAGGTTGTTCAAGCCATTTGGATTCGTCAAAAAACATGGCCGCCAGGGTGCGGGGCTTATTTTCCCCATATATCTATATAAAAAACTTTAAAAATCTTCTTGTCAGAAACCACTGGACCGATTTCAATATAATTTTACGGAAATGTTCCTTTGGTGATCCTCTACCAAGATTGTTCAAGCCATTTGGATTCGTCAAAAAACATGGCCGCCAGGTGGCGGGGCTTATTTTCCCTATATATCTATATAGAAAACTTTAAAAATCTTCTTGTCAGAAACCACTGGATCGATTTCAATATAATTTTGCAGAAATGTTCCTTTGGTGATCCGCTATGAAGATTGTTCAAGCCATTGGGATTCATAAAAAAACATGGCCGCCAGGGCTGGGGCTTATTTTCCCTATATATCTATATAGAAAACTTTAAAAATCTTCTTGTCAGAAACCACTGGACAGATTTCAATATAATTTTGCAGAAATGTTCCTTTGGTGATCCTCTACCAAGATTGTTCAAGCCATTTGGATTCGTCAAAAAAAATTGCCGCCAGGGGGCGGGGCTTATTTTCCCTATATATCTATATAGAAAACTTTAAAAATCTTCTTGTCAGAAACCACAGTACCGATTTCAATATAATTTTGCAGAAATGTTCCTTTGGTGATCCTCTACCAAGATTGTTCAAGCCATTTGGATTCATCAAAAAACATGGCCGCCAGGGGGCGGGGCTTTTTTTCCCTATATATCTATATAGAAAACTTTAAAAATCTTCTTGTCAGAAATCACTGGACCGATTTCAGTATAATTTTTTCTGAAATGTTCCTTTGTTGATCTTCTACTAAGTTTTGTTCAAGCCATTTGGATTCATCAAAAAACATGGCCGCCAGGGGGCGGGGCTTATTTTCCCTATGTATCTATATAGAAAACTTTAAAATTCTTCTTGTCAGAAACCACTGGATCGATTTCAATATAATTTTACAGAAATATTCCTTCGGTGATCCTCTACCAAGATTGTTCAAGCCATATGGATTCATCAAAAAACATGTCCGCCAGGGGGCGAGGCTTATTTTCCTTATATACCTATATAGAAAACTTTAAAAATCTTCTTGTCAGAAACCACTGGACCGATTTCAATGTAATTTTGCAGAAATGTTTCTTTGGTAATCCTCTACCAAGATTGTTCAATCAGCCATGTTTCGTCAAAAACATGGCCGCTAGGGGGCGGGTTTTTTTTTTCTATATATCTATGTAGAAAACTTTAAAAATCTTCTTGTCATAAACGACTGGACCGATTTCAATATAACTTGGCAGAAATGTTTCCTTAGTGACCCTCTATCAAGGTTGTTCAAGCCATTATGATTTGTCAAAAAACATGGCCGCTAGGGTGGGGCTTATTTTCCCTATATATCTATATAGAAAACTTGAAAAAATCTTGTCATCAGAAACCACAGGACTGATTTCAATATAATTTCGCAGAAATGTTGCCTTGGTGACCCTTTACCAAGATTTTTCAAGCCGTTATGATTTGTCAAAAAACATGGCCGCTAGGGGGCGGGGTTTATTTTCCCTATATATCTATATAGAAAATTTTAATGATCTTCTTTTCAGAAACCACTGGACCGATTTCAATATAACATTGCAGGAATGTTTCTTATGTAACCCTCTATCAAGATTGTTCAAGCCGTCATGATTCATCAAAAAACATGGCCGCCAGGGGTGGGCGGGGCTTATTTTCCTTATATATCTATATAGAAAACTTTAAAACTCTTCTTATCAGAAACCACTGGACCAATTTCATTATAACTTTGCAGAAATGTTTCCTTGGAGACCATCTACTAAGATTGTTCAAGTAATCATGATTCGTCAAAAAACATGGCTGCCGGGGCGAGGCTTATTTTCCCTATATATCTATACATAAAACTTTAAAAATCTTCTATTCAGAAACCAATGGACTGATTTCAATACAACTTGGCAGGAATGTTTCTTTGGTGACCTTCTACAAAGATTGTTCAAG
This sequence comes from Anodontia alba, assembly GCA_964016985.1. Taxonomy (NCBI): domain Eukaryota; kingdom Metazoa; phylum Mollusca; class Bivalvia; order Lucinida; family Lucinidae; genus Anodontia; species Anodontia alba. The sequence continues at coordinate 36,101,062 of OZ024836.1, read as the reverse complement.
CCATCATGATTTCTCCAAAAAACATGGCCGCTAGGGGGTGGGGCTTATTTTCCCTATATATCTATATAGAAAACTTTAAAAATCTTCTCGTAAGAAACAGTTGAACCGAGTTCAATGTAACTTGGCAAAATGTTGCTTTGGTGACCTACCAAAATTGTTCAAGCCTTCATGATACGTCAAAAAACATGGCCGCCAGTGGGGCGGGGCTTATTTTTCGTATATATCTGCATAGAAAACTTTAAAATTCTTCTTGTCACATACTCCATGACCGATTTCAGTATTACTTGTCTGGAATGTTGCTTTGGTGACCCTCTACGAAGATTGTACAAGCAATCATGATCCGTCAAAAATCATGGCTGCCATGGGGTGGGGCTTATTTTCCCTATATATCTAAATAGAAAACTTTAAAATTCTTCTTGTCAGAAACCACTGAACAGATTTCAATATAAGTTGGCAGGATTGTTCCTTTGGTGACCTCTACCAAGTTTGTTCAAGCTGTCATGATTCATCAAAAAACATGGCCGTTAGGGAGTAGGGCTTGATAGCTATATAAAACACTTTAAACCACAAATCTGTTTGCTCAGGTGAGCGATATAGAACCATCATGGTCCTCTTGTCTTATTTCTCCACATTATAGGTTATTGGCAAGGTGCTTCTGATGAGTACCGACAACATAATTGTTTCATTTTGAAATAAGAAAAATATCAATACTTTTAGATTAAAAACAGTCTTATCAAGAGCTATGTCATTAGTACTCATTAGAAGCATTTCAGTGAAATACTTCTAATGAGTATCCACACGTTTTCCTGCAGAAATAAGAAAAAAAATACTAATATTTTTATGTCCCCTGCCATTTAAAGAGAATGGTGGAAAGGGCATAGAGTGTTGTCCCTGTCCATCCGTTCACCCATCCGTCTCCGTCAGCATCTGGCATTAGCAGTTTGAGTTTAATTTTTTCAGGCGGGTGTCCTTTGGACACATTTCTAGTCTTAGCATCATTTTCTCAGATATATTTGTCTGAATATTTTACTTGGGTAACTTTTCTTTTTGCCTTATTTTTGAAAATGTATTAACTCCCTTTTGGAAGTAAAATCTTTTCTATTAATAGAAATAGTACAGAAGATGTCCAGGAAGAGCCACCAGCCCCCTTAAACCCCTTTTTTTGATATAGTAAAACTGTTGTTTACAGGGGTATACATTATTTTTCTTATTTTGCTAAAAAACATAGATTGTGGGTACTTGTTAGAAGTGCCTCTCCGAGGCAGTTCTAACGAGTACCGACAATCTATGTTTTGAGAGGAAATATGAAAATATCAGAATTTTTATTAGAAAATTTTACGTTTTTTGGTTGAAAAATTGTCAATATATTTGAATAGGAATGTTTTCGTAATGAATCACATGACATAGCCTACCAGTGACACCAAGAGAAAGATTAACCCTACCACATCACGAAAACATACCTATATAATTTTGACCCCCTTAAACCCCACTTTAATATAGTAAAACTGAGGTTTACAGGGGTGTACATTATTATACTTATTTCTGCTCAAAAACATAGATTGTGGGTACTCATTAGAACCACCTCACCAAGGCGGTTCTAATGAGTACCCACAATCTATGTTTTGTGCAGAAATATGAAAAATATCAGGGTTTTTTTTCTCTGAAAATTGTCAGTTTTTGGATGTGAAATTTACTATACATTTGAATAGGCATGTTTTGGTAATGAAGACAGACAGTACACAAGCCATGTATCAAAGAAATGCAAAGCATCAGCTTCCTTTGTCCCAACAAGGTGATCACAGTATTAGACGGTATCCACTAAACATGACAATAAAACGATGAATGGGGCAAAAAATGAAGAAAAAAAAAATCCACAGCAACATTAAGAAAACCTGCCTATTCAAATATACTGAAAATTTTACCACCAAAAAGTGAAAATTATCTGATAAAAAAGGCTGGCCTCGGTGGCCCAGTTGGATGCGCTGTCCGACTGGAGACCAGGAGGTCGCGGGTTCAACCCCCGCCGAGGTTGGCAACATTCTCTCATGGAGATTGATCATGAAATATTTTCTGCAGTCATTCTCTCCCTTCCGCTAGTTGTCAGTTTCTAGGCGAAAGAATGTGCACAATACTGGTTAACCCCTTAGAGGACTAAGTCTGCCCAGTAAACGTGTGGTTAGGTAAACTGACCGTGCTTGACATGACCCCATTGGGTTGACTGGGCCGTAAAACCTCAACACAAACAACACAAACAAATTGATAAAAAAATCAGATATTTTTCATATTTCTGATTAAAACATAGATTGTGGGTACTCGTTAGAACCGCCTCAACAAGGCAGTGCTAACGAGTACCCACAATCTATGTATTTGAGCTGAAATAAGAAAAATAATGTATACCCCTGTAAACCCCAGTTTTACTATATAAAAGTGGGGTTTATGGGGGTCAATATTATCTAGGCATGTTTTCATGATGAGCAACCACAAAGCCACATGAACAAGTATCAACCCTAGCCATGCTGAATAAATTAACATGCCACACCCACTTCCAAATTTCAGCCAATTAAATTGATTGATCCAGATTGTTGGTACAAATTCACATGCTTAATGATAAACAATGCTGATCCAGATCAGTTGGCTTCTTCAGAAGCCAACTGATCTGGATCTGCACTGTTTGCAAAGGCAGTGTACATTGGGGTTCAGAACGACAGGGTTAACATATGAACCACTGCCATAGAAGTCTTGAGTATAGAAAAACAGGGGTGGGGTGGGGGTGCATTGGTGGAGGTAGGGTGTAATTGATTTTACTGGTACCAAAGTAGATTAGAGTACTTTTCAGAAGAGGCTTGGTGTTCAGAAAAGCAGACAGGAAGTCACAAAAGTTGTCTCTCTTGTAGAAAAGGACAGCAACTCTGTCTATCAAGTATACCCAATCCCCTTTAATATGCAGCACTTAATTCTTGTCTTGCTGAACCCAGATATATCCTGCCTTTGCAAACAGTGCGGATCCAGATCAGTTGGCTTCTGAAGAAACTAACTGATTTTGATCTGCACTGTTTGCCATTAAGAATGTGAATTTAAAGCAGCACTCAGGATCAAGCAATCTGATTGGCTGAATATTAAAAGTGAGCATGGCATCTTAATTTATTCAACATGACAAGCGTTAATAATGAGTTAACCTTTACCATTCCCTGAGCAAATTCAAGAGATGACAAACTGATGATATTTTTTTCTTATTTTCTTCCAGAAAAAAGGCTTTGACATTTCATGCTAATTGTCTCCTAATGCCTGTTTTCTGGAAAAAAGAGGACCTTATTTTTCCCAGAAAATAGGCTTTAATGTTTCATACAAATTGTCTCCTAATGCCGGTTTTCTGGGAACAACTAAGAAACCTATCTCAAATTGTGGTCTGCTGAAGGTTTTTCCCAGCAGGCTAAGTGTTGAGATACAGCAGAATTTAAGTACATTCCACTTCTGCAATTTAAAAAAAAAAAAAAAAAAAAGAATTTTGTTTTGAAACATCAATAGTCGGCCTAGGTGGCTCAGTCCAATGTGTGTCCAACTAGGGATCAGGAGGCTGCAGGGTCGATCCCCGTCGTATCTGGCAACATTGTGGCGATTGATCATGAAATAGTTTTACAATCATTCTCTATACATTCTTTCGCAGAGATTGATCATGAAATATTTTCTACGGTCATTCTCTCCCTTCCGCTGATTCAAGAAGGGCAGTTGTCAGTTTCTAGGCGAAAGAATGTGCACAATACTGGTTAACCCCTTAGAGGACTAAGTCTGCCCAGTAAACGTGTGGTTAGGTTAACTGACCACGCTCGACATGACCCATTGGGCCGTAAAACCTCAACACAAACAAGCAATCATTCTCTCACTTCCTGCTGATTCAAGGAGGGCAGTTGTCAGTTACTAGCTAAAGAATGTGCACAAGTACTGGTAAGCCACTCAGAGGATTAAGTGTGGTTAGGAAAACTGGCAGGCTCAACATGACCCTAATGGGTTGACTGTGTCCTAAAACCTTGACTTGGTCAATCAATTGAAACATCAATAAATACAGTGAAACCTGTGTAAGAGAGCCATCTTTGAGACTTACTTTAAATAGTGATTGGTGTGAAAAAAAAACATCTGTCTTATAAAGGTACATGTCATGTACAATGTACCTTTATAAGAATGCCACCTTTTCACATCAACCACTTGTCAATTTCAAAGGTGGCTTTCTTACACAGATTACACTGTAAATATCATTTGAGAAAAGCAAACATCATCTTGATGTCTGTTAGTTTCTTTCTTCTTCCAGGAGGTCAACTGCTGTATAATTATCCAGCTATCTTTGACTATTCCATGCCATTGTCATTCAAGACAAAGTACACAAGGATGGCTGCTGCTGTTGCTAAGGAACATGTCAAGACACCGCCATGGAAACAAGAGGTGACACTGAAGTCTCTCGCAGGAGTATCATTTATTAGTTTTGCCAAGTTCTCCAACTTTAATGCAGGTATAGTTTCAGGCCAATTAAAATTTTGGTGAGATAAAATGTCTTGCCACAACCCTAAAAATTTTAATTTTCTTGAAAAGAAAAGCAATGGAAGCATTGTTCTTGTTGTTTAATCAATTTCTGCCATTTATGGCAGCTTCTGTTTATTTTTATTCATTTCAGGAAACAGACATTTGTACAGAAGAGAAGTTCTTAGCAAAGTTCTCAGTTTTACAGACTTGCATAACTTAACCCTTGTCCTGCTGAACCCGGATATACCCTGCCTTTGCAAATAGTGTAGATCCAGATCAGTTGGCTTCTGAAGAAACCAACTGATCTGGATCTGCAGTGTTTGTCATTCAGTATGTGAATTTATATCAACAATCTGGATTAAGTAATCTGATGGCTGACAGTTAGAAATGGGTGTGGCATCTTAATTTATTCAGCATGACAAGAGTTAAAGCCCTCCAAAGACATGAGACAAGGGCATAACCTTTCACCCCTGTAGACCAAGACAGATACATTCACAAATTGTGTAGATCCAAATGAGAAGGATCTGGCTAATAATGGCCATTTCATTAGGATCTACACTATTTGCTAGTCTGTCCTTGATTTGTCATCTTTTTTGGCAGCAATGAACATGCCTAAATGCAGAGATTGAATAGTCTATTTCAGAAACTAAGGGCTGAAAAGGTCAGTCAAATGAGAAGTTTACATTAACCCTTGTCATGCTGAATAAATTAAAATGCCACGCCCTTTTCAAATTTTCAGCCAATCAGATAATTTGATCCGAGTTTTTTTAATAAAAATTCACATATTTAATGACAAGCAGTGCAGATCCAGATCAGTTGGCTTCTGAAGAAGCCAACTGATCTGGATCTGCACTGTTTTCAAAGGCAGGACATCAGTGATTTTTTTTTTTACCTGCGTCCCACTTCATATACTCATAATTTTTCTCTGGGACTCATAAATTTTGTATATGCGAGTCCCTGGACAGACAAAATACAGTAGAAAACTGCTCTAAAATATGTTACAGACTCGTGATTTTGTCATGGTACTCAATGAATTTCAATCATATGAGTCCTTGGGACTCAACAGAACCAAATGGTAAATAAATCACTGGGACATATCCAGGTTCATTGGGACTAGGGTTAAGTTGTCACCTTTTTGGCAGTAATGAACATGTCCAAATGTAGAGATAGAAGAGAACTGAGGGCTGGAAGGGTTAATCAAATGAGAAGTATACATTAAGTAGCACCTTATCAAAAATCAGAAGGATTAACAGAGGTGGATGAAGCATTAAAAAAATAGTTGTGTTTCCGGTAACATGCTGAAAAAAAAATTCGGCCGGTAGGTAGGGAAAACATTTTAGCTCACCTGAGCCAAAGGCTCAAGGTGAGCTATTGTGATCACTCACCGTCCGTCGCCGTTGTCTGTCCGTCCGTCCACAATCTTTAAACAACATCTCCTCCTAAACCACTGATTGGATTTTGACCAAACTTCACAGGAATGATCCTTGGTTGGTCCTCTTTCAAAGTTGTTCAAATGGTTCCGGTCCATTGCATATCTAGGTCACAGGAGCTAAAAATAGATTTTTTAACTAAAAACTTAACAAATCTTCTTCTCAGAAACCACTGGACCGATTTCAGTATAATTTTGCAGAAATGTTCCTTTAGTGATCCTCTACCAAGATTGTTCAAGCCATTGGGATTCGTCAAAAAACATGGCCACCAGGGGGCGGGGCTTATTTTCCTTTTTATCTGTATAGAAAACTTAAAAAAATTTCATGTCAGAAACCACTGGACCAATTTCAATATAATTTTGCAGAAATGTTCCTTTGATGATCTTCTACCAAGATTGTTCAAGCCATTTCGATTAGTCAAAAAACATGGCCGCCAGGGGGCGGGGCTTATTTTCCCTATATATCTATATAGAAAACTTTAAAAATCTTCTTGTCAGAAATCACTGGACCGATTTCAATATAATTTTGCAGAAATGTTCCTTCGGTGATGCTCTACCAAGATTGTTCAAGCCATTTGGATTCGTCTTAATTTTAAAACATGGCCGCCAGGGGGTGGGGCTTATTTTCCCTATATAGAAAACTTTAAAAATCTGCTTTGTCAGAAACCATTGGATCGATTTCTATATAACTTGGCAAAAATATTCCCTTGCTGATCCTGTACCAAGATTGTTCCAGCCGTCATGATTTGTCAAAAACATGGCCACTAGGGGGCGGGGCTTATTTTCCCTATATATTTTTTTAGACAACTTTAATAATCATTTTGTCAGAAACCACTGGACGGATTTCAATACAACATTGAAGGAATGTTTCTTTGGTAACCGTCTACCATGATTGTTCAAGTCCTCATGATTCATCAGAAAACGTGGCTGCCAGGGGCGGGGCTTATTTTCCCTGTGTATCTAAATAGAAAATTTTAAAAATCTTCTTGTCAGAAACCACTGGACCGATTTCATTATAACTTGAAAGAAATGTTTCCTTTTTGACCCTCTACCAAGCTTGTTCAAGTTATCATGATTCATCAAAAACATGGCCGCCAGGGGGCGAGGCTTATTTTTCCATATATATCTGTATAGAAAAGTTTAAAAATTTTCTTGTCAGAAACCATTTCAATATAGCTTGGCAGGAATGTTTCTTTGGTGACCCTCTACCAAGATTGTTCAAGCCGGCATGATTTGTCAAAAAACATGGCTGCTAGGGGGCAGGGCATATTTTCCCTATATATCTATATAGAAAACTTTAAAAATCTTCTCGTAAGAAATTGCTGGATCGAGTTCATTGTTACTTGGCAGGAATGTTGCTTTGGTGACCTTCTACCAAGATTGTTCAAGTCCTCATGATACATCAAAAAAACATGGCCGCCAGGGGGCGGGGCTTATTTTTCCATATATATCTATAGAAATTTTTAAAATTCTTTTTGTCAGAAACCACCTGACTGATTTCAGTATTACTTGGCAGGAATGTTGCTTTGGTGACCCTGTATCAAGATTGTTCAAGCAATCATGATTCATCAAAAAACATTGCTGCTAGGGGTGGGGATTATTTTCCCAATATATCTAAATAGAAAACTTTAAAAATCTTCTTGTCAGAAACCACTGAACCGATTTCAATATAACTTGGCAGGAATGTTCCTTTGGTGGCCCTCTACCAAGTTTGTTCAAGCTGTCATGATTCGTCAGAAAACATGGCCATTAGGGGTGGGGCTTTTTCCCTTTATAGCTATATGAAACACTTCAAAAACCTTTTTGTCAGAAACCACTGGACCAATTTCAATATAACTTGGCAGAATTGTTCGTTTGGTGACCTTCTTTCAAGATTCAGTTCAAGCCATCATGATGCTTGAAAAAAACAATGCCGCTGGGGAGTAGGGCTATTAAATTTATACAAAAATCTTAGAGCAGTGAACTTGGCTGAAACTTCAACAGTAAGTGTTCAAAGCTGTTTGCTCAGGTGAGCGATATAGGACCGTCATGGTCCTCTTGTTTTAATTTTTCTATTTTTCTCCAGAAAAGAACGATCAGGCCTGTAATTTTATGAAAATCCAGGTGCATTGTATTTTGTTGAGGGTTGGTGCTTTACTTTTTTATTTTGCAGTTTTACTGATAAAAAATAGCAGAGTTGGGTGTTGAAAAAGGGTTGGTTGGGTTAGTGGAAACACAGCTTTTTTTTTTTTTTTTTTTTTTTTTTTTTTTTTATGCCTGAGAGAAAGAAAGAGGAATTGTCAACAGCAAAACTTAAACCTGGCTTTTACAGATATCAAACCTCACCTTAATCCTTATTTACGGTAAATTTCCTAACATTTTGTACCCTAAAGTTTCTGACAAAATGGCATGTGAAAACAGTGCAGACCCAGATCAGATGACAATCTGATTAGGGTCTACACTGTTTGTCATTCCACTGTGTTTAAGAAACAACTGGGTAAAAAGCAGAATTTAGGCAAAAAAATATATGAAATAAAGTGTTACAAATTTACTGTAGTTCCTGTTACATATAATTGTTATGGCCTTGGTAGCTCAGTCAGATATGTCTGTATGATCCCTGCAAGTCTTGCAAGTCTTGTCTTTCCATTGATATTGATCATGAAATATTTTCTATTGTCATTCACTCCCTCCTGCTGATTCAAGAAGGGCAATTGTCAGTTTCTGGCAAAAGAATGTGCACAGGTACTGGTTAACTGGTTAGAGGACTAAGTCTATCCAGGAAAAGTGTTGTTAGGTAAACTGACCAACTCGACATGACCTTAATGGGTTGACTGAGCCATTAAATCTCAACACAGTTAAAAAAATACAATTGTTTCATCGGTATTGGGGTTTCACTATTGACAAACATTGTCCCAGATCAGATGCCACATTCTGCATCTGATTTGAGTACACTGTTTACTCAAGCCTATCTGTACAAATACTTAGGGTGAATATGGAAAGCATGTGATTACATCTTGCTGAAATATTTTGAATTTCAGATCTTTACAATGATTGGCTGGCTCCAAGATTTAGGCAAACCTTATTGGTTGAAACCTGGCAAAATGGCCGAAGTAAACTCTGCTCCAATTGTATTGGCACTTACAAGGTAAACCTGTTTATCATAACTCTCCTGACACTTTTGATCCTTAAAATGCTATTAATCCATGTCATGCTGAATAAATTAAGATGCCAAGCCCACTTCATATTTTCAGCCAATCAGATTACTTGATACAAATTGTTGATACAAATTCACATACTGATTGACAAACAGTGCAGATCAGAAACAAACTGATCTGGTTCTACACTGTTTGCAAAGATAGGGCATATCCGGGTTCTGCAGGACAAGGGATAAAAGCAAACATGTAACAGATGACATTCTAAAATTGTTTTTGTTATTTTCAGAGATAATAAGACGTGACATTTCATGTAAATCTTCTTCACATGAAATGGCAAGCCTTATTTTCTCTGATAAATTGAACAAAATATTTCACAAAGTGTCATCTGCTGTAGTTATACCCCCAGCATACGAAGTATGTCGAGGGGTATATAGTTTTTGTTTTTCTGTCTGTTCGCCTGTCCGTCCGTGCGTGCGTCCGTACAAATGTTAACATTTTGCACCAAAGTTTTGCGTGAAGTTTTTTCCTTTCGCATATATTTTTGAAAGCTTACACTTTAAGATGTTGATGTGTAGTTAGTGTTACTACTAGATGATTACAGAATAGCTGACATCATTCTGCTGATGCAAGGTCAAGGTCACGGACTTAGAAAATAGTGTGATGTTTAAGTCAAGGTCACAGACTTTTCATACAAATGTCATTTTTGCTCATGTTATAAAGACTGATTGATTTCACTGGTATATGGTGATAGTTATAGTGCTTAAGTTTTATTTAGCTCAATCCCTGCATATGTGCCTGACCTTTGAGGTCAAGGTCAAGGGCTTCACATTATGTGTGATTAAATTTTTTCAATGTTATAATACTTTGTGCCCTTTAAAAAGTGGCGGTAGCTCTGGTCAGGGGTATATGTGCCCCACTTGGCACTTTGTCTAGTTATGACTAGTGCCTAAAGGATTAATTTATTATCATACTTCTAACATTTCAACATGGTATGGTAAAGAGTTTAGGTAACCAGATACATAGTGTAAATATAGTGTAATCTATCTAATTTCCATATTTTGACAGGTTTTTAATGTGGAAGACGTACATTTCCAAATTAAAGACAACACTTATAAAGAGACAGAGGACCACTCTAAGTGGGCGGTAACTAACAGTAGTGACGTCACATGGACATGTATTGGGGATATTAACAGACAGGTATTATGTAGCTACAGGCAAGGGACCTTTTTTTGGACCTAAAACTGATTTTTATTTCTCTCTGAAAACACAAGTCTATAAAATGTATACCTCATGTTTCTCCATAGTACAATGAACCCTCATTACAATGACAGCATTTTTTCCCAAAGACATTGCCATTAAATGTACAGACTACTTAATGAGCAGATTGATATGTAAGAAAGGTCGTGTATTGTTATTATTTCCTCATAGAACATGTGTTTTGGATATTTTTAGCTCACCTGAGCTGAAAGCTCAAGGTGAGCTTTTGTGATCACTCACCGTCTGTCGTCGTCGTCGTCCGTATGTTGGTCCCTCCTTCCGTCCACAATCTTTAAACAACATCTCCTCCTAAACCACTGATTGGATTTTGACCAAACTTCACAGGAATGATCCTTAGTTGGTCCTTTTTCAAAGTTGTTCAAATGGTTCCGGTTCATTGCATATCTAGGTCACAGGAGGTAAAAATAGATTTTTTAACTAAAAACTTAAAAAATGTTCTTGTCAGAAACCACTGGACCGATTTCAATATAATTTTGCAGAAATGTTCCTTTGGTGATCCTCTACTAAGATTGTTCAAGCCATTCGGATTCGTCAAAAAACATGGCCGCCAGGGGGCGGGGCTTATTTTCCCGATGTATCTATATAGAAAACTTTAAAAATCTTCTTGTCAGAAACCACTGGACCGATTTCAATGTAATTTTGCAGAAATGTTCCTTTGGTGATCCTCTACCAATATTGTTCAAGCCATTTGGATTTGTCAAAAAACATAGCCGCCAGGGGGCGGGGTTTATTTTCCCTATATATCTATATAGAAAACTTTAAAAATCTTCTTGTCAGAAACCACTGGACCGATTTCAATGTAATTTTGCAGAAATGTTCCTTTGGTGATGCTCTACCAAGATTGTTCAAGCCATTTGGATTTGTCAAAAAACATGGCCTCTAGGGGGCGGGGCTTATTTTCCCTATATATCTATATAGAAAACTTTAAAAATCTTCTTGTCAGAAACCTCAGGACTGATTTCCATATAATTTTGCAGAAATGTTCCTTTGGTGATCCTCTACCAAGATTGTTCAGGCCGTTTGGATTTGTCAAAAAATATGGCCGCCAGGGGGCGGGGCTTATTTTCCCTATATATCTATATAGAAAACTTTAAAAAATTTTCTTGTCAGAAACCACTGGACCGATTTCCATATAATTTTGCAGAAATGTTCCTTTAGTGATCCTCTACCAAGATTGTTCAAGCCATTTGGATTCATCAAAAAACATGGCCGCCAGGGGGCGGGGTGTAATTTCCCTATATATCTATATAGAAAACTTTAAAAATCTTCTTGTCAGAAACCACTGGACCGATTTCCATATAATTTTGCAGAAATGTTCCTTTGGTGTTCCTCTACCAAGATTGTTCGAGCCATTTCGATTAGTCAAAAAACATGGCCGCCAGGGGGCGGGGCTTATTTTCCCTATATATCTATATAGAAAAATGTAAAAATCTTCTTGTCAGAAACCACTGGACCGATTTCCATATAATTTTGCAGAAATGTTCCTTTGGTGATCCTCTACCAAGATTGTTCAAGCCATTTGGATTTCAAAAAACATGGCCACCAGAGGGCAGGGCTTATTTTCCCTATATATCTATATAGAAAACTTTAAAAATCTTCTTGTCCGAAACCACTGGACCGACTTCAATATAATTTTGCAAAAATGTTTCTTTGGTGATCCTCTACCAAGATTGTTCAAGCCATTTGGATTCGTCAAAAAACATGGCTGCCAGGGGGTGGGGCTTATTTTCCCTATATGTCTATATAGAAAACTTTAAAAATCTTCTTGTCAGAACCACTGGACCGATTTCCATATAATTTTGTAGAAATGTTCCTTTAGTGATCCTCTACCAAGATTGTTCGAGTCATTTGGATTTGTCAAAAAACATGGCCGCCAGGGGGCGGGGCTTATTTTCCCTATATATAGAAAAATGTAAAAATCATCTTGTCCCAAACCACTGGACCGATTTCCATATAATTTTGCAGAAATGTTCTTTTGGTGATCCTCTACCAAGATTGTTCAAGCCGTTTGGATTTGTCAAAAAACATGGCCGCCAGGAGGCAGGGCTTATTTTCCCCTATATATGTATCTATATAGAAAACTTTAAAAATTTTCTTGGCAGAAACCAATGGACCGATTTCAATATAACTTGGAAGGAATGTGTCTTTGGTCACCCTCTTCCAAGGTTGTTCAAGCCAGCATGATTCTTCAAAAAATGTGGCTGCAAGGGGGTGGGGCTTATTTTCCCTATATATCTATATAGAAAACTTGAAAAAAAATCTTCTTGTTTTCCCTATATATCTAAATAGAAAACTTTAAAAATCTTCTTGTCAGAAACCACTGAACAGATTTCAATATAACTTGGCAGGAATGTTCATTTGGTGACCCTCTACCAAGTTTGTTCAAGCTGTCATGATTTGTCAAAAAACATGGCCGTTAGGGCGTAGGGCTTTATAGCTATATAAAACTTTAAACCACTGGACCAATTTCAATATAACTTGGCAGAAATGTTCCTTTGGTGACCCTCTTTTAAGATTCAGTTCAAGTTGTCAAGATTTGTAAAAAAACATGGCCGGGGGTGTGGTGGAGGGGGGTGGGGGTGGTTAGCACTATAAAGTTTATACAAAAATCCTAGAGCAGTGAACTTGGCTGAAACTTCCAACAGTAAATATGCAAATCTGTTTGGTCAGGTGAGCGATATAGGACCATCATGGTCCTCTTGTTTAGCATCACATCACTATGGCGATTCTAACAAATATCCAAAACATATGTGTCTTTAAAGTATTTAATACAGTATTCTGGCATAATTTGTGACTAATTGTTACCTCTTAGGTGAAGGTTTTGTTACAGTCAGATTGTGATTATAACAATGTTTGTTGTTATATTGAGTGTCAGTTTAAAGACGGTTGTCTGTGTGTAGTGAAAATAGTGGTAGGGGATATACAGGGGTGTACATTATAATTTTATTTTCAGAATTTTTTCTGTTTTAAACCAGTTAGTCAACTGGAGTTTCATTTCTGTCAGCCTTACATATTCCATAAATCACTTGTGCATTGTTGGGTGGCGAGCTATTTTGCCGAAAAATTTAAGATGATTGGCCTGCCGATCAGTCGGTTTTGGTAAGAAGATTCCTATCTTACTTTAAAGGAGCTCAGCATTGGGGCCGTCATCTCATCAATCCCCTTTCTTTTTTCTTTCTCCTCACTTGGAGATGGCTCTACCTGACTGATATACTGTTGACAAGGTTGTTAAATCTCAACCTGAACAAATCCATAATTCTCTCTAAATGTACTTAAAAACCAACTATTTGTCATTTTCTTATATTATATTGTGAAATGTCCTGGGCCCAGTTGTTCAAAGCTAAAGATGTTGTTAGTTAACGATTTGTTAAAATTTACATCGAGCGATACGCAAATATGCTGAAATTTTTTGCTGAAAAAATGTGAGTAGCTTTTGCAGTGCAAAAGCTACTCACATTTTTTCAGCAAAAAATATCAGAATATTGTATATTGAATCCGCTAAAACAGTTAACGAAATGACCCTTAACAAGCTCGTTAAGCTAACGATGCTTTGAACAACTGGGCCCTGGTTTATATGGCTTTAGGTAATAGAAGTATCCAGAATAATATTAATCTGTTGGGGTTTTTTGGCTATAGCGTTTTATGCATAAATTTTTATACTGTCTTGTTTGTGTAGCATATAGTGTACGATTCTTTATGCTATTATTGTCCCCCGCCTTTTCGAAGAAAAGTGGAGGGACACTGTTTTTGGTTTTCCGTGGGGCGTGGTGTGTGGTGCGTGGTGCGTGGTTCCGAGTTTTTAGTGGGTACTTTGTCCCCTTAACTCCTCCCACAGTTTCTGTCAGATCCTTTTGAAACTTTACAGGTGTTTTAAGGATGGTCTGAAGATATGCATGTGGTTTTTTCAGAATCCTGAAATAATTTTTTATCACTTTTTCTGCATTTTTAACTTAGACATTTTTTGAGTTCTAATATTACAGAAGTCTATAGGGAGTAGGTACCTTGTCCCCTTAACTCCTCCCACAGTTTTTGGCCGATCGTTTTGAAACTTTACATGGGCTTTAAGGATGGCCTGAAGATATGCATGTGGTATTTTCAGAATCCTGAAATAATTTTTTATCACTTTTTCCGCATTTTTAACTTAGACATTTTTTGAGTTCTAATACTACAGAAGTGTATAGGGAGTAGGTACCTTGTCCCCTTAACTCCTCCCACAGTTTTTGGCCGATCCTTTTGAAACTTTACATAGGCTTTTAGGATGGCCTGAAGATATGCATGTGGTTTTTTCAGAATCCTGAAATAATTTTTTATTACTTTTTCCGCATTTTTAACTTAGACTTTTTTTGAGTTCTAATACTACAGAAGTGTATAGGAAGCAGGTACCTTGTCCCCTTAACTCCTCCCACAGTTTTTGGCCGATTCTTTTGAAACTTTACAGGTGTTTTAAGGATGACCTGAAGATATGCATGTGGTTTTTTCAGAATCCTGAAATAATTTTTTATCACTTTTTCCGCATTTTTAACTTAGTCATTTTTCGATTTCTAGTACTACAGAAGTGTATAGGGAGTAGGTACCTTGTCCCCTTAACTCCTCCCACAGTTTTTGGCCGATCCTTTTGAAACTTTACATGGGCTTTCAGGATGGCCTGAAGATATGCATGTGGTTTTTTCAGAATCCTGAAATAATTTTTTATTACTTTTTCCACATTTTTAACTTAGACATTTTTTGAGTTCTAATACTACAGGAGTATATAGGGAGCAGGTACCTTGTCCCCTTAACTCCTCCCACAGTTTTTGGCCGATCCTTTTGAAACTGTACAGGTGCTTTAAGAATGGTCTGAAGATATGCATGTGGTTTATTCAGAATCCTGAAATTATTTTTTATCACTTTTTACACGTTTTGAACTTAGACATTTTTTGAGTTCTAATTTTACAGAAGTCTATAGGGAGTAGGTACCTTGTCCCCTTAACTCCTCCCACAGTTTTTGGCCGATCCTTTTGAAACTTTACGTGGGCTTTTAGGATGGCCTGAAAATATGCAGGTGGATTTTTCAGAATCCTGAAATATTTTTTTATTACTTTTTCTGCATTTTTAACTTAGACATTTTTTGAGTTCTAATATTGCAGAAGTATATAGGGTGCAGGCACCTTGTCCCCTTAACTCCTCCCACAGTTTTTGTCCGATCCTTTTGAAACTTTACAAGGGCTTTTAGGATGGCCTGAAGATATGCATGTGGTTTTTTCAGAATCCTGAAATAATTTTTTACCACTTTTTCTGCATTTTTAACTTAGACATTTTTTGAATTCTAATACTACAGAAGCGTATAGGGAGTAGGTACCTTGACCCCGTAACTCCTACCACAGTTTTAAGCCGATCCTTTGAAACTTTACAGGTGCTTTAAGGATGGTCTGAAGATATGCATGTGGTTTTTTTCAGAATCTTGAAATTATTTTTTATCACTGGTTTCCTGCTTCAATACTTAGGTATTTGATACAGGACCAGTGGTCCTCTGGTTAACTTTACCATTTTTAACACCTCAAATAAAAATTAGGCGGGGGACATAAATTCCCCATGGAATTTGCTTGTGTCTCTTTAACATATTGGGCATAATGTTCAATACTGTCTTGTTTCTGTAACATATTGTACATAATGTTTAACACTGTCTTTTTATACCCAGCCACACAATAGTGGCGTGGTATTATGTTTTCACGTTGGACATCCGTGTGTCTGTCAGTCTGTCTGTCGTACGTCCATCCGTCCATTTTTCGTTTCCGGATAATAACTTGAGTAAACATCAATGGATTTTCACTAAACTTGGTATGTGCATTGATATTGTGGAGTTCTGGTTTGGGATTGCTAATGGGCAAATTTTGTCAAAATTTTTACGGAGTTATCTGCCCGAGACACGCCCATATTTTTGTTTCCGGACAATAATCTCATATATATCATTATCATAATCGGATTTTTGATTTCCAGATAGCTGACTTGCTGCATGCATGGCAGATTTCCCACCAGATCTCCAGGTATGAGGGTTGATGGCCAAGAGCTTCCACTCTCTGCAATCCCTCTCTGTCAGCTGTTTCCATGTCATCTTGGGCCTCCCAAGCCCACGCTTTCCATCAACCTGTATGTCAAAGGCTGTCTTGACTGCACCATTGGAGCATTCCACATGTCCATACCATCGGAGTCTTCTCTCCATCAGAATGAGATCAAGATCCTCAATGCCAAGCCGCACAAGTAGCTCATTGGAGGCCGGCCTCGGTGGCTCAGTTGGATGCGCCGTCCGACTGGAGACCAGGAGGTCACAGGTTCAACCCCCGCCGAGGTCGGCAACATTCTTTGGTGGAGATTGATAATGAAATATTTTCTACGGTTATTCTCTCCCTTCCGCTGATTCAAGAAGGCTAGTTGTCAGTTTCTGGCGAAAGAATGTGCACAATACTGGTTAACCGCTTAGAGGACTAAGCCTGCCCAGTAAACGTGTGGTTAGGTAAACTGACCATGCTCGACATGACCCATTGGGTTGACTGGGCCGTAAAACCTCAATACAAACAAAGCTCATTGGACCTGGTGGTGACGTCTTGCGGTCTGACATTGCAGATCTGTCTGATCATTGCCGTGTCATTTTGCCGCAGATGCTGGAGGTTTGGCTTTGTCAATGGCCAAATCTCGCTGACATGAAGCATTGCGCTCCGCACACAAGAGCTGTACACATGGCCACGTGTTTTGAAAGAGAGGTGGGGTGAAAAGAGAACTAGTAGCAGATCCTTGAACTTCTTCCAGGCGGTTTTCACACGTGCTGTGGTTGAAAGTTCACAGCCATCTGCTGCTGAGAGCATGTCTCCTAAGTAGCAAAAGGAAGCTACCACCTCAAGCTTGTCAGGTCCGACCTGGACTTCCTTCTGTGGTCTTCCATCCAAGGGGCCTGCACTTCCCTGGCGCCGTGTACATCTGTAGTCAGGGTCTTTTTTCAAGCGCTTGAGCCCACTGCATATCTTGTGCACCGAGTGCTTGCAGCCATTGCAGAAGATGCTGTTGCTGCCCACTCCAGTGCGACAGATGGCGCATGGAAACTCGCCTGAACTCTGCAGGAGGTCTAGTCCCGTACCGCAGATCATAATCTTTGTCTTTCCTGCATTTACTCCCAGTCCTTTCTTCCCCATTGCTTCTTTCCATGTCAAGAGCCTCCTGACACATTCCTCAAGCGATTCAGCGATCATAACAAGGTCATCTGTATAGAGGTCTTCCCAGCGGACCCCAGAGCGGAACTCTGGTGATAAGGCTTCAAGCACAATGTTGAAGAGCAGTGGGCTGAGTACTGATCCTTGGTGAACACCAACCTTCACTTTAAACTCTTCACTGTACCCCTCACCAACACGGACACGGCTCCGCGCATTTGCATACATCCCCTGCACCAGTCGCACAATCCACTCCTCCACTCCCAAGTTTTCTCTGCCCACCAGATGACCTTCTGAGGTACTCAATCAAATGCCTTCTCCAGGTCTACAAAAGCCATGTAGAGTCTTTTGTTGGCGGCTAGATACTTCTTTTGCAGCTGCCTGACAACAAAGATTGAATCTGTAGTGCCTCTGCCTGGGACGAAGCCAAACTGGGAATTGTAGATTGACACCAACTGTCTGATGAGGCCGTCCACAATCCTCTCCAGGATTTTTATAACCTTGAGACCACAATAGTTGCCCCTTTCCAATGTGTCCCCCTTCCTCTTGTAGAGGCAGACAATGAAACTCTGCTCCCAGTCAGAGGGTACTATTGCAGCTGCGAGATCACGGATCATGAAGGCGCCCATGTCACCGGCTGCTCGTATCATCTCCACCACTATGCCTGATGGGCCTGGTGCTTTGCCTGCCTTCATCTGTGAGATAGTCTTCTTAACCATATCAATGGTTAACTTGAGAAAATAACAAGGGATTTTAACCAAACTTGCTGTAAGCATTGACATTAAGGAGATCTGGTTTGGAATTGCTGATATCTGCCCAAGACACGCCTATATTTTTGTTTCTGGACGATAACGAGTAAATATCAAGGGATTTTAACCAAACTTGCTATATATATTGACATTAAGGAGATCTGGTTTGGAATTGCTAATGGGCAAATTCCTTCAAATTTTTACGGTTATCTGTCCGAGACACGCCCATATTTTCGTTTCCAGACGATAACTTGAGTAAATAACAAGGGATTTTAACCAAACTTGCTCTATGCATTGAAATTAAGGAGGTCTGATTTTGAAATTGTTAATGGGCAAATTTCGTCAAATTTTTACGGAGTTATCTGCCCGAGACACGCCCATATTTTCGTTTCTGGACGATAACTTGAATAAATAACAAGGCCTTTTAACCAAACTTACTATATGCATTGATATTTCAAGATCTGGTTTAGGATTGTTATCTGCCCATTGATATTATCAAGATCTGGTTTAGGATTGTTATCTATCCCTCCATCATTTTCTTTCGAGACATTTTCGCAATGATAACTTTAATACATAAACAAATAATTGCAATGGCGGGATATTAAGCTTGCAGTGCTTTTATCTCTTTTACATACAGTGTACAATGTTTCATGCTGACATGTCTCTGTAACATATGCAAAATGTTTCATGCTGTTTCTGTAATGTTTTGTGCATAATGTTTCATACTGTCTTGTCTCTATAACATATAGTGCACAATGTTTCATGCTATTATCTCTAACATATTCTACATTATGTTTCATGCTACTATGTCTCTTAAGATAATGTTTCATGCTATTATGTCTCTGTAATGTATTGTGCATATATGCTATTATATCTCTGCCACATATTTTGCCACATATTTTGCATAATGATTCATACTGTCTTGTCTCTGTAACATATAGTGCACAATGTTTCATGTCTCTTGAACATATTGTGCATAATGTTTCATGCTGTTATGTCTGTAGTATATAGTGCACAATGTTGCATGCTATCATGTACATGTAACATGTTGTGTATAATGTTTCATACTGCCATGTCTCTGTAACATATTATGCATAATATTTCATGCTGTCATGCCTCTGTAACATGTTATGCAATGTTTCATGCTATCTTGTGTCTGTCTCTTTACTAACTTCGCATAAGGTGTCATACTGTCATGTATCTGTAATATATAAAGCACAGTGCCTCACACTGTCATGTTTCTGTAACTTATTATGTATAATGTTTCCAGCTGTCATGTGTCTGGTATATATTGTGCATAATGTTTTATACTGTTATGTCTCTGTAACATATACTGCACAATGTTTCATTCTATCATGTCTCATTAATATATTGTGCAAAATCTTTCATACTGTTACGTCTCTGGTACATACTGTCCATAATGTTTCGTGCTGTCATTTCTATGGGTAACGTATTGTGAATAATGTTTTATACTGTTATGTCTCTGTAACATATAGATTACTCTGTTTCATGCTGTCATGTCTCTTTTATATATTGTGCATAATGTTTAATATGGTCATGTCACTGCAACATGTTGTGCATAATGTTCCATGCTGTCTTGTCTCTAACATATAGTGCACAATGTTTTATGCTATCAGATCTCTGTAACGTATTGTGCATAATGTTTCTTGCTATTATGCTATTATTTTTGTGAAACATATTGTGCATGTTTCATTTTGTAATTGTGCAGGTGCATCCAATGAATACCCAGAAGATGAGTTTTAAGAAAAATGTCAATACTTTTGGGGTGAAAAACTGCCTTATCTCTAGCTGTGTACCACTCCAGTGTATTTGCCCAAACTAATGAAAATGGATGTTGTTATATGTTTACCTGAATGTACATCTGATTTCTTGCAGCATTCCCAGATGAAACGTCCAGGAGGGACTGTGTGCTTTCAGATGAAGCAAGTATGGAAGAATTTCTATGGACTCGTGCAGAAATACCATGACTGTAAACCATACAGTGGCTGTGTCCCGGAGTGACGTGTCAGTACAAAGCTGAAGATTAGTAGAGTATGGTAATTGACCTAAAACTACCAACACACAGACACTAATTTGTTCATTTATTTTGTTTTGAAATTCAAGGAATTAAGGATTGGAATAATGCTTTTGTTACGAAAAAACTTTACACTTTTTAGATGCAGTATTGTTAGTTGGTGTCTGCGGACCAAAAAAAAAAAGAGAATATTTTACAAGAGAACCATGGACAGGTAAAAGTATGATGATAGTTCCTTTACATATTTTTTTGTTTTTCCTTTTTATACCTTGTTTATTTATTGTTCTTTTTTATACCTATATAACTGGTGTATGATGTTTTCAAGTTGGTTAATCATTACCTGTCTACCAGTCCATTTGTCTGTCCATTTGTAATGCATCCAGCCATATTTTAATATCTGGACAGCAACTTGATAATTTTCACCAAACTTGGTATGTGTATTTTTATTGTGGATATCTGGTTTGGGATTGCTAATCGGCAAATTTAATCAATTTTTGAAAGAATTTCCTGCCCATCCCACAGTTTTGGGGTATTATCGTTTAACGCTTTTTATTTATTGTTGAACAGTGTCTCATCTAGAATTCTGAGAATGCCCCAAAATGAATTAAGCTGACAGCAAGAGTACCTTGTATACCTACAGTATTTGGCTGAGTTCTTACTAGTTTTCCTATGCAATATATATTTAGTATCTCGTGTGTTATCATTTGTATAGACTTTATTGAAGAGAGTTGATACACTTTCAGGGAAGGCAACTCCATCAACTGTATCAAAATTCTGAAAGGGTTCTACCTTAAAGGGAAAGAATTCTCATTATGAAAACATGCCTATTCGAATATACTGAAAATTTTACTGCAAAAAAAAAAAAGAAAATTTTAAGATAAAAAATTCTGGTATTTTTCATATTTCTGCTCAAAACATAGATTGTGGGTACTTATTAGAACTGCCTCAGCAAGGCAGTTCTAATGAGTACCCACAATCTATATTTTTTTAGCAGAAATAAGAAAAATAATGTATACCCTGTAAACCCAAGTTTTACTATATAAAAGTGGGGTTTAAAGGGGTCAGTATTATATAGGCATGTTTTCTTGATGAAAATTCTGCTTGAGAGCAAATTCTTTCCTTTTAGAGACCTTTCTGATAGCTCTAGATGAGAGGGGTTATCAGACATTACTAAAACACACCTATATAATTTTGACCCCCTTAAACCCCACTTTTATATAGTAAAACTTGGGTTTACAGGGGTATATATTATGTTTTAGAGCAGAAATATGAAAAAATGTCAGAATTTTTTATCTGAAAATTTTCATTTTTTGGTGGTAAAATTTTCAGTATATTTGAATAGGCATGTTTTTATAATGAAAATATTTTTCACGTAAACATGTTGTGGGTACTCATTAGCAGTGGCTCGCCAAGTACCCACAACACACCTTTTTGTGGAGAAATAAGAAAAATATCAACACTTTGGTTGAAAAAAGCACCTGATCTGGAGCTATGCCTTTCCTAGAGGGGCTTGGTGTGCAGGGTTATCTGAATCTGCAAATTTCATTATTTTATACCATTTTCATGAAATTTTCACCAAAATGTAGAGTTTGATGTCTGGAGTTGCAATAAGCAGAGATCAGCTTTAAAAGGACAGAGGAGTGGCAGGAAAGGGCAAGAGGTGAAATACCGGCTGTATTGGGCTAGCTGGAGCACTGTTGAAAACATCTTTTCCTTTGATATTACCAGTATGACATGAGCCGCAACATGAGAAAAGATATCTTCTGGGGAAATGCAGACAGTAAAGAGACAGTAAAGAGCCAGATCAGCCAGTTGAGATATATAGTCTGATCAGGAAATTTGCTATATTTATACTTTGTTATGTTCTACAGTGATTCTACATCACGAAAACATACCTATGTAATTTTGACATGCCTATTCAAATACACTGAAAATTTTACCACCAAAAAATGAAAACTTTCAGATAAACCATTCAGATATTTTTCATATTTCTGCTCAAAACATAGATTGTGGAACTTGTTAAAAACCCCTCAAAGATGCGGTTCTAAAGAGTAGCCACAATCTATGCTTTAGAGCAGAAATAAGAAAAATAATGTATACCCCTGTAAACCCCAGTTTTACTATATAAAAATTATATAGGCATGTTTTCTTGATGTACATCACAATAACATACCTATATAATTTTGAACAGTGAGTAGGTTAACTTACTGTGCTCAACATGACCCTAATGGGTTGACGGGGCCATAAAATCTTAATTTAAACAAACAAAAACATATGTTGTGGGTACTCATTAGAAGGGTCTCTTCGAAGCTCTTCTAATGGGTACCCACAACATCTGTGTTAACCCTTGTCATGCTGAATAAATTAAAGACGCCCACTTCCAATTTTCAGCCAATCAGATTACTTGATCCAGGTTGTTGATACAAATTCACATACTTAATGACAAACAGTGCAGATCCAGATCAGTTGGCTTCTTCAGAAGCCAACTGATCTAGATCTACACTGTTTGCTAAGACAGGGCATGTCATGTTCAGCAAGAGAAGGGTTAATGCAGAGAAAAGAAAAATATTAATAGTGGTACCCATCTTATTAGGATCTATGTCAAAAGCTGTGACTCAGTCCGAGTTTTGAATAGCTGTCATAAATAGCCTTGCTCTATAAAGCTGATCATTTGCTGTTTGCATATGCATTTGACTCATTGTAGTGCCCTATAGCTCATAATATTTGCATTTGTTTTCATTTTGTATTTTTATACTTTATTTCTTACATGTACATATTATGATCTGTTTTTCCAGGACTTTTCTCTTCTTCAGTTTTTATGAATTATTGCTTTATACAAATATATTATTATTCTTTTAGTGTTTTTTGTTCTTCAATTTTTAGGGGCGGTTTACCGCCACCAGATTTACTATTACGCTTTTCAGCTGTCCGCTCAGCTGGAAAATACTTACCTAATAACTCCTAAAATTGCCCCCAAAATAGATCCCTGCTAACGCTGATAATGCTAAATTCTGCATTTAAACATATTAGCATTATACACTCAGATGCTTGTAAATAGTGAATAAATGAACAAAGCAAAGGAAACGTCAGAATTTTGAAGAAATGTGATTTTGATCATACTGTACAATATCGGCAGACGAATATGAATACTCCCAGTATTCCAGTAAAGCAAACCGAATCTACAGGGTTGTCTAACAAGCAGAGGTGATTTTGGGAATTTGCAGTAGAGGGGAGCTCCCCTAATGAGACACAGAATAGGGGTGGGAAAGATCAAAATCCAGAAGATGAAAGGAATAAACTCACCAATCTATTAAATATTCTGCATGTCTACTTTTCTTTCTACTTATCTAGTGCCCTAGTAAACACTGAGTGAGAGGTATTGCTCGCATTGATCAATTTGACCTATAGTTCTTGGTAATATAGGCGGGACGTTTCGTAGCAGATCATTTGTATAGTTGGTGCACATTGACCTGTCATTTTGACCTTGGTCTGTGAATATGCATATCGGAATATTTCTTGGCAAAAACGGTTGGAAAACAGTTATGCTTTTGTTAAGAATGAACGAGTCGTATTCACATGATCAGTTGACTTAAAGACAGTTTACCTGGCAGGATAAGTTTCTTGCAGTCCGCAGGCAATACAGTCATTTCGCAATAGCACTCTAAGGCGTTTTGTTTGTTTAAATGCCATTGTCAACAGACTTTCACTCATATCGTGTCAGTGTCTGGATATGACACTAGGAGGAGGTGGTAGGGTGGTGCGAAGGTGTGTATCGTTTGTAACCAAAAATATGGGAGGGTTTATAGCAACGGGTTTGACTATAAAGAGATGATGAAATCTTGAGCATCTTTAATTAGTTTATTTGTGTCGTCTGTAAAGGGGTGAACTGCACCGTCTTTAACATTAGTATTGTAACCGGTAAACGGTGCGCATGTAAAATTCGGCGAGGGAGGTATCATTTCCCATAAGTCAAGTGAAAAGGGATATCTCTAATTCAAATACAGATATCTCTTATTGAAATGCAGATAAATCTAATACAGATATGTATATTTAATTTACAAATT
Organism: Anodontia alba; assembly: GCA_964016985.1. Taxonomy (NCBI): domain Eukaryota; kingdom Metazoa; phylum Mollusca; class Bivalvia; order Lucinida; family Lucinidae; genus Anodontia; species Anodontia alba. Next base: position 36,076,683 of record OZ024836.1, on the reverse strand, counting down.
CAGATACAGATATATGCATTTCAATTAGAGATACCTGTGTTTTAGATGCAAATATCCAGAATTCAGCTTAGTTAGAGATACTCGAAGTGAAAGGCAGATATCTGTATTTGACATGTAGATATCTCTAATTGAAATGCAGGCATCTATATTATGGTCGAAAATAGAGATTTCAGTTAGATATATATCTCGCATTTCAATCAAAGATATCTAAGTAAAAAAATTACAGATATCTGCATGTATTAAAAGAGATATCTGTATTTGAAATGCAGATATCTGCCGTAAATGGTTTAAACCCCGAATGGGTTGCCAGTATTGAGTACTGCTTTTTTATTTCAACGTAAACCCCAGTCAGTGCAAGAGTTCAGGAAACAGCCCTCATCAGCACTCTCAGTGTTTTGATTATACGAGGGGAGTTCAGTAAGTTCGTAGAACTCGGTATTTTTCTATACAATTCAAGATTTCTTTTTTCATTTTTGTGCAGTGTAAACCTTTGTCAGTTGAATGATAACAGCCGTTCAGTCAACACGTACATGTTTTGCTCTTACTTATTGTTTGAGACCCTATATCCATAGGCAAAAATGGAAAGTCAGAATATTGTGTTCAGAGCAGTCATGAAGTTCCTCACTAAGGAGGGTGCAAAGGCCAAAGAAATCCATCGGCGCATGGCTGATGTGTATGGTGATAGTAGCCCAAAGTATTCCACAGTGGCAAAGTAGCAGAATTTAAACATGGGCGATACTCCTTAGAAGATGACCCAAGGCCAGGTCGCCCTGCTGATGTCATCAGCCAAGAGATGATCGACGGTGTTGAGGGACTTGTGCTAAACAATCGCCGAATCAAATTTGCCGAAGTTGCTTCAGAATGTGGTATTTCTAATGGAAGTCTTTACACAATAATCCATGAACATTTAGGCATGTCAAAAGTATCTGCCAGGTGGGTACCCAGAAACCTGAACGTGCAAGATCGTCAGCAAAGGGTGAAGTCAAGTCAAGAACTTCTGGAAGTGTACAATGCCAATCCAGAAGACTTTCAAACTCGTCTTGTAACAGGAGATGAAACTTGGCATAACCACTGGGACCCAGATACTAAAAACGAGTCCATGCAATGGAAGTGCCCTGGCTCACCCCCACCTAAGAAATTTTGTACCCAACAATCAGCCAGCAAGGTAATGGCCACGGTGTTTTGGGACTCCAAAGGGATTATATTGATAGATTACAAGCCTGCTGGTACTTCATTGACAGGAGAATATTATGCCAATATCATTAAACAATTAAGGGTTGCTATTAAAGAAAAACGAAGGGGAAAGCTAGCTGCTTGTGTCCTTCTTTTGCATGATAATGCCCCTGTGCACAAGTCCAAAGTTGCACAAGCAGCTATTCGTGAGTGCAAGTTCGAGCAGTTAAACCACCCGCCATACAGTCCAGACCTGGCCCCAAGTGATTATTATCTGTTTCGAAATTTGAAGTCCCACTTGCGTGGAACGAGATTTCGGGACGATGATGAGCTCAAGGCTGCTACAGAGGCTTGGTTTTAGGACCAAATAGACGACTTTTATTTCAAAGGCATAGACTGCTTAAAAGAAAAGTGGGCCAAATGCATTGAAGTAAAGGGGGATTATATTGAAAAATAATGTTGAAACCATCTTCCAATCTGTGAGTTAAACCCCGAGTTCTACGAACTTATTGAACTACCCTCGTATATGTATTGCATAAAAGAACGCACTTGTGATTTACCTTTGTTTATTTGAGCCCCAGATAAAAAGTAAATTCCAACAACATGTAAGAAGTGCAGACCATAATTAGTCCCTTGCACTAATTATGCTTACACATCTGTGTAAAGTATACCACACCCCAATACCTATGTTTCCCAGAAATATACCTGTATAAAGGAGTATATATTATGAAGTGGTTTCAGATTTTTATTCCATTTTTAATCTGATTTTATGTTTTCTTCTAGTTTTTATTTTGTATAAATATGTCTCAGTGTACTTAATAATCATCACGAAAACATGCCTATATAATTTTGACTCCCTTAAACCCCACTTTTATATAGTAAAACTGGGGTTTAAAAGGGTATACATTATTTTTGTTATTTCTGCTCAAAAACATAGATTGTGGGTACTTGTTAGAACCGCCTCGCTGAGGCGGTTCTAACGAGTACCCACAATCTATGCTTAGAGCAGAAATACGAAAAATATCAGAATTTTTTATCTGGAAATTTTCATTTTTTGGTAGTAAAATTTTCAATATATTTGAATAGGCATGTTTTCGTAATGTCAAATGTTCCTCCTTTTTCTCTGTATTACCATAATACCCCAAAGTATATGGATATGCCTGAGCAAACATGTAGATCAGATGCTGGAGAATGTGGTGTCTGATCAAGGTCTACACTGTTTTCCACACTTAAAGCAATGTTTTAGACACATCAACATGTAGAAGAAGGGGTTTGTTCAGATTTTACGACAGGTGTTGAAAGGGGTTAAGGTGTCCCCATATAAAAAGTTAATACGGTCCATAATGATAGTGCTATGATACCAAAATATGTTTTGTGGTTACTAATTGAAATTAGCTCAGACAGGTGACTTATTGAAATTGTTTCGGGGGGGTTACTTATTGTCATTGTCTCGGTGTTGTCTCAGTGAGGTTACTTATTAAAGCTGCCTCAGTGAGGTCATTTATTGGAATTGTCTTGGTGTTGTTACTTATTGGAATTGCCTTGGTGTGGTTACTTATTAGAATTTGGAATTACGTCAGTCGGATTACTCACTGGAATCGCGTTGTTGTGATTACTTCTTGGCATTACCTCAGTGAGGTTATTGGAATTGCCTCAGCAAGGTCACATTGGAATTACCTCAGTGAGGTTACTATTTGGAATTGCCTTGGCATGGTTACTTATTGGAATTACCTCAGTGAGGTTACTTATTGGAATTGCTTCAGTGTGGTTATTGAAGTTGCCTTAGTGAGGTTATTTATTGGAATCTCCTGAGCTAGGTGACTTTTTTGGAATCATCTAAGTGAAATCACTTATTGGAATCTCCAGTGTGGTTACTTATTCTATGTTACCCAGAAATATATAAACTAGTATACATTATGAAGTGGATTTTCAGATTTTTTTTTTTAATTTTTCATCTGATTTCGTGCTTTTCCGTTATTTTTAGCTCGCCTGTACGAAGTACAAGGAGAGCTATTGTAGTCACCCCGGTCGTCCGCGTTTGCGTTTGCGTTCCCGTCCCCGTCACACTGCGTTAAAGTTTTTCAAATGCTTATATCTCAACAGTCACTCCTCACAGAGGCATCAAATTTGGAACTTAGGTACCTTGGAGGGTCTTCTGAGATTCCAAGAGAATAAACCCCTGGGTTCATGCCCCTGGGTGGGGCTAGGGGTCAGAATCTAGGACACCTTTGTAATACTGTGTTAAAGTTTTTCAAATTCTTATATCTTGACTTTCACTCCTCATAGAGCATTCATATTTAGAATTTGGGTACCTGGAGGAGTCTTCTGAGATTCCAAAAGAACATACCCCTGGGTTCATACCTCAGGGTGGGCCTTGGATTGGGCTAGGGGTCAAAATCTAGGACACATTTGTAAAATCTTATATGCCTACAGGTTATAGACACAACTGGTTATACATCAGCTAACTATGTGACATCGGTTTAAGTGTAAGAGAGTGAAGGTCATGGTGACCTACATTTTACGGTCCAGGTCACCTAGATTTCACGGTCCAGTGATTTTGCCTTATATTTTGAATACTATTTGTTGGATAAATGTCACACCTGGGATATTACTTCCATGTGACCCAATGAATGACCACTTACTATATCTAGGTCATTGTGACCTATATTTCATGGTTCAGTGATTTTGCCTTATATCTTGAATACTATTTGTTGGATAAATGTCACACCTGGGATATTAGTTCCTTGTGACCCGATTATTGACGTCAAAATATATCTCTGTTGGTGTGACCTATATTTCATGGTTCAGTGATTTTGCCTTATATCTTGAATACTATTTGTTGGATAAATGTCACACCTGGGATATTAGTTCCATGTGACCCAATGAATGACCACTTACTATATCTAGGTCATTGTGACCTATATTTCATGCTTCAGTGATTTTGCCTTTTATTTTTATTACTATTTCATGGAGAATTGTCATACCTGGATTATTATATCTATGTGACAAAATGATTTACATACAAATACATCTAGGTCAGTGTGACCTATATTATATGGTTGAATGATTTCGCCATATAACTTGAAAATTATTTCATAGATTATTTCATTTTGAATTTCTTAATGATAAAAATGTTACAATATAAAATGTACCCAGCAGGTGAGCTACGCTGTCCTACGACAGCTCTTGTTTATTTTGCATTAGTATGTCTCAATGTACTTAACCCTTTTCCTGCTGAACCCGGATATGTCCTGTCTTTGCAAACAGTGTAGATCTAGATCAGTTGGCTTCTGAAGAAGCCAACTGATCTGGATCTGCACTGTTTGCCATTAAGTATGTGAGTTTATATCAACAACTTGGATCAAGTAATCTGATTGGCTGAAAATTAGAAATGGGTGTGGCAACTTAATTTATTCAGCAGGTCAAGGGTTAAGAACCAGATGTTCCTCATTTTCTCCATTTTACTACATTAACCAAAGTACACGGATATGCCTGAGCTAGGATATGCCTGAGCTAACAGCATAGATCAGATACTGCAGAATGTGGTGTCTGATCAAGGTCTACACTGTTTTCCACATTTAAAGCATTGTTTTAGACACATCAACTTGTTGAAGAAGGGGTTTGTTCAAATTACAGGTGTGGAAAGGAGTTACGGTGTCCCAATATAAAAAGTTAATATGGTATATAATGGTAATGCTATGATACCAAAACATATTTTGTGGTTACTTATTGAAACTGCCTCAGTCAGGTTACTTATTGAAATTGTCTCGGTGAGGTTACTTACTGTCATTGTCTTGGTAAGGCTACTTATTGGAATTGTCTTGCAAGGCTACTTATTGTCATTGTCTCTGTGAAGTTACTCATTGAAATTCATTGTCTCGAGTGAGCTTACTTATAGTCATTGTCTCGGTGAAGTTACTAATTGAAATTTTCTTGGTGAGGTTACTTATTGTCATTGTCTCAGTGAAGTTACTTATTGTCATTGCCTTGGTGAGTTTACTTATTGTCATTGTTTGGGTGAGGTTACTTATTGTCCCCCGCCTTTTCGAAGAAAAGTGGAGGGACACTGTTTTTGGTTTTCCGTGGGGCGTGGCGCGTGGCGCGTGGTGCGTGGTTCCGAGTTTTTAGTGGGTACTTTGTCCCCTTAACTCCTCCCACAGTTTCTGTCCGATCCTTTTGAAACTTTACAGGTGTTTTAAGGATGGTCTGAAGATATGCATGTGTTTTTTTCAGAATCCTGAAATAATTTTTTATCACTTTTTCTGCATTTTTAACTTAGACATTTTTTGAGTTCTAATATTACAGAAGTCTATAGGGAGTAGGTACCTTGTCCCCTTAACTCCTCCCACAGTTTCCGGCCGATCATTTTGAAACTTTACATGGGCTTTTAGGATGGCCTGAAGATATGCATGTGGTTTTTTCAGAATCCTGAAATAATTTTTTATCACTTTTTCCGCATTTTTAACTTAGACATTTTTTGAGTTCTAATACTACAGAAGTGTATAGGGTGTAGGTACCTTGTCCCCTTAACTCCTCCCACAGTTTTTGGCCGATCCTTTTAAAACTTTACATAGGCTTTTAGGATGGCCTGAAGATATGCATGTGGTTTTTTCAGAATCCTGAAATAATTTTTTATTACTTTTTCCGCATTTTTAACTTAGACTTTTTTTGAGTTCTAATACTACAGAAGTGTATAGGAAGCAGGTACCTTGTCCCCTTAACTCCTCCCACAGTTTTTGGCCGATTCTTTTGAAACTTTACAGGTGTTTTAAGGATGGCCTGAAGATATGCATGTGGTTTTTTCAGAATCCTGAAATAATTTTTTATCACTTTTTCCGCATTTTTAACTTAGACATTTTTTGAGTTCTAATACTACAGAAGTGTATAGGGTGTAGGTACCTTGTCCCCTTAACTCCTCCCACAATTTTTGGCCGATCCTTTTGAAACTTTACATAGGCTTTTAGGATGGCCTGAAGATATGCATGTGGTTTTATCAGAATCCTGAAATAATTTTTTATTACTTTTTCCGCATTTTTAACTTAGACTTTTTTCGATTTCTAGTACTACAGAAGTGTATAGGGAGTAGGTACCTTGTCCCCTTAACTCCTCCCACAGTTTTTGGCCGATCCTTTTGAAACTTTACATGGGCTTTCAGGATGGCCTGAAGATATGCATGTGGTTTTTTCAGAATCCTGAAATAATTTTTTACCACTTTTTCTGCATTTTTAACTTAGACATTTTTTGAGTTCTAATACTACAGGAGTATATAGGGAGCAGGTACCTTGTCCCCTTAACTCCTCCCACAGTTTTTGGCCGATCCTTTTGAAACTGTACAGGTGCTTTAAGGATGGTCTGAAGATATGCATGTGGTTTATTCAGAATCCTGAAATTATTTTTTATCACTTTTTACACGTTTTGAACTTAGACATTTTTTGAGTTCTAATTTTACAGAAGTCTATAGGGAGTAGGTACCTTGTCCCCTTAACTCCTCCCACAGTTTTTGGCCGATCCTTTTGAAACTTTACGTGGACTTTTAGGATGGCCTGAAAATATGCAGGTGGATTTTTCAGAATCCTGAAATATTTTTTTATTACTTTTTCTGCATTTTTAACTTAGACATTTTTTGAGTTCTACTATTGCAGAAGTATATAGGGTGCAGGCACCTTGTCCCCTTAACTCCTCCCACAGTTTTTGTCCGATCCTTTTGAAACTTTACAAGGGCTTTTAGGATGGCCTGAAGATATGCATGTGTTTTTTTCAGAATCCTGAAATAATTTTTACCACTTTTTCTGCATTTTTAACTTAGACATTTTTTGAGTTCTAATACTACAGGAGTATATAGGGAGCAGGTACCTTGTCCCCTTAACTCCTCCCACAGTTTTTGGCCGATCTTTTTGAAACTGTACAGGTGCTTTAAGGATGGTCTGAAGATATGCATGTGGTTTTTTTCAGAATCTTGAAATTATTTTTTATCATTGGTTTCCTGCTTCAATACTTAGGTATTTGATACAGGACCAGTGGTCCTCTGGTTAACTTTACCATTTTTAACACCTCAAATAAAAATTAGGCGGGGGACATAAATTCCCCATGGAATTTGCTTGTTGGAATTATCTTGGTGAGGTTACTTATTGAAATCCTCTCAGTGAGGTTACTTATTGAAATTGTCTCATGGAGGTTACTTATTTTCATTGTCTAAGTGAGGTTACTTATTGTCATTGCCTCGGTGAGGTTACTTATTGTCATTGTCTCAGTGAGGTTACTTATTGTCATTGTCTCAGTGAGGTTACTTATTGGAATTGCCTTAGTGAGGATACTTATTAAAGTTTCATTGTCTCAGTGAGTTTACTTATTGTCTTGTCTCAGTGAGGTTACTTATGGGAATTGCCTTACTTAGGTTACTTATTAGAACTGTCTCAATGAGGTTGCTTACTGGAATTGTCTCAGTGAGGTTGCTTATTGGAATTGTCTCAGTGAGGTTACTAATTGGGGTTGCCTCAATAAGGTTACTTACTGGAATTGTCATGGTGAGGTTACTTATTGGAATTGTCACAGTGAAGTTACTTACTGGAATTGTCACGGTGAGGTTGCTTATTGGAATTGCCTCAGTAAGGTTACTTATTGGGGTTGCCTCAATAAGGTTACTTACTGGAACTGTCACGGTGAGGTTGCTTATTGGAATTGCCTCAGTAAGGTTACTTATTGGGGTTGCCTCAATAAGGTTACTTACTGGAACTGTCATGGTGAGGTTACTTATTGGAATTGTCACAGTTGAGGTTACTTGTTGAAATTATCTGGGTTAAGTTACTTATGGGCATTGTCTCTTAAAGGTTACTTATTGGAATGTCCGGGTGAGGTTACTTATTGAAATTGTCTCATTAAGGTTACTTATTAGAATTGCCATAGTGAGATTACTTATTTGAATTGCCTCAGTGAGGTTAATTATTGTAGTTGCCTCAGTGTGGTCAAGTATTGGATTTGCCTCAATGAGGTTACTTAATGGAGTTGCTGTAGTGTTGTTACTTATTGGAATTGGATTAGTGAGGTTAACCTGTTAGAACTGCCACAGTGAGGTTGCTTATTGGAATTGCCTCAGTAGTTATAATTTTTGGAATTGTTTACACCTCACTGAGGCAGTGAGGTTACTCATTGAAATTGCCTCAGTGTGGTTACTTATTGGAACTGCAGAACATGGTGAGGTTACTTATTGAAATTCTCTCAGTGAGGTTACTTATTGAAATTGTCTCAGGGAGGTTACTTATTGAAATTGTCTCAGTGAGGTTACTTATTGTTATTGCCTCAGTGAGGTTACTTATTGCCATTGTCTCAGTGAGGTTACTTATTGTCATTGTCTCAGTGAGGTTACTTATTGGAATTGCCTTAGTGAGGATACTTATTAAAGTTTCATTGTCTCAGTGAGGTTACTTATTGTCATTGTCTCAGTGAGGTTACTTATGGGAATTGCCTTACTTAGGTTGCTTATGAGAACTGTCTCAATGAGGTTGCTTATTAGAATTGTCTCAGTGAGGTTGCTTATTGGAATTGCCTCAGTGAGGTTACTTATTGGGGTTGCCTCAATAAGGTTACTTACTGGAATTGTCACGAGGTTACTTATTGGAATTGTCGTGGTGAGGTTACTTACTGGTATTGTCACGGTGAGGTTGCTTATTGGAATTGCCTCAGTAAGGTTACTTATTGGGGTTGCCTCAATAAGGTTACTTACTGGAACTGTCATGGTGAGGTTACTTATTGGAATTGTCACAGTTGAGGTTACTTGTTGAAATTATCTGGGTTAAGTTACTTATGGGCATTGTCTCTTAAAGGTTACTTATTGAAGTTGTCTCATTAAGGTTACTTATTAGAATTGCCACAGTGAGATTACTTATTTGAATAGCCTCAGTGAGGTTAATTATTGTAGTTGCCTCAGTGTGGTCAAGTATTTGATTTGCCTCAGTGAGGTTACTTAATGCAGTTGCTGTAGTGTTGTTACTTATTGGAATTGGATCAGTGAGGTTAACCTATTAGAATTGCCACAGTGAGGTTGCTTATTGGAATTGCCTCAGTAGTGTTAATTATTGGAATTGTTTCTAACCTCACTGAGGCAGTGAGGTTACTCATTGAAATTGCCTCATTGTGGTTACTTATTGGAACTGCCTCAGAGGAGTAATTTATAGGAATTGCCTCAGTGAGGGTAATTATTGGATTTGTATCAGTGAATATACTTATTGGAATAGCCTCAGTAAGGTTACTTATTGGAAGTCAGGATAACATAATTGCTTAGTGGGGTTACTTTTTGGAATTGCCTCAGTGAGGTTACTTATTGGAATTATCTTGGTGAGGTTTCTGTTTGGAAGTGCCTCCGGTAACTTATTGAAGTTGCCTCAGTAAGGTTACTTACTGAAATTGCCTTAGGGGGGGTTACTTTATGGAATTGCCTCAGCGAAGCTACTTATTGGAAATGCCTCAGTGACATTAATTATTGGAATTGCCTCAGTGAGGTTACTTATTATACCCCCCACATACGGAGTATTTGAGTGGTTGGGGTAGTGATATACTGTTTTCAATTTGTCTGTGATTCCGGATTCGGTGATTCCGACTCCATTTCTTCTCAATAGCTTGTGAATAAATTGATGGAATTAGACCAAGTTTTGCATATGCAATGACATTGACAAGTTTTGCATCAATTTTTGACAATATACAACATGGTTATGACCCTTGGTTATTGTCAACATCTCGTTTCCGCTCAATATCTTCTGACAAAATCGATGGAATTTGACCAATTTTTTTGCATATGCATTGACCTTAACCAGATCTAAATTGGAATTATTATGCGTCAGTTGTCGCAAATTTACAACTGAGTTATTGCCTTTGATTATCGTCAGAATTTCGTTTCCGCTCAATATCTAGAATGAAATGATGGAATAATACCAAATTTTGTGTATGGATCGACGTTGACCAGATCTAGATTGGGATTGTTACGCATCAATTTTCGCAAGTGTTTAACATGATTATGGCCCTTAGTTATTGTCTAAATTTCATTTTCGCTCAATGTTTTGTGAATGAATCAATGGAATTTGATAAAATTTTGCATATGCATTGACTTTAACCAGTTCTAGTTTAGGATTAGTACGCATCAGTTCTCTAAAATTAACAACTTATGTTTTTGAATATCTTCAGGATTTCGTTTCCGCTCAGTATCTTTTGTACGAATTTAATGAATATGACCAAATATTACACATGCATTGACGTTGGCCAGATCTTGGTTGGAATTGTTACACATCAATTTTCAAAAAATCTACAACTTAATTATGGTCCTTGTTTTCTGTCAAATTTTCAGTTATTATCAGAATTTCGTTTCCGAGCAATATCTTGTGAACAAATCGATGGAATTTGATCAGATTTTGCGTATGCATTGACCTTAACTAGACCTAGGTTGGGATTGTTGCACGTCAATTTTCGCAAGTTTACAGCACAGTCTAAGGCCTTCATTATGGTCAAAATTTTGTTTCCGCTCTATATCCTGGAAATATATTAATGAGATTTGACCAAGTTTTGCATATGCATTGATGTTTACCTGATCTGGGTTGGAATTGTTACGTCAGTTTTCAAAACTTTCTAGTCTTAGATTTCAAACACTCATAATTTCAGATAAATTATGATACTGCCATTATTAAATATTTATAAATACATTTATTAAATGATACAGAATTAAGAAGCTTGACTAATATCAAAACTTATAAACATAATTCTTTTTTTTTTTTTTTTTTTTTTTCTTTTTTTATTGTTGTTTTTTTAATACTCTTCTGAGCTGGCTCACTTGAAGAACAAAAATAAAACCAGCATAAAACAAGTTAAAGCTTTACAAAACATTCTTGCACCTTTTTTTTTTTTTTTTTTTTTTTTTATTGTTTGGTCCGATATTGAAGTATAGGAAAAATAAATCAGCCAAAGGCTCATATGAGCTTATAATATAGTCATGCTTCTGTCGTGTGTCCTCCGTCCGAAAGCACTTCTTCCTAGAAGCAGCAAATTTCTCCCTCTTTTTCCAGGAGGGAGAAGTCACTTTTCCCTTAATTTCTGGGCCAGCTTGGACCCTTAGGTTACAGTTCACCAAATATCAGCAGAGCTATGCCCCAATGAAAATTTTTAAACCTTTTTTTTTTGTATTATTTTGTAATGCCTCTTACAGTTTATATCCGGAGCGCTGAATTATACAGGAACCAGTTTATGTGCTGCATCTTATTACTTGCCACCGGCGTATAATGCCCCGCTTGGCGGAGCTCTTGTTTGAACTTGCCTCAGTGTGGATACTCATTGGAATTGCCGCACTGAGGCTACTTATTGGAATTGCCTCAGTGAGGTGACTTATTGGCATTGCCAAAGTGTGGTTACTCTATGAAATTGCCTTATGGAGGTCACTTATTGGAGTTGCCATATGGAAGTTATTGTAATTGCCTCAGTGAGGTTATTGGAACTGCCTCAGTGAGGTCTTACAGGAATTGCCTCATTGAGATTATTTATTGGAATTTCGTAAATGTGACTTCTTATTCGAATTGCCTCAGTGGGGTCACTTACTGTGATTGCCTCATTGACTTTACTTCCTGGAATTGCCTTAATGAAGTTACTTATAGGAATTGCCTCAGTGACATTACTTGGACAATTCCACTAAGTACCACAAGATTTGCAGAAAATATCAAAACAAATGTAACGGGAACTAAGTTTATATGAAGCTGTGCACAATATTTTAGCATACCGCCATGTGCTGTTTTTTTCCTCTGAAAAAAAAAAGAGGAAAGTTTAAATATTGTATCTGATATAGTGTTCCCAAGAAAATAAAATTGATTAAAAGGAAATCAGTCGGGCATCTTGTTATTTGAAAGTATATACCATTTACAGCTTGTATATGATACGGATTTCAAAGAAAAAGAAAAAGAACAAAAATCACAGTCAATCTAACACCGAACAGCATACAGGATGCTAATGCTGGATAACACGTGGTATCTTGCTATGCTTATACTTAAGAAATGGAATACAGTCAACCCTCTTAATTTATACCGACAGTCGATGAAACGACAAAATCCGTTATAATGATAGTTTGACTCCCTCAATAGATGGCAGTTGATCAGAAATTATGCAAGAACATTGTATTTAATACTTCAAGAAACACATAGTTTGGGTATTTGTTAGAATCACCTCTCCGAGGAAATTCTTACAAATAGCCCAAAACATAGATTCTTTGAATGTCAATTAATAATTTAAGGTACAGTTGACTCTTTTTATCTCGACCTCGCTTATCTCGAATAACCGCTTATCTCGAAGTGAAATTATTGTCCCTGCTTAAACATGAAACTCTAACAACAGGTAAAAAATATTGTGGAAAAGAGGAGAAATTGCTCCTAAAGAGCAATTTCTCCTCTTTTCCCCAATATTTTCAATATATCTCTCACTTCAGGAGTCAAATTTCATATTCATTTGTGAAATGTGGTTGTTTGATTTATTTTTTCCTCAATTCTGCAAATCTGATATGTCGAGGTACGGATATCTCGAAGTATTTCAGAGAGTCCCTTGGACTTCGAAATAACGAGAGTCGACGGTATATGTTACATATTATCCTACTGTTTCAAGATTCTTTACAACAGCAAATTCATTTTTATACCCGAACATACGATTATGGCGGAATATAATGGTTGGACATCCGCGTGTTCGTTCGTGTGTTTCACGCTGTCCATTTTTTCGTTTCCGATCGATAATTTGAGGAAATGGATGTTCATCAAATTTTGTATTTGCATTAAATACAAAGTTTGATGGTTTTGGCAATGTTTGCTAATAGGCAAATTTCGTCAATTTTGACAGATTTATCCGCCCGCAATGCGTCCGCAATTTTGTTTCTGTATTAAGAGTAGCATTAGGACCCAGGGTTAAGTTAGTTGGCTGTAAAAAGTGCTTTAACCCCCACCCCCACGCCACCCCGCCCCGATGGCTTATTCTGCTGACCGTTCTATGGCGGTGGTCCCGATTGGTTTCTTCTTGGTTCATTGTACGAGGTGATTTATTTTAAGTCTTGCCTTGTGTTATTTCGTTCTTGTGTTTTTCAGTCCCTTTTAGCATTGCGACTACCTGGCTTGGGGAAGAGAGAGCTAATCTCAGTGCTTTTCGTACGTTTGTTTGATTTGCGCTTGTTTGGTTTTGTTTTTCTCTTCCTCTTTGTGTCTGGGAAGGGTTGCGGCTTTTGATTGTGCACTCCCTGGACTTTTCTCTTACCTTTTTGGGGCTTGCTAATGGACAAATTTCGTAAAATTCTTGACATTCTGCTCGCAATAGTTCATATTTTCGTTTCCTGACGATAACTTGAGTAAATGTCTGGATGTTTACCAAACCTAGTGTTTGTATTTATATTGTAAAGATCTGATTTCAGGTAACTAAGGGGCAGATTTCACATCACGAAAACATGCCTATATAGTTTTGACCCCCTTAAACCCCACTTTTATATAGTAAAACTGGGGTTTACAGGGGTATACATTATTTGTCTTATTGCTGCTCAAAAGCATAGATTGTGGGTACTCGTTAGAACCGCCTCGCCGAGGCGCATCAAAGTTTTTTTTGTCTGAAAATTTTCAGTTTTTGATAGTAACAATTTCAGTATAATAAATAGGCATGTTTTCGTAATGATAAATTTTTTTGGCAGTTATCTGCCTGCCACATGATAGTGGCGAGGTAGAATCGTTTCTCGTTTTTTATTACAGCAACATCTTAACGAACAAATAGTGGTATTGTAACGAGGATTCACTGTATTCCTACTTTGACAACAAGCACGTAACAATGTTTACTTTTCATCAGCCAAACGTTTGTTCTTCTAATTGTAGAAGTGCTACTACTTGTAGCTATCCTCTTCTGTATAAAGGATTTGAGACCCTTTGTCAGCGGTTAAAGTCACAACACTGCCGTTAGAATCTTCCTTTTCCAGTAACTCTATAACAAACTTCCCCATTTCATCCAAACTGAAAAAAAATGACATTGTCAGCATGAATAGAAAACATTAACGGAAAAGCAGTGATGACATCATAGTTTTTATGCCACCGCCATTTTCAATGGGTGGGGTGGGGGGCATATAGTATCACCGCTGTCCGTACGTACGTCCGTCCCGTACGTAACACAAATGGTTTCCGTGCGATATCTTTTGAAAGGATTGGTGTATTGGATTGAAATTTTATACACGGGTACATAATCATAAAATGTCGGTCAAGTTCGATTTACGGTAAAATCCACTAATTATTTTGGGAGTTATGGCCCTTTTTTCAACTTAGAAAAATGGTTTCCGTGCAATATCTTTTGAAAGGTTTGATGTATTGGATTGAAATTTTATACAGATGTATATAATCATAAAATATAGATCAAAATCGATTAAGAGTAAAATCCTCCTATTATTTTGGGAGTTATGACCCTTTTTTAACTTTGAAAAATGGTTTCCGTTCCATAACTTCTGAAAAGATTAGTATATTGTATCCATATTTTATACACAAGCATATAATTATAAAATATAGGTCGTCCGATTAAGGGTAAAATCCACCAATTATTTTTGGAGTTACAGCCCTTTTTCAGTGTTGAAAAATGGTTTCCGTTCGATATCTTTTGAAAAGATTAGTGTATTGGATTCAAATTTTATACACGGGTATATAATTATAAAATGTAGGTCAAGTTCGATTAAGGATAAAATCCAGAAAATATTTTGGGAGTTATGGCCCTTTTTCAACATTGAAAAATGGGTTTCGTTCCATAACTTTTGAAAAGATTGGTGAATTGGATTCATATTTTATACACAAGCATATAATTATAAAATATAGGTCGTTTGATGTAGGGTAAAATCCACCTATTATTTTTGGAGTTACGGCCCTTTATCAACGTTGAAAAATAGTTTCAGTTTGATATCTTTTGAAAACATTAGTGTATTGACTTCATATTTAAACACACAGGTATATAATCATAAAATAGAGGTCAAGTTCCAGTTAGGGTAAAATCAATCCATTATTATGGGAGTTATGACCCTTTTTCACCTTCAAAAGATGTTTTCCTTCTGATATTTTTTATTGAAATTTTCAGTTGTTTTGGAGGTGACAATATATATTTGAATAGGCATATTTTCGTAATGGTACGCACACAATACAGTAAAATTTCGAGAACGAACACCAATGGCACGTTTTCCTTGGGGTGGGTGTTGTTGTTTTTTTTTTTTTGTTGTTGTTTTTTTTGTTGTTTTTTTTTTTTTTGTTTTTTTTGTTGTTGTTTTTTTTGTTTGATTTGGATTTTACGGCCCTTTCAAGATATTTCACTTATATCGAGCCGACTGTTCATCAAAGGTGGGCGAAAACCGGAGAGCCCGAAAAAAAAACAAAAAAATAAAACACCTGACCATCCGTAAGCAGAACTTCGCTTTCCCACATGTGACCCGAGGCTCGAACCACAGCGGTGAGAAACCTAATGGATTAAGAGTCAACTTTCTTATCCATTAGGCTACGGAGGTCCGCCTTGAGTGATTCGAACTTGTTTTTGAGTCCCTATGAAGTTTTTCCAATAACTCGATCATGACAGCAAATATCAACGGATAATTTAGGAATTTGTTTTATTTTTTCCCGGAAGTGTATGTTGTGTGTACTCATTAGAATTGCCTATCCATATGAGGTACCCATAGTGCCAGCCTATACTACTATTGCCTCATCAAGGCGATTCTTATGAATTCTCTCGACGTATCATTATTTTATGTTTACCTCCTGACCTGGCGCTATGATTAACCCTCAGTGGCTCGATCTGCCTATTTCTATAACAATCTTCCATGGTCTCAAAGCCATTTAAGTTCGATTGTATATGTCGAGTTCGGTAATAGTAGCGACATTTTACGGGCTCAACACAAGCACTTAATGGCAGCTGCTGCGATTACAAAATAATTCATGTCATGATCTTGTTTATGGTTTTCTTGTGTTCTTGCTTCAGATCGCCAATCAGCTCTGCTTGGTTTCATCACAGTGTTTTTTTTTGTTTTGTTTTGTTTTTTTTGTTGTTGTTTTTTTTTTTTTTTTTTTTTTTTTTTTGTTTGTTTGTTTTTTTATGTGTAACTGTGAAGTTTCGCAGATGAGGTAGAGGACACCGTATGTGGACCCAACATATATTTGTAAATTGGAGCTGCATCGGAGTTAAGGGTAAAGTTTCGCACAAGTAAAACTGGCGTAAGCCACCCTATTATATATTGGTTCCAGGCTACAGAAAATCGAGGGTTTGACTTTGGTATGAAAATGACGTTGTCGTGGTCGACCGCGTTTTTGCAAATAATTCCTATCCATGATGTCTCTACTTAGGCTTGATCTAGATCTTTAATCTCTTATCGAATTTTGAAATAAAATCATACCTTAATGCACCCATATTGTCAAGATATGGCAGTACTTTTTCTTTTAGTTGATCCCAAAACTAGTTTTGAGCCGTCGGAATAAAATGCTTCACTCGTCATGTCTGTTATAAACAGGCCTGGGCAGAAGGTTGCAAAACTTATACCCAGCGCTTTAGCCTCGGAATCCGCCTGAAATGAATTAAGTTTTGCTAGAAGCGTTAAAAATAACAAATACATACAGTTAATCCTAGTTGCAACGCAGCATTTGTTCCCAAAGATGCTGCCGTTAAAATGAATTTTCTGTTGTAAAGAATCTTTAATCAGCAGAATATGCAAGGAAGGTCTTGATTACACGAACCGCAGGAAAGGAACCGACTGAGGTCGGTTGAGTTTCTAATAGTGTCCTTTAATCACCCTGTGTGTCCGTCCGTCCATGGTCAGTTATATTTGATAGAGGCATAGATAAGGACCAGCAGGTGTGTCGCGCACAAGAGAAACAACTCTGACTTTCTTCGTTATGTAGTTTTCTGTCCTGAAGCAAAAGCTTGTGTCCCAAAACTTCCATACTATTGGCGGTGCTTTGAAAATATTTGGTAGGGACACACATATCACGTCAAGTAGGAGGTTCGCAGAGAAGAAAGAAAACTCTGGCTCTGTCTGTTTTATTTATCTTACCTGAACGAATTCCTAAGCCAAATTCTTGTGCACTCCATTACTTCTTAATGGTTTGAAATATTTTGATAATATTTGGTAGAGTCATAGATAAGGACCAGTAGGTATGTTGCGTGCAAGAAGGACAACCCTGGCTGTGTTTGTTTTCTACTTATTTCCCCAGAATGAATTTCTAAGCCAAATTCTTGTGTGTGCCATAATTTCTTAATGGTTTGATATATTTTGATAATAATTGGTAGAGGCATAGATAAGGACCAGTAAAGCCATGTCGAGTTCAAGAGTACTCTCACTTTCTCCTTTGTATATCTCGCCCCTGATGCCGAAATCTTGTGCAAGCCCAAACTGTTTGAGATAACTTGATTTTCTTTTTTGGTAGGGACATACATCAGGTCAAGTAGGAGTTTTGAATGCAAGAGGAGCAACCTTTTACCCCAATAAACAAACAACAAATACCTTTACCTTTACAAGTCATATGTTCTTGCTTTTATTTCAGCATATGTACACTCACAAATTCAAAGCCTTTGCAAATAATGAGTAACATGATGCAATAATTACATCAATTGTTGCTCATAGATGATATCTGACAAAAAGAAAAATAGATAAATAAAAAAAGAATATGCCAAAAAAAAAAAAACACAAAAAAAAAAACACCATTTACTGAACACCTACTATTTTTTTTCAGTTATTATTTTGGTCACATTTCATACTCTCTTTGCCTCTTTTTTCTTTGCACTGTTTCAATATTTCCATGATATCTGATCGCAATATGCACCAAATCCAAAAGTGGCGGTTCAATTTGGTGATTTGCCATCTTTTCTGATGGCTATTTTTACTACATTTTATGAGAATCATAGAACACACATTACCAGATTTGGTAGCGTAATGTTGAACTGTCATTAACTGAATACTGGTTTTAATTACACTTGCCGTAAAAAGCACAGTTCTTCCATAGTACCTGACAAGGACCTAACGAAAGTCACAGTTTCAAACTCATTTATCCCAGACTGTTTACATTTTAAAGATAAAGGGACTTTTTCAGATTAAGAATAAAATAAAACTTTAAAAGAAAGAGACAAATGAGGTATTTTGTAAATCAGTTTCAGAGCCAGCCGCCTCGCCTCCCCACCCCTCCCCCGCCACATCAGGACCCTTAAACATATGAAAATGGCAATACGCCGCATGCGAATAGCAAACGCCCAAACCAGCATACACTTCTGA
The DNA here is from genome assembly GCA_964016985.1 of Anodontia alba. Lineage (NCBI taxonomy): Eukaryota > Metazoa > Mollusca > Bivalvia > Lucinida > Lucinidae > Anodontia > Anodontia alba. Next base: position 36,058,247 of record OZ024836.1, on the reverse strand, counting down.
ATGCGGAGATTGGTGAAATTCAACCAAAAACATTAAACGCTGCGCATTAGGAAAAAATAATATGTACGAACTAGTCTTTCATACACGACGAAACGGTTGAGTCTAGTACCTGCAAACCTAGTTCAAATCTGCTTTTTGTTTCACTCATTAGTATGTTAAATAAATCAAATGTTCAATTAAAGTAGGGTGGAAACAGAGCTCTCGTCTTTTCAATGGAGTTAGACAGCGCCAACCCGTTTAGAACTTGGATATTTTCTGTAAGTACTCTACTTTTTTTTTTTTTTTTTTTTTTTTTTTTTTTTGTCACTAGCAATAATTCTGTTTTCATATGTGTTGCAGACGCCTTTCCTATGACATGACTCGGCTATATGTCCAACAATGTCCCATGCGGCTTACCTTTATCGGAGTTTTTGCACAGTCACAGCCTTATGGTTTGAGTGTTATGGCCATTTGCAAATTTTCACATTTTTGGCCTCGCGAGCCAGCCGCCTCGCCTCCCCACCCCTCCCCCGCCACATCAGGACCCTTAAACATATGAAAATGGCAATACGCCGCATGCGAATAGCAAACGCCCAAACCAGCATACACTTCTGAATGCGGAGATTGGTGAAATTCAACCAAAAACATTAAACGCTGCGCATTAGGAAAAAATAATATGTACGAACTAGTCTTTCATACACGACGAAACGGTTGAGTCTAGTACCTGCAAACCTAGTTCAAATCTGCTTTTTGTTTCACTCATTAGTATGTTAAATAAATCAAATGTTCAATTAAAGTAGGGTGGAAACAGAGCTCTCGTCTTTTCAATGGAGTTAGACAGCGCCAACCCGTTTAGAACTTGGATATTTTCTGTAAGTACTCTACTTTTTTTTTTTTTTTTTTTTTTTTTGTCACTAGCAATAATTCTGTTTTCATATGTGTTGCAGACGCCTTTCCTATGACATGACTCGGCTATATGTCCAACAATGTCCCATGCGGCTTACCTTTATCGGAGTTTTTGCACAGTCACAGCCTTATGGTTTGAGTGTTATGGCCATTTGCAAATTTTCACATTTTTGGCCTCGGCGAGGCTATTCTAATGTTGTTCTTCTGTCATTACTGACCATGACCAATCCTAATCAACTGTGTGATGTGTTATTATGTGTGTGTTCTAAGATGGCTGATGAGACCAATCTTAGCTCTAAACTGTCTGTTGCAGATAGAACAAGAGAGGTCTGAGGAAGAAAGCTCTGTTGGTGATGCCTTAGCTCTGCCTTTCCGCTATGCACGTTTCTGCTCGTCTTCGCTGATTCTTTTTGCTTCGTATTCACCAGCTCTCCTTTTTATGAGGCCTCGCCACTTTGTACGATCTTATGCAATCTGTTCCCATGACTGTTGGTATGTTAAAGTCTTTAAGGGAGGCTTTGAGGGTGCCATGTATCGCTTCTTCTGACCACCATGGGAGCGTTTTCCTACTTGAAGTTCTCCATAGAGGATTTTCTTTGGCAAACGTTCATCAGGCATTCTGGTAACATGGCCTGTCCATTTTAACTGTGCCAATTTCAGAAGAGTATGTATACTCTGCATCCCTGCTCTTTTCAGGACTTCTGTGTTTGGAATCCTGTCTTGCCACTTGATTTTTAGAAGTTTTCTAAGACAGCTTGTATGGAAGTGGTTCAGTCTTTTGGCATGCCGTTGGTAAACTGTCCAAGTTTCGCATGCGTATAATAGTGTTGGCAGCACTACCAATCTATATACTTTCAGCTTTGTGTCGAGTCTGATTCCACTTCGGTCCCAAATACTTCCACGTAGCCGGCCAAATGCTGCACTAGCTTTGGCAACTCTAGCATTGACTTCATCATCAATGTGTACAACTTTAGACAATGTGCTTCCAAGGTAGCTGAACTTGTCTACCACTTGCAGTCGTTGACCTTTCACTGTGATGGTAGGCTCCTTGTAAGGCTTTCCAGGTGCTGGCTGATATACTACCTCAGTCGTTTTGATGCTGATTGTGAGATCATAACTGTCACATGATTCAGATACTTGATCCACACCTTTTTGCATTTTCTCTTCTGTTGAAGCACCCTTTGCCATGTCATCAGCACAGAGGAACTCGTCTAACACCTCTGTCTGCACCTTACATTTAACCTGCAACCTTCTTAGGTTGAAAAGTTTCCCATCAAAGCGATACCTAATAGATATGTCATTGTCACCATCCTAGAAATCATCTGTAAGCATGGCAGAAAACATCATGCTCAACAGTGTTGAAGCTTGTACACAGTCTTGCTTAACTCCGTTTGTCACAGGAAATGGATCAGAAAACTCGCCATTTTGGACCCTTGCAAGCATACCATCATGGAACTGCCGCACCATTGCTATGAATTTGGCAGGACAACCAAACTTTGCCATAATTTTCCAAAGTCCCTCACGACTGACTGTGTCAAATGCTTTGGTTAGGTCGACAAAGGTCATGTAGAGGTCCGCATTCTGTTCCTGGCATTTTTCTTGAAGCTATCGTGCTGTGAAGATCATGTCTATTGTTCCTCTGTTTTTCCTGAATCCTGGTAGAAGCCTTGACCGTTCCAGGTGTTCATTCAATCGGTTCAGTAGGACCCTAGCAAGAATCTTCCCAGCAATTGACAATAAAGATATGCCTCGATGATTGTCACAGACTTGAGGATTCCCTTTCCTTTTGAATAGGGGGATGATTGTTGAATTCTTGAGGGATGGCTTCTTTTCTCCACATAATGTGAAATAACTCAGTCAGTTTGCAACTGGAGGACCTCCTGCTTTGTAGATCTCTGCAGGTATTGCATCTGATCCTGGAGCCTTGCCAGATGACAAGATTTTATTGCTTTCACTGTTTCAGAGACGGTTGGGAGCTCATCAAGCAGCGGATTACAATCCACCTGTGGTAGTCTGTTGATAGCTTCATCATTGATAGATGATGGCCGATTCAGGACACCATCAAAGTGTTCAGCCCATCTTTTCAAGATAGCTTCTTTGTCAGTCAGAAGACTAGTTCCATCTGCACTAAGGAGAGGGGTGGTTCCTGAGCTCTGGGGACCATATAATGTCTTGAGTGCATCAAATAACTTTCATGTCCTTTCTGTCTGCAAAGGACTGGATTTCATCCGCCTTTTTTCTCAGCCAGGAGTCTTGCATGTCTCTTAGCCTCGTCTGAACTGTCTTGCATATGTTTGAATAGGCAGTCTTGCTAGTTACTGAGCTGGTATTTCTGAGGTAAGCCTTGTGTTTTTGGTGTTTCTTTTCAAGGAGTCCCAGAATTTCTTTGTCATTCTCATCAAACCAATCCTGGTGTTTGCGACATACTGGTCCTAGGGAATCCATTGCTGAAGAGTGAACGGTGTCTGAAGACTGTCCAGCTCTCATCTACATCTTCTGAACTGTGTTCTAGTGCATCTAAACGGCTGCAGAGATCGTTGACGAATGCTTGACTCTTGCTGTCTTGTTTCAGCTTGGAGACATCTAATTTCTTTGACACCTTCTTGCCTTATGGTCGTCGTACAGGCTGAATGCGCAGGTTGAGTTTGCTGACAACAAGCCTGTCCAACAGTCTGCACCACACATAGTTTTAGTCACTCTGACATCCTGTCTGTCCTTCTTTCCCACTATGACATAGTCAATGAGATGCCAGTGTTTGGAGCGAGGGTGCATCCGTTGTCTTTCTGCGAGGTTGTAGACGGAAGACTGTGTTGGTGATCAGTAATTCATGCTCTGCACACTTCCTTTAAAGGAAGAGTCCATTGCTGTTGCACTTCCCTACTCCTTCAGATCCAATCACTCCTTCCCAGATCTGGTGGTCTGTGCCCACTCTGGTATTGAAGTCCCCGAGGAGGATGAGTTTGTCTGTCCGGGGTGCTGCAGAAATCACAGAATCCAAATCATCATAGAACTTGTCTTTAACCTCATCTGGGTTGGTCATTGTGTCACTGACGAGGTGTGACTTGATGGCGAATCCTACTCCTGCTTCACGCCGCTCTTCTTTCTTGCGTCCACTCCAGAAGAAAGTGTAGCCAGCACCAACTTATTTTAAAAGCTCTTCTTCTGCAAGGCGAGTCTCGCTCAGAGCTGCAATCTCGACTTTGTATCGGTCAAGTTCTCTACCAACTAGAGCTGTTCTTCGCTCAGGTCTGTCAGAACTAGAACTGTCCATTAGGGTGCGCACATTCCAAGCGCCGATGGTTAGAGGTATCACCTTCATCTTCTTTTTTCTTGTTTGACCGCTAAGTGGGATTCCCGCTGATCGCGGTTAACCAGCCAGGAGTTTTGAAGCAGGCAATTGTTTAGGGCACCTTTTCTAGCCCCTTCCCCATGCTACGGGGATGAGCAGTGCAATCCTAAAAAGGTCTGCTCAGTTGCTCAGTTCGGCTGCCGAATTCCCCATACTGCTTCGCTCTTAAGGAAAGCGACCATATAGAAAATTCTATATAGGCTATTCTAATAGAAAACTGGCGTTTGCCTATTTCATAGGCTGGGCTACGATGGAGTCTGTTTCATACAATACCACACTACGAAATCCAAAATGAATGCATTTTGAACCGATAACGGACCCATATAGATTTAGGTAGAGTGCAAGCTAGGTACCACATCTTAAATTCCTGTTGATTTAAAATAGTTTATACATGTATTTCGAAATATTTTAACTGTCTTTTATTTTTCAGTTGACGGTACCATTAATTAAGAACTAATAAATATACCTTTATGAATATACCTATATGCCGTCCATTACGAAGACACACCTATTCAAATATATAGATAATTTCATCTTCAAAAACTGAAAATTTCAGATAAAAAAAACCCTGATAGTTTTCATATTTCTGCTCAAAACATAGATTGTGGGTACCCGTTAGAACCGCCTCGCAGAGGTACTAACGAGTACCCACAATCTATGTTTTTGAGCAGAAATAAGAAAAATAATGTATACCCCTGTAAACCCAAGTTTTACTATATAAAAGTGGGGTTTACGGGGGTCAAAATTATATAGGCATGTTTTCGTGATGTTTATGTCATTTTTACTTAATTATCTGGAATTCAGTTTAGGATATTAATATTAAGCTCATCTAATGATTAAAGATACCTTTTTGTTTCCTTTTACGGTATCTTGTTTTTATTAACGACATGTGTACATGCAGTCCAATTTAAGCTGTCTTTATTTTAATAACTATTTATGTATAGATATCTTTAACTAGAGATATCTTAAATCGATCTACTTAGATGTCTTTTAAATGGGTAAACACTACATGGAATGCAATGCTAAACTGTCACTCACTTTCAGATTGAAAAAAAAGGCATTTACAATATTTTATGTGCTCCTTGTTTCCAAAGACACTCCTTACATACTCCATTTGAATCTGGCATGAGTTACATCCCTTGAGAAAAATATAGGAATGAATTTCATGTCTGTGGATTTTATCCATGTGTTAACGCAGACGGACCACTCCCAAATGAGCCAGCGCACGACCAAACCCACAAGAAGACTTGTGGTCGCATAATTCTCATTGTAGGTTTTGTCGTGCTCTGGCTCAAATGGCTTTCAAATAAAACCGAAAAGGCTTAATTTTAAGTTTGTAAATGGTTTGTTTGTTTGTGTGTGTGTGTTGAGGTTTTACGGCCCAGTCAACCCAGTGGGGTCATGTCGAGCGCGGTCAGTTTACCTAACCACACGTTTACTTGGCAGGCTTAGTCCTCTAAGCTGTTAACCAGTATTGTGCACATTCTTTCGCCAGAACAGCGTATAGGCATCAAACCAATTAATTCCTTGTCATTCCAACTGGTAAAATATTGGTAAAAATAATTCATTTTAGGAATTTGCGCGAAGAGTAGAGTTTTCGATTTTTCTGCGCAGTGTATTTATCGAAGTAAAAATGCCGTTTTCAACTGTCATCGACAAAATAAATTGCGCTATAATAGATGTAAGAATCTTAAATTCAATATATTATCCCGTTTAAGTCTGGAGACCCTCGAACGGGAATTGCAAACAGTGCAGACCCAGATCAGACGCAGCACTGATCAGAATCTATACTGACTGGAAATAGTTTCGCCATTTTCTCTAGGAATATCAGAATCACATAGTCTTACATAAAATTGAAATTTGACTCTTTCAGAATATAGTGTGGGGAGGTTTATTGAGTCTAAACTGGGTTTTACAAGTGTTTTTTTTTTTTTTTTTTTTTTTTTTTTTTTGCGTTCATACTTACCGCCCAGCTTCTTGTGTACCCAACAACTCCAAACTTAGATGCGGCGTACGCAGGAAATTGAGAACATGGTACTATACCTAAAACAAAATCCAAGTGGCGTCATGTTAAACTGACAAAGGGAACTGATTACCGTTCAAGGTGACATTTTTGACAAAATCATTATAGTCCCCTTTTGAAAAGTTATCTACTCTACAGCAAAGAATTTGCTCCCAGAGGGAGCACATGTTTTACTTGTCAATTAGATCCCTTTTCTGAAAAGGGGTTTACACTATAAACAAAGAATTTGCTTCCAGAAGTAACAAATTATTTCATTATAAAATAGAGCCCTTTTTAAAAAGGGACTGGCGCGTATTAATGTAGACTGTTGCACAGTTTATGTTTCAAAACTGTATTCATCACGAAAACACGCCTATATAATTTTGACCCCCTTAAACCCTACTTTTATATAGTAAAACTGGGGTTTACAGGGGTGACCATTATTTTCCTAATTTCAGCTCAAAAACATAGATTGTGGGTACTCGTCGTCGAGGCGGTTCTAAAGAGTACCCACAATCTATGTTTTGAGCAGAAATATGAAAAATATCAGATTTTTTATCTGAAAATTTTCAGTTTTTGGTGTTAAAATTCTCAATATATTTGAATAGGCGTCACAGTTTTGATTCGATCTTGATGAAACTTGGTCAGAATGTTTGCCTATATGAAATCTAGGACAAGTTTGATACTGGGTTACTTGGGGTCAAAAACTAGGTCACCAGATCAAATCAAAGGAAAAACTTGTTAACATTCTATAGGTCACAGTTTTGACCCGATCTTGATGAAACTTGGTCAGAATGTTTGCCTCTATGTAATCTAGGTCATTTTCGATACTGGGTTGCTTGGGATCAAAAACTAGGTCACCAGGTCAAATCAAAGGAAAAACTTGTTAACACTCTAGAGGTCATAGTTTTGACCCCACCTTGATGAAACTTGCTCAAAATGTTTGCCTCTATTAAAACTAGGTCAAGTTCGAAACTGGGTCACTTGTGTCAAAAACTAGGTCACCGGGCCAGATCAGCAGAAAACCTTGTTAACACTCTAGCGGTCACATTTTTTAAGCAATCATCATGAATCTTGCTCAATATGTTTGTCTTGATGATTTCTAGGTCAGGTTTGAAACTAGGTTACTTGGGGTCAAAAACTAGGTCACCGGGCCAAATCAGCGGAAAATCTTGTTAACACTCTAGCGGTCAAATTTTTGAAACAATCATCATGAATCTTGCTCAAAATGTTTGACTTGATGATTTCTAGGTCAAGTTCGAAACTGGGTCACTTGGAGCTAAAAACTAGGTCACAGGGCCAAATCAGCAGAAAACCTTGTTAACACTGTAGCGGTCACATTTTTCTAGCAATCATTATGAACCTTGCTCAATATGTTTGTCTTGATGATTTCCAGGTCGTTCGAAACTGGGTCACTTGGAGTCAAAAACTTGGTCACCGGGCCAAATCAGCAGAAAACCTTGTTAACACTCTAGTGGTCACATTTTTCAAGCAATCATCATGAATCTTGCTCAAAGTGTTTGTCTTGATGATTTCTAGGTCAAGTTTGAAACTGGGTCACGTGGGGTCAGAAAAACTAGGTCATCAGGCTAAACCAACAGAAAACCTTGTTAACATTCTAGCGGTCACATTTTTGAAGCAATAATCATGAATCTTGCTCAAAATGTTTGTCTTGATGAGTTCTGGGATATATTTGAAACTGGGTCACGTGGGGTCAAAAACTAGGTCAGCGGGCCAAATCAGCAGAAAACCTTGTTAACACTCTAGCGGTCACATTTTTGAAGCAATCATCATGAATCTTGCTCAAAATGTTTGTCTTGATAATGTCTAGGTCAAGTTCGAAACTGGAACACCTGGGGTTAAAAACTAGGTCACCTGGCCAAATCAGCGTAAAATCTTGTTATCACTCTAGCGGTCACATTTTTCAAGCAATCGTCATGAATCGTCCTCAAAATGTTTGTCTTAATGATTGCTAGGTCAAGTTCGAAACTGGGTCACTTGGGATCAAAAACTAGGTCACCAGGCCAAATCAGCAGAAAACCTTGTTAACACTCTAGCAGTCATATTTTTTAAGCAGTCATCATGAATCTTGCTCAAAATGTTTGTCTTTATGATTTTTAGGTCAAGTTCCAAACTGGGTCACCTGGGGTCAAGAACTAGGTCACCTGGCCAAATCAGTGGAAAATCTTGTTATCACTCTAGGGGTCACATTATTGAACCAATCATCATAAATCTTGCTCAAATGTTTGATATGATGATTTTTAGGTCAAGTTCGAAACTGGGTCACTTGGAATCAAAAACTAGGTCACAGGGCCAAATCAGCAGAAAACTTTGTTAACACTCTAGCGGTCACATTTTTAATCAATCATCATGAATCTTGCTCAAAATGTTTGTCTTGATGATTTTTAGGTCAGATTTGAAACTGGGTCACCTGGGGTCAAAAACTAGGTCACCCGGCCAGATCAGCGGAAAACCTTGTTAACACTCTAGTGATCACATTTTTCAAGCAATCATCATGAATCTTGCTCAACATGTTTGTCTTGGTGATTTCTAGGTCAAGTTTGAAACTGGGTCACTTGGGGTTGAAAACTAGGTCACCGGGCCAAATCAGCAGAAAACCTTGTTAACACTCTAGCGGTCACATTTTTGAAGCAATCATCATGAATATTGCTCAAAATGTTTGTCTTGGTGACTTCTAGGTCACGTTCGAAACTAGGTCACTTGGAGTCAAACACTAGGTCACAGGGCCAAATTAGCAGAAAACTGTTAACACTCCAGAGGTCACATTTTTTAAATAATCATCATAAATATTGCTCAAAATGTTTGTCTTGATGATTTCTAGGTCTAGTTTAAAACTGGGTCACTTGATATCAGACACTAGTTCACCTGGCCAAATCAAAGGAAAACCTTGTTGATGCTCTAGAGGTCACATTTTGAAGTGATCATCATGAATCTTGCTCAAAATGTTTGTCTTGATGATTTCAATGTGATGTATAGTTTTCTGTCCAGTGACTCTCTTAAGTTTTTCCGTTTAGGTTAGTTTCTCAGTAATTATTGGTCCTACAGAGTGATATTTGGTATTTGTGAAGTGTTTGTGTTTAGGTTAGTTTTGTCAGTAACTATTGCTCCTACAGCCAGTGATACTTAGTACATGCATACATCTTAGCATGGCCTCTTGAGTGCAGTCACCCATATTTGACCTTGACCTTTATTTCACAGTCCATTAGACATGCTACATTGTCTTACTTGTTAATATAATCATTTTGAACTTTGATCAGAATGTTTGCCTTGATCAGTTCTAGATCAGGTTCTCAAAGTGCTATGTTGCTCAGGTGAGCGTTACAGGGCCATCATGGCCCTCTTGTTTTTTTGTTGTTTTTTTTTTTTTTTTTTTTTTTTTTTTGTTTTTTGTTTTTTGTTTCTCCAAGGATACCTTTATAGATTTTAATTGATTCTTGAATGGGTTATATCCTCTGTTAAACATTAGACAACGATTCTCAATTTGGAACAGTAGGTTGTATTCTTACTTACCGCCAACAATTCAGTCTAAATTTAGATGCGGTGGAGGTCGGACTATAAGTACAAGGATTTATACCTAGAACACGATACGAATGGTGTCACGCAAAGAACTACTAATACAGTTTCAGGGAAGATAACTCTGCCAGCATTATCTTATTCCTTTAAAAATATGTCTTCTCTATTAGAAAAGTGTATGCCCCCCAAACGTTTGTTGGTCCCTGTTTGCGTTCCTTCTTTCGAAGTCCCTTCTGGAATTGGAAAGTTTGGAATATACCTCTTATTAGAAGGGAGCCAAAACACTTTTGAAAGAGTTGCCTCCCTTGAAAATGTGTCCATATCCCATAAACAAATTTGTCATGCATTACAAGACGTACACTAAATATGGACCGTCGACCTTAGAAAAGGGACCTTAGAACATGCGAACAGCAAAGATCCAGACGAGCCTTCGCAGTCTGGCCAGGATTGTCGCTCTTTGCCTACACAATATAGGATCTTTGTTGAAGATATGGGACTTATAGCGAAGATCCTGACAGAGGACATAACCCATTCCTGACAGGCAATCTGGTATTGGGCTTTGTCATTCATATACGCCCTAAGGGCCCTTTTGTCAACCGACGGCCCATATATACTTTAACAGTAAAAAGCTTAGATCAACAACATCCTACACATCCAGGGCCCAGTGTTCAAAGCATCGTTAGCTTAACGAGCTCGTTAAGGGTCATATCGTTAACTGTTTTAGCGGATTCAATATACAACATTCTGATATTTTTTGCTGAAAAAATGTGAGTAGCTTTTTACTCACATTTTTTTTCAGCAAAAAATTTCAGCATATTTGCATATCACTCGATGTAAATTTTAACGAATTGTTAACTAACGACATCGTTAGCTTTGAACAGCTAGGCCCAGGTTAATTTATTCGGGGCTTTTAATGTTTGAGGGAAATTGGTACACTTGGCCATTTTGTACAAGGGAGATAACTTTTTATGACTTCTTATTTACTTACCTGCATACGAAGTCCCTTCTGAAAAGGGGCTTACTTTCCCACTGAAAGCGAACCCTCTCCTTTTAGAGAAGATTTCTAATTGAGAAAGAAATCCTTTCCTAACAGGAGAGAGTTTGCTGCACGTAGGAGGAAATTCTCTTCTTTTAGAAAAAGAACCATTTCATAAGGGACTTAATATGCAGGAATGCAAACTGGAAGACACAAACGTTGTCTGCCTTGATAAATCTGCCTTGCGTATCAAGTTCAACTGAAGGTTATGTTACCTCCCAAGGAGGCAACATTTAAAACGATTCCTCCGCTTCCGCCCTTATCTTTCCTCATATGTTCCACTGCCAGTAATGTTCCTATTATCGTACCAGTCTGAAAGTAAGAGAATTAAGAGAAATCATGTGACGTCTTTCAAAATGGCGTCCAACAACAGCGAGCGTTGAAAATGAAATGCCATTTATAAGTAGTCTGGCGATTTTCTAATTGTCACGAAATAGAGGTAAATATTTAATATTATTTACTCTTCTGTTTATACGGTAAATGTGTTGCTACTATTAAAAGCCGCATACTTTTTGTACAAGAAATGCACAATGCCGAATGCTGAAATGCATGTCCATGAAAACGGCGAATTAGATTGGAGTTACTCTTCTGTTTATACGGTAAATGTGTTGCTACTATTAAAAGCCGCATACTTTTTGTACAAGAAATGCACTATGCCGAATGCCGAAATGCATGTCCATGAAAACGGCGAATTAGATTGGAGTCAGTGTACCTGGTTTCGCAGTGGACGCGGTTTCGCATGGCTAATGCACACTGATTCCTACTTCCCAAAAATCGAAAACCTTTGAAGAAATGATAACTGATAACCTTGTGCGTTTACAAACGCACATACTGTACTCCAGTCATCCGAGGCGAAGTAAAAAATTTTATTGCTGCATCCCAATTTATGCGAATTTGCAAAATTGCAGTGTTACCTTTTTGTCTCGGTACCCTGCTTCTGTTGGTTATAGTGAACAGAGGATTCTTGATACTTAGTTCAATTATATCAAACATAAGGTCTACGTTTCTCAAAATGGTATTTGTTAATGCCCACGGGCATTTCAGCCCGAAAGACCCTAATAAATATCTACGCAAATAGTGTACGAGCCGTCTCATCAGGATCTACAGTGCTTGCCATTCTGCCTTTGACTGATATGCCTGTATGCATTAGTGAACGTGGCCAAATGCAAATACGGAAAAAGTTCATTACAGAAACTCGGGGGTGATAGGATTAGTTTTTATTGACGAACCGTATTATTTGTTAGGGTTTTTGTAATCTGGCGAGCAGAACAGTATAAACAGGTGAATACATTTCAAAACTGATCACTACAGTACATTTCTATGCTGTTGACTTTCTATTATGTATAAGTGATAACAAAGTGAGGTCAGTTTGTTTTAAATTATGTTTGTATAGGCACTAGTAGAGACAAATTTTATATTACGGTACAACCTCCCTACAAAAGCCGTCCCTTGGAATTTACAAAACTGGTTGCTGTAGAGAGATGACCGTTTGTGGGAGTTCCACTGTACTCCTCAAATAATAAAGCCGCGAAAATCGCCTAAAACGTATCCCAGCTAGCATTCTTTATAAATCTACAGCGGGCCGTTTCGTTCCCGTCAGCTACCCTGACGGGCCGATAACGATTGCTTACTGGGATACTCCAAAAATAATTCCCAACGCAAAACGATGACACTTAATTCGCGCACTTTGATTTGTCGAAAGCAATTCAACATGGTATTTACACTTCGATAAATCTACCGAGTAGGAATCTTGGAATTAGTTCCTTTTAGCATTCCTACTCTTCTTTCGAAATCTTTAGGAAAGCCATTTTTTTTACCTGCTACTTTACATAGAAGAAGTAAATTCTCAAACTTTTAGCATAACTTAATGCAAAACCACTTTTACGTCACTACAAACGCAGAAAAAAAGTGACTTTGAAGAACTGAATATTTTCATTTTCCTACAAAGTAAAAACGGCTGCAAATATGTAAAAATTGATAGGGGAGGAAGCTTGGATGCAGGTTTTCAACAAAATGTACTTGTTAAAATTTTCTGAAATTTTCACTGTATTGTTATCAGTAATTTTAATCAGTAAAGAAAAGCACAATTATTTTTCAAAAATAAAATAAATTAAAAATCCAGTTAACTATAGAAATTGTATAGGTCAGACCCATTTTTTGGTCATAAAATTAATTTTGCGATAAATATATGGAAACAAAACACAGGAACAGAAACGACAAATGGTTTCTGATGATATTGTAAATCACAAATCCAGTTTTCCATTTTGAATAAAACGCCGAAAGAAATGTCGAAAGCACTGTAAAATATTTAATATATGCAAGATTAACTTGGAATGATAACAAATGAATTTTCTTCTTGTGGACTTTCTTGAAATGTAAACGCTGGCGAATAGACATAAAATTCGTAATCCACCGGCTTTGTTGGATCGATAAATTCCACAATAATAATAATAATAATAATAATTTTTATTATTATTATTTAAAAAAAACATTCCTGCATTCCAGTAATTAATAACAATATACCAGGTTAATATCCAATGTTCTCTGCCACTGTCTTTCATCTAAAAGGCCGGCATTGTTTACAACGATGTCGATCTTCTTGAACTTCGCTATTGCCCTTCGAAAAAATTCTGGAATGGTTATAGAAAGAAAATGTTGACTATAATGCCTATGTCGTTTGAGTTTTCAAGTCGTGCGGCAGGCATTAGTGGAATTAATACACTTTCAAGGGAGACAAATTTGTAAATTATATTTGCTCCTTTCTGAAATTGGTTTTACTTTAAAAGAAAGCAAATGTTTTTCTTTTAGAGTAGACCCCTTTCAGATGAGGTGCACATGATAGCATACAGGAAATCACAATTATTGTCTTCCTCGTCAAAAATAGCTGGAAAATCTACGAAGTTTATCATTCACCTTAACCGCTAACTTAATTCACACTCCGGAAATATTGACACAATACAATGAACCCTCGTTACAATGACAGAATTATGTCCGTAAGACGTTGCCATTAAAATGAATTTGTTGTTGTATGAATCTAACAAATATCCACAAAATGTATTTCTTTAAAGTATTATATACAATATTCTTGCATAATTTGTAACTATTTGGTACTTCTAAGCGAAGGTTTCGTGAAGTCAAACGAATATAACGAATTTTGTCATTGTATCGAGTGTCGGTATAAAGAGCGAGCGTTGTCCGTATGTGTGATTCAACCCGAGGGTGTGAAATGCACTTCATAAATTTTCTATCATTTTGTACAAGGGAGACAATGTTTGTGATTCTCTGATTGCTTTTCCTGTGCACCAATCCTCTTCTGAAAGACAACTTTAGAGATTTCCTGCTTTGACAGTATCATCAGTCCAAGACCTGACATGGAGTCCAGAAAATCTCGGAAAATATTGAAACAAAATAATGATATACCTGAACTTAAGAGACTACATTTGGTAGATTGTTCACCCTTTTGTACAAAGGAGACATTTTTTGTGACTTCCTGTTTTTGATTGTATTATCGGTTTTAAACCATACATGGTGTCCGGGAAATCTCTGGAATTATTGAAACAGAATAAGGCTACAACTGAACTCAGAGAGATAAACAGGGATGTGTCTTGGTTATGAGTCTTATCACTGATAAGAGACTGGGTACAAGAAATCCTAGTATACTTTCAGTAAACAATAGATAGGTAGATGCTCAATAGGGGAATTTAGTACTGTGTATTTATTTGAACAATAGGTAATATCTCCTCCAAAATATCTATTACCCCTCAAAAGGCCTCTCTACCACCCCCTGCTAGGATATCCTAATCACCTCTGTATGACACGCCTTTGATGTCTCTTGCATAGGTCCCTAGTAGGGGCAATGAAATCATTAGTAATTAGTACCACTTTTGCTCTCATTTTAGCTATGTCTTTAACCCTTAAAGCGCCAATCACAACAATTGTCGTCTGCTTTCTCATCTGCTTGTGATTTTATAAGTCATTTCTGCAAACATTGTGAACCCAGATCAGACTGCTCCTTAGGAGCAGTCTGATCTGGGTCCACACTGTTTGCCTGTATGCAAAAATAGGTTCAAAAAGTTTGCAAAAATATTCAGCAGACGACATATACAGACGACATGTTCAGAAGCAGATTTTCTTGGCGCTTTAAGGGTTAAGGTTACTGGATACACTTGAAAGATTTTCAGCCCTTTTGTACATGAGATACAACTGTTGTGACCACCCGTTTACCATTCTGCACACCAAATCCTTTCTGGAGAGCAGTCTTCTCAGACAGGAAATATTTTTGCTCGCCTCAGAAGCAGTTTTTCTTTTTACATTTAGACCCCTTTTCAGAAGAGTAATGCATCATGTTATCGAAATCTCATTTAATGTCGTCATAAACATATTAAGATCATTGAATTCTTATTTGTGATGTCATGTACTACATATCTATGTCACTGCATTATTATTTGTGACGTCATGCACACACACACACACACACACACACACACACACACACACACATATATGATTGGATTTTCATGTGTGACGTCATGAACATGTTAATATCATTGTATTGTGCACCGTTACTTGCCGACTTGTTTCTATACTCGTGTGAGGCGGAGTTTGTACAAAGTCTCGTCCAAGCAGGCAAGAAACACCTCGCACAACAATTCAATTTCACCTACAGATATATAGATGATGTATTGTCTCTGAAAAACACAAAATTTGCAGAGTATTTGGAATTCATCTGTCCACGTGAACTTGAAATAAAGGAAACAACGGAGACTGCAGCCTCCTCCTCATACTTGGATTGTTATCTCTACATTGACAATGGAAAGCTTGCTACTAGGCTTTACGACAAACGGGATGACTTCAATTTTCCCATTGTTAACTTTCCATTCCTGAGCAGTAATATCCCTTCTGCACCGCATACGGCGTTTACGTTTCACAGTTAATCCGTCATGCCAGAGCCTGTTCAAATTCTCAGGGCCCAGTTGTTCAAAGCGTCGTTAGCTTAACGAGCTCGTTAAGGGTCATATCGTTAATTATTTTAACGGATTCAATATACAATATTCTGATATGTTTGCTGAAAAAATGTGAGTAGCTTTTGCAAAAGCTACTCACATTTTTTCAGCAAAAAAAATTCAGTATATCTGCGTATCACTCGATGTAAATTTTAACGAATCGTTAACTAACAACATCGTTAGCTTTGAACAACTGGGCCCAGGACTTCATGGAGCGTGGGAAAATGCTCACTACAAAGTTGTTGAGCCAAGGGTATCAAAAAACCAAACTGGTAGCAACCTTTAAGAAGTTCTATGGGAGACATCATGATCTGGTCAATCCCTACAATGTGGCAGTTTCCAGGATTGTTTCTGATGTCTTTGCCAGTGACGCGCCGTAAGTAGACTTCCAAAATCCCGGACATACGCTTCTACCGATATTTCCTTCGTTCAGGCCTATGTGCATGGTGGGCGAAGCTTGCTTACCAAGTAATGCTTACTATCCGCGGACGCCTGATTACACCCTTTATTCTGGGGTCCATGTCTGTTGGTCTGATCCTTCTGATTCGTCATTCGTTTACGGATTTATGAGTTTGGATTATGGCTTAGGTACCATGACCGCAACTACTTGTGACTTCATGTTCATATCTATATCATTTAATTCTGTGTTGTGACCTTATGTATATATCTATATCTTGGAATTTTCATTAGTGACATCATGTACATAGCTATACCAATGCGTTTTCATTTATGACGTCATATTCATGTCTACATCATTAAATAACCATTTGTGACGTCATATTGTAAGGCTAAATTACTTAACTGTTTCGCTAAACGTTGCTTACATCTGGTGCCGACACATAATTTATAAATAGCCAATCAGTCATTCTAACTATTATAGTATATTATAATCAAAAAGGTAAATTCACATACCTTTGAATTCGTCCTCCTTTGAGACGTCACATTTTACAAACATAACTGAGTCGGCTCCATATACTTCTTGAAGTGTTTTTTCTACAGATTTACCGTTGACTTCGTTGACACCGTTAAAGCATACCTATAGATCACCAATGACATTAAATGGACCGCGCAAAACGAAACCGTTCATTCGAACATGCGCAAAATGCGCAGACTTAGATCACTCTGCGCATGTGTAAAGTATCATCCGAGCCTTTGATTTCCATTCATACATTCTCTTGTATCCAATGTTTTTGTTATGGGGCTGTCATACATTGGCGTATGAGCCAGACGTGTACACAGAGGATATTTACTTTTTTGCATAAATATTTTCATCGAGTGAAATGAAAACATCAGTATTTTCACAAGTGCGAAGCACGAGTGAAAATTTGAATGTTTTCATTATACGAGATGAAAATATTCATGGTATTCACTGAAAAAGAGTTTGTTTTGTTGTTTTTTTTATTTTATTGTTTACACGCCAATGCGCGCTTCTGACGCCATAAATTACGTCGTGAAACTAAACATTAACGTCATTGCGTCGATGTTCAGTCCTTCACATGTGAAGTGCTGGAGAGACAAAAACAAAACAAAAATTTTCGACAAATCAAAGTTATCTTGTTATCAAAATGTTCCTTGCATTCTAATTAAGAAAATGAATACCAATACTTGATAGTATCGTTCAGAAACAGAGAAGTTAGAGCTGGTCAAAATATCGAAGTGGGATCGGCATCTGTAAGGGAAATAATGAAGACAACCGAAGTAATCCGAAACGAAGAGTGAAAACAACACGACCATGTTGTTTTTCACATGTGACAATATCATATCCTTTCACATGTGAAAATATCATTTTTATTTATTTCGGATATACAGTGATTTCACTGCTTGCAATAAAATAAAGGGCGTTTTAAAAAATGGCAAAGTCCGAAAACATTAGAAATAAGTCGGAAACACGTAACTAACTCGTTATTCGAGCGTCGCGTGTGCTTGGTGAAGGTCGCTGTACGCCGGTGTACGCTTGGGCTCTAAAAACATTTTAAGCATGCGTAAAAAATCAGGAGCTCAGGCGTGTGCCTCATACGTTATGTATAAATTTCACATGCGGCACAAGCGGTTCGAATACGTTACGAGCGCGTTCAGTGCACTTTTGAGGCAGGTCGTATAGGCTACATTCATGTTCCGATATCCAAAAGTCTTAGGTCGGACTTTTATGGGACGGTTCTATAACCTGCCCAAAGCATGCGTCAGTCGTATGCAACGGACCTGTTAACTGCGTGTAACATGTCTGTGGCGTATCAGAAATGTATTCTAACATTTCAAATATCTGAGTACGAGAACAGCTCTGCAGACACAATGTCAAGAGTAATGGTATAAAAAGTCTGTTATTTTTTAGTTTGGCAGTTTAATTCAAACTTTTCAAGGTGCATGACCTATATATTACTACTCGAAGGTGGACAAAAACACGAACAGCAAGCGGCGCTTGTGCTGCGTTACTTTCATTTGTCTACGCTGATTACGTCAGCAACGCTCGACATATCACAAACACGCTTTGAACAAGCCAAGGCTCGGGACACGTCCCAGACACGTCAGAGACATTACGAAAACACGCCTATTCAAATATATGGAAAATTTCACCTCCAAAAAACTGAAAATTTTCAGATAAAAAACGCTGATATTTTTCATATTTCTTCTCAAAACATAGATTGTGGGTACTCCTTAGAACCGCCTCGGCGAGGCGGTTCAAACGAGTACCCACAATCTATGTTTTATGCAGTAATAAGAAAAAAAATAATGTATATCCCTGTAAACCCCAGTTTTACTATATAAAAGGGGGGTTTAAGGGGGTCAAAAGTATATAGGCATGTTTTCGTGATGTACGTCTCGACTTTTGGCTATACACCAGTGTACTTCACAGTCTACGCTACGCGTACGCCAAAAGTACGCTAAAAACTCGCTCTGAACACGTTCAACATCAGTACCATGTCTATACGCCCAAGATTTCGATCGAGTCCCGACTTTGTCATTTTTTTTTTTTTTTTTTTTTTTTTTAAAAAAACGCCCGGCGCACGTCTAGCTCACATACGCCAATACGGTGTGAAAGCCCCATTAGTGACAGTGAAGACCCTGATCAGACTGCGCGGATGCGCAGGCTGATCTAGGCGTTCGCTGTCCGCATATGCCCGTAGACATGGCGCGGCCTATATATCAGCCGAGCACAGCATTTCCTACAATACTGCATGTGCGCCCGGCCAAGACTCAGACCAGCCTGCGCATCCACGCAGTCTGATCAGTCTTCACAGGGCATTCTGTGGGTAGCCAACGATCCAAAGCATCTTCAGACGGTCAACGAAGACTGATCAAAATGCATGGACCTGAGTCTTCGTTGGGCGCACATGCGATCTGGTAGGCCACGGTATTCCCCGGCATAATTAATATATAAGATGTAATATATTCAACAAGAATTGGAACAGGGCAAAGCTGTGGGCTTGTGGAGGTGGGGATTCGGAGAGGGATGTCAGATTTCATATTGAAAACGACCCTTTCTCAGAAGTGTCTAGTCTTGCAGTAGCGTACGACACAGGGCTATAGTGAAAGACGAAAAATGCAGTGCTAAAGACAAGAAGAAGAAGAAGACATATAAAAAGAGATACTCCTGTATGTGAGGTTTACAGATAGGTCAGAGATAAACTTGACACCCTCGTGCAACCCATTTTCACTTGTAGTGCACAATGACAGCACTAACTTTGAGCAATGAAGTGCAACTCATGCTCAAACCCTAGTGCACTTGAAGCTCAATCTTGATTTCTAGTGCACTTGATGTTCATAGTGATTAACACATGTACCTAGAAAGTAGTCTTATTCATTGGAAAAGAATACTGATTGAAGAAAATAAGATTTTCTTTCTGCAGACTATATATATTTTTCTTTCTTTTCAACAGTCAATATTTCTTTAAGACAAATTCCAATAATCTTTTTTTTCTTTCTTATTAAGATTCTTTCTTTCTTATTTATTTTTCATTTTTACTCCATTTTTTTTTTTTTTTGAAAAGTTATGACTTGATAATAATTGTCTTATAGGAAAAAAGTTCTTCTTTCTCTTTATATTTTTATTGATCATCTACAATCTATTTTTGGGAGGTGAAACGAAAAAATGTATTTTTGTTCGGCTTCTTTAATAAAAGGAAGGAATTTAATGTTTTTATTTTATTTTTTTTTTTCCCAAACTGGCACCTAGAATCCTAAAACGCATATGTCATATTATTTCTATCTGTCAAATAATATCTTTTCGGACTCCCGTGGCCTGATGGGTAAGAACGCTGACTTTTAATCATAAGGTCTCTCACCGCTTTAGGTACGAGTCTCGCTTGGGCAACATGTGAGACGCCAAGTTCTGCAACGGAAGGTCAGATGGTTTTCTCCGGTACCTCGGGTTTCCCCCACCTCTGATTAATGATCGGCTCGAACTAAGTAAAATAATCTTGAAAGGGCCAAAAAACCAAAACCACACAAAAAAGGATAATTTCTTTTCATTCTGTTTCTGGACTCAAAATGCCTCTTTAGGGTTATTTGCTGAACAGTAATTTTTTACCCTTAAAATAGTGAAATAATTTCGTTTGGGTTATTTCCTGAACAGCAAAACTGCTTTTACCATCCTGAAGGGGCCGTAAAACCAATAACCACCAAAAAAAGAAAATAATCTTTTCATTCTGTTTTTGGACTCAAAATGCCTTTTGTTTATTTGCTGAACAGTATTTTTTTTACCCTTAAATTAGTGAAATAATCCTGAAGGGGCCGTAAAACCAAAAACACAAAAAAAAAGATAATTATCTTTTGATTCCGTTTTTGGACTCTAAATGCCTCCTTTGAGTTATTTTGAGTTATTTGCTGAACAATATTTCCTTTTACCCGTAAAATAGTGAAATAACCTTGAAGGGGCCGTAAAACCAAAAAAAAAAAAAAAAAGAAAAAAAAAAAAAGAAAACACACACACACACACACAAAATGAATCTAAATGCCTCTTTTGGGTTATTTGCTGAACAGTAAAATTGCTTTTATCCTTGAAATTCCAAGACATGAAGAATTTAGATTGCTGTCTGCTCTCAGTTTTCTGCAGTTTTCTGTTAATACTGAATAACTGTTGCTAATTTGACAGCTACACCCCCTTAGGTTAAAGTGTGCCAGTTATTTATTAATAGCTGATAAGAATAACTTGGACATAAGTGTGATAAGAAGATAAGAACATCCTTGAGTAATACTTGACTGAACCAGAGCACAGAATTTTCTCAACATTTTACATGGATCAACATGCACCAGTGAAGATTAAGATGAAAAGGGTGTAATAAATCCATTGTTCAGGAAAAGTATCATTTTGGAGCACATTTTTTTTTTTCGCACAGACATTTGAGAATTATCATTTACGACGTTATGGGCAGTTTCAGCAGACGACGAATTAAAAAGATTTTTCTTATTTTTCCCGTAAAATAACATTTGAAATGTCAAATTCCATTTTCCGGAAAAATTCCGAAATAATGTCCTTCTGCTTTCAGTAAAGAATGATTGATTATTGATTATTGAAAATACTGGAAAACATGTCGTGTCGTAAAAATGCAATATACAACAGAAAAAGAAGTTTACAGTTTTTGGCAGGTAAACATTAATTTCAAAATAACATGTACCCCCAGAGAAGAATTGGATCAACCTGCGCATCCCGCAGCCTGATCAGTCTGTGCTATTTGGACATTGAAGCAGTGGTGAAGACTGCTCAGACTGTGCAGATGCGCAGGCTGATCTGAATCTTCACTAAACATACAGACTAATTTGTAGAAATAACTGTGTTTGAGAAAATTCAGTTTGTGCAATTGCAGAAAATAAATATTCACATTTTTGGATACAATTATTTTTAAATTTCCCATCAGATTTATAAATATTCACATTTTTGGATACAATTATTTTTAAATTTCCTATCAGATTTATTATTTAGTACTTCATCAGTTGGATTAGGATTCAGTTTG
Source organism: Anodontia alba (assembly GCA_964016985.1). NCBI lineage: Eukaryota > Metazoa > Mollusca > Bivalvia > Lucinida > Lucinidae > Anodontia > Anodontia alba. The sequence continues at coordinate 36,036,490 of OZ024836.1, read as the reverse complement.
TGAAGTGTTCTTATTTATTTAAAAAAATAAATAAATAAATATTCTATTCAGTTTATTTATATCTTTTTTTTTTTTTTTTTTTTTTTTTCACAATGCAAGAAAAAACAACAATTTTGTAGTTTGGAAAATCTATCAAAAATAATAATAATAAGAAGAAGAAGAAGAAGAAGAAAAAAATAAATACAAATAAAAAAAATAAATGCGTAATTTGCAAATTTATTTGGTTCTAAACAAACATATCTCAGTTATATGAATTACTCCTAATAAGCCCCAACTAAGGAGATTTAACATCCTTACAATCACACCATAATCTTTCAGATAAGATAAGCCTTTGATGTGCATTCTCTTATCAGGACTGTATATTGAGGCTGATCATGAGAGGGGGGTCTAGCCAAAGAAGGAAACAAAATGTGTCTTTAAGGTTGTTCTAACGAGTATCCACAACCTTAATGTTTGAGCAAAAAGTGAACTGTATATTTTGTTGGACACATTAAGTGGGACACAGCAATTACAATAATTTACATGTGTACCTAGAAAAGCCAGAAAAACAGTGTAGACTCTGATCAGACGCCACAGAACTGTTCTGCTGCGTCTGATCTGGGTCTGTACTGTTTGACAAATACCAATCTACCCAAAAATCAAAGAGCCACGACACATAATTTCCTTTATAATTGCGCATGCGCCCCCAGGAAGACTCAGGCCAGAATGCGCAGGTTGAGCTTATATTTCGCTTGGCACATGAGCAACCTTATAGATAATAAATTATAAAATAACCTGGTCTCAAATAAACAGAGAGAGAGAGGGGGAGATACAAAAATATATGTACAATGAAAAATATATAAAAAATGAGATTCCATATCTGAGACACAACAGATAAATAAATAAATTGTAAAATAACTCTGTCTCTAATAAACAATAGAGAGAGAGGGAGAGAGAGAAAAAAAGAAAGAAAGAGATTAAAATACATATACAATGAAAAATATAAAATAAATAAGATTCCATATCTGAGACAAAATAAATAAAAAAGTAAAATAAATAAATATGTCTATTAGTGTGTGTGTGTGTGTGTGTGTGTGTGTGTGTGTGTGTGTGTGAGAGAGAGAGAGAGAGAGAGAGAGAGAGAGAGTATAATAATGTGAATAATGAATAAATAAATATGTTGTTTTTTTTTATTTTTACCTATTTACTTTCAGAGAGAGACTAATCATAGAGGAGAAATTTTATTTAATCATCTCGTCTCTCTTACGATTTTGGCTCATAAGAAATTATACTCAAGCTTTAGATACATGCATGTACAGTAAATTGAAACACTAAAAGTGAACTTCCTTGTGCACATCACTTGAGGTCAGAGGGCAGCTTTAGCTCTAGTTCTATCTCTAGCTCAAAACAGTCTAGTGCACTTGGTTCTCAAAGTATCGTGCACATGTTTCTCAGAATTAGGGCAAAGTAATGTGCACACCTATCTCAGGTCTTATGCAAATCTAGTGCACTTTATGTCAAGTTTATCTCTGACCCATCTGTATTTCTCATTAAAACTAGCACTTTTGATAATTTGAAATTTTTTTCAGTATTTGCTTATACTTTTTTTTTTATTTTTATTTTTATTTTTATTTATACGTTTTTCTGCTCTCTGATTGGTGGAAAATTTTTCATCGATTTTCCGATGAAACAAAGCAATCTTATGCCCCGCCTACGATTGCGGTAAAACACAACACCAGAGAATCGGTATTTCACTGATGACCTCGCTCAAATTCAAAAGAATAGAACTAAGAAAGTAATTATTTTTTTTGGCTTTAATTTGGCTTGCTTTTCTTTTGAATCTAAAACAGAAATAACGTATATCTTGATTTTTTTTTTCTTAATTCTTCCACTCCACTATTATTTTAATCCCCTATCAATGCAAATGAAAGGTCGTCAAGACCAGGTATTATCGTCTGTCACTGTCATGGCTTCTGCTGACAGGTAAAATCCCGAACCAATTAAATATTCTCGCGCACTTTGACATTACGCTTTAAAGTAAAAAAAAAAAAAAAAAAAAATACGGAGCCTTGACCATTTCCGAAAACGATTTCATGAAATTTCAAGGAAAAAATATATTATGATTATTGACTTTTATTTTTTTCGTTTCATCGAGCCATAAATAAAAAAGAAAACGAAGGACTCTATTGTGCATGATTGCATATTGTCCTTCGTTTGTTTGTGTGTTTTGTTATTGTTGTTGTTGTTCATTTCATTAAACCATGAATGAAAAAAAAAAAAAAAAAAAACGATGGACGCTACGCGCATCATGCATGGCGTCCTTCGTGTGTGTGTGTGTGTGTGTGTGTGTGTGTGTGTGTGTGTGTGTGTGTGTGTGTGTGATTTTTAGTGTTTGTTTGTTTCCAAAAATGTTTACGATCTAAAGCAATATAAAAAGGTATTAGCTGTTGTTGACTCATTCAGAGGAATATACACTTTAGACGAAAACTTTGTCTGAAAAGAGGGATGCTTTAGAAGCAAAACACATCTGATAAGCGACAATAGCAGGCTCGGTTTAATTGTCTGTTTATGAACAATGTAATGTGCAACAATGCTCACTAAAACACTAAAAGTTTCGTTCTCCTTTTTTTTATTCACTTTTTCTGGTTAATAAATAGTGTATGCTATGAATAAAAAATACACATGTACCTGTATATTATGCATGACACGAAAAATGCAGGAAACATAACGCAAACACACACACACGCACGCACGCATGCACACACACACACTGTCACGCACAAACTCTCTCTCTCTCTCTCTCTCTCTCTCTCTCTCTCTCTCTCTCTCTCTCTCTCTCTCTCTCACACACACACTAAGAAAAACAAACACATACGTTTCATACTTATGACAAAGATACTTTACGATATGACAAGGAGATTGACATCAGGTTAAAAAATATAATGATAGACAAACCGGAGAATATAAATGACACCCTTATTATTTAGAACATAAGATAAGCTGCAACCGTTAAAAAATAAACTTTCTTATCGTTGTCCGCAGGAAGAAACTTTGCAGCCTTGGCTCGAATGCGCAGGCTGATCTGAATCTTTGCTGGGCGCACATGTCCGAAGGTACGTTTTCTGACTTCGCGGCTTAGAATAGCTCGTTGAATAGGTCAGTGGGCTACGGTCTACGAGCAAGATCTAAATATTATTTTGATATTTATATAGATTTATTACCCAACCTACTATGTGAGAAGTTATAAAGCATTTTTGACATTTTCACCTGTGACAAAAGTCAGCTAGATTGATTTTGGCACGTGAATTACCTAGCAACTTCTATGAGTTGGGTTATAAAACATCTAAGTCATACCTTTCTGGGCGACAATCAAAACTTTAAGTCCCTCGGTGTTGTGTACCACCTGATGAACTTCACCCTCTGCCTTAGGCCTCGGCCGATAGTTCATCAGGTGGTCCACAGCACCTCGGGCTCATAGTTTTGACTGTCGCCCAGAAAGCTATGAAACAGTTGTATAATATTTCTTATTTTCATATTGTAAAATAAATAAATAAAGCACTTAATAAACTGATTATGATTTTATCGGTCTTTTGCTAGCTGAACTTATTGCAAAGTTCCCCTGGCCTTGGCCACTCTCTGGGCTAATTCAGCAGACGACAAATTGGTGATATTTTTCTAATATTTCCCAGAAAATAGATTTGGACATTTCATGCAAACTATCCCCTCAGGAAACTATTTGCATGAAATGTCAGTGTCTATTTTCGGGGGAAAATAAGAAAATATTTCAATATGTCGTCTGCTGATTTTTTTTTTCCACAACATGCCGAGCGTTCAAGTATCTCAACTGAATTTTAGATACTTATTTATTTTTATTCTTATTTACACTCAATCCAAACAGAATATGGCTTATGAGAAAACATAATATAAAACAGGAAATGAAATGCACGCATGCGGAAATTATACACATGTTGTAAAACCTCAATAACATTTAGCTCGAACATCTTTGGGACCATAGAAATTTTTTCGAGATAAGTTCGAGCCACTGAGGGTTAATCATGAAACCAGGTCAGAAACCAAAAGGTGATTATTTAAAAGCCTTTTTATCTCGTATACAATAATGGTATGTTGAGTGTACACATTAGAATCGCTTCGATGAGGCGATTCTAATGAGTACAAACAACATACAATTTTATGATAACATAAGAAAATTTCCCTAAATATTTGTTTTCTTGAGCTATCGGAAGAATTTAGTAGGGACTCAAAAACGAGTTCGAATTAACATGGTAAAATCGGTGTTCGAGCTACCTAGGTACATAACAACTTTCAGTATACAGATTTCTGCTCTTGACGGACCCTTATTATTTCAATTAAATGTTAAATTATTACTTTTCCCAGAAAGATATGTAGTCAGTGATCCATTACAGGGATACAATTAACGGTTAGTCAGATTTTGCACAATAATCCTACTTGCAATCCACAGATCGTGATTAATTTAGCAACCCTTATCAACAATATCACAAAGACATGTCCAATACACTGAATCTTTGTTGATGTTGTTGTTTTTTTTTTGTTTGTTTTTTTGTTGTTGTTGTTTTTTTTATTATTTATTTTTTTATTTATTTATTTATTTTGTTTGTTTTGTTTTGTTGTTGTTTTGTTTGTTATTGTTGTTGTTGTTGTTGTTATTATTATTATTATTTTTTTTTTTTATTTTTTTTTTTTTTTTTTTTTGCATTTTCTTTTTGCAAATAAAAGCTTACCTTACCACCTCGCTTCAAGAGAGCTTCTGTAATGGCCTTCCCCAATCCTCGTGTCCCGCCTGTAACAACTGCAACAATTCCTTCTACATGCATTCTGCCTACAGATTACCTTTATAATATTTCACTTACTGCTTACACGTACATGTACTCATATGCTATTAAAAAGCAAACCTTAGCGACAACTAAAGAGGTTAAACTTTTTCTCCGCCGATATGATTGGGGACCTGTTCATATAATGTTATCTTTAAAGGGCAAATGACTGATGTAGCTCCTAGGCGTGAATTACCGATGAGATGCCAAGGGATCGCGAATGATTTGCCCTGGATCCCTGTACCTGAAGACGTGCGCCAGTTGGAGCTGGGATCCGAGGCAAAACTTTCGCGATTATTATGTACTTCCAAATGCATTCAAGAGTAGAGTCAGCCTCTGCGAGTTAATTGTCCGGTGTGTGTGCACTTATATGTCAAGTGGCCATGTTATCTCAACGTCATGGGGGTTAAGTAAAATAATTAACCTATATCTACCACCATACACAATATGAACTAAATCTATCAAAGGGTCTTCACAATATAAGTTCTTAACATCTTAAATGCAAAAACGTGACGTAAATGTCCGCGTACTTTACAGAAGTAAGAACAAACATACGTACGTATGAACAAATGAATAGCAAGACAAAAACTATATATCTCCTCAGCACATGAAGCATGTCAGGAGTATAATTACATGAAATGTAATCAAAAGGAGCAAACAAAACATAATATAACTGTTCTTTGCTTCAGCATTTCAGTTATTTCTTGCTAAAGGTTGTGGCCACGTAAAATCGATTCAAGACCCTCCCCCATCCCCAACTCCCCCAGTAAAACTTTTGCTAACCATTCCAAGGCGGTGCTTCTGCTATGGTTTACTATTTCTGTCATTGTACGAGGGTCGTGCAAAAAGTTCTGTCACTAATAGGCTTCCTTGGTTTTATCCCAGGTATATTTTAAAACGCTTCACTGCACTCGAATGGTGTATTGAATAGCTAATGATACCCCTTTATTTCATGCAAATTGCTTTCCAACTAACCGAGTTATTTCAAATGGAAATAGCTGCAGTGATAAACACTGACCAATTTACTTATTACATTGGAACATGGACCAGAAGACTGAAATTCGTAGCTATATTAAATGCCGCATTAGGCTTAATATAGATTAATATAGATTCAAAGCAGATATTTAATGAATTGTGTGGTATATATGGACCATTTCAATGCGCACAGATTTTAGGTCGGTTAAAGCTTTTAAAGCTGGGAAATTTTCTGTTGAAGATGATACCCGTCCTGGAAGGCCTAAAACCTCTGTTACCAAGGCTAACATCGCTGCTGTAAAGATTGTGGTCGAACAGGATGCGCGATTGTCTGTCAAAGATATAACTAGTTGTACTGGCATATCAGAAGGCATGTGCAAACAATTCTGAAAAAGCGTTTGGACCTGAGAAAGGTTTGCGCTAGGTCGGTAGCTCATTTGCTCACTGAGGAGCAAAAGACACAACGCCTTAAATGTGCCCGGGAACTTTTGAAAACATACAAAGGCTGTAATAGTCGGGTTAATTCTAACTTGCTAACAGGTGATGAAACCTGGGTGCATATGTTTGAGCCACAACGAAGGACTGATAATAAGCAATGGAAGCGAAAAGATAAAAAAAAAAAAAAAAAAAAAAAAAAAAAAACGCCCATGTATTGCCAAGAGAACCATAAGTTCGAAAAAGATGTTGTACGCAATTTTCTTTAATTCAAGTTGGCCAGTCGTTCAAGTGCCCTGTCCATCTGGTCACACAGTCACGGGCCGATTCTACAAGAATTCTGTACTGAAGAAAGTGAAAGAGTTTTACAATAAGAAACGACCAAGCAATGGAGTCCACCTTTTACATGACAACTTCTCCTCTCATGTGAGGTTGTTAAGTCTTGTTTGGCTTCTGAAAAGATGAAAGTTTTAAACCATCCACCTTATTCACCTGACCTGAGTCCCTGTGACTTCTTTTTATTTCCAAGGCTTAAGAAAATGCTTTCTGGAAATAAGTATACACCTAGAAGTTCTCTTGGCAGCGCTATTTATCAGTGTCTCCAACAGATACCAAAAGAAGACTGTTTATCTGCTTTTCGGGACTGGGTAAAAAGGTTACAAAAATGTGCTTCAGTAAAGGGGGAATACTTTGAAGGTTTGTAAAAGAAATATGCTTGATAAAACGTAGCACTGAAGTAATCCGAACCCAGTGACAAAACTTTTTGCAGGACCCTTGTATGTCTTTTGCCTGTATGCCCTGGTGAAATTTTTATCTTGGATAGCCGTTCGGCCAATTTTTGGAGAAGAACTGTCCTTTTGGCTTTCTGCTTGTAGTATTTTGATTGTGATGCCGATGCTTTCAGTGCGTCCTTCTTTCCCTTTGATGTCTAGGACGGAATGTGTTAGGTAATTGTGCTGATCATTGCCTTCGTTTCTATTTATTTAACTCTTCACTAAACACACAAGGAAAACTGTTAATGTAATTGGAGGGATAAACATTAACAGGTTTAATAGAAAGAACTTTTGAATGTTTATTGGTCCTAAGTCTAGAAAACAGAGAAGTGACAGGTCAATTTGGAAACCATTTAATGCTTATCTCTGTATTAAGTATGACATACAACTATTGTTGTTGCTAACTTGTGCTTAGTAAATGTATTTTAGACAGTATACTAGAACAGTGAAACTACTCATTCTCAAATTGACAAACAAATGATCTTACAATGAATAGACAAACTGATTTATAGATTATCATTTTTTTTTTTTTTTTTTTTTTTTTTTTTTTTTTCGCAAATGAATGTCAGCATATCCATTTGTGCACGAATGATTGTAGATGTATCAATTCAATGCTACAGTCAACTTGAAATACAATGCATCAGTAAAATGAAAGTCATAAAACCACTAGTTGAATTGATCAAAAAAAAAAAAAAAAAAAAAAAAAGAACGTATTTGTATCATTTTTGTATGTTGTTGCTATTTTGTTTTTGGTTTTTGTATATTTTTTTTCTTTTCTTCTATTTTTTTTTCTCTTTGGTTTTTTGTTGTTTCTTTCTTTTACAAAAAAGATTGGTGATTTCCAGAAACCTATGCATATTTACAGAGTTCTACAAAAGATTTAAATGTTTAAATGCTGCAGCTAGGTTCCGTAGGCATGATAGGTTCCGTCCTTTCGTTCGTTGGTGCAACTTACGACCCGGTAAACATTCAAACTGACCTCTGATGGAGGGTTAAACATTAACAGGTTTAGTAGAAAGAATTTTTGAATGCGTTTTTGTTCCTTTGTCTAGAAAGTAGAGAATGGCAGGTCAGTTTGGAAACAGATTGATGCATACCCTGTATTAATTGAAAGACATGTACACAAAGTTTGCTGTTGCTAATTTGTGCTTACCAAATGTATTTTAGACAAAATATTAAAACAGTGAAATTACTCATTCTCAAAATGATAGACAAGTATTTCTACAATGAATAGACAAATTGATTTATACATTTTTCTCAAAATCGACAGGCAACAACAATGTGGTTGCAACTTCAGTTGAAACTACACATCAATGCAAATAAATGTCAACATAAACGTCAATGCACGAATGATTGTAGATGTATCAAGTGACACTTCAATTCAATGCTACGGTCAATTTGAATTACAATAAATTGGTAAAATGAAAGTCAGAAAACCACTAGTAGAACTGATGCAAAAGAAAAGACCACTTTTTGTATATATATATATATATATATATATATATATATATATATATATATATATATATATATATATATATATATATATATATATATATATATATATATATATATATATATATATATATATATATATATATGCATTTTTTGATGATTTTTTAAATTGGTGATTTCTGGAAACATATGCATATTTACAGAGTTTTAAAAGGATTTAAATGTGTAATTGTCACACGAGGTAGGCGTGCAAGGTCCCGTTCCTTCGTTCGTTGGTGAAACTACACGGCCGGTAAACATTCAAGTTGACCTCGGAGGGAGATTAATTAAAACAATTTGAGTTATAGTCGGAGATCCATTTAAACCTTTCCTGTTATTAGATTTCTTGGGTCGGGGGAAGGTGACAGGTAAGATTTTTCTTGATCAAAAACATATTTTAAAAATCAAAGAGTGTCATGCTATCAGTTTTTTTGCCGTAGTATATTCTGACAAAGCGGTATGGAGAGATTTTAAGCCGCGTCATTGTTATCAAATCAGTTGGGAAATCGAAAGTAGGAAGTTGACAAAGCTTCAATAATTTCAGATTGGTTTTCAACGGAAAGGGACATCATGAAGTCTCTTTCATAACAAAACAAGAACAAATCAGCCACAAGGGGTGCGCAATTCGTACCCATCGGAATACCCACAATTTGTCTAAATAACTTAGTACCAAATATTATATAAATATTGTCAAGTAGAAAGGTGAGAGCTTCACACACATTCTGACATGTCCATAATGTATAATTTTTATGCACTTCAGAAGTGAAAAAAGCATTTCTTACATTGCATGCAAGATAGAGGGAATCTTCTGTATGAAATGTCCATTCAATTAATTCATTTAGTTTTTTCTTTTATAAGATTTTGAGGGAGTGTAGTGTAAAGCGTGGAGAAATGATAAGTAGACAGACTAAAAGCACGAAATTGTCTGGATTTCAATTTATTTTAAACATCATTCGAATTTTTTATAGACCAAAACAGATTTCTCCCTGATCTTTCGAAAACTTTGTCACAATAATTAATTACATGATTTTTGATGGCAGTAAGACATGAAGTTAATAATTTGGAAAGTTCAGTGGTGGTATAAGAGCTTGAATTTGCTATAAACCGTGTTTTGTAAGGTCTTTTATGAAGTTTAGGTAACCAATATAAAGTAGGAAGCTTGTCTTGGCCTTCAGTAACACATACAGCAAACTTGGTGGCTGAATAACAGATATGGCCATTAACTACAGACCTCTCTTCAGCCAAAGGTTGTAGTTCATAGGCCTTAGTACCACCAATCTCTTGCTGAAGAGTGTTAACATAGTGGAGCCGTCAAACAACGACAACATTGTTAGAAGCCTTGTCTGCCGGAGCCAAAACATACTTCTTATGAAGTTCTTGAATACCTAGTTTAAGGTGACGTAAAGATGTCTACGGTTTAGGAGGTAATAACTTAGTATTTTGAGAATAGAAAGAAATGCGTTTGTTCATTAGTTTCAAAATGCTAAGTTTCTATTCTTTTAGGGCTTTATGCTCAACATACTCTCGCTTACACCAAACCAGGTAAGACGGCGATGAAATTCATCATGAAAAGATGGAATCCAGATTGGCGGAAATGTTCTTGTTTATTTTGTTATACGCAAACGATATGCATATAAGGTTAATCAGTAAATTAAAATTAAAAAATAATAAATAATCAAAAATAATAAAAATAATAATGCAGCTCTTAATCCACAACACTACTGTTATATATGTAGTGTAGTAGTTCCATTAGTTCCATAGCAGGGCCCAGTTGTTTAAAGCGTCGTTAGCTTAACGAGCTCGTTAAGGGTCATTTCGTTTACTGTTTTAGCAGATTCAATACAGAATATTCTGATATTTTTTGCTGAAAAAATGTGAGTAGCTTTTAAAAGCTACTCACATTTTTTCAGCAAAAAATTTCAGTATATTTGCATATCTCTCGATGTAAATTTTAACGAATCGTTAACTAACGACATCGTTAGCTTTGAACAACTGGGCTCAGATGTCTCTATCTCTTCCATGCCAAGAAAAAAAAAACTTACAATAAAGCAATGTAAAACATTGAAGATTAAAGATACAAAATAATTTAAAACTCTCTCTCTCTCTCTCTCTCTGTCTCTTGCAAAACCATATGCAAAGGAAAAGTAAAAGCTGAAAATAAAACAAAATAAACCATTAAAGATTTAAATTTTACACTCGATGCCGATGTCTTCTCTTTCATCTGACCCTTTCTAATTACATTTCTAATTACCTTTACCGCTTTTCTTAAGCTTGTTAATTGTTTGTTTGTTTAATTAATTAATATATACGCATAATATAGGTCGTATGAAATAAATTCACATAATTTTCAGTATAGCAATAGATTCTGAAAGGAATGCCCCATTAAGAGCAATGGTCGAACACACTCAAACAAATACATGTAATCAAAATGTCTGAAGTGTAAAGATTTCTTACTAGACTAGCTACATGTAGTTTCGGCCAATTAGGTCTCATCTAAAGTCCCGGACTGGACTCAATAATCATAAAAGACCAGAAAAAATAAGCTACACTATAGTGAAGTACAGGGAACGTTTTACGACCGCTACACGGCATTAATACCACTCGTAGTGATGATAGATAGATTCCTGCAATTTCAAAACTCAAATACAGTGAAAAGCCCTTTAATAGTCCCCTCCTGTCAACAATAAGAACTTTCAGAAAGACCGAATGTTATGAATTTCCAAAGGTGCCTGTTACACAGAAGTGTAAATATACTTCTTAAAAATTGTTGCATTCTTATATATTTGATCGCTCAATAACAAACATCTACAAAAATCAACTGTAGGCGTTTCTCATAGCGTGTTTTGTTGATCATTGTTGATGGCTATGCTTCACTCTTTAATTGAATGACGGCGGTTCGGACCTCAGACTCAATGACGGCCTTTTCGTAACACTTTAACTTGTGGGTTGGGGCTTGACGATATGTCTTTGGCTTAGCCTGCCGTGGTTCAACTATTGGTTTTCATTTACTCTGGCATATAGTAGAATCAGCCATAAATACTCGTCTTTGTTTATCATAGTGATTAATTTGATTTTTATGTTTTCCCTTTGATGCATTGACTGAGTTGGAAGTTGTTATGCGAACCGAATGTTTATGTATTTCTGTATTAAGAGTAGCATTGGGACCCAGGGTGAAGTTGGCTAGCTGTAAAAGTGTTTTACCCCCCCCCCCTCCCCCGCCCCTCCGCCCCCACACACACACCCAACGCCCGGTCGTTTATTCTACTGACCGTTCTAAGGCGGTAGTCCCTGTGTTAGTCTTACTCTTTATTGCTTTGTGATTAATTCTACGAGGAGATTTGTTTTATGTCTTACCTTGTGTTGTTTTGTTCTTGTGTTTTTCAGTCCTTTTAGCATTGCGATTTTTTTTTTTTTTTACTTTTCGTACGTTTATTCGATTTGCGCTTGTTTGGTTTTGTCTTCCTCTTGGTGTCTGGGAAGGACTCCGGTTTGTGATTGTGGCACTCCCTGGACTTTTCTCTTACCTTTTTAGCATGAAAGGTGCAATATATATTTACTTCAAATTATAAACTGTTAATGTTTAATGTTTGGCTGCTTTTCTCCTCTCTTCTTTTCTTTCTTTCTTTCTTTCTTTCTTTCTTTCTTTCTTTTTTTTTTTCTTTTCTTTTTCTTTTTTTTTTACCGATTGATTTTTATTTACAGCTGTATCGGATATCCAAAATTCATAACATTTTCATGTTCCAGTTTTTAAATTGCATTGATGTACTAACTTATATTTGATATAGAAAAAGAAAAGAACTGGATGTCAGTCGCATCATAGCCTCCAGTCGTATCTATATACTGAAGTTAGTCGGCTCCTCCCAAGCCATATCCAGACTAGGATCAGAACAGATTTTTTTTCTTTTTGTATCGCCTGCGAAGCATGACAGACACATAGGGATCATGTTGTCCGTCCGCGTCGTCGTCGTTGACGGCGTCACACGTTTCCGCGCAATAAGTTTTGAAGGGATGCATTGATTTCATTCAAACTTTGCATAACTTTATATTACTGTAAAATACAGGTCAAGTTTGGTTTTGATAATCATCTACCAAATTTTGGCTGAGTTTTGGCCCTTTTTTGACTTAGGTTTTGCTGTTCATTTCCGCTCAATAACTTTTGAAGGGGTGCATTTATTTCAGTTTTTGTCACTGTGACATATAGGCCAGGTTCCATAGGGCAGACTAGTCGTTATTGTCACGGGATTTTCAGATTATCTCCGAGCGCTCCGGAGACAAGCAGTTACTCTTATACGATCCTCATTTAATAGGAAAATGTATAGAAATACATAAATAAATTTCTTTCCTATTTTAATATACTTTCCGACATTAACTTATAACGTCTAGGATGAAAGAGTATTTCAAGCTCTTTAATCTGGTATAAAAATCATAGAAATACGTTAATTAGAAGTTATTGTTTTTTTTTTTCATCTGATCCCATGGAATTTTTTTAATCCTAAATTTCTTAAAGAATTTTATTCAAATTATGCAATTCTTCGTTTTTGAACCTAGAAAATAAAAATAAAAATATTTTACTCTACTGTAGCTGGTGTTGTGTCGTGTGGCGGCCGTAAAACGTCTCCATGTACATCATCTTAGTGCAGGTTATATTTTATTTCCTTTGGGATCATTGAACCCATCCTGGTTATTTTGAAAATCGAATAACGCTTAAACCTCGCAAACTACAGTGTTGCATACGAAGAGACTCAGTCAAACCGAGCTTCCGATTTTCGTGACTTTATGTGTTCTTTGTTTCCAAAGGCAATCCTTTTTTACTTTTATTATACGTATATAAGCATTTGCGAATCTGCTATAACGTATGAGCAGAAAGTTAGTATCCCATTGATTACAATGATGTAACTTAAACGCCCATTAAAAACGGACCATTAAAAAATATAGGACATATGCTGTTTGTCAATAATTTTGTGGCGATATGAATAAAAATATTTTCTCGAATAAATATAATATAAAACATACATACAGTATAATAATCACACTAAAGAGGAAATTAATATCAAGCCTCATTAATGGGATGCCTTCGAAATACCGGAAAAGACTATTAAAAATACAGAGAAAATGCTGTTTGTCAATGATTTTGCGGCGATATGAATAACAAAATATTTTCTCAAATAAATATAATATATAAACATACCTACAGTATAAAATCTGCACTGAGGACGAAAAAAATATCAAATGATTATGCCTTACTGTGACGCCTCCGAAATACCCGAATGGGCCATTAAAAATATAGGGAAAATGCTGCTAGTCATTGATTTAGCGGAATATATATTCTTAAATACCATTTAGAAGAGCCAAAATACCTATGCATGTAGGACAGTTTTAATAAATAAATAAACATACAGCCGTGTAGCCTAATGTGGCGCACCTGCCAGTGCTGCTCACTCAAATATTTCTCCCAAAAATCCCATGTGTATCATTTTGTGGGCGTATGTGATGAAACATATCAAAAAGTACATGGCCATTACAATTTGCATGAGTTTATTTCAAAATAATGAGGAAAATGTTGTTTTCACTAAAACCAAAGGACCCTTTTCCCTGAACGTGAAATTTGAAAGGTGGTTTTATCAGTGTGAACAATGAAAATGGCACAAATATTCTAAATTGATTAGTGATCATAGAAATGCATCTTTAATCTAAAAACATTCTTTATGTTCAAGGCAAAATTCTAGCAGGTGCGCGACATTGGAAGACATTTTTTATGACACACAAACTAGGGGGTGATGAAGTTAAGGGATTATTTTCTGCTAAATTTGAAGAAGTAATTAAATGAAAATAAACTTGTTTTATTTATAATAAATTGTTCTTCGTTTTAGTACATTTAAAAATTAAAACTGGTTCAGCGAACATTTTTTAAATTCAGCTCAAATCCTTAGGTGCGCTGAATAGGCCGACAGCAGTGTATAATAACGGTTTATTTGCAAATAAATTCTCATTTGACATAATATAGTGACATGCTATTAAAACTCTTATTGTTATTTCGCTTGTTAACGTAATTCTCTGTTTCATTCTATCAAAATTAGTCCCAGTGTGTCTCTTTTATGTATATATGCGTTTCAATTACTAAGAATACCCATGTAAATTGAACGCTTTCCCTATATTTTTAATAGTCCGTTTCGGTATTTCGATTTCGTTTCGGTATTTCGGTTTCGTTTCGGTAAGTCTAGTTACCCGCTAATCAGTACTTCATTTCCGGTTCCTGTTCGCGAAGTTCGTGATTTTTCTTTTTTTTTTTTTGTTTTGCTTATTTATTCATTTATTTTATTATTATTATTTTTTTTTTGCAGTCGTTTTATTGACAAATGATACTTTTAAGAAATGAGGTTTCACATATTTGTACGTTATCGGCGTATTCTTTTCTTAATCTGTTGTGTGGGAATTCTAGGTTCATGTTGAAACGTACCGGTAAAAGGTCATCACATGCGGGTCAGGATTTCGATTTTTACTTTGGAAAAGACACAGATTATGGCCTCTGAAGTCATCTGAAACCATCTGAAGCTCAAGACGTTTCCAGACGTTGCCAATGGTCACAAAGGATGTAAAATTGGTGAGCTATTTTTTAACAGTGACGCTGTGACAAAACGCCTAATTTTTGCAAATTTTCAGATTGACGGATAACAGGACGTTTTGCCGCCAAGATGTTTCCCACCCCCCCCCCTCCCCGGTAGTTTCCCCTCTACCATCCCCCCCCAATCCATAATCACTAGTTGTTTCATCCACAACTTGTTTAACTGAGTCTTGTGCATGTGTGTATGAATATAATTAATATATATATATGGGTATTTGGGGGTACATACAAACACCGGATCGGGCTCAATTACCGGATCGGACCCGGTTTTCTGTGCTATGGTCATTTTTTCTTCGATATTTTATTCTTTATGCACAGTTGGAAGAGCTTTACAGCATACAAAACTATTTTTACCTCACACCTTCATTCCAATATAAAAAAAAACGGACCAAACATAACTCCACCCATATATATATAGCTAAACGGCTAATGTAGGCTATGCTAGGAGTCTGTAGCATTTGCATTAGGTTCGGATGACAAGCCAGCACCAAACAGCGGGACACCGTCGGACCGACAGCGATATGTTGTTACGTGGTATCGCCGTCGGCCAACACCGGACGTCGGCCCGACGTCGATATGGCATTCTATGTTGACTGTGCAGATTCTAAAGCATGAGATTATCTAGCAACAAATCAATGGCCCGTTCTTCTTACCCAGCAGGCACAAGTCGCAATGGCAACGTCAAATCAACGTTCTTGCAACGACGTAGATTTGACGTTGCATAAAAGTAATGACGTTGCACGTACGTTGATCTGACGTCGCAATTACAGCATGTGCCTGCTGGGTATATTCTTTGACGAGGCGGTTCTGGCGAGTACCCACAATCAATGTTCTGAGCAGACATAAGAAAAAAATCTGCCTTTTATGTAGGGGAGGGTGTGGGGGCCGTAACTGATTGAAATTGTCCCATATACATATATGTGCACAGGCGTGTTGTCGTAATGATGGCGACGCTAGGTTCGTATCATTTACATTGAGCACTTCCAATACAAAATAATAGTCAAAATAGGATCCGATCCGGTCCGATCCGGTAATTGAGCCCGATCCGGTCCGATCCGGTGTTTGTACGTACCGGGTATTTGGGATTACCGAAATCCAATGTTTACCGGAATCTACCGGAATCGAATATTAATTACTGAAATCCAACTATATTATCAAGTTTATCACGATTTGTGTAAATTTAGACATATATAATGTTAAATAATATATAAACAGATAATATGGCCAAGTTTGGAAGAATTTTTTGGAATAATAACGATTTTATTAACGTTTTTTACAATTTCGGAATCTACCGAAATCCAATATTAATTACCAAAATCCAAGTATATTATCAAGTTTACCATGATTTGTGTAAATGTAGACATATACACTGTTAAATAATATAAACATATATTATGTCCAAATTTGGAAAAAGTTTTTGGAATAATAACGATTTTATTAACGTTTTATAATTTTCATAGGTGGAGTTACTTCCCCTCGTAGCTTTGCTCTGTGACGAGTAGTAGTGACGGGCATATAGAAATACGGGGAAACACTGCGAAACATTACATTTAGCCCGGACAGATAACGAAAGAGGGAAAACAGAAAAAATATAGCAAGACATGTTTTATACTTGCACTGTTTTATTCCACAGTTAAGTAGTCAATTCAATGTAATAAAAGCGCTCTCTATCTCTATCTATCTCTCTCTCTCTCTCTCTCTCTCTCTCTCTCTCAACAGCATAAAAATATATAAAAACACAATGTATATTCAAATATCAACTTATTAAACTAAAGAATTTGAAGAATCAACCATATATCTGCCATGCCATACGAAAACGTGTCCTGAGACATATGTGGACAGCGAAGGTCCATATGGCAAACTGCGCGAATGCACAGCCTGATCAAGGTCTTCACTGTCTGCTAACAGACTCATTGGATACTGCAAAATGTATGAATCGAGATCAAAGGCCCGGATGTAACTGCATGCAGGGCAACTGGAAGATGTCCCAGCGGGCACACAACGTGGATGCGACATTCCTGAGACGTCGTTTGCCCGTTGGGGTGAATCCGTACATTTTGCGCATGTTCAAAGACACTTTTTTTAGCTTGACGCCCGTGTCATAAATTTAACAATGCCATATGAAATAGAATAATAGTAAACATATTTTAAAGCAGTGAACTCAACTCCAGAAATAAAATAATTAATGCAACTTTTAATGTATAAAAAAGCGAATGTCAATATAGAGAATTCTGAAATTGTAAACTTGATAGATTTTTAAAATATTTAAAATATATGTTAACCAAATTAGAAAATGGCACAAAAGTAAATTGATATCTGCAAACACATTATATAATTATATACAATAGCTGAAATATATTAACCCATTTATAAAAGGACATAAGCAAATACTGTAGTTCCAGATCAAATGCCACGGAGCGCGGCGTCTGATCTAGGATTACACTATTTGAGTTCACCAGGCTTCATTAACTATCTACCAGACATAGCTATATAACGCACAGGATCTGTAACAACCTCCCTAACCGGGATCGGCTGAACGCCGCGTAAGGTTGCTGCTGGTCAATGCGTTATATGCGCACAAAAAAAAAGTGTAGACCCGGATCAAACCCTTTCAGGGACAAATAAGAAATAACAAATTGTCGTCTGTTGAATTAGCCATGGGTAAGCTAAAACAATTCTATTTGGTTTGTGTGGGAGAGTTTTTAGTTTGTATGCAATTCAATGCCAAAATAAAACAAAAACAAAACAAAACAAAAATAAAAAAAAAATAAATAAAAAAAAACAGACCCTGATCAGACGCTGTATTCTGTGTCATCTGCTGAATAATCCCAGAAAGTGGTAAAGTTTAAGTTTAGAAAAATCCATTTAAATGAAGTATTTGTGGGAGAATTTTTACAATCGTTAGGCTACCGATTTGCATGCAGTTAAATGCAAAACAAAACCAATATTATGCTTTATATCTTGACATTTCATGCTTCTGTCTCCAGTGGAGACAACTTGCAGGAAAAATCAAAGCTTTATTTATTGGAAAAATATGAAAAATGTTTCGGTGTGTTCCCCCGTACTTCCATGTACCCGTCACAGAGCTAAGCTACGAAGGGAAGTAACTCCACCTATGAAAATTATATAAACAAATCATGGAAAATTTGATAATATTGTGAATTTCGGTAATTAATATTGGATTTCGGTAGATTCCAAAATTGTAAAAAAACGTTAAAAATCGTTATTATTCCAACATATTCTTCTAAACTTGGCCATATTGTTTGATTATATATTATTTAACAGTGTATATGTCTAAATTTACACAAATCATGGTAAACTTGACAACATAGTTGGATTTCGGTAATTAATATTGGATTCCGGTAAAGATTGGATTTCGGTATTCCCAAATACCGTATATATATATATATATATATATATATATATATATATATATATATATATATATATATATATATAACATTCATGAACATTTGTATGGAGAAGGAATACAGTTTAAGTAAGCACATAAAAATCATTTTGAAGAAGGATACTTGTCATCTACTGGAAAGTGACAGGGCACTTAGTATATTTTAATTTTTATGCAGTTTAAATGTCTACAAAAATGCATATTATGCAAAGGCATGTTTGTGTGTGTGCATGCCTGTGTGTGTGTGTGTATGTGTGTGTGTGTGAGAGAGAGAGAGAGAGAGATTTGCTATTAATCAACAAAAGAACAAGAATTATGAATATTTACCCTTGTCCTGCTGAGCCCGGATATGCCAAACAGTGTAGATCCAGATCAGTTGGCTTCTGAAGAAGCCAACTGATCTAGATCTGCACTGTTTGCCATAAAGTATATGAACTTATAACAACAATCAGGATCAAACAGTCTGATTGGCTGAAAATTAGAAGTGGATGTGGCGTCTTAATTTATTCAGCATGACAAGGGTTAAATACAGTTTGATCAAATAATAATAATTTTTTAAATATTTTATTTTGTGGGGAAAATGAAGACAGAAAAGAAAGAAAAAAAGAACATATTTGTTTTGAGAATCTATGTCGGCATTCACTGTAGTTTTTTAATCAAAATAAAGTTTTAACTGCTATGATCCATACCGTTAATCATCTTGTTTACGTGATTATAGTGAGGTATGAAAACCCATGCTCTTATTAAACAGCTTTAATTATCTTGTTAGTATATTTACCTATTTTAGATAGTGTATTTTAAAAACTGGTCGGTTGATCCTTTGACATTGTCAGTAAACAACGACTGTAAAAGGTAAAATGGAATCCCAAATTGTGATAATTGGCATATCTTTTATATCAAGAAAACCATTCAGTGCTTGCACTAACAGTCAAAATCAGGAAGTCCCATAACTTCCTAGCTCCAATATCTGGAAGTCCTGGTGTACAAATTTTTTTACTCACTTTCAGAAATTCAACCTCAGTATTCTTAAACTTTCATTTATGGAGTAAAACTACCATTGTTAAGCTAAATAACACATAAATTCATTTTAAATTTTTGTTATAAATGACTAAATATCTTTAAAAGTTGGGAGTCACAGACTTACTGGCATTGATTTTTGGAAGTCCCAGGGTAATTTTTGGGAGTCTTTGACTCCCAGACTTCCCTTAATGCAAGCACTGCCATTCATATGCTGATGTCAGAGCTAGACAAGACTGTAGAATGTGTAAAAACTGACAGTTTTTTTTATTTTTTATTTTTTTTTTGTTTGGATGGCATTATTTTCACTGAACATGTTCGTATCGTTAAAAGGAAAAGCAATATTGATAAAAATTGTGTCTGAGATGAAAGATCTTGAAAATGATGCATTAAGACTTTATGATGTCATAAAATCTCCTTAAATATTTTCAGTGACGGCATCCATGCTTTGTCAAGCGCTTTAATTTTAGATACTTTCTTAATCAAACTTGCCCTTTCCCTTTTGGATGTTTAACCCTCTCACCCCTAAATTCCTGCAGTTCAAACATACATATCTATTGTTGCAGATGGTGCGAAATCTGGAACCAAATGGCAAACAGTATAGATCTTGATGAGACTGGTAAGTTTGAGCCTACCCATCTTTTTCTACACAATTTGCTAAGGTATATATTTTTATCTGCGGGTTTTTTTTTTTAGCTCACCTGAGCTATGCTCAGGATGAACTATTGTGATCATTGTCGTCCGTCCGTTAACATTTTCAAACAACTTCTCTCTGAAGCCGCTGAGCCAGTTTTGCTCAAATTTCATATGTAGCCTCCTTAGGGTGGGGGAACGAACGATTGCTAAAATGGTCACGGACCGTTTACCAAGATGGCCGCCATGCCCATATATGGTAAAAACCTTTAAAAATCTTCTTCTCCAGAACCAAGGATTCCTTGGGGCTGAATCTTTGCATGAATCATCAGGGACAGGAGGTCTACCAAAGTTGCTAAAAGAATTGTCATATGTTGACGTTTGACCTTTTTACGGCAAGGTCAAGTTCGCTTCCCTATGCATTTGTATGAGCCTCATACATTTGAATGGGAAAATTGTTGAGAATTTCAAAGGACTTCTCCTCTGAAGCCTCTCAGCCAATTTTGCTCAAATTTCATATGGAGCCACCTTAGGGTGGGGAAACAAAAGATTGATAAAATTGCCATGGTCCGTTGACCAAGATGGCCGCCATGTCCATATATGGTAAAAAACTTTAAAAATTTCTTCTCCAGAACAGAGAATGTCGTGGGGCTGAATCTTTGCACAAATCATCGGGGACGAGAGGTCTACCAAAGTTGCTAAAAGAATTGTCCTACGTTGACATTTGACCTTTTTACGGCAAGGTCAAGTTTGTTAGCTCACCTGAGCACAAAGAGCTCATGGTGAGCTATTGTGGTCAGTCAATGTCCGTCGTGTGAGGTGCAGCACCAACATTTGCTTTAAAAGCCTAATTTTCCTACACCCCTGGGCCAATTGACTTGATACTTGGTAGGCAGCATCGGGGTGACTTGTAGATCAAAAATAGCTAAAATCGTTCCAATCGGAAATCCAAGATGGCCACCATGGCCACCATCTTGAAAATCTATTTTTCACTTCTTCTCCTGAATCGAAAGACCAATTGACTCCAAACTTGCTAGGAAGCATCACGGTGACTTGTAAATAAAAAATAGCTAAAATCATGCCGATCAGAAATCCAAGATGGTCGCCATCTTGAAAATCTATTTTTCGCATCTTCTCCTGAACCGAAAGGCCAATTGACTCCAAACTTGCTAGGAAGCATCAGGGTGACTTGTAGATCAAAAGTTGCTAAAATCGTGCCGATCCGAAATCCAAGATGGCTGCCATGGCCACCATCTTGAAAACCTATTTTTCGCTTCTATTCCTTAACCGAAAGGTCAGTTGACTCCAAGCTTGCTAGAAAGCATCAGGGTGACTTGTAGATCAAAAATACAGTCGACTCTCGTTATCTCGAACTTCACGGGACCTGATAAAAATGTTCGAGTTATCAGTAGTTCGAGACAACCAAATTGTGACGTCATAGGTATGACGACTGTTCGCCTCTGTTCGCCAAAACGTGGTTGGAAGGCACATGTACATGGCAATTTAAATAATTTACGCGTACTTCAGTTTGCATTGTTACTGTTTGTTTTAGGAGATGCAATGGTTCTCTTGGAATAATATCATCAATAAATGTTAATAATAATAAATTTCAAACGTCTCTTGTTGTCTTTTAATACTCCTGCAAATTTGGATTTCCATGTGAGCTATAAATGAATTACTGGTTTCCGGGTTGTGTT
This sequence comes from Anodontia alba, assembly GCA_964016985.1. NCBI lineage: Eukaryota > Metazoa > Mollusca > Bivalvia > Lucinida > Lucinidae > Anodontia > Anodontia alba. Next base: position 36,014,606 of record OZ024836.1, on the reverse strand, counting down.
AGCTATACGTTATGAACTGGTTTGGATTAGCTCCCTTCGCATAGACGACTCGATAAAGTGTTGACTGGTTTCCGCTTTTGCATAAAACGCTTACAATGTTAAGCGGCAGCTGTAAGCTAGTTTGGATTATCTCCCCTGGCATAAACGAACCCTCTCAGCGCGGCAAACTGTAGATCCTGCAGAGAAAGCTCGTTATGAGCCGTCTCATCTGGACCTACACTGTTTGTGCGGGTATCCGTATCAGTCTACAGAGTCGGAAGGGTTAACATCGGTACCCACGTTTGATTCGTCTATTTAAGGCCGTGCACGACAACTCCTATTAGAAGACTGTGCGACTGTCAAAGACTCGGATCAGCCTGCACGCCCACGAATTTTCCATTATACGCATGAGCCTTATCTGGGCTTACCAAAGAGTAACAAGCAAAGATTCAGACTTAGCTAGCATGTTCAATACAGGCTGATTTGAGTCGGAACCTGTCGCGCACTGACTTTTCTTGAAGACGCTAAATCATTCAGACGGACAGTACTCAATAGTGAAGAGCATATCTAAACAATAAATTAAAGAAACTTCGTTGATTAATCTTCCATAACACTATTCTGAGCTGCTTTTTATCTTAAAAATCAATGACACGAGACGGTGTTGAGCGCCGCGTGTCAAACCCGACTCGATACGCACGTGATTTCATAATTATGGATTTTAGACATCGTTTATGTTGTTTGTAATTACCTGGACAAAGGGGAAAATTAAAATATTGATTTATTTATCAATGGCCTATTATGACTTTCATTAACTGAGAGACCGGCGGCGCCACATCTTACATTTTGTTTTCCTTCGTCATGGTCCGAGTTCGAGATACGCGGTAGTAAAAACTGTGAAAAATATATTCACGGACTGAAAATGATGGACGAGATAGCCGAAGTGTTGACATAAAAGTAGTTCGACATACGCGAAGCTGAAATACAATAAATATATAAGGAAAATAATCGGGACTTAGAAATCAGTTCGACATAAGTGATAGGATCGAGATAAGAGGGGTCGAGATAACGAGTCAACTGTAGTTAAAATCATGCCGATCGGAAATCCAAGATGGCTGCCATGGCAGCCATCATGAAAATCTATTTTTTGCTTCTTCTCCTGAGCCGAAAGGCCAGTTGACTCCAAACTTGCTAGGAAGCATCAGGGTGACTTGTAGATCAAAAATAGCTAAAATCGTGCCGATAGGTAATCCAAGATGGCCCCCATCTTGAAAATCTATTTTTCGCTTCTTCTCCTGAACCGAAAGGCCAGTTGATTCCAAACTTGCTAGAAAGCATCAGGGTGACTTGTAGATCAAAAGTAGCTAAAATCGTGCTGATCGGAAATCCAAGATGGCCGCCATGGCCGCCATCTTGAAAATCTATTTTTCGCTTCTTCTGAACCTAAAGCCAATTGACTCCAAACTTGCTGGGAAGCATCAGTGTGACTTGTAGATCAAAAATAGCTAAAATCGTGCCGATCGGCAATCCAAGATGGCCGTCATGGCAGCCATCTTGAAAATCTGTTTTTCGCTTCTACTCCTAAACCCAAAAGCCAGTTGAGTCCAAACTTGCTAGGAAGCATCAGGGTGACTTGTAGATCAAAAATAGCTAAAATCGTGCCGAGGTATGAGCGCCATGGCGGCCATCTTGAAAATCTATTTTTCGCTTCTTTTCCTGAACCGAAAGACCATTTGACTCGACGCTTGGTAGGAAGCATTTGGGTGACTTGTAGATCAAAAATAGCTAAAATCATGCCAATCGTAAATCCAAGATGGCCACCATGGGGGCTATCTTGAAAATCGTTTTTTCGCTTCTTCTCCTAAACTCAAAAGTCAGTTGACTCGAAACTTAGTAGGAAGCATTTGGGTGACTTGTAGATCAAAAATAGCTAAAATTGTTCTGATGACCACCATGACCGCAATCTTGAAAATCTATATTTAGCTTCTTCTCCTGCACCGAAAGGCCAATTGACTCCAAACTTGGTAGGAGACATTGGGGTGACTTGTAGATCAAAAGTAGCTAAAATCATGCCAATTGAATATCCAAGGTGGCCACCATGGCAGCCATCTTGAAAATCTATTTTTCGCTTCTTCTGCTGAACTGAAAGACCAATTGACTCGAAACTTGGTAGGAAGCATTGGGATGACTCGTAGATCAAAAATAGCTAAAATCGTGTCGATCGTAAATCCAAGCTGGCCCCCATTTAGAGTTTGTTCAAATGATCACGCTCCATTGACTGGCATGCCATATATATTATTCTTCAAAATTAAGAACTGCTTAAATGATGATCTTTTCAATAGTTGCGATGACAGGATTGGAAAAATGTTGCATAACATCTGCATACAGTACAGCTCAGGTGGTTTTTCGAAATCCCCCCTGAACCGGTGGGGTTGATTTTTTAGCCCACCGTGGATCTTCCTGATACCCCACTCCAATTCTCACCACGACGGATTTTTCATCCGTCGTGTTTCCGCCAAGTTCCCTCTGCAAAACCACCCACTTACCTATAGAATTCCGCGGTGGGCAAAAGTTTATCCTGGCGAGCTCGCAATGAAAGATTAGTGACGTCAGAATGATTGACAGCTCCGAATTTTCCGAGTTTGCATGGGGAGTTTATTTTGCTTACGCATCATTCGGCTGATATGCCACTGAATAAATACAGAAATATTTCTACCTAGAGATTAAAAACAAAAAACAAAAAGAAGAAAAAAAAGAATTAATGAATAAAACAATAAAAAATAACGTATTTCTGTTTGTTTATTTCTTACCTTGTACACGGGTACTTAAAGGGGCGCTTCTGCTATCTTAGAGGCTTTTATTTGGAGACCAACGAGCATCGTCCCGAAAAAAAAAAAAAAAAATACGAGTAATGCCATGTAGGCAGACACATTAATCTCCGATGGTCAGGATTTTGCATTCTATCCTCACAGATTGAGAGATTTTATCATGAAACACATGTATTTGCTACAGTCATTCGCTCCTTCCACTACTTCAAGATTGGCAGTTACAAGTTTCTGGCGGAAGGGTGTTCAGTGTACTGGTTAACCACTTATTGTATAAGCATGCCTCCCTCTGTATTGGCGCGATTCATAAAAAATGCTCTTTCCCATTCCATTTCGCAGTAAGATGCGCCGTCCGACTGGATACCAGGAGGTCGCGGGTTCAACCCCCACTGAGGTCGGCAACATTCTTTCGTGGTGATTGATCATGAAATATTGTCTACAGTCATTCTCTCCCTTCCGCTGATTCAAGAAGGGCAGTTGTTAGTTTCTGGCGAAAGAATGTGCGCAATACTGGTTAACTGCTTAGAGGACTAAGCCTGCCCAGTAAACGTGTGGTTATGTAAACTGACAGTGCTTGACATGACCCCATTGGGTTAATTGGGCCGTAAAACCTCAACACAAACAAACAAACATTCTATTTCGCACAGATCAGACTCGTTAAGCAATTGCAGTTAACTCCCTTTAAGTCAGTTACAGTTAGCTCCCTTAAATCAGTAAAACCTGCAGTGTGAGTACCTTACCCCGCATTTATCAGGGTACAAATAAATACTTTGTTACGTTATTCTCTTACAGTATCATACATTAATAACATTATATTTATTGGCTTATACAGCAATCTTCAGAACTTTCGTTTCCATGTAAAGTGTTCTGTTTTTGTGGCTTCAATATGTGATATGCAAAACCAAGACCATAATTTATTTAACGAGTAAAAGAGACGCATTGTATAAACCTAGCGCATTGGCGGGAAAGCGTCTTCTGGGCTAATTCAGCAGACGACAGATCGAATTCGTTTTCTTTTTTTATTTCTTCTTTTTTTTTTTTTTTTTTTTTTTTTCATTACCAAGAAAACAGGATTTGACATTTCATGCAGTGGAGACAATTTGCATGAAGTGCAAATAATGTTCTCTTGGAAGAATGAGAAAAATATTTCAAAATGTCGTCTGCTGAAAATTGTACCCAGGGTGCTTAGCGTTAAGGTTTGCACAAACAACTCGTGCATGAGTCTGTGCATGGCAAAACCTACAATAAAACTTGTACGAAGAGGCAAATCAGCCTGCACGCTCTTGAGACTGCACATCAGCAGATCTCAGTAGTCTGATCAGAGCCTTCGCTAATCGTAAGTACCCCTTGGTGTAACAAAACATCTTGTGCGACGAGCGAAGAATCGGATCAGTACGCGCCTGCACATTCTAATAAGAGCATTCACTGATCGTATTTACCATCGATAGCCGGGCTGTCCAAAGCGGAATAAACAGTGCGACTGCAACAGCACATTCTGTTCAGACCCTTCACTGATCGTACAGTATGCAAGAAGCTTGCTTTATTTAGTGGGTTGATGCACAGACTAACCTGAGTCTTTGCTGGTCGCACTTACATTGTAGTATTGTAGGTTTTATCCGGTTCAAAGTTTGTACATTGTAAATCATACTTCAAACATGAGAACTTTGTACCGACGTAATTTTTGTTTGAGCTGGAGTTAAACTGCCCAGTCAATACTATTCATCTAGCCCGCACACTTTTCCTACAAGTCACCCCGATGCTTCCTACAAAGTTTCGAGTTAATTGGCCTTTCAGTTCAGAAGAAGAAGGAAAAAATAGATTTTCAAGATGGCCACCATCTTGGATTTGCGATTAAACAATTTTAGCTATTTTTAATTCTACAAGTCATTCAGATGCTTCATACCAATTTTCAAATCAAATGGCCCTTTGGTTCAGGAAAATAAGCGGTAAAAAGATTTCCAAGATGGCTGCCATGGTGGCCGTCTTGGATTTCCGATCCAAACAATTTAAGCTATTTTAGATCTACAAATCGCCCCAATGCTTCCTACCAAGTTTCAAGTCAAATGGCCTTTCAGTTCAGGAGAAGAAGCGAAAAATAGATTTTCAAGATGGCTGTCATGGTGGCCATCTTGGATTTCTGATAGGGACGATTTTAGCTATTTTTGATCTACAGGTCACCCTGATGCTTCCTACCTACATGTAGTTTAAAGTCAATAAGCCTTTCGGTTGAGGAGAAGAAGTGAAAAATAGATTTTCAAGATGGCGGCCATAGAACGATTTTAACCATTTTGATCTATAAGTCACCCCGATGATTCCTACCAAATTTCAAGTCAATTTGCTTTTGGGTTTAGCAGAAGTGAAAAAAAGATTTTCAAGATGGCCACCATGGCAGCCATCTGGATTTCCGATAGCAGAATTTACCTATTTTTGATCTACAAGTCACCCTGATACTTCCTACCAAGGTTGGAGTCAGTTGGCCTTTCGGCTCAGGAAATGAAGTGAAAAATACATACATATGATACCTCCCGGATCACGCGGGAGGCTCCCGCATTTGAAGCCCATATCCCACGCTCCCGTCCGGGAGACAGAATCTCCCGCAATTACAGTTTTCCTATCCCAATTCTTTCACGAGTGACCATTTTGCGAAGTGACCATTTTGCGAGTATTTATGGTAAGCAGAGACTTCGATAATTTGCTGCTGAGGGCATTTAACAGATAAGCGGGAGAATATAATACACAACCGTAAACAGATGACATTATACACGGCTGTCATAACCCGCGGCGATTTTGCCATCAGCTGTCTGTTAAATGCTTTCACTTTCTATCCGTACATCATTCTCAGTCCGAAGAAGAAGCTGCAAAGATGTCCAAAAGATACTCATCAACACCTAAGAATAAGACCAAGAAGTACATGACTACATTTCAGGGTTCGCATTTTGTACAATTTGCAACTCAACTTTTGGTGTCACCGCGGGTGGAAGGAACGACATAACCAGACAAAACAAAGGATCGACGCACATCGCAATGCAAGCAGCAGTAAGATAATGCCAAATATTGCTACGCTATTCATTTCAAGGCAACCACACCCGAAAAAGTCACCGGGGCAGAAGTGGTTTTTTCCACATTCATTGCAGAGCACAACATCCCTTTCGCTGCTGCTGACCATTTTATATCCCCATGCTGAAATATCTATGCTGACGACCGTTCGCACTTTTTTGTTTTTTTTTTTCGAATAATGAAATCTTTCACATGCAGATTCCCAGCTGACTTAAAATGGTGAATCAACATTGAAACAACTTTGACTAACGTTAATTTAATTTTTGAATCAACGTAGTGTGCATGAAGGGCCGTTTTTTGTTTGTTTGTTTTTTCTCCTAATATCCTAATACTTATGTTTACTTTTCTGTTGTAAATGAACTGCAATTTAATGTATGTAATTGAGTTGTTTGCAACTGAACAAATAAGAAAAGAAAAAGAAAAGAAGAAGTAGAAAAAAAAAAAAATCCTGCAAAAAATCATGGGGGTCATCGTGCACCGGATAAAATTGAAGGGCAAAATTGATCAGACGACATTTGATTACGTCCCTTGAAACCGGTGTTCTAATATGGCGTCCTAGAGACGAATAAACCCGGAAGTATCTAAGTAACTAATACTTGTCACTCAATGGTTTCGTTTCCTTAGCACAGAATATCTAGGAAACAACATAAAGCACATAGCCTTGAAATATTTGACTGAAGGATAGCGAGACATCCAGCAACAGTATTTAGACTATCTTTATATTTTTCAGATAGTACTAGTAGTCGCACACCATCTCACATTAAAAACACAACCATCTCATTATCATTCTCTGTCTTGTCAATCCAGTGCTCCAAACCCCTGAAAGAGATATAGGCAAACAGTGCAGGACCCAGATCAGACACCTGACCAGGATTACACTGTTTGCAAACAGGATTTTCCATCATCTGGACCTATGGTTACAGCTTTCTTTCTTTGTAAATAACCTAAAAAATTCTATTTTGATATTAAAACTTGAAAATGTATGTTCCTGCCATTTAAATTCAGTAGTTCCAGTTCCTTTGTACATCTAAACCATATGAAAATGATAAGAAAAACAACTTGAACACGTCGTCAAAAAGTCTCCCTCATTGAGACCCCAATCTCCCTCATCTGAGTAGCAAATCTCCCTCATGGTCATCATAAAATTATCACATGTATGAAAATAGAATTTCAAGATAGCGGCCATGCTGCCATCTTGGATTTCCAATCGGAATGATTTTAGCTATTTTTTATCTACAAGTCACCCCGATGCTTCCTATCAAGTTTCGAGTCAATTGGCATTTGGGTATCGGAGAAGAAGCGAAAAATAGATTTTCAAGATGGCTGTCATGGCGGCCATCTTGGATTTCAGATCGGCACGATTTTCGCTATTTTTGATCTACAAGTCCTCCCGATGCTTCCTAGCAAGTCTGGAGTCAATTGGCCCTTTGGTTCAGGAGAAGAAGCGAAAAATAGATTTTCAAGATGGAGGCCATCTTGGATTTCCGATAGGCACAATTTTAGCTATTTTTGCTCTATAAGTCACCCCAATGCTTCCTACCAAGTTTGGAATCAGTTGGCTTTTGGTTTTAGAAGTAGAAGCAAAAAAAAGATTTTCAAGATGCCTGCCATGGCGGCCATCTTGGATTTCCGATCGGCACGATTTTAGCTATTTTTTATTTACAAGTCACCCTGATGCTTCCTAGCAAGTTTGTAGTCAACAGGCCTTTCGGTTCAGGAGAAGAAATGAAAAATAGATTTTCAAGATGGCAGCCATGGTGGCCATCTTGGATTTATGATCGGAATGATTTTAGCTATTTTTGATCTACAAGTCACCCCGATGCTTCCTGCCAAGTATCGCGTCAATTGGCCCAGGGGCGTAGGAGGAGTAGGCTTTTAAAGCAATTGTTGAAGCCGCACACCACACGGCGGACGAAGCACAACGGACATTGACTGACCACAATAGTTCAGCATGAGCACCTCGTGTTCAGGTGAGCAAAAAATTTGAGGAAATTTGGCTCAGTGGCTTCAGAGGAGAAGTCGTCTGAAATTCTAAACAATTTTCCCATACAAATGTTATGGGGCTCATACAAATGCATAAGGAAGCAAACTTGTCCTTGCTGTAAAAAGGTCAGATGTCAACATACGACAATCTTTTTAGCAACTTTGGTAGATCTCCTGTCCCCGATGATTTGTGCACAGATTCAGCCCCAAGGCATCCTCGGTTCTGGAGAAGAAGACTTTTAAAGGGTTTTACCATATATGGGCATGGCAGCCATCTTGGTCGATGAACTGCGACCATTTTAGCAATGTTTCGTTCCCCCGACCTAAGAAGGCTCAATATTAAATTTGAGCAAATTTGGCTCAGTGGCTTCAGAGAAGAAGTCCTTTGAAATTCTCAACTATTCTCCTATTCAAATGTATGCATGGGGCTCATTCAAATGCATAGGGTAACAAGAGGCCCACAGGTCGCTCACCTGAGTGACATAGCCACTGCAGATACAGTACAGCTCAGGTGGTTTTTCAAAATATATTTTTGAAATATATTTGGGTGTTCCCTTGATCCATAGAAAACCCCGGTAGCCCCATTCACTGTTCGAGCAGTAACATGGGCCGCAACAAAGCTCCATATGAAAAAGTACCGGATTCTGTGGCTTAGTTTGGTCCGGCCAACAAGTGGACACGGCATGGTCATTTTTACTTAATGTACCATAAAAAAACAAAACAAACACTCAAAAATCACAAAGAGAATCGAACATCTGTCCATGAATTACGTATTTATGTTTGGAATTCCTGTAACTGCCTTTTCTCATGCAACAACCGCACACGCTCAGTATAAATGACCTACTGTGGTAAAAGACCGGGAAATTCTCACTCGCGTGCAGCAACCACACCTGTCAATATAAATTTACTTAAAGGGGCACTTCTGCTATCAAAGAGACATTGAATCAATGAGACAACCCAAGCAAAAATGGTGTCTGTCATACAAAAAACACACGTAACGAACAAGGGGCCACAGAAGTTAATGACAATTCAAATGAGTGATGAGTTTTTTAACGTCCCACTAATAGCTAGTTCATACCGAGGTGTGGACCTTGGTTTAAAGTCCCATATGAAAGAAGCCTGGGATCGAACTCATGACCCCTGGGTGACAAGGCGCGCAGCTTTACCACTACACCACCGCGGCATTCTTTCCCAATATTTCAACCTGTTAAATATCTAATAAAAGGGCTGCAGACATTTCACCATGCCCCACCACTGCACTTACATCAAACAAGTACCAAAACTTTGTTAATAAATTAATTAAGTTTCAAGAAAATATCGCAAACAGTTCAAGTTACAGAGCGGACACAAATATTACAGAAATCACTAGAATAGTTTTGGTGTTCAAAGGGCCATAACTCCAAAAGTAGGCTCTATCGTCAAAGTATATGAAAGAAAAGAAGGGCAGTTGTCAGTTTCTGCTGTAATAGCTTATGAATGAGCCCCCCCGGAAAAGTGTGCGGGCTCGATGAATAGTATTGACTGGGCAATTTAACTCGTTCAAACAAAAATTACATCGGTACAAAGTTCTCATGTCTGAAGTATGATTTACAATGTACAAACTTTGAACCGGATAAAACCTACTATACTACAATGTATGTGTGACCAGCAAAGACTCAGGTTAGTCTGTGCATCAACCCACTAGATAAAGCAAGCTTCTTGCATACTGTACGATCAGTGAAGGGTCTGAACAGAATGTGCTGTTGCAGTCGCACTGTTTATTCCGCTTTGGACAGCCCGGCTATCGATGGTAAATACGATCAGCGAATGCTCTTATCAGAATGTGCAGGCGCGTACTGACCCGAGTCTTCGCTCGTCGCACAAGACGTTTTGTTACACCTAGTAATCATAGGGGGTACTTAAGATTAGCGAAGGCTCTGATCAGACTACTGAGATCTGCTGATGTGCAGTATCAGAGTGTGCAGGCTGATCAGTCTCTTCATACAAGTTTTACTGTAGGTTTTGCCATGCACAGACTCATGCGCGAGTTGTTTGTGCAAACCTTAACGATAAGCACATTGGGTACAATTTTCAGCAGACGACATTTTGAAATATTTTTCTCATTCTTCCAAGAGAACATTATTTGCACTTCATGCAAATTGTCTCCACTGCATGAAACGTCAAATCCTGTCATTCTTGGTAATGAAAAGAAAAAAAAAGAAAAAAAAGAAAACGAATTCAGTCTGTCGTCTGATGAATTAGCCCAGAAGATGCTTTCCCGCCGATGCGCTAGGTTTATACAATGTGTCTCTTTTACTCATTAAATAAATTATGGTCTTGGTTTTGCATATCGCATATTGAAGCCACAAAAACAGAACAATTTTCATGGAAACAAAAGTTCTGAAGATTGTTGTATGAGCCAATAAATATAATGTTATTAATGTATTATACTGTAAGAGAATAACATAACAAAGTATTCATTTGTACCCTGATAAATGCTGGGTAAGGTACTCACACTGCAGGTTTTACTGATTTAAGGGAGCTAACTGTAACTGACTTAAAGGGAGTTAACTGCAATTGCTTTATGCGTCTGATCTGTGCGAAATGGATTGTTTGTTTGTTTGTGTTGAGGTTTTAAGGCCCAGTCAACCCAGTGGGGTCATGTTGAGCGCTGTCAGTTTACCTAACCACGCGTTTACTGGACAAGCTTAGTTAACCAGTATTGCGCACATTCTTTCGCCAGAAACTGACAATTACCCTTCTTGAATCAGCGGAAGGGAGAGAATGACTGTAGACAATATTTCATGATCAGTCTCCACGAAAGAATGTTGCCGACCTCGGCGGGGCTTGAACCCGCGACCTCCTGGTATCCAGTCGGACGGCGCATCTTACTGCGAAATGGAATTGGAAAGAGCATTTTTTATGAATCGCGCCAATACAGAGTGGGGCATGCTTATACAATATGTGGTTAACTAGTACACTGAACTCCCTTCTGCCAGAAACTTGTAACTGCCAATCTTGAAGCAGTGGAAGGAGTGAGTGACCATAGCAAATACATGTGTTTCATGATAAATCGCTCAATCTGTGAGGGACGAATGCACGATCCTGACCATCGGAGATTAATGCGTCCGCCTACGTGGCATTACTCGTATTTTTTTTTTCTCTTTTTTTCGGGACGATGCTCGTTGGTCTCCAAATAAAAGCCTCTAAGATAGCAGAAGCGCCCCTTTAAGTACCCGGGTACAAGGTAAGAAATAAACAAGCAGAAATACGTTATTTTTTATTTCTTGTTTTATACATTAATTCTTTTTTTTTTTTTTTTTTTTAATCTCTAGGTAGAAATATTTCTGTATTTATTCAGCGGCATATCAGCCGAATGATGCGTAAGCAAAATAAAGGTTCCGAACCCCCCATGCAAACTCGGAAAAATTCGGAGCTGTCAATCATTCTGACGTCACTAATCTCTCATTGCGAGCTCGCCGTGATAAACATTTGCCCACCGCGGAGTTCTACAGGTAAGTGGGTGGTTTTGCGGAGGGAACTCGGCGGAAACGCGGTGGACGAAAAATCCCACGCAGTGGGAATTTGACTGGGGTATCAGGAAGATCCGGGGTGGGCTAAAAAAATCAACCCCACCTGTTCGGGGTTTTGAAAGCTGTACTGTATGTAAATTTTGCATGCGTGTGGGAAGATGGACTCTATAAGCTTAAAAACTTTCGTCCAGATCCTCTTCTAGAACCAGTGTTCAGTTATGAATGTGTGTTTGTATTTTCATAAAAAATAGAAGAAATAAATATTGTTTAAACCAAATGCGAACATCCCAGAATTGTGTGTCGTCGCCCGGTGGCGTATCATTGCAACATTGGTAAATATTTTAATTGAACAAGGGAATGAACCTAATTTTTGGGAACATAGAGTGCGGCGATTGGGAAGACTCTTTTGGGACAATAAGACCTTTGCCACTAGTGCAGACTCAGATCAATTTACGCATTCGCATGAGAGTGGACGATATAACCTTCACGCCGACTGTACTATATGATGGAAAAATAAATAAATAAATAAAAATTGGACAGGTATTTCATCAAATTACACTGAGGAAATCCCCATAATGTCGTACTGTACATGCTGGTCGCATATGCAATAACCCATCTAAACCGCTGACAAAAATAAACAACAAAAAAACATTTTATTGCCCGATTGTGAAATACTTCCCCAACTGGACATTAATAAAGTTGAAGGGGAATCCCAGTTTCCCGACAGACAATTTGTGTTTGTCGCGAAGGCACTGAGATCACAAATAAGCCAAATAGTATAAAACAAATAAGGAAGACTCGGCTCAGGTTGCGCCAGACCACACATACATGTAGATAAGGTGCAATTTATTGTGCTATGGTTTTCTGTCAACACAATGAGAACTTCTGGATCAAAATCTGCTGCAAAAGTACCGTGAATCGATCTATTTTCACAGGCTCACCTGTGATAGAAATATTTCACTGCTGTCGTTAATCCTTTCCACGCTTGTCACGCTCGTGCCAGTAATATGTTTCACGCTACGATTAAGTAACCTCGCGTTCCGTTCTTCACGCTTCGCGCAAAACCCACGCTCATCCCACGCTTGTTTCGTGCTGACGAGCAAAATTTTTTATCGTGGAGCACGAAAGATATAACCATGGTGATACTTGTACTGTACTTCAGAAATTCCCTTGCCCTCAAGATGGAAGGGTCGGGAGGTGGGACTCTGCATTAAGTCTGTGGTGAGTATCCTTGTTAAAATAAGTTTTACTAAAATTAAATTTTAACTGGAGCTCTCCTCACCACAGACTTAAAATAGTGCAGAATCCGCCTTGGTGGGAAGGAATCTTCAACCATCATACAGAATGATCCTTTTATCCAGGGATAAATCCTGTAAAAACAGGATTCTAAGTTCAGAAAATAATGGAAAATAAGTAAGAAAACTAAATTTCCACCATTTCTATCCCTGGAAATAGCACTATCATATCCAAGTACCTTTGAATCTGTCTTGCTAGGCCTCAGATGATAGTCTCCCTAGATTAGCATCGAGGACAAGGAAGACCTGACTGGCCCCCACCACTTTTTGAGCAAAAACCACTGGATCCAACAGTCATAGGTTCTCTCCTTGCGTGTTTAGGTCTCATAGATAGAACTTGGCAAAAGTCGAACAAAAAGACCACACAGCAGCTTTGATAACATCCGCAATCAGGATTTATTCATATACATGTAAGACCAAGAAGCCGAAAGAGCCCTTAACTCGTGATCCTTAATCTTAATCAAAGCTATCTTAGGCTTAGACAATTTCTTATAAGCTAATCTAATGGTATAAGAAATCCATCCGGAGATAGATCCCTTAGTAATATCATGATCTCCCTTCAAGGGAAGAAAGAGCCTTTCCCTGTTTTTCTGGATAGGCTTGGTCACTTTCAGGTAATGTTTCAAAGCCCTAACAGGACATAAAAGCCTGTTAAAGTCATTAAATTTAACTGTTCTGGCTAAATTTTGAACCAAAATATCATCCGGGCAAACGGATGGTAATTGATCTTTTTTTCCGAAAAGCCTGGTTGTGTCCTTAAAGAAACAGAACCATCTGACTGATTGAATCTGGAATGCCCTGAATCCATGGAGAAGGCATGAATCTCACTAACACGTCTCACTGTTGCCATGGCAAGCAGAAATACGGTTTTCAGAGTGAGATGGAACCTAGAGGCCTTATGCAATGGTTCATATGGTTCAGAACATAATGAAGAAAGGACACAAGAAAGGTCCCATTTGGAGCTAAAGACCTTTGAACTGGTCTCTGTAATTCAAATGACTTGATAAGTTCAGAAATGATAGGATCAGATCCAATGTTGTTGTCAGATTTGAACTTCAAAGTATTAGAAATAGTAGATCTGTAACCTTTGATAGTACTAACTTGACATTTCTTCTCCTGGAACAAATGTAGCAAAAAGTCTGCTACTTCCGAAGGAGTGGCCCAGAAAGGATGAGCTTCCCTTTGTATTCACCAATCAGAAAAAAACTTTCCATTTGGCATCATAAACTCGTCTGGTAGACGAACGCCTTGCTTCAGCTGCGTGTCTGCCAACATTTGCCGAAAACTTTCGATCTCTGATCAATCTGCGGATAAATGCCAAGCGTGAAGTTTTAAGCTTCCTACGTTTTCCCTGACAAATTTCTGACCCAATTGTGTCAACAGATTTTTGTGCAGGGGAATCCGAATGACCGGTGCTACTACTAACGGAAGAATGTCTGGAAACCAAGACATTTCCGCCCAAAGGGGAGCTATCAACACTATGTTGCAGTGATGTTGGCAAATCTTGTTGATTATCGCCATAATAAGAGCAAACGGAGGAAACGCATAAGCGTGCAATCGGTTCCAGTTCATTGACATTGCATCTATCACCAGAGCTTTCTCGTCTGGGATAGGAGACACAACTTCTTGTTGAGACGAGTCGCAAACAGATTGCTTTCATCTCTAAAACATTGATATGAAGAACTGTTTGGTCTGGAGTCCAAACTCCATGAAACAGCAGTCCTTCCGGTTTGAGATGGGCTCCCCATTCGGAAAGGCTCCCATCCATGAAAAGACTGTGTTTGTTGAGACGTGTTTCAGTGTTACACCCGAGATGAAACGTCCCTGTTGTCCCACTATTCTAAATGCTTCCTGATAGGAGCATTGAGAAGAATGGAATACTCTAAGGGAAGCACATGAGGTTTCCATTGTGCAAACAGCCATTTGAAGTGGACGTAAGTGTAGCCTGCCCAATACTACAAACTGAGCTGCATCACTTAGTTTTCCCAGAAAAGACAGAACCACAGTTCCAGAATGCCCTGTGCTGTGTCTAATGGCACTCGAACTATGTTCTTGTGTGTTAGGAATTCCATTCCTATGAACAAAAAGTTCTGAGACAGAACCAAATCTGACTTGTCTTCGTTGATTATCAGTCCTAGGGACATAATCAACTCGATTGTAAACTGTCGGTCTATCATAATTTCCTGACGAACCTGATTTCTGACCAACCAGTTGTCCAGATATGGAAACAGTACAATTGCCCTCTTCGTAGATATGTTGCCTTGGGAGCCAGGAAAATATGAGAATAAAAGCCTGGACCTTCCGGTTCTATCTTCTCCACTGCCCCTTTGAGTAGGACCTCTTCTTCTAGAGCCAGACTTTCGGTCTGTTGAAGAAAGATTGGAGTTGGGGAGAGGAAGGGTTTGTTTACAAATGGAATTTTGTACCCTTTTTTTATGACAGAGAGGACCCACGAGTCCTCTGTTATTTCTCCCCAACGATTTTGAAAGTGGGCCAACCGTCCTCCTACTGGAAGGTCCTTTCGAGGACGGGACAGTGGAGGAAGCATATTATTGTCGCATAACGTTGGAGGCACCTCCTTGGGAGGGGGTGTGTTGACCCCTTCCACTAGAGCCAGAGCCTCCACAGCTAGGACCTCTTCTAGGACCACCTCGACCCCTGCAATTCAGAGGTCTAGAAGAAGAAGCATCCCTGCAATCAGAAGATTTATTTGGGTGTTTCAGAATTTTAAACCCAGAAGAAGAAGCTTGACTACTCTGTGCAACAGAGGAAGCTATGAAGCCCACCGCGGATCTTCCTCATACCCCACTCCAATTCCCACCGTGACGGATTTTTCGTCCACGGCGTTTCTGCCGAGTTCCCTCCGCAAAACCACCCACTTACCTGCAGAACTCTGCGGTGGGCAAAAGTTTATCCTGGTGAGCTCGCAATGAAAGATTAGTGACGTCAGAATGATTGACAGCTGTGAATTTTTCCGAGTTTGCTTGGGGAGGAAATCGGAACCTTTATTTTGCTTACGCATCATTCTGCTGTTTTGCCGCTGAATAAATACAGAAATATTTCTACCTAGAGATTAAAAACAAAAAACAAAAAAAAAAAAAAAAGAAGAATTAATGAATAAAACGAAATAGAAATAGAAAATAACGTATTTTTGTTTGTTTATTTCTTACCTTGTACCCGGGTACTTAAAGGGGCGCTTCTGCTATCTTAGAGGCTTTTATTTGGAGACCAACGAGCATCGTCCCGAAAAAAAAGTGTTCTGTTTTTGTGGCTTCAATATGTGATATGCAAAACAAAGACCGTAATTTATTTAACGAGTAAAAGAGACGCATTGTATAAACCTAGCGCATCGGCGGGAAAACGTCTTCTGGGCTAATTCAGCAGATGACAGATTGAATTCGTTTTCAAACAGGAGTTGACGTTTCATGCAGTGGAGACAATTTGCATGAAGTGCAAATAATGTTCTCTTGGAAGAATGAGAAAAATATTTCAAAATGTCGTCTGCTGAAAATTGTACCCAATGTGCTTATCGTTAAGGTTTGCACAAACAACTCGCGCATGAGTCTGTGCATGGCAAAACCTACAGTAAAACTTGTATGAAGAGACTGATCAGCCTGCACACTCTGATACTGCACATCAGCAGATCTCAGTAGTCTGATCAGAGCCTTCGCTAATCGTAAGTACCTCCTATGATCACTGTGTGTAACAAAACGTCTTGTGCGACGAGCGAAGACTCGGGTCAGTACGCACCTGCACATTCTGATAAGAGCATTCACTGATCGTATTTACCATCGATAGCCGGGCTGTCCAAAGCGGAATAAACAGTGCGACTGCAACAGCACATTCTGTTCAGACCCTTCACTGATCGTACAGTATGCAAGAAGCTTGCTTTATCTAGTGGGTTGATGCACAGACTAACCTGAGTCTTTGCTGGTCACACATACATTGTAGTATTGTAGGTTTTATCCGGTTCAAAGTTCGTACATTGTAAATCATACTTCAGACATGAGAACTTTGTACCGATGTAATTTTTGTTTGAACTGGAGTTAAATTGCCCAGTCAATACTATTCATCGAGCCCGCACACTTTTCCGGGTGGGCTTATTCATAAGCTATTACAGCAGAAACTGACAACTGCTCTTCTTTTCTTTCATATACTTTGACGATAGAGCCTACTTTTGGAGTTATGGCCCTTTGAACACCGAAACTATTTTAGTGATTTCTATAATATATTTGTGTCCGCTCTGTACCTTGAAAACTGTTTGCGATATTTTCTTGAAACTTAATTAATTTATTAACAAAGTTATGGTACTTGTTTGATGTAAGTGCAGTGGAGGTCTGCAGCTCATTTATTAGATATTTAACAGATTGAAATATTGGGAAAGGGTGCCTCGGTGGTGTAGTGATAAAGCTGCGCACCTTGTCACCCAGGGGTCATGAGTTCGATCCCAGGCTTCTTTCATATGGGACTTTAAACCAAGGTCCACACCTCTGTATGAACTAGCTATTAATGGGACGTTAAAAAACTCGCTCATTTGAATTATCATTAACTTCTGTGGCCCCTTGTTCATTACGTGTGTTTTTTGTACGACAGACACCATTTTTGCTTGGGCTGTCTCATTGATTCTACGTCTCTTTGATAGCAGAAGTGCCCCTTTAAGTAAATTTATATTGACACGTGCGGTTGCTGCACCCGAGTGAGAATTTCCCGGTCTTTTACCACAGTACGTCATTTATATTGAGCGCGTGCGGTTGTTGCATGGGAAAAGGCAGTTACAGGAATACCAAACATAAATACGTAATTCGTGAATTCGGGAAAGATGTTTGATTCACTTTGTGATTTTTTAGTGTTTGTTTTGTTTTTTACGGCACATTAAGTAAAAATGACCATGCTGTGCCCACTTGTTGGCCGGACCAAACCAAGCCACAGAAACCGGTACTTTTTCATATGGAATCTTGTTGCGGCCCTTGTTACCTGCTCGAACAGTGAAGGGGATACCGGGGTTTTCTATGGACCATGGGAACACCCAAATATATTTCAAGGAACAGGGCAGCATTGGTTTTATTATTTCAAGAGAACAAGGGAATAAACCTAATTTTTGGGGATCGGAAAGTGGCAATTTGGAAAACTCATCCTTTTCAATGCATTGGCCATACGCATTCGTTATTGTCCGTTGGCAATCGCAGTGTTTCGATGCTTTATTATCGCACCTGCTTGTAGCAGGGTGCGATATAGGCGTCCGATTTTCTGTCCGTCCGTCCATCCGTCTGTCAACATTTATGTCGACGTTCGACATTTATGTCAAAGTTAGTATTCTAATCAACTACAAGACTAAACAACCATCAAACCTTGCATGAAACATCTCCCTGACCTCCTGACTTTGTAACATAGGCGTCCACTTTTCCGTATGTCTGTCCATTCGTCCGTCCGTCTGTCAACATTTATGTCGAAGTTCGACATTTATGTCAAAGTTAGTATTTTAATCAACTACAAGACTAAACAACCATCAAACCTTGCATGAAACATCTCTCTGACCTCCTGACTGTGCGACATAGGTGCCCACTTTTCCATTCATCTGTCTGTTCGTCCGTCCGTCTGTCTGTCCATCTGTTAACAGTTCTGTTATGTCGAAGTTCGACATTTATGTCAAAGTTAGTATTCTAATCAACTACAAAACTAAACAACCATCAAACCTTGTATGAAACATCTCCCTGACCTCCCGACTTTGCGACATAGGTGCCCGCTTTTCCATTCGTCTGTCCGTTCATCCGTCCGTCTGTCTGTTAACAGTTCTGTTATGTCGAAGTTCGACATTTACGTCGAAGTTAGTATTCTAATCAACTACAATTCTACAACAACCATCATACCTTGCATGACACATCTCCCTGACCTCCTGACTTGGCAGGTATGTTGACCCAGTGACCTTGACCTATATTTTGCGCTCCATTGACTTTGACACAATTTACGTTGATATTCCAGATCTTCTCAACTATAAGGCAAACCTTGCATAGTGCTTCTCCTAGATGTACTGACTTGGCAGGTACCTTGACCCGGTGACCTTGACCTATATTTTGCGCTCCAGTGACTTTGACATATTTTGCGTCGACGTTCTATATCTCCTCGACTATAAGGCCTACAACCATCAAACCTTGCGAAGTGCTTCTTCTCAATGTACTGACTTGGCAGATACCTTGACCTGGTGACCTTGACCTATATTTTGGCTGCAGTGACTTTGACATAATTTACGTCAATGTTCCAGATCTCCTCAAGTGTAAGACCTCTAGCCACCAAACCTTGCATAGTGCTTCTCCTAGATGTACTGACTCGGCAGGTATCTTGACCCGGTGACCTTGACCTAAATTTTGCGCTCCAGTGCCTTTTACACATTTTACCTCAACATTCAATATCTCCTCAACTGTAAGGCCTACAACCATCAAACCTTGCATAGTGCTTCTCCTCAATGTACGGACTCCGCAGGTACCTTCACTGGGTGACCTTGACCTATATTTCGCGCTCCATTGACTTTTACACCTTTTACGTCACCCTTCCATATGTCCTCAACTGTAAGGCCTTCAACCACCAAACCTTATATAGACTTTGTCTCGATGTACTGACTTGGCAGGTACCTTGACCTGGTGACCTTGACCTATATTGTGCACTCCAGTGACTTTGACACATTTTATGTTGATGTTCGGTATCTCCTCAAATATAAGACCTACAACCACTAAACCTTGCATAGTGCTTCACCTCATTCCACTGGCCTGGCAGGTACCTTGACCCAGTGACCTTGACCTATATTTGACACATTTTACGTTGATGTTTGATAACTCCTCAACTATAAGGCCTACAACCACCATACCTTGCATTGTGCTTCTCCTTGATGTACTGAATTAGCAGGTACCTTGACCCATGACCTTGACCTATATTTCATGCTTCAGTGACTTTTACAAATTTTACGTCAATGTTCCATTATCATTGGGCTGTATCATGTATGATACGAAAAGTCAGTGCTGAAGATATAGCCATTAGAGGGAATGGGACTGGACCGGAATATATGTGCCCCACTAGGCACTTTGTCTACATTTTTTTCAGCCCAGTTTTCCAAGTAAGCACTGCTAAGAATGAAATAAACTTATTTAATAACCACGTTCTGATTGTGGCTCCTGTGACTTTTGCCCCAGCAGGTGCGATGACGCCTTCCGCGGAATTCTTGTTAATATTCAAAAGGATGCTGATGAGCGAAAACTGACTCAAGCAGGACGTACGAATATTGCAATTTATGCACCGAATTTGCGGTATGTTTTGTGTATGTAGATACCAACAATTCTGTACGCTCATGGCGAATGGGAATGCTTACAATCAAAATTTGTTAATTGCTATCACACAATGAGTTGAAAAGACTGATCTGATCTGGTCGGCAGTTTGGTCCTATTTAACCGTACATGCCGAAAAAGTATGACTGGCTTTAGCCACGCCCCTTTGGAAACAGCTTTCTCACTTCATCGCGGAAACACCGCGTGGCCCCCGCGGTTGTTTCGATTGCCTGTCATAATCGCATCAAATTTCACCTGTTCGAAAGTAATTTTATCAGGCGATTTTTACCACGGGAACGCAGCGGATCCACCGGCCCGGGTGAAACCACAGTGGGATACTAAAATTTAATCTTTTCCACCCGAATCCACTCCCCACCGGCTTGAGGGTGGGGGGGGGCGGGGTGATTTTGAAAAACCACCTGAGCTGTACTGTACATATTTCAACATGGAAATATATCAAATATCATTTTGACATTTTTTTATTTCAAGAACATAGCGTGATTTCTCAATCTAGTAAACGTAGATTATATATATATATACGTTTACTTACATACAGATACATACAGACATGCATACATATACGCACACTTACAAATACACATATATATGTAGATATAAAGGATAAATGTGTATACATATACAGTGATAATAGGATGTCGCTTCCATGACCCGCCCACTCCCCACCCTGCCCGGTGACTAAGGGTCTCAACTAAGATTTACGCTTGTAGTCCATAGGCCAGTCTGATTACATAGCTTTTTGTGATCATAGTAGATCGATTTTTTATATAATTAGTGGGCATCGTTATTTATGAATACAAATCGTCTCGCAGAGGTAACATAGAGCTGAACTTGCTTGAAAATCGTGTCGTTTACAGCCGCTGATTCACCAGGGATCCCATGTAGAAGGAGTGAAAGGGTCAGCTGGTACGGTATAATGGCCAAGTAATGCTGTCTTTGCAAATTGTACTTGTTACACTGCAAGAAAAAGTGGGTGGATGATTCTAGTTGGCCACATGTACTATATGGGTTATCAGTAAGATTCTTTTGATATAAATGATGGTTGAGAGGGCTGCACTCAAGTCTTAGTCTTGTGTGGTAGATTTGTCCAGCTCATGATAACTGCCTTTACATAATGCTTTGGTGGAGTTAGGATAGGAGTCTTAAGGTTCTTTTTGAAGCTTGCGATGGAGACCACATTCTTAAGATCTGTGGAGAGCAAGTTCCAATCCCTTATAGTAGAAGGAAGAAAGGAAGTAGAGTAAGTTACAGTACGTGAGACTGGAAGAGAGAAGTTTTGTGAGTTTCGAAGAGAGTATCTTGATAATTGTTGGACTCTTTCTGGTATAAGCTGTTGAAGACAAGCTGGGGTTAATCTGTTAATCATTTTGTATAGCTGGCAGAATTTATGTTTAGTTTGACGTTCTTATAAAGTTTCCCATTTCGTTTCGTCATATAATCTTTGAATACTACAAAGCTTTGTTCCACCTGTAACTATTCGAGCAGCCTCCAGCTGTATATTTTCTACTATGCGTTTATTTTCTATTGTACAATTATCCTAAACTATGTTAGCATATTCTAAAAGAGGATGGACAAATGATATATACATTCGTTCCAGTGAGGATCTGTCCAAGATAAATTTATTCCATCATAAACAGCCAATTTGCTTCCATGCTTTCGTTGCTATCCCAGCAATATGGTTTATCCATGTCGCGTCTTTTGAGAAAACGAGTCCGAGATGTTTCTGTTGAGTTACCTTACTTATACATGTAGTAGTGTTCCCCATAATTAAAGGAAGATGCTGTGGTTTTGTACGCTTTTTACTTATTATTAATGATGCAAATTTTAAGGAATTGAAATTAACAAGCCAGCGGCTGGCCCAAGTGTTTGAGCTTTAAGTTGAGATTTAGTTCAAGAGCAGCAGTTATCGGGCATTCTACTATTTTAAACAGACTAGTGTCATCCGCAAACAATCTGATGTTACTTTTTATGCCATTAATTATGTCGTTAATATAAATCAAAAACAAAGTTGATCCTAGAATAGATCCCTGAGGAACACCGGCAAGAATTTTCAACCAGGGTGATATACAGCCTCTTATACAAATGCGTTCTCCTGTTGCTAAGATAATTTGTAAACCATTGTAGCATATCCCCAGAAACACCTATAGGCTTAAGTTTAAATATTAATCCCTTGTGCCATACCCTGTCAGATGCTTTGCTTATATCACAAAATACTAACCTTATTTCTTTCCCTTCATTCAAAGCTTTCAGAAATTTATTGTAAAAATAGAGAACTGATTTATAGTAGAGTCGCCACTCTGAAAACCAGACTGATAAGGTGATATTATGTTGTTTAGTTTCAAATAGCTAAAAAGATGTTTGTGTATGCGTCGCTCCATGATTTTTCCTAGACAGCTTAAAAGAGAAATTGGGTGGTAGTTTTCTGGCTTCAAGGGGCTATCTTTCTTGTATACTGGAATAACATTTGCATCTTTCCATAGCACCGGAAATTGTTTTTGTCATAAGGAGATATTAAAAAGATTAGTTAACTGGGTCAAGAGTCGGTTCGTATTTCAAGTATAGGTTACAAAAAATACAGGTAAAGATACCCAACAGATGCAACAGTCACATTCCCTTGCCCCATATGAAGAAAACGCTTGCTCGTAACGGTAACGTCACGAGAAATCATGGCGTTTACTGAGAGAGTAAAACATACTTATGTTCGTTAAATTATAGAAAATTTGTTTTGTCAGAAATGCATATGAAACTGGCATGTATTTAAAATAGAATCTAAGTGTTGGGACATATAGACCTCTGCAAACTGTAGACTCAGATCAGATGCCACAGAGAAAGAGGGAATGGAACTAGTGAGGGGGAACAGGGAACATGGAAATTTGGAAACACTTTTAGGACATAAGACGTGTGACCAGTGAAGACTCAGGTCAGATGCAAGGGCGGTCAGATTTTGTCGTTTGTGGTGACAAACAGGCATGTGAACAGTTCTTTAAGAGATTACAAATCTCTGGTTAATTACATCATCATTTCAGTGAAGGTTTAAATGCATTCTGTGGCGTCTGATCAGGGTCTACACTGTGTTCTCAGGCCTGTGTGTCTGAATACGTAGAGTAAGTACGGAAATTCTATCAAATGGAACCCCTTCAGAAGTCATCCTAGATACTGTACAATCATTTTAGGTGCATCCGACTATGAGATTTAGGTATTGCTAGAGAAAATGGCTAAACTATTTTTGCAAATAGTGAAGACCCTGATCAGACGCTGCATTCTGTCATCTCGATATGACTTAAATAATTTATGTTGAAAGAGATATAAGACGCCAAATCACCAGCATCATTATTGGTGATTTAATTGGCCAGCCCTAACCCTGGTCCAATTGTCATGAATGACCACCAGGCCTTGATCCAAATAGTGTAGATACATTTCAGCCTGTCTGTTTCTGTCTCCCATGTCAAATGAAATGTATCCATATTCCTTAAGGCCTCCTGTAATCCTCGAAGCACTCAGCACATTCAGCAAACAGCATTTTCATTTTTTTTCCCCATATTTTCCAGTGCAAATAACGGGGCAAATAAGGTATGACATTACATGTGAATCATTTGCTGGGCACACGATTCACATGAAAAGTTCAGCCTTTTTGCTGTAAAATACTGAAAACAGTCAGATCGGCATCTGCTCTAAAATTTTCAGCAGCGCTTCAGAGGTTCAAACAATTTTCTTGGCAGCAGCAGCACGTAACCTTGAAAATAATGAGTGAAAGGCGGAAATTTCCAACTTAGGAAGAGAAGCCGGATAGATTGGTAAAAAACAATACGATGGTTTGAAAAGAGACATTTCTGCTGCTAAAGTGACACGGGGAAAAATGGGCCAGTCTGAATACAGAATTTGTCAGGTTTGGGGGAAGACGTGATTGTTGGCATCTGTACATTCTGCTAAAATTCTTCTAGGGACAGTGTAGAATATGTAAGGCGAACAATAAAAACCCTGACCAGATCGTGCAGATTGTTTTCGGGCTTCGCTGTTGGGAAGAATAAAATTACAACTAAAACACTACAAAATCACATATTACTTTGTGGTTTATTTGTATTCTGAACTAAACATAATAAGTCAATTATAAATCATTATTCTATTTTGTTGTGCATGTATGTAAGGAGAAATGTGCAAACACTTTTTTATATTCAAAATTTTATGTTCAGATAACTCAGCAATTTTTTCTTAAGCTTGTATAAGGTGAGCCTGAATAAGAGTGGAAGCTAGCGCAAGCGTGATTGTTTTCACGCGAGTGTGATCGTTTTCACGCTATATGATATCCCTGTGCAAACTGAGCGCGGATTTAGCGTGGGTTTACTGTGGGATAAGCGCAGGAATATAACCATCATGATACCTGTACTGTACCCGTGAAGTCTATGCGCTTTTGCACGCTTTAGTTCACTAGGTAATTGCTGATACTGGTTCTACGGAGTACCGAATCATACGGAACGAACCATAAAATTCTTTGCGGGGAATAAGGGAAATGCACTAAGTTAAGTCTGTGGGAGAATCCTTGTTAAAATAAGTTTTACTTATAAAAACTAAATTTTTTTTTCATGGGACTACTACTAATTATGATTGGATTAGTTGACTGAAGTCAAAAGTTCGCCACATGTTAAAAGAACAATAATAATCTGCCGCGTGCTTTTCATACCTATGACAGAACCTATTGCTAAGCAAGCGGTAGTTAAACAGGTGTTTGCAGTTCACACTTCAGCGATTGTTTACTGGCAGAGCAATTAAAGCATTGGACCGACATTGGTATGCAACCCATCCCCTCGTTGTGTATTGCCTGTACCGAAGTACTGATTCATCTAAAATGCACAAGCAGGTGTCATGATCTTTTCATTCCTTGTATTGAGGCTGGCGTTTTTTTTTTTTTGTTAATTGATCTTTTATTCCATTTCAAAATTTCTGGACACCGATTTTTCGTCATTGACATCAGGGACGCACCCTTACTATTTTCTGTTAAAAGATGATAAATGGCCACAAGTGGAATAGTTCCTTATCTATTTGCGAGATATCAGTCTGCACCTCAAAACAGTTATTCCTGTTTACGATAGCATATAATAGAGCTTTAATTGATTTTGGTTAAAATATGTTTCACTTAGCATCCGTAGCACTCAAGATCACCTAATACAGACAGCAACCAACTTTTTTGGGGGTGGGATGGTGTATTGAATTTAACTGAAGATAATGAAAGAGGGATGCCAGTGGAAGGATTAGTTCATATTTCTTGAGAAATGTCCTTGATTCTTTTGCTACAGAAACCAAATAATAATATCTGCTTTACTTGCAGCATATGATGGAAGAGTTCAAGTTTTGTTACCTCTGAAATAAAAATAAATGTTTGAGTTCATGACTTTGTTAAATAGTAAAACTGCAGAGGTCTTTACCATAGCACAGACGAGCGCCCCTGCACACAAACATGAATTTTATATAATCACACAATGTATATTAAAAAAATCAAAAGACCAAAGTGCGATTAAGAACTATGACAGTTCTTTCGGTTCATTATCGACATGACCCCATTGGGTTGACTGGGCCGTAAAACCTCAACACAAACAAACAATTTTCTTTTGACCCGATCAATTTTTTTACCCTTATTTGGTGGTTAAACAACCTCTGACTCTCCGTCTGTAGAAATGACATTGCACAGGTTCTTTACTATGAATGCCCTGAACCTTTTGTAATACCTTTCCTGCTCATCCTTTGTTTTTCTAGCCCACACAATTCTACTTATCGCGAATTGTTAATGAGTATCTGCAAGTTTGAACTGACCGGCTCCAACCAGTGACCTTCTCAGGTCTTTGAACTGAACGGCCACTAGCTCTTGAACTGACTGGACAAAATCCAGCATTGGTTTTGATTTCCAGTCATTTTTTTTTTCTGTTTTAGAACGTGTTTGAGAGATTCGCAATTATTATTTGTCCACTGCTTATGTGCTTGCATTACATTTTCTGGTTCTTTGCATTTTTTATCTAAATTGTCTTTAACTCGCTTTTGAAAGTACCTTAAAAATGATTGTGAAATTGACTGGCTTAGAGTCTCAACCTCTTCACATTTCTCCTCAAAACATACTGTATCATCGGCATTTATGATTCCTTCATTTCCAAATATTTTGTTTAGCAACATGTTTCTATAGCCGGCCTCGGTGGCTCCGTTGGATGCGCCGTCTGACGGGAGACCAAGAGGTCGCGGGTTCAACCCAGAAATAATTACTCTGTGTAATCCTCTCCATAATCGGTTAATTGGATTTCAATTAAGTCGCAATTAAGGGAGCCTTATTGCTTAAACTGCTTTAATCTTTTCTTTTGCAAAGAAACTATTATTTGTTTATGTATTTATTTATTCCGTACAAACAGCAAGATTGAAAAAAAAAAAACAAAAAAAAAAAACTGTCTGACATGCAATGGTATTTTGGCTCTTCTAAATGTTATTTAACTAAATCAATGACTAACAGCATTTTCCCTGTATTTTTAACCCTTGTCTTGCTGAATAAATTAAGATACCACGCCCACTTCTAATTTTCAGCCATTCAGATTACTTGATCTGGTTTGTTGATATAAATTCACTTAATGGCAAACAGTGCAGATCCAGATCAGTTGGCTTCTTCAGAAGCCAACTGATTTGGACCTATACTGTTTGCAAAGGTAGGGTATATCCGGGTTCTGCAGGACAAGGGTTAATAGTCCATCCCAGTATTTTGGAGGCATCACATTAATGAGTCTTAATCATTTGTCATTAATTTCCTCCTGAGTGCAGATTTTATACTGTATGTATGTTAATATTATTATATTTATTTAGGAAAATACTTCGTTATCCATTTCACCCCAGCATTTACTAACTAACAATATTTTCCCTTTATTTTTAATAGTCCATTTCAGTATTTTGGTTTCGTTTCGGTAAATCTAGGTACTGTGTTGTTGCAAGTCTCTGTCTTCTCTGTTGTCATACATGCCATATAGCGTATCTCACACTGTGAGATAAAATCTCACAGAATTTGACCCATCTGGAAGGCAATTCCCATAAAAAGTCAAATCTAACAGATTTTTTAGACCATTGTACAACAGATTTTATGAAGAAATAAATGTAAGTCACACACTGCTCTGGTTTTCACAAGCTTCTGACATGAAAAGAAAGACTTAAGCCTACACTGGCGAGCTCCAAAATGATGTTTAAGAAAATCTCAGAGAATTTGTCAAGTCTCCCTTAAAATTTTGCTCTAACTCAGTCCACGGCATGTATGTGTTGTATGTTTGCATCTGCCAGTCTAGTTTACAAACAGCTGATCATCCAAGTAATAGCTTTTATAAAAGCAGCTTACTGATTCTGTAATTTTCCTGAATTTTCACAGTTCTACGCACAAAAAAAAAAAAAATACAGAAAATATCTATTGTTGATTCAGCACCTTAGATAAGCTGCTTTTTGGGGTATTTACCCAATTAAAATTTCAAAAAAAGCTATTCAAATTAAATCTTCGGGGTATATACCCTATTATCAGTAAATTTTGCTCCCATATAAATAACATGGTACCCAAAAGAAAAATCCTGATACCCAATTCAGTAAGAAATGGGTGAGTAAAAATAAACTTAAATACCCAACTGCTTAAAACCTCATTTAAGGCACTGGTTGATACCATTTTGCATATATTTTGATTCTGTTGCACTGTTATATTTTTCAGCAGAATGTTGGCAGACAGACTGGAAATTAACTACTGTGGCAATGCGAGTTGCATGAACTTCCTGGTATTGGCCAAGATCTAATTGGTGCCATTCTAGACCTGCGGGACCACAAAGGTGACTTGAAATTGGAGGATTTAGCACAGGTAAAGCACTTGCATTTAACTCCTCAGCTCATTATGTTCCCCCCCACCTCCCCTACCGAAGGGTTGGGGGACATATTGTTATGCCCCGCCACTAAAAAAGTGGCGGGGTATTATGTTATACCCTCTGAAATTTTGAGTGTCCATCCATCCATCCATCTGTCTGTGCATCTATTCGTCTGTCAGCGCCCCCACCATTCGTGTGCCCGCAACTCCTCCTACAGTTTTAGGTCAATCCTTTTCAAACTTTACAAGGGCTTTTAGGATGGTCTGGATGGTCTGAAGATATGCATATTGTTTTTTCAGAATCCTGAAATTATTTTTTATCACAGTTTTTAGCTCACCTTAGCTCTGCTCAGGATGAGCTATTGTGATCACTTTTCGTCCGTCCGTGCGTCCATCCATTAACATTTTCAAACAATTTCTCCCCTGAAGCCGCTGAGCCAATTTTGCTCAAATGTCATGTGGAGCCTCCTTAGGGTGGGGGAACGAAAAATTGCTAAAGTGGTCGCGGTCCGTTGACCGAGATGGCCGCCACGCCCATATATGGTAAAAACCTTTAAAAATCTTCTTCTCCAGAACCGAGAATGCCTTCGGGCTGAACCTTTGCAGGAATCATCGGGGACAGGAGGTCTACCAAAATTGCTAAAATAATGGTCATACATTGACATTTGACCTTTTTACGGCAAGGTCAAGTTTGCTTCCCTATGCATTTGTATGGGAAAAACCTTTAAAAATCTTCTTCTCCTAAACTGAGCATGCCTTATGGCTGAATCTTCGCATATATCATCGGGAACGGGAGGTCTACCAAAATTGCTAAAAGAATTGTCGTACATTGACAATTGACCTTTTTACGGTAAGGTCAATTTTGCTTCCTTATGCATTTGTATGGAAAAAATGTTCAAAATTTCAAACAACTTCTCCTCTGGAGCCTCTGGGCCAATTTTGCTCAAATTTCATATGGAGCCTCCTTAGGTAGGGGGGAACCAAAGATTACTAAAATGGTCACAGTTCATGCCCATATATGGTAAAAACCTTTAAAAATTTCTCTAGAACCGAGGATGCTTTGGGGCTGAATCTTTGCATAAATCATTGGGGACAGGGGGTCTACCAAAGTTGGTAAAATAATGGTCATACATTGACATTTGACCTTTTTACGGCAAGGTCAAGTTTGCTTCCTTATGCATTTGTATGGGAAAAATCATTTAAAAATCTTATTCTCCAAAACTGAGGATGGCTTGTGGCTGAATCTTTGCATATATCATCTGGAACGGGCGGTCTACCAAAATTGCTAAAATAATTGTCATATATTGACATTTAACCTTTTTACGGCAAGGTCAATTTTGCTTCCTTATGCATTTGTATGGAAAAAATGTTCAAAATTTCAAACAACTTCTCCTCTGGAGCCTCTGGGCCAATTTTGCTCAAATTTCATATGGAGCCTCCTTAGGTAGGGGGGAACGAAAGATTACTAAAATGGTCACGGTTCATGCCCATATATGGTAAAAACCTTTAAAAATCTTCTTCTCTAGAACCGAGGATGCTTTGGGGCTGAATCTTTGCATAAAGCATTGGGGACAGGGGGTCTACCAAAGTTGGTAAAATAATGGTCATACATTGACATTTGACCTTTTTACGGCAAGGTCAAGTTTGCTTCCTTATGCATTTGTATGGGAAAAATCATTTAAAAATCTTATTCTCCAAAACTGAGGATGGCTTGTGGCTGAATCTTTGCATATATCATCTGGAACGGGCGGTCTACCAAAGTTGCTAAAATAATTGTCATACATTGACATTTAACCTTTTTACGGCAAGGTCAAGTTTGCTTTTATATGCATTTGTATGGGCCCCATACATTTGTATGGAAAAAATGTTGATAATTTCAAATGGCTTTTCCTCTGAAGCCTCCGGGCCAGTGTTGGCCTCCGTGGGCAGGAGAATGAAAGATTGCTTAAATGGGTATGGTCTATTGATCAAAATGGCTGCCATGCCCATATATGGTAAAAACCTTTAAAAATCTTCTTCTCCATAACCAAATAAGCCCTGGGTCCTAATCTTTGCACAAATTATGGGGGACAGGAGATCTACCAAAATTGCTAAAATGATGGTTCTATGTTGACATTTGACCTTTTTACCTCCAAGGTCAAAATTGCTTCCCCATTTGTATGGGCCATATACATTTATATTGAAAGTATCGAAGTGACTTGTAGATCAACAGTAGTTAAACTTGTTCTGATTGGAAATCTAAGATGGCCATCATCTGGTTTATATTTATAATATTTCCCTGCCACTGTGCTGTTTACATGTATAAAATCATGATTCTTCAGAAATCACTTAGCCAATTTCCACCAAATTTCACATTGATCCTTCTGTTGAAATGTGATTGATAGTTTATTCAAATGATCATACTCCATTGACTGTCAGGCCCATATATTCTTCTTCAAAACTAAGAACTGCTCAAATGATGATATTTTCATTAGTTGTGATGATAGGATTGGAAAAATGTTGCATAACATCTGCATGTCTGCAGTGGCTATGTCACTCAGGTGAGCGAACCGTGGCCCGTGGGCCTCTTGTTTCATTTTTAACTTAGACTTTTTTCGAGCCCTAATACTACAGAAATGTATAGGGAGTATGTACCTTGTACGCACAACTCCTCCTACAGTTTTAGGCTAATCCTTTTGAAACTTTACAGGCGCTTTTAGGATGGTCTAAAGATACGCATATTGTTTTTTCAGAATCCTGAAAGTATTTTTTATTACATTTTTTGCATTTTTAACTTAGACTTTTTTCGAGCCCTTATACTACAGAAATGTATAGGGAGTATGTGCCTTATACGCGCAATTCCTCCTACAGTTTCAGGCCGATCCTTTTGAAACTCTACACACACTTTTAGGATGTTCTGAAGATATGCATATTGTTTTTTTCAGAATCCTGAAATTATTCTTTATCACTTTTTATTGCATTTTTAACTTAGACTTTTTTGTGTTTTTTTTGTCACTTGCTTGATACATTGCGGTGGCGGGGCATAGTGCATGGTGCATGGCTTGCAGTTTTATTTTTGGGATGGATTCCGTTGGCATATTTTGATGGTACTTGGTAGAAATGTAGAACAGGACTAGGCGATGTGTCATATACAAGAATGACAATCTGGCTTTCTGACTTTTGGGGTTATCTCCCTTTCTTATATTTGACAGTGATTATCCATTGATTTTATGTCCCCTCTATAAGTTGAATACCCTATTTTTCTGTATGTCAGTCCGGCCATGTGTTCTTCATCGGACCATCTGTCTGTCACACTCTCCTCCTAAACCACTGGGCAGAATTCAACCGCTACATCACTTCCCCTCATGGTAAGGATGTGCGAGAGCAACATTTTTTTCTGTTCTTCCGTCATCCGTCCCTCTGTCCAGCACGCTATCTCCTCCTAAACCTCTGGGCAGAATTCAACCAAACTTGCTACATCATGGTAAAGGTGTGCGAGGGCAACATTATTTTCCAGTCTGTCTGTCATGCAATCCTCCTTAATCACCAGGCAGAATTTAACCAAACTTGCTCCATGATCTTCCCTTAAGGTAAGGGTGTGGAAGAGCGTCCATCTGTCGGTCATGCTATTACCAATATTAGCAGCGAGAGTGGGGCTGCGATGGGGCACTATTGACTGTGCATTCTAGTCCTGAATTGAAAATGCGAATGGAAGGACACACAGATGTTCAACATGAAATCATAATGCCCCGCTACTATGGTGTGACGGGGTATAAAAATGAAATTCAGACAAAAAAAAAAATATGGTGTGCATGAAGTGTTTAAAATTTTACAACATTTACAGTATGTTTATATACTATACAGGTTTTGCTGTTTATTTCAGGAGGTTGCTGACAATCCTTTTAAAGGACGATTGCATTGGTAGCTATTAGACTACTTGAAAGGTAAGGGGCAATATGTATAGTTAACATGGTAAACATCATGAACAGACCGACCACTAAACATGCTGGTTAAAATTTCAGCAGACAACATTTTTTTAAAATATATTTTCTTAATTTTCCCAGAAAATAGGCTTTGACATTTCATGTCTCTCTAGGAGACAATATGCATAAAATGTCAAAGCCTATTTTCTGGGAAAAATAAGAACAAAACATCATCTCACTCTCTGGGCAGATCTGGCTATCTTGTAAGTCTTCAGTTGTTATCTGTTGCTGAATAGTAAGTTGGATGGAGGGGAAACTTGGTGGAAGGCATTGAGGCAGCATTTAGATTTAGAATTGCTAAAATGATTCTGTTCTGATATCCAAGATGGCCACCATGGCAGCCATCTTGAAAATCTTGAAATCACATCTGCTACCGAAGGGTAAGTCTGATTGTGCTTAAACATGATGGGAGGCATTGGGGTGTTATGGAAATTCAGAATTGCTAAAATCCTTCTTTTCCAATGTCCAAGATGGCCACCATCTTGATATTCTTCAAATCACAGCTCCTCCCAACAGTAAGTCAGGTTGAGCCTAAACTTGATGGGAGGCATAGGGGTGAAATGGAGATTCAGAATTGCTGAATCATTCAGTTCCAATATCCAAGATGACGGCCATTGTGGCGATCTTGAAACTCTTCAGACTACATCATCCAGATTCTGAATTGCTAAAGGCAAAAATTTGATCTGATAGCCAAGATGGCCAACATGGCGCAATGTAACATATCATGATCAGCCTAATTTAGGTGAGCGATTTCTGGCTCACTTGGGCCTCTAGTTTCATATGAAATTTATGAAAGAGCCTTTGGAGAGTTTCATAAATTTCATATGAAGGGAGCCTTCGGCAGGTTCCATAAATTTCATATGAAATGACCACGAGTGTAAGATTCTGTTCATCATATGACGTACCCTTTTAAATTGGATTTTATCACCTTTAAAGTTGACAGTTGTTCAACAGAAAATGCATGGTTGAAGTCGTCATGGAGTTACTTGCTCCTGCCAAAGTATAATGTAACCTGTGGTCATATGATTTTTATCGCACCTGCTTGTAGCAGGGTGCGATATAGGCGTCCGATTTTCCGTCCGTCCGTCCATCCGTCTGTCAACATTTATGTCGACGTTCGACATTTATGTCAAAGTTAGTATTCTAATCAACTACAAGACTAAACAACCATCAAACCCTGCATGAAACATCTCCCTGACCTCCTGACTTTGCGACATAGGCGTCCGCTTTTCCGTATGTCTGTCTATTCGTCCGTCCGTCTGTCAACATTTATGTTGAAGTTCGACATTTATGTCAAAGTTAGTATTTTAATCAACTACAAGACTAAACAACCATCAAACCTTGCATGAAACATCTCCCTGACCTCCTGACTGCGACATAGGTGCCCACTTTTCCATTCGTCTGTCTGTTCGTCTGTCCATCTGTCCGTCTGTTAACAGTTCTGTTATGTCGAAGTTCGACATTTATGTCAAAGCTAGTTCGTATTCTAATCAACTACAAAACTAAACAACCATCAAACCTTGTATGAAACATCTCCCTGACCTCCCGACTTCGCGACATAGGTGCCCGCTTTTCCATTCGTCTGTCCGTTCATCCATCCGTCTGTCTGTTAACAGTTCTGTTATGTCGAAGTTCGACATTTACGTCGAAGTTAGTATTCTAATCAACTACAATTCTACAACAACCATCATACCTTGCATGACACATCTCCCTGACCTCCTGACTTGGCAGGTATGTTGACCCAGTGATCTTGACCTATATTTTGCGCTCCATTGACTTTGACACAATTTACGTTGACGTTCCAGATCTTCTCAACTATAAGGCGTACAACTACCAAACCTTGCATAGTGCTTCTCCTAGATGTACTGACTTGGCAGGTACCTTGACCCAGTGACCTTGACCTATATTTTGCGCTCCAGTGACTTTGACATATTTTGCATCGACGTTCGATATCTCCTCGACTATAAGGCCTACAACCATCAAACCTTGCAAAGTGCTTCTTCTCAATGTACTGACTTGGCAGATACCTTGACCTGGTGACCTTGACCTATATTTTGGCTGCAGTGACTTTGACATAATTTACGTCAATGTTCCAGATCTCCTCAAGTGTAAGACCTCTAGCCACCAAACCTTGCATAGTGGTTCTCCTAGATGTACTGACTCTGCAGGTATCTTGACCCGGTGACCTTGACCTATATTTTGCGCTTCAGTGCCTTTTACACATTTTACGTCAACGTTCAATATCTCCTCAACTGTAAGGCCTACAACCATCAAACCTTGCATAGTGCTTCTCCTCAATGTACGGACTCTTCAGGTACCTTCACTGGGTGACCTTGACCTATATTTCGCGCTCCATTGACTTTTACACCCTTCCATATGTCCTCAACTGTAAGGCCTTCAACCACCAAACCTTATATAGCACTTCTTCTCGATGTACTGACTCGGCAGGTACCTTGACCTGGTGACCTTGACCTATATTGTGCACTCCAGTGACTTTGACACATTTTATGTTGATGTTCGGTTTCTCCTCAAATATAAGACCTACAACCACTAAACCTTGCATATTGCTTCACCTCATTGCACTGGCTTGGCAGGTACCTTGACCCGGTGACCTTGACCTATATTTGACACATTTTCGGTTGATGTTTGATAACTCCTCAACTATAAGGCCTACAACCACCATACCTTGCATTGTGCTTCTCCTTGATGTACTGAATTAGCAGGTACCTTGACTCGTAACGTTGACCTATATTTCATGCTCCAGTGACTTTTACACATTTTACGTCAATGTTCCATTATCATTGGGCTGTATGATACGAAAAGTCAGTGCTGAAGATATAACCATTAGAGGGAATGGGACTGGCCTGGAAAGTATGTGCCCCACTAGAGACTTTGTCTACATCTTTTTCAACCCAGTTTTCCAAGTAAGCACTGCTAAGAATGAAAAAAACTAATTTAATAACCACGTTCTGATTGTGGCTCCTGTGACTTTTGCACCAGCAGGTGCGATGACGCCTTCTGCGGAATTCTTGTTATAACATGACATTATCCACTGAATAACAGCAATGTCGTATCATATATATGCATATTATTGGAAAATGAAAAGCTACGTGTACATCACAATACACAAATTACAAATGTAAACTTCCGCTGATTCAAGAAGGGCAGTTGTCAGTTTCTGGCGAAAGAATGTACACAATACTGGTTAACCGCTTAGAGGACTAAGCCTGCCCAGTAAACGTGTGGTTAGGTAAACTGTCCGCACTCAACATGACCCCATCGGGTTGACTGGGCCGTAAAACCTCAAAACAAACAAATGTAAACTCAAGGGAACTGATAACTTTCATCGGTTGTCAGGTTCGAATCCCCCTGTAGGCGGAATTCAAATTAAATAATGTTGAGAAACATGTAAAACATCATTAAAGGAAGGTGTTTCTAAATTTGTTTTACCTTCCTTCTGAATAAAAGTCTATTATAAAAGTAAAGAATTTGCTCCCCCTGGTGTAATAACCTCAAATTGTTATCTTATTTCAGTAATACTTTTGTGTTAAGCCATAGGTGGCCAAGATGCACCAAGGGTGACTTCCAGTTTTAAGTTCCGGATTGGGTGATGCCTAACTCTACCACTACACAGAAGACTCTAACAAAGTAAGAATTTTTCATAACTTTTTAGCTCACCTGAGTGAAAGCTCAGGGTGAGCTATTGTGATCATCCTCTGTCTGTCGTCCATTGTCGTCCGTCATCTCTTGTCAACAATTAGTTTGTTTACACTCTAGAGGTCACAGTGTTGACCCAATCTTGATGAAACTTGCTCAGAATTGATCTTGAAATCTAGGTCAAGATCGAAACTGGGTCACTTTGGGTCAAAAACTAGGTCACCAGGCCAAATCAAAGGAAAACTTGTTTACATTCCAGAGGTCATATTTTGAAGTAATCATGATGAATAGTGCTCAAAATGTTTGTCTTGATGATTTCTAGGTCAGCTTCAAAACTGGGTCACTTGGGGTCAAAAACTAGGTCACCAGGCCAAATCAAAGGAAAACCTTGTTAACACTAGAGGTCACATTTTCGAAGTAATCATCATGAATCTTGCTCAGAATGTTTGTCTTGCTGATTTCTAGGTCAAGTTTGAAACTAGGTCACTTTGGGTCACTTTGGGTCAAAAACTAGATCACCAGGCCAAATCAAAGGAGGACATTGTTAAGACTCTAGCGGTCACATCTTTTTAAGTAGTCATCATCAGTATTGCTCAAAATGTTGTCCTGATGATTTCTAGGTCAAGTTAGTATGGGCCACTTGGGGTCAAAAATTAGGTCACTGGGCCAAATCAAAGGAAAACCTTGTTAACACTCTAGCAGTCACATTTTTGAAGCAATCATCATGAATCTTGCTAAAAATGGTTTTGATGATTTCTAGATCAAGATCGAAACTTGGTGTTTTAGGGTCAAAAACTAGGTTACTGGGCCAAATCAAAGGAAGACCTTATTAACACTACAGAGGTCACATTTTTGAATCATGAATCTTGCTCAAAATGTTTATCTTGATGATTTCTAGGTCAAGTTTGAAACTGGGTCACAAGTTTGAAACTGGGTTACTTGGGGTCAAAAACTAGGACCCCCGGCCAAATCAACAGAAAACCATGTTAACACTAGCGGTCACATTAAATTGCACAATACATTAACCTATAGATAATGTGATATTCTATTCTGTATTTCAAACCTTCCTCTGAAAAAGTGACAGTTTAGTCGTCTTAAAAAGTCTTAACCCAGGAGGTCCCTTAGGTAGTTACCTGTGACATCACTCTTCCCGCTCTTTTGATCACGTGTCAGTTTCTTTTCCTTGGACAAAGTAAACAAAGGATTTTTTACCGGGTGAAAAAAAAATTGTATTTTCTTTCTTTTCTCTGGTTAAATTTATTGTCACAAAAAGCCATTAAATGAAATGTGATATCCTTGATTAAATACATGATCAGTGTACACTGTGGTCAGTCTCATTATGGCATCTGTGAGATATGGTCGTAATGATTATTGCGACAAATTGGTTAT
Organism: Anodontia alba; assembly: GCA_964016985.1. Taxonomy (NCBI): domain Eukaryota; kingdom Metazoa; phylum Mollusca; class Bivalvia; order Lucinida; family Lucinidae; genus Anodontia; species Anodontia alba. The sequence continues at coordinate 35,977,764 of OZ024836.1, read as the reverse complement.
TGCATGTTTTAAATTTCTCCCTTGACGGCTCGAAATTTAAAACTATGCAATAACCTATTCTTAATCCTTATCTTTCTTATGTTCCTCTATCATTTGTTGGGTGATGCAAATGTGAAGTGTATCTTATGTCACTGGGGTGTCCAGCTGATACTGGCTTACAGTTGGGCAAGGCCTGCTATCTTTGTAGCAGGTAAGGGTAGAGGACAGATGTTTTTATTTCTTCTATTTCTTCATTTTCATTCCTGTTCCGCTTTCTTCCCTGTCCCTCTCTTTCATCTCTTCTACTGTCTCTTTTCTTCCTTTCTGGGAGATGACACAAAATAACCCATAAGGGTTGACGTGTCGTTAAACCCCAATACAATCAATCCTCTATCACTCCCAGTCAAGACCTTATTACATTCTATAAATTGTTAGCTCACCTGAGCCGAAGGCTCAAGGTGAGGTATTGTGATCACTCACCGTCCGTCGTCGTCATCGTCTGCATCGTCGTCGTCGTCAGTCTGTCCGTCTGTCCACAATCTTTAAACAACATCTCCTCCTAAACCACTGATTGGATTTTGACCAAACTTCGCAGGAATGATCCTTGGTTGGTCCTCTTTCAAAGTTTTTCAAATGGTTCCTGTCCATTGCACATCTAGGTCACAGGAGCTAAAAATAGATCTTTTAACTAAAAACTTAAAAAATCTTCTTGTCAGAAACCACTGGACCAATTTCAATATAATTTTGCAGAAATGTTCCTTTGGTGATCCTCTACCAAGATTGTTCAAGCCATTTGGATTTGTCAAAAAACACGGCTGCCAGGGGGCGGGGCTTATTTTCCCTATATATCTATATAGAAAACTTTAAAAATCTTCTTGTCAGAAACCACTGGACCGATTTTAATGTAATTTTGAAGAAATGTTCCTTTGGTGATCCTTTACCAAGATTGTTTAAGCCATTTGGATTCGTCAAAAAACACGGCCTTCAGGGGGCGGGGCTTATTTTCCCTATATATCTATATAAAAAACTTTAAAAATCTTCTTGTCAGAAACCACTAGACCGATTTCAATATAATTTTGCAGAAATGTTCCTTTGATGCTCCTTTACTAAGATTGCTCAAGCCATTAGGATTTGTCAAAAAACATGGCTGCCAGGGGGCGGGGCTTATTTTCCCTATATATCTATATAGAAAACTTTAAAAATCTTCTTGTCAGAAACCACTGGAGCAATTCCAAGATAATTTTGCAGGAATGTTCCTTTGGTGATCCTTTACCAAGATTGTTCAAGCCATTTGGATTCATCAAAAAATGTGGCCGCCAGGGGGAGGGGCTATATTTCCCTATATATCTTTTTAGAAAACTTTAAAAATCTTCTTGTCAGAAACCACTGGACCGATTTCAATATAATTTTGCAGAAATGTTCTTTTGGTGATCCTCTACCAAGATTGTTCAAGCCATTTGGATTCGTCAAAAAACATGGCCTCCAGGGGGCGGGGCTTATTTTCCCTAGCTTGTTTTCCCTATATATCTATATAGAAAATTTTAAAAATCTTCTTGTCAGAAACCACTGGACCGATTTCAGTGTAATTTTGAAGAATTATTCAAGCCATTTGGATTCGTCAAAAAACATGACCGCCAGGGGGGCGTGGCTTATTTTCCCTATATATATCTATGTAGAAAACTTTAAAAATTTTCTTGTCAGAAACCACTGGACCGATTTCAATATAATTTTGCGGAAATGTTCCTTTGGTGATCCTCTACCAAGATTGTTCAAGCCATTTGGATTCGTCAAAAACAACGGCCGCCAGGGGGCGGGGCTTATTTTCCCTATATATCTATATTGAAAACTTTAAAAATCTTCTTGTCAGAAACCACTGGACTGATTTCTATATAACTTGGCAAAAATGTTTCCTTGTTGTTCAAGCCATTTGGATTTGTCAAAAAACATGGCCGCTAGGGGGCGGGGCTTATTTTCCCTATATATCTATGTAGAAAATTTTAATGATCTTCTTGTCAGAAACCACTGGACCGATTTCAGTATAACATTGCAGGAATGTTTCTTTTGTAACCCTCTACCAAGATTGTTCAAGTCGTCATGATTCATCAAAAAACGTGGCTGTCAGGGGGTGGGGCTATATTTCCCTATATATATATATATATATATATATATATATATATATATATATATATTTATATATATTTATATATATATATATAGTAAACTTTAAAAATCTTCTTGTCAGAAACCACTGGACCGATGTCATTACAACTTAGCAGAACTGTTCCCTTGTTTACCCTCTACCAGGATTGTTCAAGTTGTCATGATTCGTCGAAAAACATGTCTGCAAGGGATGGGGCTTATTTTCCCTGTATATCTATATAGAAAAGCTTAAAAATCTTCTTGTCAGAAACCACTCGACCGATTTCAATATCACTGGGCAGGAATGTTTCTTTGGTGACCCTCTACCAAGATTGTTCATGCCGTCCTGATACATAAAAAAACATGGCCGCCAGGGACGGGGCTTATTTTCGCTATATATCTGTATAGAAAACTTTAAAATTCTTCTTGTCAGAAACCACCTGAGTGATTTCAATATTACTTGGCAGGAATGTTTCCTTGGTGACCCTCTACCAAGATTGTTCAAGCAATCATCATTCGTCAAAAAACATGGCTGCTAGGGGTGGGGCTTATTTTCCCTATATATCTAAGTAGAAAACTTTAAAAATCTTTTTGTCAGAAACCACTGAACCGATTTTGATATAACTTGGCAGGAATGTTCCTATGGTGACCTTCTACCAAGTTTGTTCAAGCTGTCATGATTCGTCAAAAAACATGGCCATTAGGAGTGGGGCTTATTTTCCCTATACAGTGTCGCTCCAATATATCGCAGTCTGTTATTTCGCGAAATCCAGTATATTGCAAATCGGCCATGGCTCCCAAATTTTCCATAAGCAAAAAAATTTAAAAACATAAAATGTTTGTTGTTTTATTTAACTTCAGAAAAAAAAAATGTGTTCCACCTCCAGTAATTGATTTTTCGCGCCTATCAGGACGCTAAGTCACGTCAGGTATTATGACAAACAATCCACTTAGTATCAATCAGTGCACACGTTGATTATAATTCGCAAACAATAAATTATATCGCAACACAATAATAAGCAAAGGGAAGCAACTCAAATTATCTTCGCTCAATTGAAGCAATTTTGGTAACTTCCCTTTGCCGTTCCAGGGAACCAGAGTATCCAAAATGGCATCCTAAATTGTCAACACAATGATTTCTTGTTTTCAAACCTAGTTTATCAGCTGGTTTCGATTGAAATTACTTGTTAGACATAGCGCACCGTTGTAAATTATGCCATTGAGCAATTCTAATCCAATTTTAATTAGAAAATATGGCGACAGCATGACTGAATGCCATTTATCCATGATGTCTCAGCAAACTACCAAACCGAGCAAGTTATGCATGCCGTTATACATGCCTGGTACATGTCTGGACTTATATCGCGCTCCGTTTATATCGCGATAGCGGACTCTGGACCCCGAGGACCGCGATATATCGGAGCTTTACTGTATAGCTATATAAAACATTTTAAAAATCTTTTTGTTAGAAACCACTGGACCGATTTCAATATAACTTGGCAGAATTGTTCCTTTGGTGACCCTCTTCCAAGATTCAGTTCAAACCATCATGATGCTTGAAAAAAACATGGCCGCTGGGGAGCAGGGCTATAAAATTTATACAAAAATCTTAGAGCAGTGAACTTGGCTGAACCTTCAGCAGTAAGTATGCAAAGCTGTTTGCTCAGGTGAGCGATATAGGACCATCATGGGTGGGAGCACCACCTCACAGGGCTATACTGGGGAGGGGGGCGGGTAAGACCCATCAGGGTGGCAACTAAATGGGTACTGAGTGCACCCAAATTATGTCCACCGGTTACCGATCATCGGTCACCAGTCATGGTCAACCAAGCACCGTTGAACTAGGCATCAGTCAACCAGTCACTGTTCAGCCAGTTACCGGTCAACCAGCCACTGGTCGGCCAGTCAGCTGTCAACCAGTCATTGGGCAGTTTATCACCAGTCAACTGGGCACTGGTCAACCAGTCACTGGTCATCTGATTCCAAGTACCAGTCACCGGTCCCTTGTCACCAGTTACCGTCATCCAGTCACCGGTCATTCAGAAGTGATTACCAGGCACCAGTCAACAGGCATCAGACATTTAATCACCAGGCACCGGTCAACTAGTCACTGGGCACCAGTCAACTTACCAGGCACCAGTCATCAGGCATCATTCGATCGGCACTAATTATTGGGTAGCCAGTCAAACACACAGAAGTTCTGAGCAGTCATTATCGAATGAGCCTCAGAACTCAACAGCTTCAAAGAGAATATTGTTACCTCTAGAGCCAGACTTTAGTCAAATGTCGGATCAATCCGCCTAGTAATACTTGGCAATGCACTGACAGGCACACATCCCAATCTAGGGGAAGTATGAGAGATCATCCTTAAACAAAACACAGAGCAAAGAAGAGGAGAAGACATAGATTGTCTTCATCTTCCCCCTCTTCTATATCATCCTCTTTGGCTTCTCATGGGAGAAGCAAAAGATCAGAGAGGTCCAAACACTTACACAAAAGAAGAAGACGTGCGACATAATCTTCTTCCTCTCCTTCAAATCATTCTATAATTGATTATGGTAGATATAAAAGAACAAGACTGCAGGCTGCAGACGTTCCATCTATGCTGCAACCTGCTAGGACCATGGATCAGACACCTACAGTATATTCTGATAATGCGGTAATCATCAAAGGATACAGCTTCAGAATCAGAGGCAGAAACCTGGTCCTTTGACAGGGCGATTAATGAGGTGTTTAGACTTCACGGGTTCAACCCCCGCCGGGGTCGGCAACATTCTTTCGTGGAGATTGATCATGAAATATTTTCTACGGTCATTCTCTCCCTTCCGCTGATTCAAGAAGGGCAGTTGTCAGTTTCTGGCAAAAGAATGTGCACAATACTGGTTAACCGCTTAGAGGACTAAGCCTGCCCAGTACACGTGTGGTTAGGTAAACTGACCGCGCTCGACATGACCCTATTGGGTTGACTGGGCCGTAAAACCTCAACACAGACAGAGACTTCTTCTACAGGAGTTACAACCTAAGTCTACGGAGAAAAACACTACAGCGAAAGCACTATCAGGAATTGAGCACTTAATGGAGTCTTGAGGTACTCCATTATTAGTGCTTCCGCAGTTAAAAACTAGAGGAAACTACTACAAAAAGTTTAAACAGAGTAAAATGGAGACAGTCAAGTCGGTGAGACAAGCCATGAGACTCAATGACTGGGCTGTCTCCATAGACTTAACAGATGCATACCTACATGTTCCGATACATCATCAATCCCGGAAGTATCTTCGTTTCGTTCAAGAAGATCAAGTGTATCACTTCACGGCCTTACCATTTGGAATGTCCCTAAGTCCGTTGATGTTTTCGAATGTGATGGATGTTATTGCAGCGTTTCTACGCCAACGTGCCATATCAGTTTTTCCATACCTAGACGATTGGCTGATCAAAAATCTGATTCACAACGGCTTGATTACTCAGACAAGTTTTTGCATTCAAACTATTCAAAGTCTAGGTTTTCTGCCAAATCTCAAGAAATCGTATCTCTTTCCTGCTCAGAAATTCACCTTTATAGGCATGGAATTTCTGACGCAACAAAATGTAGTCAGGATTCCAACTGATCGTGTACAGAACCTAATTCTGACAATCAAGAAAATTATGTCATCCAAACATGTATCGGCACAAACTTTCCTTTCTCTTTTGGGTAAACCCAGTGCTGCAGCAGACCCTGTTCTCCTAGGCAGACTGCACTTACGTCCTCATCAGATGTGCCTTCTGTCTGTCTGGAAACCTCATATTCTTCCCCTCAATCATTCAATCTTGATAAACGGTATGATTTGATCTCACTTACAATGGTGGATAAACCCCATTTGGTTTGAGACAGGGACTCCTATCCATCCTCCAGATCCCAAATTTTTCCTTTATACGGATGCTAGTCATTTCGGTTTGGGAGCTCATTTAGAGCCAACGACACTATCCTTTCATGGTCGCTGGACAGAAGACCAATCCCAGCTCCATATCAATATGTTAGAAATGATGGCCATACAATTAGCACTGAAACAAGCCAAAACATTTATTCACCATTCTTGCATCATGATATCCACAGACAACACAACGGTGGTCTCATATATCAACAAACAGGGTGGCACTCATTCCCCCAATCTTTGCGTAGAAGTTTGGAAAATTCTCAATTGGTGCCTGGAACACGACATAGTTATCAGAGTTCGTCACATTCCAGGCAAATTCAACATTCTTGCAGACCGCCTGTCAAGACTAGACAAACCTATCAAGACAGAATGGGCTCTGGATCAAACAGTTGCGAATTCAGTATTCCAGATGCTCAATTTTCCAAATGTGGATCTGTTTGCGACATGATTCAACCACAGACTCCCATTATATGTCTCTCCAGTACAAGACTACAAAGCACTAGCGATAGATGCCCTGTCCATGGACTGGAATCATCTTCATGCATATGCTTTTCCTCCTTTTATTCTGATACCTGCTGTTCTAGAGAAAATCCGACAACATCAGTGCAGAATAGTTCTCATAGCTCCGTTCTGGCCACAACAACAGTGGTTCTCAGAACTTCTTCTATTAGTGTCAGCCCCGATTCATCTGCCACTAATTCTAAGACTATTGACTCAATCCAAAGGAAGATTTGTCCATCAAAACCTCCCACTTCTCGACCTTCATGCTTGGGAGTTATCAAACAATCAATCAGAGATAAAAATTTTTCGCAAAATGTTGCAGATTTTGTCTCCAGATCAAGAAGAACATCTACACAAAAAGTCTACGATGCAAAATGGACCATCTTCTCTAATTGGTGTCATACAAAAAAATTTACTTCGATCTCGGCTCCTTATTACAGTTATAGCCGATTTCTTAATCTTTCTTTTCTTGGAAAAGAAATGCCAAAATCAGTACTATTAAAGGTTATAGATCTATGATCTCTAACACTATGAAATTCAAAACTGGTAATAGAATGGGATCTAATCCAGTCTTATCTGAACTTATCAGATCTTTCGAACTTCAACAACCAGTACAAAGATCTCTTACACCTAAATGGGACTTATCGTGGGTTTTAGTATGTCTACAAAAACCACCCTTTGAACCTCTTGATAAAGCTTCTAAATTTCACGTTACTATTAAGACAGCCTTTCTCTTAGCTCTTGCCACTGCTAAAAGGTGTAGCGAAATACTTGCTTTGGCTATGGATTCACAACATTTAAGATTTAATCAAACTGATGGTTCAGTTTCCTTGATGCTTAAATCTGGCTGTTTAGCAAAAAACCAGCTTCCTTCTGTTAAACCAGATCCTATTGTTGTTCCTAGTCTTTCTCGAATATGTAAAAGGGAACATATAGACAGACTTCTTTGTCCCGTTAGGTCTCTGGAGTTCTATTTTAAAATGACTAGCTCTTATCACCAGAACAGAACTAGATTTTTTTCTTCCCATTAAAGGCAATAAAAATATCTCCAAAGATACTATCTCGAGATGGATATCTTCTACTATTAAACTTGCCTACAGGAAACTCACTAAACGAGACATTTCTTTCCTTAAAATCAAAGCTCACGAAGTCAGAGCTCTTTCCTCTTCCTGGGCTTTCTTTGACAAAGTTCCTCTCAATGATATCCTTCAAGCAGTGGTTTGGAATAGATCATCAACTTTTGCAAAATTCTACCTCAGGGACATGTCTCAACAAGCAGAGAATCTTCAAAGTTTGGGCCCCATTGTAGTGGCCCAAAAAGTGGTGGGGGGCCAACAGCAACCAGCTCTGGATGCATAGACAACGTCAACAGCCTCCTACACCTGATGCTATACTAGAAAGGTACTTAATATACACTATTATGTTATATTATACCTTTACTTGATATATATTAACCCTGGATTATCTTATCCTTGGTTTAAAGGACCTTTATTATTGCTTTATGCATTAATTATGTCCTTTATTTTATATATCTAAGTTTGGGTTTCCTAAGTCTTAATTCAGAAGTTGGGACCTTTTTATTAGAAGAAATCCTCCCTCCTATTCTGCAAATTCTAGCACATTATCTATAGGTTAATGTATTACGAAGTTAAAATGAAGTTTTTTAAAAGTAAAACATATTTTAACGAGTAATACTTAACCTATAGATAAGTATTTATTGTCCCACCTCCCTTCCCTTGCTCTTTTCTCCTAATTGTGTATTGTTCTACACATAAAAGAAACTGACACGTGATCATTTGAGTGGGAGGAACTACGTCATACAGGTAACTGTTTAAAGGGACCTTCTGAATTAAGACTTTATCAGGACTGAAAGGTCGTTTTTCAGTGGAGGGAGTGAAAAACAGAATAGAATAGACATTATCTATAGGTTAAGTATTACTTGTTAAAATATCTTTTACTTTTAAAAAGCTTCATTTTTCTGAATAGACAGGTAACCATAGTTTATGTAATTTTAGCTATAGGTAGTTATGTAATACTTCGCTAACTTAACACATTCCATGTAACGGATCTGTGCATTTGCCACACAGAGCCGTTACTGTAAACATGTCTATATGTCTGTATGGAATACTTGTGAATATAATATTTGATTATATTTACAGGTAAGTACATATGAAGTCGGCCATCATCATCATCATCATCATCATCATCATCATCATTTATTAGCTTTATTCTGTAACATTTTGTATGATACAGATACCTCATTTAAATGTATTTGTACTGTTTTCAAGTTTTATGGATGTGAGGTAGAGCTTAAGAAAAGGTGTTTGAATAAATATGTACTTTAACGGTGATTTAATAAAATGTATGTTTAAATTAATTGTTGGGCATTTGCTACACAGAGCCGTTACTGTAAACATGTCTATATGTCTGTATGGAATACTTGTGAATATAATATTTGATTATATTTACAGGCCTTGACTATCTTTGGGAGATCCCATGCCGTATAAAATGTAACAGTTGAAAATATGGAAATAACATTTTCCCCTGACCGGGGATCGAACCCGGTCTGCTGGACTCAGAGTCCTACACTCTACCACGTCGCTATAAAAGCCGGCTTGTACCGCAAGGCAGTACAAGTGTATCATATACCTATACCCGGTGACACATTTGTATGGAGAAAATGTTGATAATTTCAAATGGCTTTTCCTCTGAAGCCTCCGGGCCAGTGTTGCTCAAATTTCATGCGGAGCCTCCTTGGGCAGGAGAATGAAAGATTGCTAAAATGAGCATGGTCCATTGATCAAAATGACTGCCATGCCCATATATGGTAAAAACCTTTAAAAATTTTCTTCTCCATAACCAAATAAGCCCAGGGCTCTAATATTTGCACAAATTATGGGGGACAGGAGATGTACCAAAATTGCTAAAATGATGGTTCTATGTTGACATTTGATCTTTTTAACTCCAAGGTCAAATTTGCTTCCCCATTTGTATGGGCCATATACATTTATATTGAAAGTATCGAATTGACTTGTATATCAGCAGTAGTTAAAATTGTTCTGATTGGAAATCTAAGATGGCTATCATCTGGTTTATTATCCCCACACTTTTTAGAAAAAGCGTCAGGGATATTGTTATTGCCTCTGTCCGTCTGTCCCTCCGTCCGTCTGTCCGTCCGTCTGTCCATTATGTTATCTCCTCCCAAACCGCTGGACAGAATCCAACCAAATTTGGTGAGTGGCTTGCTTACACAAGTGGGGCATGCAAGAGCACGTTTATTTTTGGCCCCGCCCCCAGGGGCCCTGGGGAGGGGTCAAAAGGTCAAATATTAATTTCCAATTTCAAGTCAATTTTACAGATTTTAATGCGAAAATGTGCACATATACTCAGTAGTGATAGCTGTAAAACATATTGAATGGGATTTACTTTGTGACCCCAGGAACACCCTTTGGGGTGGGACTTGGGGGGTGGGGCGGGGTCATAAATTACGTTTCTCACAACATGGTCATATCGAATTGAAGGGAATGATGAGTAGAATAACATACAAGTAGAATTTTGCCTGGTTGCTTAAAACTATGCTGTGTGGTACAAGGGCAATTTCTGCCAGAAGAACGTGGGGATTTGCGATGGCGTGCCATCGACTGCCCAATCTAGTATTTATTATATTTCCCTGCCACTGTGCTGTTTACATGTATAAAATCATGATTCTTCAGAAACCACTTAGCCAATTTCCACCAAATTTCACATTGATCCTTCTGTTGAAATGTGATTGATAGTTTATTCAAATGATCATGCTCCATTGACTGTCAGGCCCATATATTCTTCTTCAAAACTAAGAACTGCTCAAATGATGATATTTTCATTAGTTGCGATGATAGGATTGGAAAAATATTGCATAACATCTGCATGTCTGCAGTGGCTATGTTACTCAGGTGAGCGAACTGTGGCCCGTGGGCCTCTTGTTTATTTTTGAAAATCTCCAAATGTATAGACCAAAACTACTCACTGGTACTTCCACAGAACTTTTTTTGAGATGTTAGTGCCTAACTCCCTGTACAAACTTTAGCTAAGATAGATTTTATAAATTTATATTTTAAATGTTATCATTTAAATTCAGTTTGAAAAAGATAAAAATCATAGTTTAGTATACAGTATAACCTCGATGGTTCGAACACCGATGGCTCCTTTACCGTGGATGATTTGAACTCGTTTTTGAGTCCCTAGGAAATTCTTCCGATAGCTAAAGAAAAATATTTTGGGATTTTAAGGGAAATTTTCTTATTTTATCATGAAAATGTATATTGTGTGTACACATTAGAATTGCCTCATCAAGGCAATTCTAATGAGTACACTCAATGTACCATTATTTTATAGAAGATGGAAAAGACATTCCTAGATTATTTTCATTTGCCTTCTGACCTTGCGCTGTGATTAACCCTCAGTGGCTTGAACTACCCATGTCTAGAACAAATTTTCATGGTCCCAAAGCTGTTTGAGCCATTGAAGTTTGACTGTATTCAGTTATAGCTAATTGTTTTCTTTTAAGATGTTTTTTAGACTGAGTAAAATAGTTTTTTAGTCTCTTGTTTCTATTTTTTCTAGGTTTGAGAGAGAGGAAACCAAGAATTACTTGACAGACATACTCTCCAGTGCCATAAAAGAGTCATATCAAGTCAAATTTAGCAGGATAGAAGTCAATGCCGAGACATCAGTATAGTGACTTAATCCCGAGACAGGGACATATAAATAGACAATAAAGTTGAGCTCGGTCTGGTAAAAATGAGATTTGTCATAGATGATCTGACATAGCTCCATTTAAGAGGGGTATCCACATAATATTTTTCTTATTTCTAAATGAAAACATATGTTGTGGGTACTCTTTAGAATTGCCTCTGTGAGGCACTTCTAATGAGTAACACAATCAGAGGCACTTCTAAGGAGTACCCACAACATATGTTGTCATTGAGAAATAAAAAATATCAATATGTTTTGGTTGAAAAAAAGCACCATATCTTGACCTTTGTGATCAGTGTGGCCACAATAACTTGTATGTTTGTTGTATCAACCATAGCTTGTTTTAAAAAGAAAATAAGTATTAACCCTCAACTCATTTACGCTCAGTGGACTCTTCTACCATAACTTTTTGGACCAGGCCATTTCTTATATAAGGGGAGTCTGCTTAGCTTGTATTGCAACAAATTTGTAGAAATTTTTTAACTTAATTCAAACAGTGTAGACCCTGATCAGACAGCACATTCTCCTGTGTCTGATCTGGGTCTACACTGTTTGCCAATGTCCCTTTAATGGGAGGCTAGGCTTAAATGGGTTAAAGTGTTAATCACAACTGCAGCAGGCAACATTTTGATTTTAAGTCTTGAGCAGACAATTCACATGAAATGGCTAGACTTTTCTCTGTAAAATGAAAAATAATTTTAGAATATCATCTGCTAGAAATTTTGCTTGGTGTTTTAAGGGCCATAAATGAGCTGAGGGCCATTAAACTGCAACCCAACCAACTAAATGAGCAGAACCATGAGTAGAGAGGTCCTAGGAACACATGGAGACATTGAAGGGCTAGATTTTCCTCTGCATTCCATATCAGGGCCACGACTGTTTAAGGGCTGGCCTTGTGGCTCAGTCGGATGAGCGCTCAACTGGTGATCCCCACTGAGTCTGGCAATATTCTTTTGTGGAGATCATTCATGAAATATTTTCTGTAGTCTTTTGTCTTCCTTCAGCTGATTCAAGAAGAGCATTTTATCAGTTTCTGGCAAAGGTGTGCACAAGTACTGGTTAACTGCTTAGAGGATTAAGCCATTTAGGAAAAGTGTGGGTTAGGTAAACTGACCAGCTTGACATAACCCTAATGGGTTGACTGGGCCTCAATCAATCAGTCAGTCAGGGCTGTGACTTAAGGGGGCTAGATACACCTGACAGATTTTCTGCTATTTTTACAAGGGAGACAACAATTGTGCCAGCACACCAAGTTCCTTCTGATAAGGAGTCCCCTCTTAAAGGACAGAATTTGCTCTTTCCTTTCAGAATAGACCACTTTTTCAGAAGTGAGATAAAGCAATCTTTATACAAGCTGCCTCGTCTTCTGAAAAGCTGCCTCCTCCTCTGAAAGTATATCTATTCCCCAGTTTGATCTGCACCATCAGGCCAGAGTCTTTTTTATCCATTATGAAAACATGCCTATTCAAATATATAGAAAATTTCATATCCAGAAACTTGAAAATTTTCAGATAAAAAACTCTGATATTTTTCATATTTCTTAGGCAGTTTTAACAAGTACCCACAATCTATGTTTTTAGCAGAAATATGAAAAATAATGTATACCCCTGTAAACCCCAGTTTTACTATATAAAAGTGGGGTTTAAGGGGGTCGAAATGGGGGTCAAAATTATATAGGCATGTTCTCGTGATGTATAGGTTTATGGGAGATTTCTTAAAAGGTTGCTGTCGGGAGGTAGGAACAAAAATAAAAATGTGAAAAAGCTTGGGTCAGTGAATGAAGTAATATAATTTTCTTGTAAATATGCAATATTTCAGTCCTAAATTCAAAGGTGGTTGTGGGGTGGGGAGGTGGGGGTGCAAAGGTGTCGTGTAGCTTATGTCACTGGGGAGTCCAACTGATATTGGCTTACAGTTGGGCAAGGCCTGCTTTCCTTGCAGCAATTTAGGGAAGAGGGGGAATGGTTTTTCTATTGTTTCTTCACTTTTATTCATTTTCCTTTTTCCCCTGTTCCTCTCTTTCATCTCCTCTACTATCTCTTCTATCTCTTTTCTCCCTTTCTCTGGGAGACGAGATGACACAAAATGACCCACAAGGGTTGACATTCCATTAAACCCCAACTCAATCAAAAATCAAAGGACAGGGACATAAAAAAAAAATATAAAATAATTAAAATTAAAATTTTATATTTCCAGAGGGTCCAAAATCAAAGAGTAAGCACTCCCATAAACGTAAAAATAAAAACACTGTGACCTCACTGTCTGCATGTACCTTGAGGACTCCTGTAGAGCTGCTGAAGTTGCATGCTGATGCTTTGGAAGGAGTACCATATTCACCCTAAATATTGGGATAACTACTCAACCCTTTCATTCTTGAATTTCTAAACTGGATTTTTCTCGCTTTGATATTGGACACATACCTCTAGATAAGACACTTTTTTTTTCAACCAAAAAGTATTGATACTTTTCTTATTCTCCATGAAAAAATATGCTGTGGGTACTCATTAGAAGCACCTCAGTGAGGTGCTTCTAATGAGTACCCACAACATACGTTTTCATGGAGAAATAAGACAAATATCTGTTCTTTTCCACTGAAAAAAGTCTCTTACCTGGAGCCATGTTAGATATTGGACATATCTATATTGTAAATAGGGTGTTTCGTCAAAACCATTAACATGATGATAAACATTGTAGATCCTAATGAGACTGTACAGTATGTGCTGTCTCATTTGTATCTACACTGTTAGCATAGGTATCTGCCCTAGTCTTCAGGGTTGACAGGGTTAAGCAAGCAGGTGTGGTAAAGGCATTTGGTTTTTGGTTTCTTTTGTCCAAACATCAACATTTTTGACCACCCTAGCAACACTGCAGTACCATTTTATGACCTGACATAGCTTTGCTGTTTATAATACCAATTCAGTTTCATTTTGAATGCTGAATTTATAGGATAGAATACTTTATTTCTGGAGAAATTGTTAACATACTTGTTAATTGCTTTGTATGAAATGTACCAGTAGTAGATTAAATAAATAAACTACAAAAAAGAATTGAGGTGACTGGATATACCATCAAGGGAAATAACTCTGATCTGGAAGTATTTTCCTCCCTTCTGAAAGTGGGATGTTCTGAAAGGAAAGAGTTTGGGAGCAAATTCTTTCGTGTGAGAGATTCCCACTTTCAGACGACATTCATGTAGAAGGAAAGTCGAGATTTTCTTCTGCTCGAGTGGTCTCCCAGACCCTTTGAAGAGGGAGGTGAATACTTTAATCTTAGAGTTCTTTCTCTTTGAGGTATCCATTCACATCAGTTTGGAGTCTTAGCGTTTAGAGGATGTATTAGGTGACTATTTCATAGCTACAGATAAGAGGGGGTATCCACATAATATTTTACTTATTTCTCTACAAAAACATATGTTGTGGATACACATTAGAAGCGCCTCGCTGAGGCACTACTCATGAGTACCCACAAAATATGTTTTCGTGAAGAAATAAGAAAGATATCAATATTTTTCAGATGAAAAAAGCGCCTTATCTGTTGCTATGCTATTTTTCTTATTTCTCTAGGAAAATGTGTTGTGGGTACTCATTAGGAGCTCCTCAAGGAGATGCTACTGTTGAGTACTATAACGTGTTTTCAATGAAAAATATGCCCGCCCTGGTGGCTCAGTTGGATGCGCATCTGACTGGTGATCAGGAGGTTGCAGGTGCGATCTCCCCCAGTTCTGGCAACAATTTTTCATGGAGATAGATCATGAAATATTTTCTACAGTCATTCTCTCCCTTCCGCTGATTCAAGAAGGGCAGTTGTCAGTTTCTTGCGAAAGAATGTGCACAAGTACTGGTTAACTGCTTAGAGGACTAAGCCTGCCCAGGGAAAAGTGTGGTTAGCTATACTGACCATGCTCCACATGACCCTAATGGGTTGTCTGGGCCACAAAACCTCAACACAAACAAAACTAGAAAAATATTTTTACATTTTAGCAGAAAAAAGGGCCTTATCTGGAGTTATGTCTGTGTGCACTCAGCTAGGATCTACATACATTTGTTATTTCATTCTGAGACCCGACACATCCATAGAAAATATGTTCAGTGCCATATACAGTGAAGACTATGACCATGATGCACATACCTGTAGTCTGGTTAGAGTATGTGCAGACTGTGCACGTAAAATCTGAGATTTACAGAAAAGTAAATTTACCTTAAATATTGGGACACCTAAACTCTTTACCATACTTGTCCTAAAATTTGACAAAAGTCTATTTTAGAACTTGTTGATTTGTCTAAAATAGGGCTGGATAAGTGGCAAACAGTAGACCCTGATCAGATGCCACAGTTTGCAGCATCTGATCTGGGTCTACACCGTTTGCTCTGGCCAATCTGTCCCAGTATTTATTTTACGGTGCTCCCACATCATCGTTTCTTACCATACCATATTTATTGTTATCTTGCACTTAGCATGCTCGTGTAAAATTTTCAGTAGACATACACACACAAAAAAAAAAAAAAAAATTCTTAGTTTTTAGGTTTGACATTACATCGAGTAGAAACAACTTGCTTGAAATGTCTGATAGTGTTTTCTGGAAAAAATAAGAAAAATACCATTTTGTCATCTGCTGAACTGGCCAAGAGTGGTAGAGATTAAGCAAGCAAGTACAATATAGGCATATGGTTTTCTGTCCCTCCATCAACATTTGCGACCACCCTAGAATTTAAATCGATTTCTAAATAACTATAATACATAAGAATCATCTTAACTTGCATTTCTCCCTAACAAGGACACAAACAATGTGGCATAATCTTATGACAATGACCTGTTTTTCATGGTCTAATGACTTCACATTTTTTTACATCAACCCTTATGTTTAGCTTTAGTTCTTATCAAGTCTTTCTCCCTAGCAGAGACTCAAATATACTGGTATTTTGTGACCATGAACTTCATATCATGGTCCAATGACTTTGTCATTATTAACAGAACACCCAAACAGTAGCACTTCACGCATTTGATGTTTGGTCAGTGTCAGCAATGACAGACAAATTATTATTCATTATTTACAAGAATCTTTAAGTGACAAGATGCCAACAGGTGTGACACCGCCTTTGGAAGAATTCTCGTCCTGTCTTAATTTATCAGTTTAATTATGAGCCAGTGCACGACAGAACCTACAATAAGACTTGCTTGACCAGGGAAGACTCTGATCAGCCTGTGCAGTCTGATCAGAGTCTTCGCTGGTTGCATGTGCCATCTACAGCCTCTAGGTTATCCAAAGAGGGATAAACGAGAACCCTTGCCATACTAGGTGGATGTACAGGCTGATTTGATTCTATGCTGGTCATACAGGCCCCAAGGTTATCTCTGCATCGGATGATGCCGGGGGCATATAGTTTTTAGATTTTCCGTAAGTACGTGATTCTGTTAGACTCAGGTTAAGGCATTTGTACCAGGTAGAATTTTGCAGTTTTATAGTCAGGTACCCCATGGCGGGGGCAACCGTGTACTGTGGACACATTTCTAGTTTTGTGCTCAATTCAACTGAGCTTGAAATGTCACTTGATCATAAAAATACCAACAATTAAAACTTTTTGCATGCTCAACTCAGCTGAGCATGCTCAGCTGAGTTGAGCATGAAAGAAGTTTTAAAAAAAATTGTTAGTATTTTAAGATTTATAAGCAAAATAAATTTCAAGCTCATGCTCATGCTCAGCTGAGTCGAGCATGAAAGAAGTTTTATAACCTCGGGGGCCAGGTCGTATTGTAGGGTTTGTCCTGCGCTGTCTCTTATACAGCCGTCGAAATGACAAACAGAACAGTGGGAATGCCTTTCCGATATTAATGTTAATGCAGTAGACTGTAGATGTGTAGGCTGGTCTGAGTCATTGCTCAAAGCTCCAGATAAGACTGGGTATCCACATAGCTTTCTCATTTCTCTACAAATACAAAAACATGTTAGTGGTATTCACTATAATAATAAGCACCTTAGCAAGGTGCTTCTAATGATCACCCACAAGTTTTCATGGAGAAATAAGAAAAAGTTTATTTTGAAATTTCATGAAAGCATGTTGGCATTCATTAGAAGCTCCTCAATTAGGTTCCTTATTTTTCTATGGTATTTATTATTAGAAGCACCTCAGTGAAGCATTTCTAATGAGTATCCACTTTTTCATACACACACTTTAATAGTGAAAAAAGTAAAAAAAAATTGCCACAAAAACATTTGGGTATAATCATATGAAGTGCTTCAGCCAGACACCTCACTTCCGATGATTATCCACATTGTCTAATTATAGCTCTTGATAAAGTGCTTTTTTTCAACCGAAAAGTATCTATATTTTCTTATTTCTCCACAAAAACATATGTTGTGGGTACTCATTAGAAGCGCCTTGGCGAGGGGCTTCTAATGCGTACCCACAACATATATTTTTGTAGAGAAATAAGAAAACTATTTACCTGATACCCACTTAGTCCTATGGACTCTTCATGGAAAAATAAGAAAACTATCATTATTTATCGGCAACTATGATTGCTGTATGAATATGGCATAAGATGGGTATTTTCACATAATTATTTTATCAGGTGATCAGAATGTTGATAGTTCCCAAATCCATGACAGATAGTGAAATATTTGTTTATAAATGTCCTCAAAATGAGATAAAACACTGCTTTTTATGCTCCCACCATTTTGAAGAATGGTGGAAAGATCATATAGTGTTACCCCTGTCTGTCTCCATCTAGGTCCTGCTTTAAAAATTTGCATTTAAAGTTTTTCAGGTGGGATCATCCGTGTCCTTTGGATGCGTGATCTTTCGATGCATTTCTAGTCTAAATATGGAATATGGGAATTACACATTAACCGCTTTATAATATGGTTTATTATAACACGGTTTTGGATACAACACGGTTCAAAGATGGATCCCAAAAAATGTATAGATTATATAGAAAAATGACCTTAAATGGTCATTTTTCTATATAATCTATACATTTTTGTTTGGATATGACACGCTTGTATAATTAACACGGTTTATGTTTTGGACCCCAACAATAGTGTTATAAAGAGGTTGTGGTGCACCTTGGACACATTATTGCACAGACAGATTTGTCTTATCTGTCAAATAATTATTTCATTTACTAACTTCTAAACTGATCAGTATCTTATTAATGGCAATTGATCAGTGTCTAATTAATGACAGCCAGCTTCGGTGGCTCAGTTTGGATGCGCATCTGACTGGTGATCAGGAGGTTGCGGGTTCGACCCCAGCGAGGTTGGCAGCATTCTTTTGTTGAGATCGATCATGAAATATTTTCTACGGTCATTCTCTCCCTTCCGCTGATTCAAGAAGGGTAAATTGTCAGTTTCTGACGAAAGAATGTGCATAGTTCTAATTGTCAATCACTCAGATTCCTTGATCCAGATTGTTTATATATATTGGCATACTGAATGGCAAACAGTGCAGATCAAGATCAGGTGGCAATTTTAGATCAGATTAGTTTTCAAAGACCGGCTATATCCAGGCTCAGCAGGACAAGGATGAATTTCCCAAAATACAGATTCTGGCTGCAATAGTGAATGGATCTGATAAGACATTTTATAGTTGAGGTTATTTATATCATCTTTATCTTTAAAATAAATTTATACAAGTTTTTATTACAAAACTATCCAAGATAAAAGTTGTAGAGAAAGATAGGTGCTGAATTCTCCAAAGATGGAGATTACTCTATTTTATCACTTTTCATGAAGAATAAGAGAAAACACAGCCAAATATGCTCTGCTCATGTGATGCCCTGAATCCTTTATAAACTTAAAGGTAAGTTTGACTGTGTATAAATGGCAATGACATAGCATGCATCATGCTAGGATGTCTGGCTGTTGACAGTATACATTATCTGAAAGGTGCATTGGATATCAGTAGTGTACATTACCTGTAAAATGAACATGGATGTCAGTTATGGTCGTAGAATGTGCAGAGTTTTATATTTTTATACCCCCAGCATACGAAGTATGCCGAAGGGGTATATAGTTTTTGTCTGTTCCGTTAGTCTGTTTGTCTGTCTGTCCATCCATCCATCTTTCCGTCCTTCCATCCATTAACCCTTTCTATAACCAAGTTTTACTTCGAAGTTTTTTGATTACTTTAACTCTGCAGCAACTGATCAAAAACTTTTCATATTTGGTATGGGGATACCTGGGAGGCTTCTCTTCCATTCTTCATCTATGGGCCCCTGGGTCATGCCCCAGGGTGGCGCTAGAGTCAAAATCTAGGACACCCCAATAAAGTAGTATATTGCAGTTTGTTTATACATACAACCTCTTATTAAAGAAGGATGGGCATTAGGCACGTTTATCACATCAACATTCAGTGTAATAAGGTCAAGGTCATTATGACCTTATTTTCATGCTTCACTGATTTTGACATATTTTGAAAGCTATTTCATGGATTAATGTGATACTTGGAATATTGGTTCTGTGTGACACCACGATTGACAGCATAACAAATGTAGGTCACCTTGACCAATATTTCATGGTCCAGTAATTTTGGCGCATATTTTGAACGTTAATTGATGTATGAACATCATTATTTGGGATTATGAATTAGTATGTTCCAACAGTTGACCTAAAAGTAAATGTAGGTCACTGTGACCTATATTTCATGGTCTGGTGATTGTATGTTATATCTTGAAGACAATTTGATGTATTACTATCATATTTTGGGATTATGTGACCTATATTTCATAGCCCTGTGATTTTGTCTTATATCTCCCACTATTTGATACCTAAATGTCATATTTACACATAATGACACAGTGTGACCCAAACTTTCACCTAAAAGTAAATATAAATCAGTATGACCTTTATTTCATGGTCTAGTGATTTTGCTTAATATCTTTCAGATTATTTAATGGATTAACATCATAGTTGGTACAATGCATCAGTGTGACCATCAGATTAATTTCTCAAGTATATGTAGGTCAGTGACATATATTTTATGGTCCAGCAAATTTGCTTGAGGTCTTGAAGACTGATTACTCCAGGAAAGTTGTACTTGGGATGATAGATCAGTGTCACTCAAGCTAAAATATTTTAACTGCACAATACATTAACCTATAGACAATGTGCTATATTCTATTCTGCCCATACCTTCCACAGAAAAAAAATGACAGGAACGTCGTCCCATACAGTCTTAATCCAAAAGTCCCTTTGACAGTCACCTGTGTGACATCACACCCGCTCTTTTGGTCACGTGTCAGTTTCTTTTCTGTGGAACAAAGAAAGTAAACATGGATTTTTTCTCCGTGTGAAAAAATTCTATTTTCTTCTTTTCTCTCCGGTTGAAATTTAATTATTTGTTCTTTCTTATGATCCTTTATCATACCTTTCACTTTTCATGCTAAATTTGTAAAAATCTAACCGTTTGATTTCTTGAAATTATTTTTCACTCATTCGTCATAATGAGTTTTCGCAACTTTCATGAGTATTCATCGCAGTGATAGTGGTCATATAAAATCACATTGGGATAATCATAAGAAATGTATTTATTGTTCTCATTGTTTCAGGGAATCTACTTGCTCCACGTGTAGCAGTTGGTCTAATTCCATCTGGGAACTTTCAGAAAAAAGAAAACTTATTCTTCCAGAAAGAGAACCATGTCCAGCAAAAAGAAGTCTCTTGATGTGTCTATTTCATCAGACGAGAGAAAAAGAAAACATGGGAACACTGCCCCTCATGGCCCTGCTGCCCGGGATAAGACCCATATTGGTGGCAACTCCCTGGGTACTTTTACCCAAGGGAGTACAAGTTCACTGGTCACCAGGCATCCTACGACCGACCCACTAGCCACCGGCTAATTGCCCAATGGACATGAAGACATATCTGGCCGACCGGGCATGCCCGGTCACTGGCCACCAGTCATGCCCGGGCACAAGTCACCGAGCATTCGCTGACCACCAGGCAAACGCGCGATGTTGAGACTTCTAGCCTGCCAGTCACCGAGCACTGACCATCCAGTCACCGGTCATTGGAATTAGGCTAATTCCAGTGGAGATTCAAGAATCACCGACCACTGGGCATGACCGGTCACCGGGCAGCCAACCACCGGTCACCAGGCATCAGAGTATAATTCTGACTACTGCTAGTGAATCTCATACCTTTGGTACTGAGTTCACTAGCAAACAGCCTAGTACATCTAGAGTTCTGCTTCCCCTGGAACTGTAGTAACATGTCCGACCCCAGTGTTGTGATTGAACCACCAGGCAACAACTGGAGGTCAGACAACAACAATGTCAATTGCAGACTAATTCAGACTTCCCTCTCTGGTCGGAGATCCAGGAGAGATCAGTCTAGAGACAAACATAGATCAGAGAAGAGGAGGAGATGGAGATCAGCCTCTACATCCTCCTCTTCAACTTTTTCATCTTCAGACTCTCGAAAGAGAAAGTCAAAAAGTTCTACAGCCTGAGGAAATACCTAATGTCCCGACAATTACACCTGAACAGACCATGCCTTGCCCTTCAAGGGATTCAGGTTCCGACACCGAGATAGAAACCTGGTTCTTTGATAGGGCAATCAATGAGGTTTTTAGGCTTCTGCCTCCGGAGCTATGCCCAAGGTCTATCGAGGAGCATACTCCGGTAAGGCCCTTATCTGGTATTGAGCAGTTAATAGTGTCACAATTGACTCCATTAATGATGTTACTTCAGTCCAAATTGATAGAAAATACTGTCAGATTTCTCCAGGACCAAATAGATTCGGAGAAATGTGGCAGAGACTGGGTATGTTCTCAAAATTTAGTCTCATCTTTGACACAGACTAAATTTTACAAGAGCCACAGTCAATTTTTCCAACAGACAACATTCCTCCGTTAGAAGCGGAAGCTTCCCTGTTAGACCTTTCCAACAAAGGAAAATACTCCATTCAAATGAGGAATTTGGAGATATGGGAAAAAAGAGCCCGCAAACTTATAACGATCAATTTGCACGCGGACTTATTTTCTTCTGTTGCATACCTATGTATGCAGCAACAGACAATGTCTGTACAAGCACTTTCGAGACTGTTAGAAGCTGTAGCCAAATCAATAAGGCATGCTATGGCCATGTCTACGATTTTGGCTACGGAAATATTACACGCTAGCGCGATGCGGTATTAGCCACATCCAAAGTCCTATTGGAGAATTCCAGCCATGAGCTGTGGAATGCTCCAATAAACTCTAAGAAACTATTTGTTAACAAAATTAAGGAAGTTGCCAAGGGCAATTTTGAGGCCTAGCAGCAAAGGTTCTTGGCAACTTCCTCAGTTGCTTCTACAATGCAACAGCAACAGAAAGTGACCTACCCGGCTCCTCCGGCTTTTAAAAGACTGAGGCAGCCGGCTAAACCTTCTAGGCCTCAACAATCGCAATCGTTCAAGCCTAAAAGTCAAACAAAGTCATATTGATCAAATAGAAAAGAGTATGCGAAGAGAAGCGGGAATCAAAAAGCAGTTCCACTCCTCCAAGCAAGCCTCATCTTCCACAAAATGCTGAAGTCCAACCCTTTCCACTGCCAGTCCTGCCACGCCCAGTGGGAGGAAGGTTGGCCCATTTTGTGGAACAATGGGAAGAACTGACAGACAACAAGTGGGTCTTCTCTATCGTCCGAAACGGGTCCAAGATCCCATTCAAGTTGGTTCCTCCCTTATCGGTTGTTCCAATAAATCTGAGTCAATCTTCCTTTCCATTATTGCAAGAAGAAATCGCGGAGCTTCTCGAGAAATTGGCAAAGGAAAGGGTTCGGAATCCGGGAACTCCCGGTTTTTACTCCCGGCTAGTCCTAGTACCCAAAAAGAACAGAAAGTTACGTGCCGTAAAAGACCTTTCCTTGCTAAATCGTTTTATACACAAACAACATTTCGAAATGGAGACAGTCAAGTCGGTAAGACAATCGATAATGTACAATGACTGGGCTGTCTCCATAGATTTGACGGATGCATATCTTCACTTTCTGATACATCCAATTTCCAGGAAGTACCTGCGGTTCGTTTACGACCACCAGGTATTTCAATTCACGGCCTTACCATTCGGAATATCCCTAAGTCCGTGTGTTTTCACAAAGCTAATGAATGTCATAGCAACACATTTACGTCTACATGCCGTATCTCTCTTTCCATACCTAGACAATTGGCTGATAAGAGATCTGATTTGCAATCGACTTATCTCTCACACCAAATTTACTCTTTAAACAGTACAAAATCTGGGCTTCATTCCAAATCTAAAGAAATCAGATTTGATTCCAGCACAACAAGTCACATTTATAGGTATGGAGTTTCTAACACAGCAGAAAATAGAGTTCCAGCAGATAGAGCAGGGTTCATACAGGTAAGGACATGTGAAATTCAAGGACTTTTCAAGGACTCTCATATCAGTTTTCAAGGACTATGAGCTTATGAAAGATACTTACTCATACATGTACTTTTTCTTCATACTCAAAAGCCACTGATTCTTTCTCTTCATACTCAAAAGCCACTGATTCAAGAAAATGCTTCATAAAAATGTCTTCTTTGACTCATCATAACTTGGTAAGAGTGTGAAATAAACATTAAAACGCGAAGATAACTGAACACATTAACAACATATATACAGTTTTTGTTGTCAATTCATGGATTGTTATGCTGCTTTAAGTTGGAGAAGCTTTGTCTCCAACTTTTTCTCCAATTCCTTTATCAGAGCAAGTTTTTCCTTAGCTCTTTTTCTGCTGGCATTTGACTGTGACAGAAGCTCAAGCTTTCCTGTATTTTCAGCCTTTATGCAAAGTTCATCTGCACTTTTCAGAAGACTGTCATGATCTTTCTCAGCTTGTTTTTTCCTCTTTTTGACCTTTTCTATTTCCTCAAGGGTACACTTCCTTTTCCTTTTCTCAGATTCTGACTTTTTCTGCTGTCTTTGCTCTTCTAGGTAAGCTTCATATTTAAGTCTAGCATTTGCACAACTCATGATTAGCTTATTTGAAATGTGAACATTTAGCACCCCATCTACCTGCTTGACATGGTCATACACTAGCCTTTGGGCAACAACAGTTTTTGCTTTCATGTTCTCACATTCAACTTCTTTGTTGACTGAAAAACCACGTTCTACTGTTGCTTGTCCATGAGAGAGAATAAGAAACAATTTTACAGATGTTAGCAGTTTGTCAAACCTTGGTGCAGCCATGTGTTGCATGAAGAAATCATCAACTCTATCACTATACTGATTAAATCCTGTGAACATTTCTGATCCTATCACATTAATATTATCTAGAAATTCATTATACTGCTGAAGAACATCTTCAGCCTCTGCTTCATTAAGAGTCTTTGTTGTAATTGTGGATCTTAGTACTTTCTTGAACCTTTCTCTGGCTAGTGTTCTATCCTTTGCCATTACATTTGGATTCAGAGAAGCCATATTTCTAACTAAAGAATAAACAAGGGGACACTTCTCCTTCATTTTTTTCACAGTGTGAAGAAGAAAGTCTTTACACTGTAACCCGAATTCCATTGTTTGTCTTTCACTAACTTTAGCCTCCTTTAACTTATCTTCAGCCTTAAAACCTATATCTATTTTTGAATAAGTGAGATGATTTGCTTTGTCTTCAACATTTACTCTTAGCAGCTCCTCAGTATCAGCTTCCTCCATCACACAATGCTTAATGAATTTTCTCATGAGACCTCTAAGGACTGATGTAAGATCTGTAGATAAAAAAGGTATCATTGGTTTGTCTGTCTGGAAGTTTGTTAGGAATGGCTGTATGACCTTAGCTACAGTAATGAAGAATTCCAACTTTGCAGGTAGAAGCTTGTGTCCTTCACTGCTTCTTGGATGCTTTTGTAGGATTTGTTGTCTGGTTTTGGGATCTGTTTTGACTCAACTTTTTTAACAAAGTGTTACACGGAGTCCCATACCGCAACAGCTCTCTCAGCTATGGGAATGTTTTCTAGCCATCTATGATTTACGAATTTAAGAGCCATCATTGAAGAAATTATTTTGTAGTCTTCTTTTCTGGAGGGGGCATCTTTGAAAAGATAGTAAAGACTACTAAGAACTGATGCTAGGTCCCACTGTGTTACTACTGACCCTGCCTTGAAAGAATTATGTAAAATGTGGAGTCCACACGAACCAGTATCTGTTAATGAATGGGAGTATTCCTGAAGTATTTCCCTTTGCATAATTTCATGGAATTTAATATTAACTGCGGGCCTATCCATGCTAATCTGTACCAAGTTCTTCATATTTAGTTCTCCTAATGCCTCCTTGAAATGTGCAACTAAGTCCTCTGCTTTGGCGTGCCCTAAAATACCTAGTAACTACTTGTTGTAATTCTGAGTCCCAAAATCTTACATGAAGGTCCATTTGTTTCTCTTGCATTTTCTTATTAAGTGACTCATCGAATAGTGCAACAAAGGGTCCTTTGATCTTCTCTATTAAGAGGCTTTTAAAATGATCCGCCAAACCAAAAACACAAATATAAGAGGTTTTCCTTTCACCAAGTGTAAATTTTCTAGCTATTTCACTGTCTGGAAACATTGACTGGAAGATATTGTTTATATTTTCATTAGACTTGTACGATTCATGTTTCATAATAGTTCGCATTGTCCATATTATTTCTGCCTTAAGGACCTCATTTTTTGATACATAATTTGATACTGTTGATGAGGCAATTGCACGCCCTGATGTTGAAGGAGTGGGTGGGGGAGGGGGGACTGTCAGGGAAGCTACACTATACTGTGCAAAAGATGAGGTGGATGGGGTGACCTGTTTACTTTCCTCCTTAATGAACCAGTTCACGAATGATACACTCATCGACTTTTCATTGTTTTTGTGACTTTCTGCTTTCGCATGGGAACGGAGGGCACTTTCACCCATTTTGACAATATCAATTTCTTTCCTGCAGGCCCGACAGAAAGCTTTCGACTTATCTGAAGTTAAAATCCCTTGCCCATGTGTATTTTCTGGGCCAGTCTTTATTAAAGATGCACTTTTCCGTTTTGAATAATACTGTTTATCGTAAAATTCACGTTTTCACTTTCATTTTCACTCGCATAACAACGCCATTTAATTCTGGATGGGTTTCGTTTTGGTTTACTGAAGCAAATCAATAAATTCAGAGAGTAATAATGTGGTATCAGTCTACAAGGGAGACAATGCTTTCCTACTAAAAACCGGACTAAAAAGCGGACAACATTCACACCAAACGTATTCGTACCCTCGGTATTCTAATGCTATCTGCGCACTTTCTTGCGGGACTAAAGTTTTTTCGACTTGAAGGCACATAACGATTTCTCGGGGCTTTCAAATAGTGGGAATACTAAAAATCAAGTACTTTTCAAGGCCTCAGAGCAAAATTCAAGTACTTTTCAAGACAATTTTTGTTTTCAAGGACTTTTCAAGACAGCCCTTTATTTTCAAGTACTTTTCAAGCCTGTGCGAACCCTGTAGAGTAAAAGCTCTTATTCTGACCATAAAAACAATTCTTTCTCAGACTCCGGTTTCGGCATGAACTTTCCTTTCTCTTTTGGGCAAGCTCAGTGCAGCAGCAGACAATTCTTCTAGGCAGATTGCATTTACGACCTCTGCAAATTTGCCTATCTCTGTCTGGAAACCTCACATTCTTCCTCTAGATCATCAAGTCCCGATCACCAAGATGATCAAATTCCATTTAAAATGGTGGATGAACTCCAATTGCTTCGTTCAGGGAATGCCCATTCACCCTCCAGACCCCAAAATTTACCTTTACACAGATGCCAGTCACTTCAGTTCGGGAGCTCATCTAGAACCGATGAGTCTATCCTTTCATGGTCGCTGGTCGGAAGACCAATCCCAACTCCATATCAACATGTTGGAAATAATGGCCATTCGTTTCTCACTGATAAAGACCTTGAAATATATTCATCATTCTTGTGTCATGATATCCACTGACAACACAACAGTGGTCTCATATATCAACAAGCAAGGGGGAAGACATTCTCCCAACCTATGCGTACAGGTATGGAAAATCCTCCTATGGTGCCTAAAACATCATATTGTCATCAGGATTCATCATATCCCAGGCAAATTCAGTGTTCAACTATCCTAATCTGGATCTGTTTGTGACTCACTTCAATCACAAACTGCCATTTTATGTATCCCCAGTTCTGGACAATCAAGCCTTCGGGATACACGCATTTTCCATGAACTGAAACTTTACGCCTCTCCTCCAACAATGCTGATTTCTTCTGTCCTGAACAAGATATGCCAATCTCAGTGCAGAATAGGGGGTGGTCGGGTGGTGCGAAGGTGCTGTGTATCTTACATCACTGGGCCGTCCAATGATATTGGCTTACAGTTGGGCAAGGCCTGCTATCCTTGTAGTGGGTAAGGGTAAAGGGGGAATGTTTTTATTTCTTCTGTTTCTTCACTTTCATTCCTGTTCCTCTTTCTTCCCTGTCCCTCTCTTTCATCTCCTCTACTCTCTCTTCTATCTCTTTTCTCCCTTTCTCTGGGAGACGACACAAAATGACCCTCAAGGGTTGAAGTGTCGTTAAACCCCAACACAATCAATCAATCAGTGCAGAATAGTTCTGATAGCCCCTCTTTGGCCACAACAAGCTTGGTTCTCAGAGGTCCTACAACTTCTTGTCTCAGCTCCAGTTGGTCTTCCTCTTGTTCCAAACCTATTAACTTGAGCAAAAGGAAAGTTTCAGCATCAAAACCTCCCAGCTTTCAACCTTCACGCTTGGGAGTTATCAAACCATCAATTAGAGATAAAAAATTTTCGAATAACATTGCAGATTTTGTCTCCAGATCAAGACGAATATCAACTCAGAAAGTCTATGACGCGAAATGGATCGTTTATACCCGTTGGTGTCATAGAAGGAAGGATAATTCGGTCTCAGCCCCTCTTACTGTGATAGCCGATTTCCTAATTTACCGTTTCTCTGAGAAAAAATATCAGATTAGTACTATTAAGGGATACAAGTCTATGATTTCTAATACTCTCAAATTTAAGACTGGTAATAGAATCGGATCTAACCCTGCCTTGTCAGAATGAATAAGATCTTTTGAATTACAACGCCCTGTACAAAGATCTCTAACTCCTAAATGGGACTTATCTTGGGTCGTAGTCTGTCTCCAGAAAGATTCATATGAACCTTTACATAAGGCCTCTAAACTTCACATAAGCAGAAGACAGCTTTTCTTCTAGCCCTAGCTACTGCCAAGAGATGTTGCGAAATTCACATCTTGGCAATGGATTCAGAGCACTTAAGATTTAACCAATCTGATGGATCTGTATCTCTCATGGTTCAACCTGGGTTTCTGGCTAAGAATCAACTTCCATTCATTTGCCCAGATCCTATTGTGATCCCTAATTTAGCCCATATATCTAATAGGGAACACCAAGATAGACTTCTATGCCCGATTAGAGCCTTAAAATTCTACCTTAAAATGACTAAACCTTACTGTCAGAATAGAACTAGACTATTTCTTCCTATAAAAGGCAAACAAGATATTTCTAAATCCTCTGTCTCGAGATGGATCTCTTATACTATTAAGCTTGCCTACAGGAAACTCACCCGTAAAGACTTTCCCATCATAAAGATTAAAGCCCATGAAGTTAGGGCTCTATCTTCCTCTTGGGCCTTTTTCGATAAAGTTCCGCTCAATGAGATTCTTAGAGCAGCAGTATGGAATTAATCCTCTACTTTTGTTCTATCTAAGGGATATGTCTCAACAACTACAAAACCTACAAGATTTGGGACCAATTGTGGTGGCCCAAAAAGTGGTCAGGGGCCAAGTAAACAGTGCTTTGGATGCCTAAGAAGATTTGCGGCCTCCAAAACACTACATTACATATATTAAGGTAATAAATATCTTATATATATGCTGGTATGAGCTTACTCTAGGAATTTTACCAAGAATAGGCTTGTTCCAGGAGTTTCCTGAGCCTTAATCCAAAAGAAGAGGGATTTTCTTTATTTTTTGTGTTAGAATTGGGAGCTCCTTCCTACCTTATCTACCAATTCTAGCACATTACCTATAGGTTAATGTATTGTGCAGTTAAAATAAAGTTTTTAAAAGTAAAACATATTTCAACAATCAATACTTAACCTATAGATAATTCCACCTCCCTATCCCACTTAGCTCTATCCTTTTAGGGCTTTACATCAAAGAAACTGACATGTGACCAAAAGCACAGGAATGACATCACACAGGTGACTGTCAGAGGGACTTTAGGATTAAGACTGTATGGGGCAATGTTCCTGTCATTTTTTTTTCTGTTGAAGGTGTGGGCAGAATAGAATATAGCACATTATCTATAGGTTTATTGATTGTTAAAAGATGTTTTACTTTTAAAAACTTTATTTTATAATTAAGAATGGCGCCAGCCGGGGTTATTCGTGACCCTCTTGGCACTTGCTCTAGTTGAAAATGTCAAGTCCTTGTTTGACATCCATGTGGATATTACAGTTAATGTATAGTACTGATATCCACATGCCCTTTTCAGGTAATGTATACTGTTGATAGCCAGCCAATGTGTGCCATTATATTGCTGTTTATAAGCATGCAGTCAAACTTTGGCTTTAATGTTATAAACAGCTCAGATACCATTTTAGGTTCATCTCACTTAGACATTTCTATTGGGTGCATTTTTCTTGAAAGAAATTGTAATAAACATTTATATTTTATCTCTTTAATCATATTTTGATGTTGGGTTCTAGAGGGGTACTGCTTTTCAAATTTAAAATTCTGTGGAACTTAACCCTTGTTCTGCTGAATAAATTAAGATGCCACACCCACTTCTAATTTTCATCCAATCAGATTACTTGATGCGCATTGTTGCATAATGGCAAACAATGAAAATCCAGATCAGTTGGCTTCTTCAGAAGCCACGGGCACATGGCTCAGTGGTAGAGCGTCCACTTTGTGACCTGGAGGTTGCAGGTTCTGTCCCCGGCCGGGTCATACCAAAGACTTTAAAAATAGTACTAGCTGCTCCTTCGCTTGGCGCTCTGCATTAAGAAAGTAGAGCTAGAACTGGTCAACTTAGTGTCAGTATAATGTGACTGGGTGGAGTATCATATCAAAAGTGTCTAGGGCATGATATTTCAATCAGGCAGCACTCTAAAAATGAGCATTGAGCTCCCTGCCACATCGAAACACCGTCGCAATATGACTGAAAGATTTTTGAAAGTGACGTTAAGCCCAAATCAAACAAACAATTGATCTGGATCTACACTGTTTTCAAGGGTTAAAAGATAGGAACATAGAAGATTTAAGAGATAGGCAGATAGAAGATTTTAAGATTTTCTATCTACAACTTTTATCCAAGAAAGTTTTTTTAGAAATGTCTATGTTGAATGTCCCTAAATTTTTGTACACCAATGTTGCCAGTAAAATGACATGCAAACAGCACAGACCCAGATCAGAAATATTTGTATTAAAAGCGAAATTTGTCATAAAAGGTATGGAGTAAAGTATTCGAAATCTTAGGACATTTAAAGTTGTTGCAAAATTTCAATGAACAAGATATAAAAATTCAAGTTCACTCAGCTGCATTCACTATTGCAACCAGAATCTGGATTTCAGAAATCTTATCATTATCCAAGTAATTCCCAAATTCCATGCTAAAATGTTCAGAAACTCCAGCATTATGAATGAAAATTTCATCAACTTAAACGATTGGAATGACCAGGATTGCATTTCCATCCATAGATGATTCTTGTCGGTATTTAAAGGCTCCATATTCCTCAAAAACAGACATTTTTAATCAAGAAAGGTTTAAGATGCCACATTTATGATCATATATCACTAAAATTAAGTCTTTGTTGGATAAATTGTCTATTTTTGAGGAATATGGAGCCTTTAATGCAGATTATATTTGTGAAATAAGTCATAAACAACAAAACATATTAATATGTCAAGTGTTATTCTTACCTTTGTTCTGTCATCCTAAAGAACTGCATTCATTGCTGCATAAAACACACGTACGTATTTGATGCACAAATAGAGATTCCAAAAGTATTATACAGGAATCCTAATTGTATCGTCATAACGTAGTGGAATATTCTAAAGCTGTTGAAAGGATCATCTGAAAAGAACAAAAAATAAAGTTGTGGAAATTGAATTTTTACATTTTATCTATTTAGCAGAGCACAGTTTGGAAAGTGACAATGGGACTTCTAGGGATAACGGAATAAACAGCATTCAAGGGAGAGAAATAAATTAGAGAACATTAGGTTGAGAACATAATCTAATATGTAAATTTTGGCTATAGTATGTATTTAAATATGAGAAGTATACTAGCTATAGTCTCCCCTACTAGTAGCTACTAGATGCAATATGCAAATTTTGGTTATATTTTATTTATTGAAATCTGAAAAGTATAAGTCCAGTAAATGTAGCGGGTGGGTGGGTAAGGGGGAGGTTTGGGATACTAGCTATAGTCTCCCCTACTGGATTGTCTCCCTTAGAAAATTGTCTCCCCTACTAGTAGCTACTGGATTGTCTCCCTTAGAAGATTGTCTCCCTTAGAAAATTGTCTCCCCTACTTGTAGCTACTGGATTGTCTCCCTTAGAAAAATTTAGTTGCTACTAGATTGTCTCCCCTAGAAAAATTTTGCTAAGTATAAAAATACTTTGCATGTGAATATGCAGGTACAAATATGTTCATCTGAAAAAAATTTATTCAATTCAAGTTGAAATTAAAATATTTTCACATTGTTTAAAAAACAAAAAAGCTTCCCACCTTAAGGGAAGCCTTTTTTGTTTTTCGGAAAATAATTTCGAAGTATAAAATACTTTGCATGTGTGAAATAATTCACATGCAGGTATAAATACTGT
This sequence comes from Anodontia alba, assembly GCA_964016985.1. Lineage (NCBI taxonomy): Eukaryota > Metazoa > Mollusca > Bivalvia > Lucinida > Lucinidae > Anodontia > Anodontia alba. Next base: position 35,945,684 of record OZ024836.1, on the reverse strand, counting down.
TCGTCTGAAAGAAATTCAAAGTTGAAATTAATTCAATATTTCCACATTGTAGAAAATAAAGAAAATAAAAGCTTCCTGCATCCATGGAAGCCTTGCTTTTTTTTTTTAGAAAAGATAGCATAAAATAATTTTCATCAGAAAGGAATTGAATAAAAGTTGAAAAAAAAAAAAAAAAACCTTCCCACATCAATATTAGCTTCTTTTAGGAAAAACATTTTGCTAAGTATAAAATAGTTTGCATGTGCATAAAAATTCAATATCATAATTTAACCAGCACTTCCACAAATTTTAATGAAAATCATTTCTAGTGCCTATTTGTCAAGGTCTGAATGGATTTCCTTTTTTGGAAACCTGTCAAAAAGACATTTTTCAAAAAAAGTGTTTGTTATTATTTTGGTTTACAAATGCCCCATTTTAATGTTTGGCAGTATTTCCTACAAATGACCATGTACACGGTATCGAATGTGACTGCTGCTAATAAATAGAAGATGATGCTGTACATGAAATATACTGATAGCTTAAAACATGTACAGAACCAAGTGTGTTTAAGAGATGTACACTTTCCTTTCTCACAATTTTTTAGTTAAGTCAATTAGACTGAGGGAGAATACCATTTAGCATATATTGGAATAGTAAATTGTCATTTTCAATTCACTGTGTTCCAACAGTATAAAGAACCGAAGATCACTAAAGGCAACAACACAAATGAGAGATGAAAACTCAAAACAAAAACAAGTGAAAAATCTTTGCTTGTTTGAAATACCAATACCTATGGTGACAAACTTATGTGCCATCTTACTTTCTTTCCGACTACATACCAAGTTATTTTACCTTATCTTCAAAGCAGAAGCATGGTGTGTGCTGCTTTTGCAGCAAGGCATATGCAAGTATGTCAGGACTGCACAAGCATGAGGTTAAGCAATTGGTACAGCACCGCACATGTGCTATGGTCAACCATTTTCAGCATAGCCAGTAGTCTTGTACACAGGTATGTATTACATTATGTGCTCTGAAGAGCACAACTAGGCATGATATTTGGATCTGTAATGTGGTTAGACGGCTGGATCTACCCAGCGACTGTCCATATGCCAGGCAAATCCAGATCCCACCAAGCTGCTGCTCCCAGTGTGATATTTGGAAATAATTGGTTCAGTTATGACAGTCATTGAATTTGTATACTAGAACAGACTTCTGTATTTCTAAACATTAGAAACTTTTAGTAAAATACTGTCAAACTAATTTGGTTTGTTTGTATAATTCGGTTTTACGGCCCAGTCAACCCAATGGGGTCATGTCGAGCGCGGTCAATTTACCTAACCACACGTTTACTGGGCAGGCTTAGTCCTCTAAGCGGTTAACCAGTATTGCGCACATTCTTTCGCCAGAAACTGACAACTGCCCTACTTGAATCGGCGGAAGGGAGAGAATGACCGTAGAAAATATTTCATGATCAATCTCCATGAAAGAATGTTGCCAACCTCGGCGGGGATTTAACCCGCGACCTCCTGGTCTCCAGTCAGACGGCGCATCCAACTGAGCCACCGAGGCCGGCCAAACTAATTCGGTTAATAGTAATAGTGACCTGCTCCAAAAATGCTTAAAAGTATTATTTACATTATATTATCGAATGAAAACACTGTTTGTCCCATTTAAGTTAATGTTAATAGTAACATATTTTGGTGGGGATGGTAAACAGAAATGTAAGATTTTCTCCTTTGAACCAAAACACTGCGATAAATTGTGAATATCTGCACAGGTGTGTGGTAGTAATAAGGACGGCAACAGTATATGTTGTTTCATAACATATTCAACATGGCAGATGAAGTTGAAACTCAGATGTTTTAACATTTTACAGTTTCCTGGTGTACTGAATTCATTTACATGGAATTTTGGAAAAAAAACAATCCTTTTATCAGTATATGTAGTACAATATAGAAGAGTATTGCGACAGAAGTATTTCTGCTAGAAACTTGGATATGAAGCTCTGTTTGTTGAAAACAGATATGGCAGGACACTTAAACAGCTCTACGGCTTCAAGGATATCAATGCCCTTCTGCTATATTGTAGTTGAATGACTGTAGAGTATGATCACATCAATACTTTTGACTTAAAGTAATTAAGCAAGATGCAAACTGTAAAAGGAATCAAATCGGGGAGTTACTTGAAAATGACTGATAAGCACTCTGTTGAGGTCTTGAGTAAAGCACACTTTTGGGAGTGAATTGATCTGCTTGTGATGTATAATTTGCCCATAATTCTGCCATGCTGAACATGTTTCGAAACAACATATACTGTTGCAGTCCTAATACCTTCCCTGATATTCGCAATTTAATGCAATGTGCTGGTTTAAATGAGAAAATCTTTTATTTCTGTTTACCACCCCCACCAACATATATTACTATTGACATTCTCTTAAATGGGACAAATACAATGGGTTTTCATTTGATTATGAAATGTAAATAATACTTTCCCTTTAGCATACTTGTTTTTGGAGCAGGCCGCTATTAACCTAATTAGTTTGAAAGTATTTTACTAAAAGTTTCCAATGTTTAGGAATACAGAAATCTGTTGTCTAGCACAAATTTCAATGACTCGTAATCAAACCAATTATTTCCAATATCACACGAGGAGCGGCAGCTCTGTTGGATCCACATTTGCCTGACATATGGAAGGTTGCTAGGTAGATCCTCACGCACATCACATTCTTTTGTGAAGATCTGGTTATGAAAAAAAAAGCACAAAAATATGACCGTTTTCCTCTCTCCGCTGAATCAAGAAGGGTAGTTGTTACTTAGTGGCAAAAGAATGTGCACTTAACAGTGATAAGCAGAGCAGTGTGATAATATTTAATGACTGCTCCAAAAATGATCAAATTACAAATACAAATAGCATGCCTATTTGTGTTCTTCATAGCACATAATGTAATACGTACAACTTGACAAAACTACTTGACAAAACTACAATTATTGTACCTGTATGTAAGGAAATTGGCTCTGCTGAAAAATGGTTTTCCGTAGCAGTGTGGTAGCCTCATGCTCATACAGTTCTGACACACCGCAAAAGCGACTCACACCAGGCCTCTTCTTTGAACTCGTAGAAGATAAGGTAAAACAAGAGGGCCATGATGGCCCTGTAACGCTCACCTAAGTATCACAGCACTAAGAGAACCTAATCTAGAACTGATCAAGGCAAACATTCTAACCAAAATTCGTGATGATTATATTAACAAGTCTGAGTCAACTGGCCTTTCAGTTCAAGCAAAGAAGTTCAATACTGAGTTTCAAAATGGTGGCAATCTTGGATTTCCAATCAACAATTTTAGCTACTTTTTATCTACAAGTCACCTTGATACTTCCAAAGAAGTTTGAGTCAATTGCCCTTTTGGTTCAGGAACAAAAGTTCAAAATAAATTTTCAACATGGCTGCTAGGGCAACGATCTTCGATTTCTGATCAGAACAATTTTAGTTATTTCTGATCTACAAGTCACCCCGATGCTTCCTACCAAGTTTCGAGTCAGCTAGCCTTTCGCTTCAGGATGGTGGCCATCTTGGATTACCAATAGTAACTATTTTAGCTATTTTTTTTATCTACAAGTCAACCCGATGCTTCCTACCAAGTTTCAAGTCAATAAAGAAGAAGCGAAAAATAGATTTTCAAGATGGCCACCATCTTGGATTTCCGATCAGAATGATTTTAACTGTTTTTGACCAAGTCACCCCTATGCTTCCTATCAAGTTCAAGTCCATTGGCTTTTCAGTTTAGGAGAAGAAGCGAAAAACAGGTTTTCAAGATGGCTGCCATGGTGGCCATCTTGGACTTTTGATCTGAATGAGTTTAGCTATTTTTTATCTACAAGTCACCCTGATGCTTCTTACCAAGTTTTGGCCTTTCAATTCAGAACAATTTTAGCTTTTTTTGATCTACAAGTCACCCGGATACCTCCTACCAAGTTTTAGTTAACCTTCGGTTCAGGAGAAGCGGAAAATAGATTTTCAAGGTGGCCGCCATGGCGGCTATCTTGGAGTTCCAATAGGGAGGATTTTAGCTGTTTTTGATCTACAGTCAGAGGCCAAAAGTAATTCCACAAAAATATTTGCTCATAAACTTTAATGCATTTTAATGTTTACAAGACATTTAATATTGTGGAACAACATAAAGAAACTACTGATGAGCTGTAATGATTGGAAAGGTAAATGATGCATGTCCAAAATATATGACTTTGATAAGTATCGGATATCTGTCTTCTCAGATACAGCAATTTAAATTAAGGGGAAATTTTAAAAATGGCAGACTTCTACTGACTTCAATGTTGACGTCGCTCAAAACCTGCCCAAAATGTCTTGCACAAAATTTAATTCTTAATTCAAGTTTGCATAGCGAAAATCCAATGAGAATCACAATGTACATTACATAAATCGTCCAGCTTTCAAATGATGTGAACGTTATAAAGATATTAACAATTATTTTTATTATCATTTATTTTTGTAAACATGAAAATGCATTGAACTCTATGGGATTTTTGATGTTGTGGAATTACTTTTGTTCCCTGACTGTACAAGTCACCCCGATGCTTCAAATCAATTTCAGTTCAGAAGAAGAAGCGAAAAATAGATTTTCAAATGGCCGCAATTTTGGATTTCCGATTTTTTTTTTTTTTTTTCCTACTGTTGATTTACAAGTCACCCCTACCAAGTTTGGAGTCAACTGGCCTTTCAGCTCAGGAGAAGAAGCGAAAAAATAGATTTTCGAGATGGCGGCTGTGGTGGCCATTTCGGATTTCCGATCAGAAAGATTTTAGCTATTTTTGATCTACAAGTCACCCGATGCTTCCTACCAAGTATTGAGTCAATTGGTCCAGGGGTGTAGGAGGAGTAGGCTTTTAAAGCAAGTGATGAAGCCAGACGACAGACATAAGCTGACCACAATAGCTCACCATGAGCACTTCCTGCTCAGGTGAGCTAATGACTTGATATATTTTCGGAAAGAAAGTAAGATAGCATATTATTGGTGTTTTGAAGAAGCGAAGATTTTTCACTGGTTTTAATTTCGAGTTATGTCTCTCAATTGTGTCGTTGCATTTATGATTTTGCGATTGTTTTCGACAGAAAGGGTGGGGTCACTTTCCATTCAGCTACACTATTAGAAAACAGTGGATTGAAAATGACAATTTACTATTCAAATATTTGCTAGATGGTATTCTCCTTCAGCTAGTTAACTTAGATAATCTTTACTGAAAGGTTAGTGTACAACTCTAATCACACCGGCCTCTGATTCATATCTTTATAAGGATATTAATACATATCATGTACATTATCATTTTTTACTGCTGGTGTGCATATTCAGTCGTATTTGATAGCGTGTACATGGTCAATCTAGGAAAGACTACCAAGCATTAAAATGGGGCATATACAGTCGACTCTAGTTATCTCGTCTGCTTATCTCCAAGTGAAAATCAGGGCCCAGTTGTTCAAAGCTAATGACGTTGTTAGTTAACGATTCGTTAAAATTTACATCAAGTGATACGCAAATATGCTGAAATTTTTTTGCTGAAAAATGTGAATGCAAAAGCTACTCACATTTTTTCAGCAAAAAATATCAGAATATTGTATATTGAATCTGCTGAAACAGTTAATGAATTGACCCTTAACAAGCTCGTTAAGCTAACGACGCTTTGAACAACTGGGCCCTGGTCCTTGTTTTAACATGGAAATCTAACAACAGAACAAAATATTGTGGAAAAGAAAATTCTGCTCTTTTCCACAATACTTTCTAATATCTCTACTCAGGAGTCAAAATACATATTTAGTTGTTAAATGTGTTTTTTCGGCTTATGTTTTCCTCAACTCTGCAAATGTGAAATGCCGAGGTACGGATATCCCAAAATATTTCATTGAGCCCCTTGGACCGAGGTAATGAGAGTCGACTGTATAAACCGGAACATTAACAGACTTTTTTCAGAAAATGTCTTTTGACATGTTTCCAACAAGGAAATCACTTCAACCTCTATGATGTAATAGGTGCTACAAACAATTTTTGTCAAAATTCATGGACATTGTCCCTGTAGCCCGGAGTGAGAGCAAAACCATTCTAAGAATGTTCTCGACAATCAGACCAAATCTCAGAATAGCGCTTACACCACCAGAAATAGCTTAATTTTCCACATACTTTGCGCTTTATTTGAACAAAGTTCATTAGGTATAATAACAAGAGGCCCACAGGTCACAACTCGCTCACCTGAGTGAAACCGCTACTGCAGATATGCAGATGGCATGCAACATTTTTCCAATACTGTCAAATATTGAAACTTATGACAAGGCAATGGCTTAAAAAGTTTTTGAGATATCTTGCTTACAAGGTAAAAATGCTGAAATTTTCAAAACGCCATAAGTAAAAAAAAGTTCAGATATTTTTCAGAAGTCATTTGGTTCATCTACTTATGCTGTCCTTTAAAGTTTTTTTTTTTTCTATTTTTAGCTCTGGCAACCATTTTGTTCAGCAGAGCAGAACCATTTTAGCAATTTTGCCACTGGCCACAGAGATGTCTTTTAAAGGTTTTTTTTTTCTATTTTTAACTCTGGTGATCATTTTGTTCAGCAGAGCAGAACCATTTTGGCAATTTGGTAAAGGGGGATAGGAGGAACATTCCTGTGAAATCATTTTGAAATCAGGCCACTGGCCAAGGAGGAGATGTTTAAAGGTTGTTGTTTTTTTTTCTTCTATTTTTAGCTCTGGCGGCCATTTTGTTCAGCCGAGCAGAACTTTTTTAGCACTTTTGGTAAAGGGCCATAAGAGGAACATTCTGTGAAATTACTTTGAAATAAGGACACTGACTGCAGAGGAGATGTCTTTTAAAGGATTTTTCTATTTTTAGCTCTGGCCACCATTTTGTTCATCCAAGTGGAGCCATTTTAGTATTTTGGTTGAGGGCCATCGGTGGAACAATTCAGTGCAAATATTTTGAAATCTGGCCATAGGCCAAGAACAAGATGTCTTTTGAAGATTTTCTATTTATTAGCTCTGGCGGCCATCTTGTTCAATGGAGCAGAACCACTGTGGCCAGCTTGGATTTTCGATCAACACAATTTTAGCTTGTTTTGATCCAGAAGTCATACTGTTGCTAAAGAGCAGGTTTTGGCTCAAAAGCAATCTAAGGTTTGAGAAGAGATATCGGAAATTGATTTTCAAGATGGCAGCTGTGATGGGCATCTTGGATTTTCTATCGGCTCATTTAGCTATTTTGTTTCTCATAAGCGCCCTAATGCTCATCATCAAGTTTTGATTCAACTGGATTATAGAGGTATGAATTCTCAACATTTTTCCCATATAAATGTACAGGGCCTATACAAATGCATGGGGAAGCAAATTTGACCTTGCCATAAAAAGGTCAAACGTCAACGTAGGACCATCATTTTAGCAATTTTGGTATATCTTCTGTCCCTGAAGATTTGTGCAAAGATAAGACCCCAGGGCTTATTTGGTTCTGGAGAAGAAGATTTTTAAAAGTTTTACCATATATGGGCATGGCAGCCATTTTAGTCAGTGGACCGCAACCATTTTAGCAATCTTTGATTTTGATTTCCCTAACCTAAGGAGGCTCCACATAAAATTTGAGCAACATTGGTCCAGAGGTTTCAGAGATGTCATTTGACATTTTCAACATTTTTCCCATACAAATGTATGGTGCCCACACAAATGCTTAGGAAAGCAAACTTGACCTTGTTGTAAAAAGGTCAAAAGTCAATGTATGACCATCATTTTAGCAACTTTGGTAGATCTCCGTCCTCGATGATTTGTGCAAAGATTCAGCCCCAGGGCATCCTCTGTTCTGGAGAAGATGATTTTTAAATGTTTTTACAATATTTGGGCATGGCGGCCATCTTGGTCAATGGACTTTGACTATTCAAGCAATATTTCATTCCCCCAACCTTAGGAGGCTCGACATGAAATTTGAACAACAGTGGCCCAGAGGCTCCAGAGAAGTTGTTTGAAATTCTCAACATTTTTATGGTGCCCATACAAATGCATAGGGAAGCAAACTTGACCTCGCCGTAAAAATGTCAAATGTCAATGTACAACAATTATTTTAGCAACTTTGGTAGACCTCTCATCCCTGATGATTTGTGCAAAGATTCACCCCAAGGCATCCTCTGCTCTGGAGAAGAAGATTTTTATAGGTTTTTATACGCCTGTTTGATGGCGTCCGTCTGTCTGTCTGTAAACTTTTTCGTTTCTGGCTAACTCCTCCTACAGTTTAAATCCGATCAAGCTGAAACTTGGTATATAGTTAGACCATGATGTGGCGCAGTGCATATTGTTTCAGGGTTACAGTCCACCAGATGTTTGCAGAGTTATGCCCCTTAGAAAATTTCTTTAAACCTTTCATTTCCGGTTAACTCCTCCTACATTTGACATCCAATCAAGCTGAAACTTCATACATGGTATATAGTTAGACCATGATGTGGTGCAGCGCATATTGTTTCGAGGTTACAGTTCACCAAATATTAGCAGAGTTATGCCTCTTTGAAAATTTTAGTTGACTTTTAGTTTCTGGCTAACTCCTCCTACAGTTTACATCCTATCAAGCTGAAACTTGATTTGTAGTTAGACCATAATGTGGAGCAGTGCATATTGTTTCAAGGTTACAGTCCACCAAATATTAGCAGAGTTATACCCCTTTGAAGATTTCTATTTTTTCGTTTCTGGCTAAATCCCTCCTACAGTTTACATCCAATCAAGCTGAAACTTCATGTACAGTTAGACCATGATGTGTTGCAGCGCATATTGTTTTGTGGTTACAGTCCACCAAATATTAGCAGAGTTATGCCCCTTTGAAAATTTCAGTAAACTTTTCGTTTCGGGCTAAATCCTCCTACGGTTTACATCCTATCAAGCTGAAATTTAATTTATAGTTAGACCATGATGTGGAGTAGCACATATTGTTTCAAGATTACAGTCCACCAAATTTTAGCAGAGTTCCCGTTGAAAATTTCTATTAATTTCTATTAATTTTTTGTTTCCGGCTAAATCCTTCTATAGTTTACATCTGATCAAGCTGAAACTTCATAAATAGTTACACAATGATGTGAAGCAGCACATATTATTTCAAGGTTACAGTGTACCAAATATTTGCAGATTTATGCCCCTTTGAAAGTTTCTGTAAACTTTTCACAGCATATTGTTTAGAGGTACCAGTGTGCAAATTTTATTTTATAATAGGTATATTTTTTGCAAATAACTAAAGTTTTGGTCATATGGGCAAGATATTGATTTTTTTTTTTTTTTTTTTGTATATCTTAACCCTGGATTATCTTTCATTCTTGGTTTAAAGGACACTTATTATTGCTTTATGCATTAATTAAGTCCTATAACTGATATATCTAAGTTTGGGTTTCCTGAGTCTTAATTCAGAAGTTGGGACATATTTATAAGGAGAAATCCTCCCTCCTATAATCTGCAAATTCTAGCACATTATCTATAGGTTAATGTAATGTGCAGTTAAAATGAAGTTTTTTTAAAAGTGAAACATAATTTTAACTAGCAATACTTAACCTATAGATAAGTATTTATGGTCCCACCTTCCACCCTCACTCTTTTCTCCTAATTGTGTATTGTTTTACACATAAAAGAAACTGAACCATGATTAATTGAGCAGGAGGAATTATGTCACACATACTGGTAACTGTTTAAAGGGTCCTTCTGAATTAAGATTTTATCACGATTGAAAGGTCGTTTTTCTGTGGAGGGGGTGAAAAACAGAATAGAATAGCACATTATCTATAGGTTAAGTATTGCTAGTTAAAATATTTTTTGTTTTTAAAAAACTTCATTTTTAAAGGTTTTTACCATATATGGGCATGGAGGCCATCCTGGTCAATGGACCGCGACCATTTTAGCTATCTTTCGTTCCCCAAATCTAAGGAGGCTCCATATGAAATTTGAGCAAAATTGGCTCAGCGGCTTCAGAGGAGGTCGTTTGAAAATGTTAATGGACGCATGGATGACAAACGAAAAGTGATCACAATAGCTCATCCTGAGCATAGCTCAGGTGAGCTAAAAAGAGATCAAATTTGTAAAACACGATGCCCCCAACTGCCTGACTCTAACACTGTTTTACTCCAAACACTGCTTGCACATGACAGTAACAACAGTACAAATCTACAAGATTTCAATGTTATTTTATCAAAAGGGAAATAACTCTAAGTAAAAAAAACAAATATGCCATACAAGTAAAAAATACAGGTCCACTATTTTTTCATGGGGAACCCATATATAAAATTTCAAAACCCTAGCATGCAGGGTTCTTAAGCTATGGCATGCAAAAACATGAGGCCCACAGGCCACGGGTCACTCACCTGAGTGACATAGCCACTGCAGATAGGCAGATGTTATACAACATTTTTCCAATCCTGTCATAGTAACTAATGAAAAGATCATCATTTAAGCAGTTTTTAATTTTGCAAAAGAATATATATGACATGACAGTCAATGGAGTGTGATCATTTGAACAAACTCTCAATCACATTTCAACAGTAGGATCAATGTGAAATTTGGTGGCAAATGGCTAAATGATTTCTGAAGAATCATGATTTTATACATGTAAACAGCTCAGTGGCAAGGAAATATAATAAACATAAACAAGATGGCAGCCATCTTGGAATTCCAATCAGAATGATTTTAGCTACTGTTGACCTACAAGTCACCTCGATACTTCCAATGAACTTTGAGTCAATTGCCCTTTTGGTTCAGGAGAAAAAGTTCAAAACAGATTTTCAAGATGGCCCCCATGGCCGCAATTTGGGATTCCCTATCACAACGATTTGAACTATTTTTGATCTACAAGTCACCCCTATGCTTCCTACCAAGTTTAGAGTCAATTAACCTTTCAGTTAAGAAGAAGGGAAAATTAGATTTTCAAGATGGCCGCCATCTTGGATTTTCGATTGAAATGATTTTAGCTATTTTTATATCTACAAGTCATCCCGATGCTTCCTACCAATTTTCAAACAACTGGGAAAAAAAAAAAAAGAGTTTCAAGATGGCCACCATTGCGGCCATCTTGGATTTCCGATCCAAACAATTTTAAGCTATTTTAGATCTACAAGTCACCCAATGCTTCCTACCAAGTTTCGAGTCAAATGGCCTTTCAGTCCAGGAGAAGAAGCGAAAAACAGATTTTCAAAGATGGCTGTTATGGGGGCCTTGGATTTCTGATAGGGAGGATTTTAGCTATTTTTGATCTACAGGTCACCCTGATGCTTCCTACCTAGTTTAAAGTCAACAAGAGGCCCACCGGCCACAATTCGCTCACCTGAGTGAAAAAGCTATTGCAGATAACATAACATTTTTCCAATATTGTCACAGTAACTTATCAACACTGTAGACTGTCTTTATTTAACGGCTAGTACTTTGGGAAAAAAAAATTCAGATGAAATTTTGAAATATTACTCCCAGAGACTAGGTTTGACATTTCAGGCAAATTGTATTTCAGGCAAATTGTCTCCAATTGAGAAAATTTGCCAGAAATGTGCCAGAAATGTATTTAGACACAATAACGGACAGTAAAACGGAGTTGTTCAAATTTTACTACCAGCATGGCAAGGACTTACGGTGTCCAAATATTCAGGGTAATCAACATTTTGTGAAACTAAACGTTCAAAAGTGTCCTGCCTTGCTCTGGTTAATTAGGGTATTAACGCTTTCCCTGCTAGTGAAGACTTTTGTTGTCTGCTGATAACGTTTGCAGACAGTTTGGACCCCAGATACCATGCCAGGCCTGACCTGGATCCAAACAGTTTGACACCCTGATCTGAATCTATTCTTGTGCTTGCCATAAAAGATTTTAGAACAACTGTTTTTATGGGATCCCCTGTCCTCACTGACACATCCCTACTCAGTTCTTTTACGGCATCTGAGCATGCACACCGTTCCCCCACTCAGGCAGTGTGCTTTGCCATTGTCCTTTTTTTGGCGGCAAAATTTTCATTATATGTTTTCGTAATGACATTTTCATAAAAGTGAACTCCTTGCCATACTCTTCCTAAAATCTGAATGTCCAGTTTTATTACCTATAATAATGTATAAACTTGGCTATTTTTGATCTGCAAGTCATCCCAATGCTTCCTGCCAAGTTTTGAGTCAATTGGCCTTTCAGTTCAGAAGAAGAAGCGAAAAACTGATTTTTAAGATGGCCACCATGGCGGCCATCTTGGATTTCCGATAGGAAGGATTTTAGCCATTTTTGAACTATAAGTCAACCTAATGCCTCCTACCAAGTTTGCAGTCAATAGGCTTTTGGGTTTCGGAGAAGAAGAGAAAAATAGATTTTCAAGATATATGTTTTTTAGAACAACCATCTTGGATTTCCAACTGGCACAATTTTAGCTACTTTTTATCTACAAGTCACCCTGATGCTTCCTACCTATTTTAAAGTCAATAAGCCTTTCGGATTTCTGATCGACACATTATTAGCTAATTCTGATCTACAAGTCACCAGGATGCTTCCTACCTAGTTTAATGTCAGAAAGCCTTTCACTTTCAGTTCAGCTGAAGAAGCGAAAAACAGATGCTTCCTACCAAGTTTGGAGTCAACTGGCCATTTTGTTCAGCTGAGTAGAACCATTTTTAGCAATTTTGGTAAAAGGGCATTAGAGGAACATTTCTGTGAAATTAATTTGAAATCAGGCCATTAGCCTGGGAGGAGATGTACTTTAATTTTTTTTTTTTTTTTTTTTTCTATTTTTTAGCTCTGGTGGCCATTTTGTTCAGCCAAGCAGGACCATTTTAGCAATTTGGTAGACGGTCACTCAAGGAACATTCCTGTAAAATTATTTTAAAATCCATTAACCCGTTTAGAAGGAGATGTCTCGTAAGTAAATTGTTAATAGATGCATGGCAGTCTACGCCCTTCTTTTTTTTTTTTTAGCTCTGATGGCCATTTTGTTCTTCCAAACAGAACCATTTTAGCAGTTTTGGTAAAGGGTCATAAGAGGAACATTTATGTGAAATTATTTTGAAATCCGGTCATAGGCCTAAAAGGAGATGTCGTTTAAAGGTTTTCTACTTTTAGCTCTGACGGGTTGTTAAAAGGTTTTTCTATTTTGAGCTCTGGTAACCATTTTGTTCAGCTGAGCAAAACCATTTTTGCAATTTTGGTAGAGAGTCACTCAAGAAACATTCCTGTAAAATTATTTCAAAATCCATTAACCAGTTTAGGAGAAAATGTCTCTTAAGTAAATTGTTGACAGATGCATGACAGTCTACGCCCTTTTTCTATTTTTAGCTCTGGTGGCCATTTTGTTCAGTGGAGCCAAACCATTTTAGCGATTTTGGTAAAGCGGCATTAGAGGAACATTTCAGTGAAATTATTTAAAATCCGGCCCTTGGCCTAGAAGATGTCATTTAAAATGTTTTTTCTACTTTTAGCTCTGATGGCCATTTTGTTCTGCGGAGCTGAACCATTTTAGCAATTTTGGTAAAGGGACATGAGAGGAACACTTCTCTGAAATTATTTTAAAATCAGGCCACTGGCCTGGGAGGAGCTGTTGATTAAAGGTTTTTCTATTTTTAGCTCTGGCAGCCATTTTGTTTAGCAGAGCAGAACCATTTAGGCAATGTTGATACAGGGTCACCCAAGGAACATTCCTGTAAAATTATTTTAAAATCCATTCACTGGTTTAGGAGCAGATGTCTTTTAAGTAAAAAGTTGAGAGATGGACGACGCACAACGGACGAAAACAGGTCACAAAAGCTAACCTTGAGCCTTTGGCTCAGGTGAGCTAATGAGTATGATCTTCCAAAGTTTTCAGAAACATTTCCAGTAAATTTTAAAAGATCTGATAATTACAGTCGACTCTCGTTATCTCGAACTTCACGGGACCTGATAAAAATGTTCGAGTTACCAGTAGTTCGAGACAACCAAATTGTGACGTCATAGGTATGACGACTGTTCGCCTCAACGTACTTGGAAGGCACATGTATATGGCAATTTAAATAATTTACGCGTACTTCAGTTTGCATTGTTACTGTTTGTTTTAGGAGATGCAATGGTTTTCTTGAAATGATACCATCAATAAATGTTAATAATTATAGATTTCAAACGTCTCTTGTTGTCTTTTAATACTCCTGCAAATTTGGATTTCCATGAACTATAAATAAATTACTGGTTTCCGAGTTGTGTTAGCTATACGTTATGAACTGGTTTGGATTAGCTCCCTTCGCAAAGACGACTCCATAAAGAGTTGACTGGTTTCCGCTTTCGCATAAAACGCTTACAATGTTAAGCGGCAGCTGTAAGCTAGTTTGGATTATCTCCCCTGTCATAAATGGACCATCTCAGCGCGGCAAACTGTAGATCCTGCAGAGAAAGCTCGTTATGAACCGTATCATCTGGACCTACACTATTTGTGCGGGTATCCGTACCAGTCTACAGGGTCGGAAGGGTTAACATCGGTACCCACGTGTGATTCGTCTATTTGAGGCCGTGCACAACTCCTATTAGAAGACTATGCAACTGTCAAAGACTCGGATCAGCCTGCACGCCCACGAATTTTCCACGCATGAGCCTTATCTGGGCTTACCAAAGAGCACCGCCTGACCAAAGAGTAACAAGCGAAGATTCAGACTTAGCTAGCCTGATCAATACAGGCTGATCTGAGTCGGAACCTGTCGCGCACTGACTTTTCTTGAAGACGCTATATCATTCAGACGGACAGTACTCAGTAGTGAAGAGCATATCTAAACAATAAATTAAAGAAACTTCGTTGATTAATCTTCCATAACACTATTCTGGACCGCTTTTTATCTTACAAATCAATGACACGAGACGGTGTTGAGCGCCGCGTGTCAAACCCGACTCGACACGCATGTGATTTCATAATTACGGATTTTAGACATTGTTTGTGTTGTTTGTAATTATCTGGACAAAGGGGAAAATTAAAATATTGATTTATTTATCAATGGCCTATTATGATTTTCATTAACTGAGAGACCGGCGGCGCCGCATCTTACATTTTTTTTTTCCTTCGTCATGGTCCGAGTTCGAGATACGCGGTAGTAAAAACTGTGAAAAATATATTCAGGGACTGAAAATGATGGACAAGATAGCCGAAGTGTTGACATAAAAGTAGTTCGACATACGCGAAGCTGAAATACAATAAATACATAGGGAAAATAATCGGGACTTAGAAATCATTTCGACATAAGTGATAGGATCGAGATAAGAGGGGTCGAGATAACGAGAGTCAATTGTATATTATCAAAGGATAAGGTATCTTTTCGAAGACTGATCCTTGATAAATGCACCAAATTATCAACTTTAAGTTAGGTGTCTTTTATACCACATAATTATCAGGTTGTAGCATTATCCGAACGAAAACAACCTGGGTAAGTTCGGTGTTTTATTTTACCACTTTATCAGGTTGCAGCATTATCTGAACGTAAACAACCTGGGTAAGTTAGGTGTTTTTTTACCACTTTATCAGGTTGTAGCATTATCTGAACGTAAACAACCTGGATAAGGTAGGTGTTTTTATACCACTCTATCGGGTTGTAACATTATTTAAATGTAAACAACCTTGGGAGAATGGGTTTAGATTATGATACCATATGATCATAACTATATACCAAAGAAAGGAAGAAGAAATTGTCTACTTCTTTCCTTATAAATTGTACTGATTTCTCCTTTTCTTTTGAAAGAGAACAAAGAACTTGCAGAAGAAGAGGAAGATCAGTCAGCGATATGGTATATCTTCTCCTCTCTATTATTTATTTTAGTTCAGAAGTATGGAGCTCACCACCTGCAGTAAAGTCTTTTGGGGTAGAGATCCTTAATAGAGTTGACCTCTTCCAGTCCGGATTAAAGAGGAACAGATCTATAATCTTTAAAGTACTGTAGGATTCTGAGGCTCAATTGATAATGATTGCACAGAATTCCTTTGGTATAACTGGCTACCCAGTTTTCAAAACCAATCGCTACTGTTTGATGACTGGTGCCTGGTGCCCAGTGACTGGTACCTGGTTGCCCGGTGACTGGTATTTATTGTGTGGTAATTTCGTATAATAACCAGTGCCTGGATGACCGATAACTGATACCCGGTGATTGATACCTGGTATCAGATGACCAGTGACTGCTTACCCGGTGCCTGGATGCCCAGTTAACAGTTAATTTATTGCCTGGTGCCTGGTTGACTAGTGCCTGATGGCACATTTCCTGGTTGACAGGTGACTGGTTGACATGTGACTGGTGACTGGTTTTGTTTGTGTTGAGGTTTTACGGCCCAGTAAACCCAATGGGGTCATGTTGTGCATGGTCAGTTTACTTAACCACACGTTTACTGGGCAGGCTTAGTCCTCTAAGTGGTTAATCAGTATTGTGCAGATTCTTTTGACATAAACTGACAACTGCCATTCTTGAATCAGCGGAAGGGAGAGAATGACCCTAGAAAATATTTCATGATCAATCTCCACAAAACAATGTTGCCGACCTTGGCGGGGTCGAACCCGCAACCTCCTGGTCTCCAGTCGGACGCGCATCCACTTGAGCCACCGAGGCCTGATTGATGCCTGGTGAAGCTGACTGTTGCCTGGTGAAGAATGACCAGTGACTGGTTGACTGGTGCCTGGTGGCCTTATATTATGGGAGCCTTTAAACCCCTAATGATGCCACCTAATGGGTCTTACCATGGCAGTATAGCCCTATGGGGTGGTGCTCCCATGAAGAAAAGAGTCTCATTATCAAAAAAGGTTGACAATTTTCTTTTCCAAGTCGGCTTCTTTCCCATGGTAGATCTTCTGACTTCTTCGTTTGACTGTAAGATCCAAAGTTTTCTAATCCAGTTATTACATATCAGATCAGTAGATAACCTGGAACAAAAAACAAGACCTGTCGCCTGACAGGATAGCTCGCCTGATATTGCACATTTTGTTCCTGGAAAATTCTAAGTCCGTGACCTTAATTTTGACATGACCTGGTGTGTGTGTGTGTGTGGGGGGGGGGGGGGGCAGTATCTGTCTTTATATCAAATAGGAACTAAATCCATCATGTAGTTTAGAAGTAATGAGATTCTAAAAACCTTTGGCATAAAATTTTAACATCAAAATTCTAAGTCTGTGACCTTTTGACCTTGACATGACCTAGGGTGGTGGGGATTGGTACTGCATAAAAATTTGGACCAATATGTATCATCATACAAAGGATGAATCAAATCTGTGATAAGGTTAGGATTTAATGAAGTCTTAAAAACTTTAAGGAACACTTTAACATTTAAATTCTAGGTCTGTGACCTCGACTTCAAGGTCATGGTCATGAATGCTGATGGTGCTGATGAAAACTTTTGACCAGTTTCTATCATGATACCTAATAGGAACTAAATCCATCATTTAGTTTAGTAGTAATGAGATCCTTGACCTTGACCTAAGTTGGTGGGGATAGTACTGTGCAAAATTTTGGACTACTATGTATCATCATATCAAAAATGAATCAAATCGGTGATACGGTTAGGAAATAATGAGATCTTAAAAACTTTAACGAAAACTTTAACATTTATATTCTAAGTCTGTGACCTTGACCTTGACATGACCTAGAGTGGTGGGTATGGTATTGCGCAAAATTTTGGACCAATATGTATCATCATACCAAAGATGAATCAAATTGGTGATAAGGTTAGGAAATAATGAGGTCTTAAAAAAAACTTTAACGAAAACTTTAACATTTAAATTCTAATTCTGTGACCTCGACATCAAGGTCACGGTCATGAGTGCTGATAACAACTTTTGACCAGTGTCTATCATAATACCAAATAGGAACAAAATCCATCATTTAGTGCAGAAGTAATGAGATTATAAAAACTCAGACATAAAATTTTAACATGAAAATGAAGTTTTTTAAAAGTAAAACATATTTTAACGAGTAATACTTAACCTATAGATAATGTGCTATTCTCTTCTGTTTTCACACCTTCCACAGAAAAAACGACCTTTCAGTCGTTAATTAAAGTCTTAAACCAGAAGGTCCCTTAGGCAGTTACCTGTGTGACGTAACTCTTCCCGCTCAATTGACCACGTGTCAGTTTCTTTTATGTGTAAAACAATAGACACAATTAGGAGAGATAAGCGAGGGTGGGTGGAGGGAGATAATTGATTATCTATAGGTTAAGTATTACTCGTTAAAATATGTTTTACTTTTAAAAAACTTCATTTTAACTTCATAATACATTAACCTATAGATAATGTGCTAGAATTTGCAGAATAGGAGGGAGGTGCTCTCCTAATTCTAACACCAATAATATCTCACCACTTCTGGTTAAGACTCAGGAAACTCAAAGGAATCAGATACATTCTAATTCTATATTTAATAGAAAGAATGATCTAGATTCACAAAATAGCATATCTTTAAGGTGTTATGATCTAACAACCTTATATATAATAGTAGACTCTAGAGGAAGCCAGTTCTTAAGTCTCAGAGACCTAACATTGCCCCCACCCCCCTCTTTTTTTTCTTTTTGGGAAACAACAATTGGCTTCAAAAAGCAAAGGGAGTCATTGAGACATAAATATTCCATCGCAAAGTAAGCTAGGAATATAGATTTGATTGTGTTGGGGTTTAACGACACGTCAACCCTTGAGGGTCATTTTGTGTCATCTCCCAGAGAAAGGGAGAAAAAAGAAGAGAGAGTAGAGGAGATGAAAGAGAGGGACAGGGAAGAAAGAGGAACAGGAATGAAAGTGAAGAAACAGAAGAAATAAAAACATTCCCCCTCTACCCTTACCCACTACAAGGATAGCAGGCCTTGCCCAACTGTAAGCCAATATCAGCTGGACGCCCCAGTGATGTAAGATACACAGCACCTTCGCACCACCCGACCACCCCAGCTAGGAATATAGAAATATTTTCAAAACAAAATTTGTAAAACAAAAAGCCAAGACCATACACTGTAAGTAGTCTATGTAGGGTCTTGAAAAAATAAGGAAAAGTCTACTCGGTGGAGTTTCCTATAGATAACTGACATATGTAGATATTTTGGATAAAATTCTAGATATGTGAAGCTATGTAATTGTAATAGTCTAAGCTATTAGAATTATAAACTAATTTGATTCTGTTAATTGGAGCGACAGAACAGTTTCGGATGAACAGACACAGACTTAAAATAACCATAATATGTAATTATTTCCCTTTGATCAAATTAAAGAAGGGGAGATAATAAAAGTAGATGGAGTTAACTTAACTATAACTAAGTTATCCATCAGAAGAAAAAGGTATAGACAAACATAATGGTTAAAACTATTGCTAGACTAATTGTATTACGAATTTTAGTCAAGCAATAAAATAATACAGAGTTTGCATATAACTGCTGGGAAGAAAAAACAACCTAAACCATTGATAATTAGTTTTGTCATAGACATATAAAAGCATTTGATGTCCTGACAAAATAATAAAGAATAAACTGTCAACATCATAACTTAAGAGTTTGACAGAGAATAAGAGAGATAAGAATAAGGTTGATCGCAGCAAACTGTAAGACGGTCATAGTTTGGCTAAATCTTACCGTATTGATAAGATTAAGCAATAATAAATAAGCTGGATAGAATCTTTCTATACCAGAAGATTGCCATGAAAAGTACTCCTGAGTAAATAATCATGGAAATCAAGAAATGTTAAAAAATCCACTTTGATACGAATCAAAATGTTCATAAAAAGAGAAGGACTCAGAGAAAAAGTAATAGTGTGATAATCTCTGAAGAAAGATTATACAATAATACTGATTAATAATCTCAAAAAACACTTAATTTATAAGTTAAGAGATAGTATTATTATTCTATACGCATATTTAGGAATAGTAAGAAATATATGAATACTAAATTAAAATTATACTACAGAACAAAATTCCTGCTATAAATAATAGGTTAAGCGTAACTATTTATTAAGCAAGGAATTATTAAACATATAACTCTCTATAAAATTACTGCCCAGAAATTTTATAGATAAACATTCAATCAAATTTTTAGAATTGAATATTAATAGAATAAAATCTATGTCTGCATAATTGGTAATTCCTGAAATATCAAATTACGTACTCGCAAATGAATTCAGGAAGAAAATACATATATATACTCTCGAGATCTATGCGTAAACCATAGAGAGTAATAATATTATTACCAAGATCCCTGACGGAAGGGTAAAAAACATGTATATGAAAGAGATAATAATTAATTTAATGTCATATAGGTTTAAGATAAAATTTGTTTAATCTTTAACCAATATGCAGCAACAGTGACTCGATATTCTGTATTCGTACGTAGAAAAAGAGTACTTAGTCATTAGAATTTTGTATGATTGAAATAGAGATAATGGGATCTAAAAGGATGTATCTCCATGAACTGAATCGAAGGATAATATCCATTCTAAAAAACTAGGGCTTGTTTTAGGCTTAGTTTAACAAGCGTAGAATTGAATTATTTCCAAGTATTCATGAAGTCGTTATGCTCTGAATACTGAGAAAAATGTTAAAATATTGTTTAGGAAATAAAAAAGTGACTGGTCCACAATGTTAGCCAGATTTAAACCTGGAACGTAGCGAGAAGGTCAATCTAATTTAAAG
The DNA here is from genome assembly GCA_964016985.1 of Anodontia alba. NCBI lineage: Eukaryota > Metazoa > Mollusca > Bivalvia > Lucinida > Lucinidae > Anodontia > Anodontia alba. The sequence goes on along the minus strand of OZ024836.1, from coordinate 35,925,089 downwards.
TAAGATGAGAAAGATAAATAATGAAGATAGATATATAAATATCGGTATAATATATTATCTCCAACAATTATCAAATAATCTGAATGTTTAAAAGCATAAATACTACTCGAAAGTTTATTTACCGAATGTATAATCGGAGAAAAAACTTTCAGTATGTTCAAAAACGTATCACAAAAGTACGATCTGACCAGGAACGTAGGTGCAGCACTTACTAAGTTGTGAAGTTAATATAAACATATTTTATACTATAAATTGAAGCAGTGCATTTCAAAATCATCGACGTCTTGAAATGACTTATTGTGTGGAAAAATAAATAAATATCCCGTTTCGGAAAAGATATTTATCTATATATATAGACCATTTTTGATGCAGACTGGAAATCAAGATATTAATCTTTACATTATTCGCAAACTGAACTTGAACTCTTAGCGAGAATTACTATGATCCCTTTAACGAATGTAAACATAAAGAAGGGGTAAAGAGATAATTAAGTGTGTCTTAATTCTTTACCGGCTCGTAATTAAGGATGTTTTCCCTTTTGTCTAAGCCTAGACTATAGATTGATTAATATAAATATAATAATATCTGCTATTATGAGGTAAACTCTCGTTAATTAACCTCTAAGCATATATCAAAAATATATATCAACATAATCTAGAGCTTCGGTAAGTTTAGAGGAAGGAAATGATTGACTTTGGCAGTTTCTGAATAGTTACAAAGTCAATAAAACAAAATATCAAAAGGAAAGTATTGTATATAATATCTAATTTAGGCAATAATAATCTGTCACGTACTGAATAATTAATGCCTTTACTAAATATGTATCCATTGTCAATACCAAAGTGCAAGAAAATTTTGATTGACATGGACTCTAGTTATAAATAAAATATTAGAGGTATAGAGCTAGTCGAAGCAAAACTATTCCTCAATAAGATAAAGTAGACCTATAATATATGAGGATTAATTGGGTCTAGAAATTATAATCATAATAAAATTATTATTCCAATATGAAGAATCTTCGGCGTAATAGATTCTTACTGAGGCAAAAATATCTGGTATATTGCTATCGTAGTCTTAAATGATCCAGAAGAAAAAATAAAACAGGCAAAGTAAAGAACGTATCGAATTATATCTATGCCTAAATATAAGATTTTTTTCTTGTTTATTATTTCATAGCAGAGTTTAGACAGAGCACGACTGACCTAGACTCTTATATAATCAATCAAAAGATAGTATAAAATAGAATAATAGCTTATCGGATCAACTATTTTCCATGTAGAAAAGGCAAAAGGAAAATATGTACCTCAACTAGAATTTTAAATCGTAGTAATCTAGAGAGGTAGCGAATAAATAAATAAACTGTTAATTTATTTATCTGGTTGGTGTAAATTTCCGATACCTTAAGAATGAAAAATTAATAGAAAGTAGAAAAGATAGATTGCTACTTTTTTTCAATTTACTCCTTAGATTACATGCTGATTACATATCGGAGCATGTAGAAGAAAGGGGAGGAAAGAAGAAAATTTTTAGATTTCGTGTATATTTTTCTTCTTATAAATAACGATAGTTTTATAGTTCACCTTTGCCCTAGAGCCGAATAAGGTGAATATGTAAGAAGTTAATCTCTTTGTAGCCAATAAAAGAGATATAATTATAGCTGGAAGTATCTTCTACACTTAGTGAATGAATTGCGAATTTGATCGTAACCGATAATTCTTAATTCATTTTCAAAAATAAATATATATATACAGAATTTAAGTCAAGTTCAAAAGTGACTGGACAGAATTCAACAATATAAATGGCTACTAGGTATTAGAACCCATCGCTGTCATTCAATAACCTATAATCCAAGACTATACATGTCTATAGTGGTTAATAAATAAATATATGTTGAGCGAGTACTACTGACTACTACTCGGACACTAGTAATCCGACACAAAGTCTACGAAACTACTGCCCGGTGGAATTTCGTTATAATGACCTGGCACTACTCTACGAAGTGCCTCCCGATGAAATTTTCGTTAGAGCTGGAATTTAACCGCTTTCTAGCAAATTAAAGAGATAAAACATAATTTGAATGACCTGGCACTAGTCTACGAACTGCTACCCGGTAAGAATTTTGTTATAGTCGGAAGTTTAACTCTTTCTAGCGGATAAAAGAGATAAAACATAAGTTAATTTAAAATATTAATGGAATTACACACCTATAATAAGTCAATGGAATATTAAAGATTTAGTCTGATTCGGGAAAGACTGTACAGAATTTTTTTGTATAAAAAGTTATTATGTATTTCACTTAATAACCTATATCCATTGACTTAAACGTGAATGGAGCTCTATGAACGATAATAGATTGTTCGGGAATTAGTGATCATTATTTTGACACTAGTTACCCGACATAATGACCGGACACTAGTATTCGTAACTGTTGCCCGGTAAAGTTACAAGTAATTTGACAAATTGATCAGATAGTAGTATTCGTAACTCTAGTCTGATGAAAAAGGGAGATTATATATGAAAACTGAGCGGGCACAAGTATTCGAAACTTTTTCCCGAAGATAATTAATTATTTGGCAAAAATTGACCAGACACTTTCTGTAAAAGTTTGCCTGGTGAAAAATCAGAAATAATATAATAATATGACCGGGTATAAGTATCAGAAATATTACTGACACTTTGCCCAGTGAAAAAATGTTTAATAATTAGACATAATGACCGGAAGTTAGTATACGTGACTATTTTGTCCGGTGAAATATGTCAAAAACTAAGTCTTTCCAGAAAATAATTAAATTATTGACTGGAGACTAGTTGACTGGTGCCTGGTTGACCTGTGACTGGTGACTGGTTGACTGGTGACTGGTGCCTGGTTGACTGGCACCTGGATGACTGGTGACTGGTGCTTGGTTGACTGGCATCTGATTGACTGGTGACTGGTGAAGCTGATTGACTGGTGCCTGGTTGACTGGTGCCTGGATGACTGGATGACTGGTGACTGGTGGACTTAAACTTTATCGGATACTAAGTACCCAAAGATGCCACCTTGATGGGTCTTACCCCGGCAGTATAGCCATATGGGGTGGGGCTCCCATCAGTAAAGAATTGTCTTATAACCATCAAGGGTTGACAAGTTCTTTACAATCAGCTTCTCCACCATGATCTCTGCAAATAAAAGTCCAGGAAAAACATATCGTAATTGCTGAATAACCTGGAACGAAAAGAACAAAAATATTCTGCATATATTCTGCATATATAAACACGACTGTCGAACCGATCGCGCACGAGCGTTGTGCCGAATAGCGAGAGTCGCGAAAACGCATGTGGAAAAAGACCAGTCAAAAAATACATGAAATCGAAAATTGAAAATTTTAAATAATAACACAGAAAGTGAAAGGAGTGATAAATAAACAAAAGAAAAACAAGGATACATAAATTTATCCGTGAGGAAAGAAATAATCCAAATTTCTATCACAGGTAAATAATCCTTGTTGAATTTCTTTGTCCACAGAAAAGAAACTGACACGTGGTCAATTGAGCGGGAAGAGTTACGTCACACAGGTAACTGCCTAAGGGACCTTCTGGTTTAAGACTTTAATTAACGACTGAAAGGTCATTTTTTCTGCGGAAGGTGTGAAAACAGAAGAGAATAGCACATTATCTATAGGTTAATGTATTATGAAGTTAAAATTCTAAGTCTGTGACCTTGACCTAGACATGACCTAGAGTGGTGGGGATGGTACTGCACAAAATTTTGGACCAATATGTATCACTATACCAAAGATGAATCAAATAGGTGTTAGGGTTAGGAAATAATGAGGTCTTAAAAACTTTAACGAAAACTTTAACATACTTAGACATAAAATTTTAACATGAAAATTCTAAGTCTGTGACCTTGACCTTGACATGACCTAGAGTGGTGGGGATGGTACTGCTCAAAATTTTGGACCAATATGTATCACCATACCAAAGATGAATCAAATCGGTGATGAGGTTAGGAAATAATGAGGTCTTAAAAACGTTAACAAAAACTTTAACATTTGTGGACGCCAACTCCGACGCCTGGGGTAGTACAAAAGCTCTTCCCGAACGTTGTTCAGGCGAGCTAACAAGAGGCCCACGGGCCACAGGTCGCTCACCTGAGTGACATAGCCACTGCAGATATGCAGATGTTATGCAACATTTTTCCAATCCTGTCATCGCAACTAATGAAAAGATAATCATTTAAGCAGTTCTTAACTTTGAAGAAGAATATATATGGCATGACAGTCAATGGAGCGTGATCATTTGAACAAACTCTCAATTACATTTTAATAGTAGAATCAATGTGAAATTTGATGGCTAAGTGGTTTCTGAAGAAGATTTTATACATATTAACAGCTCAGTGACAGGGAAATACAATAAACATAAACAAGATGTCAGCCATTTTAGATTTCCAATCAGAATGATTTTAGCTACTGCTGATCTACAAGTCACCTCGATACTTCCAATGAACTTTGAGTCAACTGCCCTTTTGGTTCAGGGAAAAAGTTCAAAACAGATTTTCAAGATGGATGCCATGGCCGCAATTTGGGATTTCTTATCGCAACAATTTGAGCAATTTTTTATCTGCAAGTCACCCCAATGCTTCCTACCAAGTGTTGAGTCAACTGGCCTTTCAGTTCAAAAGAGGAGGGAAAAATAGATTTTCAAGATGGCCACCATCTTGGATTTCCGATTGGAACTATTTTAGCTATTTTTATATCTACAAGTCATCCCGATGCTTCCTACCAATTTTCAAATCAACTGGCCCTTGGGTTCAGGAAAATAAGCGAAAAAAAAAAGTTTCAAGATGAACGCCATGGCGGCCATCCTGGATATCCAATCCTAATAATTTAAGCAATTTTAGATCTACAAGTCACCCCAATGCTTCCTACCAAGTTTCGAGTCAAATGGCCTTTCAGTTCAGGAGAAGAAGCGAAAATAGATTTTCAAGATGGCTGCCATGGCGGCCATCTTGGATTTCTGATGGGGAGGATTTTAGCTATTTTTGATCTACAGGTCACCCTGATGCTTCCTACCTACACTGTAGTTCAAAGTCAAAAAGCCTTTCAGTTCAGAAGAAGAAGTGAAAAATAGATTTTCAAGATGGCCACCATCATGGATTTCCAATCGGAAGATTTTAGCCATTTTTTATCTATAAGTCACTCCGATACTTCCTACCAAGTTTCAAGTCAATTGGGTCTTGGGTTTAAGAGAAGAAGCGAAAAAAAGATGGCCACTATGGCGACCATCTTGGATTTTCTCATCAGCAGGATTTTAGCTATTTTTGATCTACAAGACACCCTGATAGTTCCTACAAAGTTTGGAGTCATTTGGCCTTTGGTTCAGGAAATGAAGTGAAAAATAGATTTTCAAGATGGCAGAAATGGCAGCCATCTTGGATTTCCGATTGGAACAATTTTTGATCTACAAGTCAACACAATATTTCCTAACAAGTTTCGATTCAATTGGCATTTGGGTTTAGAAGAAGAAGCGAAAAATAGATTTTCAAGATGCTTCCTACCAAGTTTGACTTTAAACTAGATAAGAAGCATTCGGGGGCCATCTTGGATTTATACTGGGCATGATTTAAGCTATTTTTATCTACAAGTCACCCCAATGCCTCCTACCAAGTTTTGAGTCAATTGACCTTTCGGTTCAGGAGAAGAAATGAAAAATAGATTTTCAAGATGGCGGCCATCTTGGATTTCCGATCGGAACGATTTTAGCTATTTTTGATCTACAAGTCACCTTGATGCTTCCTAACTAGGTTTCGAGTCAACTGACTTTTGGGTTTAGGAGAAGAAGCGAAAAATAGATTTTCAAGATGGCTGCCATGGTGGCCATCTTGGATTTACAATTGGCACGATTTTAGTTATTTTTGATCTACAAGTCATCCCAATGCTTCCTATCAAGTTTTGAGTCAACTGGCCTTTGGGTTCAGTAGACGAAGCGAAAAATAGATTTTCGAAGATGGCTGCCATGGCCGCCATCTTGGGATTTCCGATCAGCACGATTTTAGCTATTTTTGATCTATGTCACCTCAATACTTCTCCCAAGTTTGGAGTCAACTGGCTTTTGGGTTTAGGAATAGAAGCGAAAAATAGATTTTCAAGATGGCGGCCATCTTAGATTTCCTTTCGGCATGATTTTAGCTATTTTTGATCTACAAGTCACCCTGATGCTTCCTAGCAAATTTTGAGTCAATTGGCCTTTATGTTCTGGAGAAGAAGCGAAAAATAGATTTTTGAGATGGCGGGCATGGCGGCCATCTTGGATTTCCTATCGGTACAATTTTAGCTATTTTTGATCTACAAGTCACCCAGACGCTTCCTACCAAGTATCGAGTCAATTGGCCTAGGGGCACAGAATAAGTAGGCTTTTAAAGCAATTGTTGATGCCGCACGACAGACAACGCACAACGGACAACCCATGACGGATATTGACTGACCACAATAACTCATCATGAGCACTTCCTGCTCAGGTGAGCAGGAAATTTCAGCAAATTTGGCTCAGTGGCTTCAGAGGAGAAGTCCTTTGAAATTCTCAACAGTTTTCCTATTCAAATGTATGGGACTCGTACAAATGCATAGGGAAGCAAATTTGACCTTGCCATAAAAAGGTCAAATGTCAACAAACGACAATTCTTTTAGCAACATTGGTAAACCTCTCGTCCCCAATGATTTGTGCAAAGATTCAGCCCCAAAGCATTCTCTGTTCTGGAGGAGAAGATTTTTATAGGTTTTTACCATATATGGGCATGGTGGCCATCTTGGTCCACGGACCGTGACAATTTTAGCAATCTTTTGTTTCCCCACCCTAAGGTAGCTACACATGAAATCTGAGCAAAATTGGCTCAGAGGCTTCAGAGGAGAAGTCGTTTGAAATTCTCAATAATTTTCCCATTCAAATGTATGGGCTCATACAAATGCTTGGGGAAGCAAACTTGACCTTGCCGTAAAAAGTTCAAATGTCATTGTAAGACAATTCTTTTAGCAATTTTGGTAGACTTCCGTCCCCGATAATTCGTGCAAAGATTCAGCCCCAAGGCATCCTCGTTCTGGAGAAGAAGATTTTTTTAAGGTTTTACCATATATGGGCATGGCGGCCATCTTGGTCAATGGACCACAACCATTTTAGCAATCTTTCATTCCCCCACCCTAAGGAGGCTCCATATGAAATTTGAGCAAAATTGGCTAAGCGGCTTCAGAGGAGAAATTGTTTGAAAATGTTAAAGGACGGACGGACGGACAACGGCTTACGGACAAAAAGTGATCACAATAGCTCATCCTGAGCATAGCTCAGGTGAGCTAAAAATGAAATAAATATCTTGTATTATGCACAACTTTCATACTAAACACGACCGTTGTGACGATAAATACAAAAGTCGCGAAAAACATATGTAAATTGAGTATCAAAATTCACAAGAAATTGAAAATGGATTTAACAAAAATAACAGAATCTTCTGTGGAAAGAATGATCAAGGAACATAAGAAAACAGGAAATAAGAAAATAGACCAGAGGAAAGAAAGGAAAATTAGATTTTTTTTTTTCACCTGGTAAAAATCCTGTTAATTTCTTTGTTCCAAAGAAAAACAGACACATGATCGAAAGAGCTGGAAGAGTGACGTCACACAGGTAACTGCCTGAGGGACCTTCTGGATTAAGACTCTTTAAGACGACTGAACTGTCATTTTTTTCTGTAAAAGATTTGAAATACAGAATAGAATAGCACATTATCTATAGGTTAATGTACATGTATGTTCAATTAGAATGTCTGATGCCCATCCTTCTTTAAGAAGAAATTTGTATAAACAAACTGCAATATACTTCTTTAATTATTGAGGCGTCCTAAATTCTGACCTCTAGCCCCGCCCTAGGGCATGACCCAAGGGTTCAGATGTAGAATGTAAGAGAGCCCTCCCAGATACCCCCATACCAAATATGAAAAGTTTTTGATCAGTGGCTGCAGAGATCTAAGTAATCAAGAAACTTAGAAGTAAAAGTTAGTAATAGCAAGTGTTAACAGACAGAATCACAGATGGACGAATGGAATTATGGAAGGAAACAATGAAGGACAGATGGACAGACAAAGAGATGGACAGAACCGACGAAAACTATATACCCTTTGGCATACTTTGTATGCCGGGGGTATAATTTCCAGTCAGTTCATTATTGGTACAGTAACACGTCAAAATGATTTCTCCACAACTTCAATATAACTACATACAGTTCATTTCCACCTTAAAATATGACAGACTTTATTACAAGGGTCCACTGGGTTTATGGTTTTGAAATTGCAAAATATTACTCTCTTAACTAACATTTTTGGTGGCTAAATTGTGGTCAGATATTAATTAAAACATGGATCAATTTGACAGGAGTTGAAGGAAGATGTTTTGTGATTTAAACCTTAACCCATCTCTTGCTAAACATGACATGCCCTGTCTTAGCAAACAGTGTAGATCCAGATCAGTTGGCTTCTGGATCTGCACTGTTTGTCCTTAAATATGTGAATTTCTATCAAAAAGGCGGATCAAGTAATCTGATTGGCTGGAAATTAGAAGTAGGTGTGGCATCTTAATTTATTCAGCATGACAAGGGTTAAAGCTCTAATCTCAACTACAGCAGATGACACTTTGAAATATATATTTTTTTTAACTTTCAGAGAAAAGAAGACTTGACATTTCATATGAATTGATTCACATGAAATATCAAGTATTATTTTCTCTGAATTATGTCTTCTTTTAATCTTTATCACTCTCTGGGCTAATTGGTGATATTTTTCTAATTTTTCCCTCAGAAAACTGGATTTAACATTTTGTGTATTGTAAATTGTCTCTACTGGAGACAATTTGTATGAAATGCCAAATCCTCTGGCTGGTTAGTAAGGTCATTTGCTGTTCATACTGTCCTTGGTTCGACTACAGCTGCAATCAGTTTGTAATCATCAAAGTGACTGGGCAGATTTGGGCTTTTTCACATGATATAGGCCAGTTGGTTATCGTATTTAAAGGTCTTCTGCTGTTCGTGCTGTCCTTGGTTCAATTCCCAATGATGTGGGAATTTATCTGGTCTATATGGTGTTTATTAGCATACAGCCCTTGCACATTATGGCATCTGAGTGCAAGGTCTACACTGTTTGCCTTTCATTCAACAATTTTTAGATACATCAACAGGCAGTCAAACGGATTTGTACAAAGTTAAGGTAAGTATGCTAAGGAGAAAGAGGTATGAATATTTAGGGTAAATGCAGTACTTATTAAATTTTATTTTTTGTTTTCTTTTTATATTATTTACTAATCTTTATCCAGCGCAGTGGACAAATTCAGTGAACAACAATTAAATTAGTGACATTTTCTAATTTAACACCCACTCCAAAAAAAATTCAGGGACTGACATTTCATGCAAATTGTCTTTAAATGCATGAAATGTCAATCCCTATTTTGTGTAAAACTAAGAAATATTTAAATACTTCCTCCACTAATTTTTACCCAGCACGAAAAGCATTAATAAACAATCAAAAGATCTATAATTCAGAGGACCTGTTAATGAGGAGTATTCAATGATAATTTCTTACTTCTCCTTATATGCTGTGGTATTGATTAGAAGCCTTGAGGCACTTCTAATGAGTATACCCACAACAAGTTTTTTATGGATAAGAAAATATTCACAGAAATATCTTCAGATACTCCTCCTAAATTCTTCAGGGCCCAGTTGTTCAAAGCATTGTTAGCTTAACGGTGTCATAAGTGGTCAAACTGTTAACTGTTCTAGTAAGCATAATATCTAATTCACAGGTATTTTTGCTGAAAAAAATGTGAGTAGCAAATGCAAAAGCTAATCACATTTTTTTCAGCAAAAATAATAGCATATATGCCATATCTAATGTTCAAAGTTTTAACGATATGTTGACTAACGGCATCGTTATTTTTGAACAACTGGGCCCTGATCTATTGCAGTCAAACATTTGAGTTGTACCATGAGAAAAATCAAATCACATATGTGCGCAGCGAAAACCAAGAACAAACTCTGTATCAGTGCCGTCTCACAAGGGCCTTCTCTGGTCATTCCTTTGTCATACAGTTTGAAATGACTTTATAAGACCATGATCAGACTGCGTAGATGTGATCTGGCTGATCTGGGTTCTAGTTACCCCTAAACTGTATAAGAATACTTTCCTCATGACACGGCTATTTTATATACCGTATTCGATCTAATTACCGCACATACCCCTATAAGCGCACAGTCAAGAAATTCCGTAGTCATCAGATAACAGCCAGTGTACTTTTTCCTTACTTCTTTATAAAGACATATGTTATGGGTAATCATTTGAATTACATCAACACCAATGCAATTCAAATGAGTACCCACAACACATGCCTTTATAAAGAAAATCAGAAAAAATTGAATAATCATCATCAAAATAAGTCTTTTTCTGATCTTCTTTTATAGTGTATCCTTAGTACATGTAGGTAGATACATATTTTACCACAGATGAGTGTTCCCAGTAATTTTGAAAAACCTACGCACATAGTGCGGTAATTAGGTCGGATACGGTAGGTCACACTATGTAAAAAAGGTCTTTGTAGAAAATTAGAAAATAGTGAAAATGTACAGCAGCCTGTGTAGTTGTGCAATATGTTCATACTGTCAATATATTCTACAATATCTAATAACTTCATTAAGCAATAAAAACACCGCAAGCATAATAGCCCGCCATAGCAATTATTTGTTTATGTATTAAAGTTATCGTTGCGAAAATGTCTGGAAAGAAAATGATGGAGGGACAGATAACAATCCTAAAGCAGATTTTGATAATATCAATGGACAGATATCAATCCTAAAGCAGATCTTGATAATATCAAGTTATCATCCGGAAAAGAAAATATGGGCGTGTCTCGGGCAGATAACTCTGTAAAAATTTGACAAAATTTGGCCATTAGCAATCCCAAACCAGATCTCCTTAATGTCAATGCATATAGCAGATAACTCCGTCAAAAATTGAAGAAATTTACCCATTAGCAATCCCAAACCAGATCTCCACAATATCAATGCACATACCATGTTTGGTGAAAATCCATTGATGTTTACTCAAGTTATCATCCGGAAACGAAAAACGGATGGATGACCAACGTGAAACCATAATACCCCGCCACTATTGTGTGGCGGGGTATAAAAAAGCAAATGTCTTGTTCAGACTGCGGGTCCAGACCTTGCCTCTCAGTGTATCTAAATAAGACATGAAGACCTTTTTCCCATGCAGTGACTTGAAACGTATCAATATCTGACCAAAATTGCTCCGTGAACATAACTGCATGGGCAGAGTATCCTAACTTTTTACTAAAAAAGTTCTGGGGAAAAGGGGTTTGTATGTTTCATGTAATGAAGTGAAAAATGAACTGTACGCATGTTTGTGTTGCAACCAACGGGGTCGGCACACAGTAAAGGACAATCAAAACTCTTGGGCTTGACTTGTTTGTTTGACCTGTATATCACAGCTACCATTTCTGTATTTTCACTCTACCAGTATAAATGATCAATGTGCGAATAGCAAATGCATGTGATGCTTGACTTCCAGTCAACAGAACAACATGATGTACTATTCATGAGGATTAAATGAACAAGTCTGTCTGATGTGTTAGTAAACAGTAACCATTTAACCCTTGTCCTGCTGAACCCCGAGTTGCCTTTGCAAACTGTGTAGATCGAGATCAGTTGGCCAACTGATCTCGATCTACATTGTCTGCCATTAAGTACATGTATGATAATTTATAGCAACAATCCGAATCAAGCATTCTGATTGGCTGAAAATTAGAAGTGGGCGTGGTATCGTAATTTATTCAGCATGACAAGGGTTAATGGTGAAGGATATCTTGATATTCATGCTAGAAAGCATGCCACTGTTTGCTATTTCAAACAGATGTTTAGATATCATTATCTGAAGAGGTTTTTCACAAATTATAGTAACTCACATAATCTTCAAGCCATCTCATCCCCACACTTCAACTGGAAGTAACTTAATAAGGCTATTCATCATGCACAACAGCAGTAATGCTGAAAGAATAAACAAAAAAGTCTCAAAAAAGTAATTATATCAACCCTTCAAGCCCTAATCACATGTGCAGCAGATAACAATCTATTTTTTTTTTTTTTTTTTTTCATTTTTTCAGAGAAAATAAAGCTAGATATTTCATGTGTATAATCTAACAAAGATTTATATGAACTTCAAGGTTTATTTTCTCTGTAAAATAATAATAAACTAGAAATGTGTCAGTACGCCACAGATGCCCCCTTCCTGGGCCATCCTCATCCGGAAACAAGCATTTTGAAAACCAGAATTCCGCGGAAGGCGGTGTCGCACCTGCTGAGGCAAAAGTCACAGGACGTGGTTACTAAATAAATTTATATCATTCTTAGCAGTGCTTAGGTGGCAAAGTGACAAAAATTAAAGACAAGGGTTATATAAATATAGGAATTTCATTGAAAGCATATGAATTTTCGGTATCCGGACAATATCCCCTCCGGACAAAATCCTCTCTGCTCAGTTTTGCATAGGTGGACGAAATCCCCTTCATGTTTTCTACAAGGTGGACATAATCCCCTTTGAAACTTTTTACAGGATGGACATAATCCCCCTCGTGATTTTTACAAGGTGGACAAAATCCCCTCCATAAGATGGACAAAATCCCCTTCGGACAAAATCCTTCTTGCTGATTACTGCCATAGGAATGGTCCTCGAATGGTAGATGAGACTGTGTCCATCGGTCATATACTCTGTTCCCTGAAGACTGAAGACATAGAATAAATTTAAAACGTTCATTTTTGTATATAATCTATACATTTTTTCTTTGAATCGTGTTTTATCCAAAACCATTTTAAATCAGACTGTTTCTAAATATATGGTTAATGTGAATTTGTTAAGGATTCTGGGTTTCAAGTTTCCCTGGTTTTTGAAGAAATCAAATATTTGCAGTATCCTCCATACCTTTATGTATGCGATTCTACTTTTAATTTTTATTCTTCTTTATACCTACGTATTTCTTCATAAACCAGTAATTGCTGCCCATTATCTTCAACAGGAATGATATGATGCTGAGAATTAAAACAACGAATATGTTCTATGATTTATTATGCTATTCCATCCAATAAATTTATATACATGAAAGGTGTAGCAAATATACAACAATGATCCTAAGTGTAATTAACAGTGCAGACCCTGATCAGATCTGACCAGGATCTTCACTGTTTGCTACTTCATCTACATTGGATTACTGCAATGTGAAATTACTCTTTTTTAATATTCTGAAATAATTACAATGGCTGTTTGGATCTATCTGAAATTTTAGGATTTTTAAGTTATTAAATTTATTTATTAGTGATTATGAAGTTTGTATGATGGTATAGGTAATCAAACATTTTTTGATAATGAGCATATTCAATCATTTAATAATTATAAAAAAGTAATTACATATTTTTATCACTTGAGGTGAAATTAATCAGTTTGTTTTCAAACATAATTATCAAGTGCAGTCCTTAATTTGAAAATTTATTGAGCATAAACACTTTTAATTCAATTACATGTGATTAAAGGGAATAAAAGATCAAAGCATGAAAGAGAAATGCAAACATTGCAGTCAATTAAATAATTCAAAAAGCACATTCTTTGTAATGAACACCCCTGGGCATGAGTTACCTTTAAACACCAATTTATGACATTTATTTAGAAACGGTCTGATTTAAAATGGTTTTGGACAAAACACGATTCAAAAAAAAAATGTATAGATTATATACAAAAATGAACATTTTAAATTTATTCTATCAGTCTTCAGGGAACAGAGTGTATGATCGATGGACACAGTCTCGTCTACCATTCGAGTACCATTCCTATGGCAGTAATCAGCAAGAAGGATTTTGTCCGAAGGGGATTTTGTCCATCTTATGGAGGGGATTTTGTCCACCTTGTAAAAATCACGAGGTGGATCATGTCCATCCTGTAAAAAGTTTCAAAGGGGATTATGTCCACCTTGTAAAAAACATGAAGGGGATTTTGTCCACCTATGCAAAAATGAGCAGAGGGGATTTTGTCCGAGGGGGATTTTGTCCTACACTAGAATTTTCTCATATGATGCATGAGATATTGGGCTCAAAAACTTGAAGTACCCAAAGTCTGTACACTTTCATACAATCTGAGGTTCAGAAAATGACAACGTTAAAGTGGAAAAAGTGACAAAAATGAATTTATTAAAAATCATATCCAAACCACATGCACTTCTGCAGACACAGGAGAAAACATGTGCAAAGTTTCAAAAAGACTGCTTTAAAACTGTATGAAAAGTTGCAATCACAAGGTACCCACTGTCTATACATCTGAGGTCAGAAAATGACAAAGCTCAAAAAGCATAAAAAAGTGACAATAAATACGGCAAGGATTATATGAAAAGCACATGCACATCTTCAGCCTATGGAGAAAACATATGCAAAGTTGTAAAAAGATTAGTATAAAAGTGTATGAGGAGTTGTGTTCACAAGGTAGCCACTGTCTATATACTGAGGGTGAAAAATGACTAAGTTCACAATGTGGAAAAAAGGAAAAAAAATATTCAACAATTACATCCAAACCACATGCACATTCTCGTACCTTGAAGAAAATGCATGCAAAGTTTCATAATAATCCGTACAAAACTTTAAGAGGAGTTGCGCTCAAAAGAAGTACCAACTGTTTACATATAAAAGGGTGAAAAATGACTACGTTCACAATGTGGAAAAAGTGACAAAAAATGACCAAACAATTATATCCAAACCATATGCACATTCTCATAACATGAAGAAAACATATGCAAAGTTTCAAAATGATCGGTACAAGACTGTAAGAGGAGTTGTGCTCACAAGAGGTACCCACTGTCTATATACTGTGGGTGAAAAATGACTAAATAATATCATTTTTTTTTTTTTTTTTTTGTTTGCTGAATTGGCCCAGAGACTGGTAATAAGTTCACGATGAGAAAAAAGTGACAAAAAAATGTTCTAACAATTATACCCAAACCACATGCATATCCTCATACCATGAAGAAAACACATGCAAAGTTTCAAAACAATCAGTACAAAACTGTAAGAGGAGTTGCGCTCACAAGAGGTACCCACTGTCTATATACTGAGGGTGAAAAATGACTAAGTTCACAATGTGGAAAAAGTGACAAAAAATGTTCTAACAATTATACCCAAATCACATGCACATTCTCATACCATGGGTGTCTTGTGAGCGCAACTCCTCCTACAGTTTTGTACCGATCATTTTGAAATTTTGAATATGTTTTCTACGTGGTATAAAGATGTGCATGTGGTTTGGATATAAATGTTAGATTATTACTAGCTTTATTCTCTGGCTCATAATAATGGACCCAGGTCTCATCTACAGTCACCAGACGTGAAAGGAAATCATCTTCCTTTGACCTAAACCACTTCAGCAATGCGCTGTATACTGATGCGTCTGGTTGCCATTTGCTCGTCGCTAAGGGATTTTGGGACCCAATGGGCTGTTAGCTTGTGCATACCAAAGCGATCACGTAAAGTTATTGAAAGCTACCATGTGAAATGTGTAATGCATTCGCTATTTCTTCCACCTTAATTCGCTTATCAGAGTACATCAGATCCCGTACTTTGTTACACATTTCTTCATCAGTGGCATCTGATGGGCATCCAGACCTGGTTTTGTCTTCTATAGATGTTCTACTGCGTTTGAATTCCCCAACCTAGAATTTAACTTGTGCATACGATGGTGCAGAAGACCCATAAACATTGGACAACTCGCAATGTATTTCCTGACCTGTTTTCCCTTTCAAATACAAGTACCGAATTACAGCACGGTACTCACCTTTTGATGAAAAGCTTACTTTTGCATCACTAGCCATGTTTGACATTCAATATTTTATGAGTGAATGATACGATAAGGGTGAAATTTTACACTCAGGCCTAAAACATGTATTGAAACAATGCATGAAAATCTTGGGTGTCTCGGTCAACTGGAAATGGGATAGGCTGGTTACTTATTGACTTGCTCTCGTATAACAGAATTAAGACAAATACATGTAAATACATTTATTTGAAATTAGGGCTGGCTAATCAGAGCTGAAAAGATAATCAATTATCAGTCCTGGCATTGTGATTGATAATCGATTAGTAATCGCTGAAGATTTGATCTTATTTTTACCTATGACCCTTTCATATGTTATACTGAGCAAACAGTGTATACCCAGCTGAGATGCCGCAAATGCGGCGTCTCATCAGGGTCTACACTGTTTGCCACTAAAACAGCTATTTTAGACACAACAGTGGGTAGAATATTGGACTTGTTCAAATTTTAGATAAAAGTATGACGAGTTGAGGTGTCTGAATACTAAGAGTATAAATAAAGTAAAGTAACAAACGCAGAGATCAAATGATCAGTCATTAGCAATTCTGCAATGATAGTCATTTTTTGTGGAATTTATCAATCAATTAATCGATTATCCAATTAATCGTGCCAGCCCTATTTGAAATTAAAAGTAATTTTGGAATTTATGACATTAAGACCATGTTATACACATAGCCATAAAGTCGTAAAAACTTACTTCCAATGGGGTCCTGTTAAGAACAAAAGATAAGATCAAGATTTTGGTGGATTGGGACCATTAATTGATTGATTGTGTTGTGGTTTAACGACACGTCAACCCTTGTGGGTCATTTTGTGTCGTCTCCCAGAGAAAGGGAGAAAAGAGACAGAAGAGATAGCAGAAGAGATGAAAGAGAGGGACAGGGAAGAAAGAGGAACAGGAATGAAAGTGAAGAAACAGAAGAAATAAAAACATCACCTCCCTACCCTTACCTGCTACAAGGATAGCAGGCCTTGCCCAACTGTAAGCCAATATCAGCTGGACGCCCCGGTGACATAAGATACACGACACCTTCGCACCACCCGACCACCCCCAGGATTGGGACCAGAACAAACTATCACAAATATTTATGAATCACAGTTAATCATCACAGAAGATCATTTTAGACTAGCTTTCAACTCAAATAATGCATTTGAATCAGACTCGGCAAGATCCACTTTAAAACCAAAAAGACTACATCACCCATTCTGAGTTTTCTTTCTGAGCTTGCAGACTGTTCAGAGGACAAACAACAGGTAATTCTCTATATACACGGGCAGTAACCTTGTCACTCATGGCCAATTGTTATGCAAAGAAATAAGTGACGCGAATATCCGGACATGAGTAGCGCGAGCTAAAAAAGTGGGTATTTCAGGGAGGTTGTCAAAAGTCTGGGGATTTTGTCGTCTAGGTAGGCGTTATTTTAAAAACTGGAGAATGCTATACTGCGCGGAATTAAATTCCCTACAACCCAGCACCAAAATTTGCGTCAAAATATAGCTACGGTTCCTGGAATTTGTTTCATTCTGGCGACAATCGCTCCGAATTTGGTGCCATTTTGGATGATTTACCCATTAAAATTAATGTTTTCAGCCATATCTGCATCTTGCGTAAAGACTTGAATTGGACAGACACTGTCATTTGGCACACTTATTACAATCATAACAATGCAAACCATCAATGCAACCAACAAAAACAGAAAAATGAGCAGCGCACGCTGTTATGAGTGACAAGACTAGAATATGACTGACGAGAGTTGACAAAAAGAAAACAAAAACATGGGATTCCGAGTCAGTGCTTGTTGGAAATATTTAGAAAGTATCTTAGTACAATTCCATCTTTTATTAGATACAAATTTCAAGTTCCAATATAAAAGTTCCGAAAGAAATTTGATCGTATGAACAGATATTTTGAGAGTATCAACATTTCATACATCTTAGAAATTTAGCATACTAATATATCAAGGAAGAAAAAAATGCACAATATAAGTATCTGCTTTAACCCTAGTCCTGCTGAACCCGGATATGTCCTACCTTTGCAAACAGTGTAGCTCCAGATCAGTTGGCTTCTGAAGAAGCTAACTGATCCAGATCTGCACTGTTTGACATTTAGTATGTGAATTTAGAACAACATTCTGGATCAAGTAATCTGATTGGCTGAAAATTAGAAGTGGGTGTGGCATATTAATTTATTCAGCAGGACAAGGGTTAAATACGGACGCATCACGTATTTTCTGTCAGCTATGCCTCTAAAACTGTATGTTAACCTTATGTTTATGCTTTAACGCGTAGCATGATGGGTAAAAAATTCATTTTGAATGAGTTTTTTTTTTACAGCTAAAATGGTTATATGATAAACATAACCTCACACTCATGGTCATTATGTCTCAACTCCCGCGCCCCCAACCCCTGCCCCGCCTCTACCAAAGGGAGGGGGTTGGGCATATTGTTTTTGGGACGGATCCCGTTGGCATTGGCGCCGGCGTAACGCTTATTGTCCACTCTTTAACATGATTACCCTTTGGAATATTTTAATGACACGTTAGATGAATTGTAGAATAGGACCAGACGACCCGTCGCATACAAGAATGACAACTCTGGAGTTATGTTTGGAGTTACCTCCCATTGTTATATTTGACAGTGATTATGCATTGATTTCGTGTCCACTCTGTAAGTCAAATATCCTTTGGAATATTTTGATGATACTTGGTAGAGATATAGAAAATGACAAGACACTGTGCCATGTACTAGAATGACAACTCTGGCGGGGTTGGGGGTGGGTCATTTTTTTTTTATTTTCTAATAAACATTTTCTAGTTTCATATGAAATTTATGAAACTCGCCAAAGTCTTGTTTCATAAATTTCATATGAAATGGCCACTCATATAAGATCCTCTATTTATGGAACTAGTCCAAGCCTCCTTTCATAAATTTCATATGTAATGACCGAGAGTGTAAAATCCTCTAATTCAAAGAAAATAAGACTTCTTGCCTTGGGTCTTGTCTTTTCTGTTTTAAGCCATTTAGTATTGCGGTTACCTCGCTTTTGGGAAGAGAGAGCTAGTCTAAGAGGGTTTTTTTTTACATTTGTTTGATTTGCACTTATCCGTTTGTGACCCTTTCCAGAGTTTCCTCTTCCTTTTGGTGTCTGGGATTGGCTGCGGCTTGTATTTGTGGAATTCTCTGACTTTTCTCTTATCTTTTTTGATATACACAGACCCTTTGGCTGAAATAGAGTCTTATTTTCTCTGATATGCGTGCGTGTATGTGTTTGTGTGTGTGTGTATGTGTGTCGTCTGCTATAGTTGTGCTGTAGTTGTGATAAGCGCATCAAGTATGGTATGGTAAGAAATGTGCATAAATGTGACAAGAGATTTTTTCTTATGAAAACAGTCCATTCATCTTATTTTCCCCCATAGAACATATGTTGAAGGCAATTTTGCGTGGATCTATTCTATTTTAAATTCTTTAGATGACCCAGTTGGAAGCAGACACTTAACTGACAAGTCAAGCTCTTAAAATGCATATTCTATTTATCCGAAAATGAGAATCTCGGAACCTCCGTTAGATATAACACGTCCTTTTGGAGAGAGAGAGTTTGGATTTTTCGTCCTATACATCTGCACCTGATCTTACCAGATCAACTTTGCTAAACATTGCAAGGAGAATCAGAGGAGAAAAAGTTTGATAAAAATTCAGGAAATAACACACAAGATCTTACATGGACACATGGAGACAGATAAAAGACAACAACAAACAATACAATAAAAGCCAGAGCAGGATAAGCTCAATTACAATGAACTCAGGGGCGTCATATTGTCCTTTCCAACATAGAGAGAGGCTTACATGCTCAACAATTTGTTTGCATACTTTTGTGACGTCAGATGTGACGTAATGTTGAATGGGCGCACATGCACAGTCCCTTCAGTGTGTATGATTTGCCTAAAAATTGACAGGTGCACTACCCATCTTCTTGTTTCCTAATAAATGGGGTACGTATACACTGCATTTGTGTAAAGGAAGAAATTTTAAAATAAGCAAAAGCACAACCCCTCAGAACAGAAACTTCAGCTCAGCTTTCATTTGGGATGAATAAAAAATATTAAGCTAGCATGTCCTCTTTGTTTAATTTTTAAGGGTATTTCCCCTTACCCAATTGCATACTGATTTGATTTTAAAGCATTTGTGTGGCATTATGTTAAACAAAAGAGCCTAACTATAGCTGAGGGCATTGCCTGTGGATAGAGTGCAGTGGCGGATTCAAAGGGGGGTCGGAGGGTTTGGTAGAATTTCCCTTCGACTCGAAATATCATTTACATTGGAAATTTCGGATAAATGATAGATTTCAGACACTTTTCCTTCTCTTTCACTTCAAAAAGTCAACAAATTTTACAACTTGTAAATGTTTGTACAATTGCTGGGTGAATGGCAAACAGTGTCCTGCGGTATCTTATCTGGGTCTACACGGTTTGCTCAGGCCTGTCTGTCCAAATACATAGAGTATGTACGGTAATATGATTAAATTGAACTCCCTTGGCTATTCTCCTGGATCCACATCTGTAGAGGCACTAAATGCCAAGATAAGTACTTACTTTCTAAAATATTTTTGAAATAAGCATTTGCTAAATACCAGCTGAAACATAAATCTATTTCGAATTTCGCTGCTCTCGTCACTCATAAAACATCTCGTCGCTCATAACCACATGTGCTGCTCATTCTGTCCTATAATTTTAGCATTTTTCTGTTTGTTGGTTGCACTGATGGTTTGCATTATGATTGTAATATGTTTGCCAAATGACGGCGTCTGTCCAATTCAAGTCTTTGTGCAAGATGCAGATATGGCTGAAAACATTTTTAATGGGTAAATCATCCAAAATGGAGCGATTGTCACCAGAATGAAAGCAATTCCAGGAATTGTAGCTATACTTATAGCAAATTTTGGTGCTTGGTTGTAGGGTTTAATTCCGCGCAGTATACAGTACAGCTCAGGTGTTTTTTTTCAAAATCACCCCCCCCCACCCCCCCACGAACTGGTGGGGTTGATTTTTTAGCCCACCGCGGATCTTCCTCATACCCCACTCCAATTCCCACCGCGATGGATTGTCCACCGCATTTCCTCCGAGTTCCTTCCGCAAAACCACCCACTTACCTGTAGAATCCGCTGTGGGCAAAAGTTTATCCTGGTGAGCTCGGAATGAAAGATTAGTGACGTCAGAATGATTGACAGCTCCGAATTTTCCGCATGGGGAGGAAATCGGAACCTTTATTTTGCTTACGCATCATTCGGCTGATTTGCCACTGAATAAATACAGAAATATTTCTACCGCGAGATTAAAAACAAAAAACAAAAAAAATGAAAAAACAAACAAGAGGACCATGATGGTCCTATATCGCTCACCTGAGCAAACAGCTTTGCAAACTTACTGTTGAAGTTTCAACCAAGTTCACTGCCTTAAGATTTTTGTTTAAATTTTATAGCCCTACTCCTGTGCGGCTATGTTTTTTTCATGCATCATGACTGCTGGAACTGAATCTTGAAAGAAGGTCACCAAAGGAACAATTCTGCCAAATTATATTGAAATTGGTCCAGTGGTTTCTGACAAAAAGATTTTTGAAGTGTTTTAAATAGCTATATAGGGAAAATAAGCCCCACCCCCTAACGGCCATATTTTTTGACGAATCATGACAGCTTGAATAAACTTGGTAGAGTGCCACCAAAGGAACATTCCTGCAAGTTATACTGAAATCGGTTCAGTGGTTTCTGACAAGAAGATTTCTAAAGTTTTCTATTTAGATATACACATGTATAGGGAAAATAAGCCCCACCCCTAGCAGCCATGTTTTTTGCCGAATCATGGTTGCTTGAACAATCTTGGCACAGGGTCACCAAAGCAACATTCCTGCCAAGTAATATTGAAATTGGTCAAGTGGTTTCTGAAAAGAAGAACTTTAAAATTTTCTATACAGATAGATACGGAAAATAAGCCCCGCCCCCTGGCGGCCATGTTTTTTGACGTATCATGAGAGATTGAACAATCTTGGTACAGGGTCACCAAAGCAACATTCCTGCCAAGTTACAATGAACTCGACCCAACGGTTTCTTACTAGAAGATTTTTAAAGTTTTCTATATAGATATATAGGGAAAATATGCCTCCCTCCCCCTAGCGGCCAAGTTTTTTGACGAATCATGCCGGCTTGAACAATCTTGGTAGAGGGTCACCAAAGAAACATTCCTGCTAAGTTATATTGAAATTGGTCCATTGGTTTCTGACAAGAAAATTTTTAAACTTTTCTATATAGATATATAGGGAAAAATAAGCCCCACCCCTTGGCGGCCATGTTTTTTGATGAATCATGATAACTTAAACAATCTTGGTAGAGGGTCAACAAGGAAACATTTCTGTCAATTTATAATGAAATCGGTCCAGTGGTTTCTGACAAGAACATTTTTAAAGTTTTCTATTTAGATACATAGGGAAAATAAGCCCCGCCCCCTGGCAGCCATGTTTTTTGACGAGTCCGAATGGCTTGAACAATCTTGGTAGAGGATCACCAAAGAAACATTTCTGCAAAATTATATTGAAATCGGTCCATTGGTTTCTGACAAGAAGATTTTTAAAGTTTTCTATATAGATGTATAGGAGAAATAAGCCCCACCCCCTGGTGGCCATGTTTTTTTGACGAATCCAAATGGCCTGAACAATCTTGGTAGAGGATCATCAAGGGAACATTTCTGCAAAATTATATTGTAATCAGTCGAGTGGTTTCTGACAAGAAGAAGATTTTTAAAGTTTTCTATATAGATATATAGGGAAAATAAGCCCCGCCCCCTGGCGGCCATGTTTTTCGACAAATCCAAATGGCTTGAACAATCTTGGTAGAAGATCATCAAAGAAACATTCCTGCAAAATTATACTGAAGTTTTCTATATAGATATATAGGGAAAATAAGCCCCGCCCCCTGGCGGCCATGTTTTTTGACGAATCCAAATGGCTTGAACAATCTTGGTAGAGGATCACCATTTCTGCAAAATTATATTGAAATCGGTCCATTGGATTCTGACAAGATCCGCACAGATCAGACTCGTAAAGCAATTGCAGTTAACTCCCTTTTAAGTCAGTTACAGTTAACCCCCTTAAATCAGTAAAACCTGCAGTGTGAGTACCTTACCCCGCATTTATCAGGGTACAAATGAATACTTTGTCACGTTATTCTCTTACAGTATAATACATTAATAACATCATATTTATTGGCTTATACAGCGATCTTCAGAACTTTCGTATCCATGTAAAGTGTTCTGTTTTGTGGCTTCAATATGCAATATGCAAAACCAAGATTGTAATTTATTTAACGAGTAAAAGAGACACTTTGTATAAACCTAGCGCATCGGGGGAGGCGGGGTGGGGGAAGCGTCTTCTGGGCTAATTCAGCAGACGACAGATTGATTTCGTTTTCTTTTTTCTTTTCATTACCAAGAAAACAGGATTTTTCATGCAGTGAAGACAATTTGCATGAAGTGCAAATAAGAAGAATGAGAAAAATATTTCAAAATGTCGTCTGCTGAAAATTGTACCCAGGGTGCTTAGCGTTAAGTTTTGCACAAACAACTAGCGCACGAGTCTGTGCATGGCAAAACCTACAATAAAACTTATACGAAGAGACGGATCAGCCTGCACACTCTGAGACTGCACATCAGCAGATCTCAGCAGTCTGATCAGAGCCTTCGCTAATCGTAAGTACCCCCTATGATCACTGAATGTAACAAAACGTCTTGTGCAACGAGCGAAGTCTCGGGTCAGTACGTGTCTGCACATTCTGATAAGAGCATTCGCTGATCGTATTTACCATCAATAGCCGGGCTGTCCAAAGCGGAATAAACAGTGCGACTGCAACAGCACATTCTGTTCAGACCCTGCAACAGCACATTCTGTTCAGACCCTTCACTGATCTTACAGTATGCAAGAAGCTTGCTTTATCTAGTGGGTCGATGCACAGACTAACCCGAGTCTTTGCTGGTCGCACGTACATTGTAGTATTGTAGGTTTTATCCGGTTCAAAGTTCGTACGTTGTAAATCATACTTCAGACATGAGAACTTTGTACCGACGTAATTTTTGTTTGAACTGGAGTTAAACTGCCCAGTCAATACTATTCATCGAGCCCACACACTTTTCCGGGCGGGCTTATTCATAAGCTATAAATCATTTCAGCAAAAACTGACAACTGCCGTTCTTTTCTTTCATATACTTTGACGATAGAGCCTACTTTTGGAGTTATGGCCCTTTGAACACCGAAACTATTTTAGTGATTTCTGTAATATATTTGTGTCCGCTCTGTAACTTGAAAAATGTTTGCGACATTTTCATGAAACTTAATTAATTTATTAACAAAGTTATGGTACTTGTTTGATGTAAGTGCAGTGGTGGGGCATGGTGAAATGTCTGCAGCCCTTTTATTAGATATTTAACAGGTTGAAATATTGGGAAAGTGTGCCTCGGTGGTGTAGTGGTAAAACTGCACGCCTTGTCACCAAGGGGTCATGAGTTCGATCCCAGGCTTCTTTCATATGGGACTTTAAACCAAGGTCCACACCTCTGTATGACCTAGCTATTAGTGGGACGTTAAAAAACTCACTCACTCATTTGAATTGTCATTAACTTCTGTGGCCCCTTGTGTTCGTTACGTGTTTTTTGTATGACAGACACCCTTTTTGCTTGGGCTGTCTCACTGATTCAATGCCTCTTTGATAGCAGAAGCGCCCCTTTAATTAAATTTATATTGACACGTGCGGTTGCTGCACACCAGTGAGAATTTCCCGGTCTTTTACCACAGTATGTCATTTATATTGAGCATGTGCGGTTGTTGCATGGGAAAAGGCAGTTACAGGAATACCAAACATAAATACGTAATTTGTGGATTCGGGGCAGCTGTTTGATTCTCTTTGTGATTTTTTAGTGTTTGTTTTGTTTTTTACGGCACAGTAAATAAAAATGACCATGCCCACTTGTTGGCTGGACCAAACTAAGCCACACAATCCGGTACTTTTTCATATGGAGCTTTTTTGCAGCCCATGTTACCTGCTCGAACAGTGAATGGGGCTACCAGGGTTTTCTGTGGACCAAGGGAACACCCAAATATATTTCAAGGAACAGGGAACGGAAGCATTGGTTAATATTTCAAGAGAACAAGGGAATAAACCTAATTTTGGGGGATCAGAAAGTGGCAATTTGGAGAACTCACCCTTTTCTATGCATTGGCCATACGTATTCGTTATTGTCCGTCGGCAATTGCAGTGTTTCGATGCTTTATTAATATTCAAAAGGATGTTGATGAGTGAAAACTGACTCAAGCAGGATGTACGAATATTGCAATTTATGCACCAAAGCGGTATGTTTTGTGTACATAGATACCAACAATTCTGTAAGCTCATGGTGAATGGGAATGCTTACAATCAAAATTCGTTAATTGCTGTCACACACTGAGTTGAAAAGACTGATGATTTGATCAGGTCGGCAGTTTGGTCCTATTTAACTGTGCATGCAGAAAAAGTATGACTGGCTTTAGCCACGCCCCTTTGGAAGCAGCTTTCTCACTTCATCGCTGAAACACCTCATGGCTCCCGTGGCTGTTTCAACTGCCTATCATAATCGCATCGAATTTTACCTGTTCAAAAGTAATTTTATCAGGTGATTTCTACCGCAGGAACGCAGCCGATCCACCAGCCCGGGTGAAACCACCGTGGGATACTAAAATTTAATCCTTTCCACTCGAATCCACTCCCCACCGTTTGAAAAACCACCCGAGCTGTACTGTAGCATTCCCTGATTTTTAAAATAACGCCAGCCTACACGACAAAAGCCCCAGACTGTTGATAATCCACCTTTTTCATGTTTTTAGCTCGCACCACCGGTCCTACTAATCACCCCATGGCACCCCACGGTACCCCATGGCATCAACCTATATGGATATTTATCATAAAATATGTTAAAGATGGACAAGTATACTTTTGCAATACTTGTCTTCATCTTAATAAACAGAAATTTATATTGATGATGATGACTTGCGTTTGATTTAAAATATTGTCTAAAACTCTTGTAATTTTTTGCGCCTCATGGCATCAAAGTATGTGTATATTAACCATAAAATATGTGTTTTAGATGGCCAGTAAAAGTTTTGTAATACTTGTCTCAATCTAAATAAACAGAGTATTTATATTGATGACTAGTGTCTGAACTTGAATATAAAATGTAATTTTAAGTTAAAACTTATTTTTGATAAACTATCAACTTACACCATTTGTCTCTTTGCTATATACTCCTCCTCCATGGTACCGTGTCCTCCACGGTACCGTGTCCTCCATGCTTCCGCGGTAAATAAAAAAATCGCGAGCTTTTTCCGACAGCGCCACCTACCGGAAGTTTACATAATCACTTGGGTAACCCGGAAGCTACTTTCTCTGTTCGGATACTTTTTTCCCAAAATGTCAAGAATATTGGTGAGTAAATTTATTTAGTTATTTAAAATCTATCACAACGTTTATTTCCTTCCTTCTCCCCCACCCCCTAAGTGAAACCCCCTCTATTTTTCCTAGTTTAGGTTGATGAAAAATTTTGTTTACATTCAGTGACAGTTCCTCTGGTCAAGTCTGTTACGTCAGCAGGTAAAGTCATGTTACTACCATATTTGGATAGCATTCTAGGAAGCGGTAAAGTATGGGCAGTCGTTAAGGCATTAATTAGATTTTTTTAAACTTGAGAAAAATGCTTAAATGTTTTGATAGTTAAATGTCTTAATATTTGTTCATATGTATTGTGTATCATGTAATTTTTAATTAGTATGTCTTTACAATAATTTTGGAAAATTCAACCAGGCAAAGAAGATGATGTTACCTGATTTTGTACATACATTCATTTGCAGGTACAGAGTTTTCCAAGTCCCAAAGTTTAAAGAGGAATACTGATCAACAGGTCTTGATTTTTTGTTCTATTCTGTTCTGCAGGATGTTCCAGTGAAAAAGAGAAATCTGCAGTATGATAGAGGGAATCTTCAGAGAGCATTTGAAGCAACGCAGAGAGGAATGTCAGTTTACAGGGCTGCGAGGGAATATATGGTGCCGGAGTCAACTCTGAGAGGTAGAACAAGGGGGTTTGTAAACATGGCTGTTACCATTGGGTTTGAAACTATATTTAATAAAGATGAAGAACAGAGGTTAGTTGACCACATTTCATACAATGCATCTATAGGATATGGGTATAGTGCAGCTTCTATCAAATATATGGCAAAAGACCTTGCTGACTCTCTAGGTAAAAATGTGAAAGCATAGGAAGTCTTGAGCGATAACTGGTATTACAGTTTCTTGAAAAGGTGGCCAAATCTTAAAGTAGTAAAGCCACAGAAACTATCAGTTGTTCCCGCTAAATCTGCATCACATGAAACATTAGACAGATACTATAAAGAACTTGGAAGTGTTCTTAGTATCAATGGTCTCAAGGATAAACCTCATAACATATACAATATAGATGAAACCGGGATCTGCTCTGAACATTCACCCCCAAAAATTGTTTGTGACAGTCACACCAGATCCCAGAACATAACTTCATCAAGATCACAAAATGTGACAATTATTGCTGCTGGAAACGCACTAGGCAACAGTATCCCACCATACTTTAAATTTCCTGGTCATCGTTGGAATGACTAATTTCTTAATGGTGCATGTATTGGAGCAGATGGCGAGATGTCAAAAACTGGCTGGTCAAATTCTGTAGTGTTTCACATTTTGCGAAGTATGCCAGGTTATCTGACAACAAAACAGCTGTGCCACATCTTATCCTCTATGATGGACATAAATCGCATATTTCTGACTCTAGCATCCTGGGCTAAGAAACATAATGTTGTGTTGTTTGTACTGCCTCCACATTCTAGTCATGTAACTCAACCGTTAGATGTGACCATTTTTGGTCCATTTAAAGCAATGTATTATTCTGAATGCCAGGCTTACATGAGGCAAAATCCAGGAGCAAATGTGTCCAACTATCAGATTGCAGAATTAACTGCAAAACCTTATCTAAAAGCATTATCTGCTGAAAATCTGATATCTGCATTTCGTCGTACTGGAATACATCCCTTCAATAATAAAGCCATTCCAGATTCTGAAGTAGCTCCATCTGTTATTTACATACAGGAACAATCCCTAAAAGAAAATTCTGACAACGAGAGAGCTCAGTCTCAGGTTTCCATTGCCAATCCAGATCAGGATAGTCTTTCTCAATGCAAGTTATCAATCCAAGATGAAAATACAGTAGATAACCAAGAGAACACAACCCATCAAAATACAGTATCTGAGTTTTTTCAAAAGAGAACCATAACCAGAGCAGTTCAGCCAAAGCCAAGAAAACAAATTGTTCCACCTTTTATATCTGGAAGTCTCATGAAAAAGGCAAATGTTGAAGTTCTCAAGAACTCTCAAAAAGTCCAGCAAGCCAAAATGCAGAAGGATGATAAAGTTCGCAAAGCACCTGTTATCATCAAAAGTAAACAACAGTCTAGCTATACATTTTCAGTTAAGCAGAAGCCTATGTCATCTGAATTGAGTAAAACTCCCAGCCAAGTACATCTGGTATAAACAATTATGGAAAGCCTATTGATCTTGTCTCAGAGGAAGGTACAGAAAGTGACATTGATTCAGAAATTGCTGATGAAGAAAAGTGCTGTGTATGTAACAAATGGGAGCCAGATGAATTAAAGGAATGTATCTATGTTAGTTTGGTTAGCTGGGGACGTTGTGTTTTTGCTCGCACTGGACACATTTGAAGACCTGTTCTGAAGTCAGAGTTTTGAGGAGAGACAGTGTGTTCCGTTGTCCACACTGTCTGACAAAAGAGTAATATCTGAAACAGAAATAGAATAAATGTAAATATGTTATATTTTTTAGTTAGAAGCTTTTCAACGTTCATTTACAGATGAGTTTACAATTTGAAAACTGATTATAAACATGATAAATATACATTATTGATCAATGTGATATATGATGATATCCTGACTTAACATCAATATGGCTTTCCATACATGGCAATTTTTTCATTTACCGCAGTATCTTGGAGGACAACTTCTGCTTGATCAAAATAAACATGGTGTCACACGGAGGCTGTTTGTCAACAACAAGTAAAGAATAATAAACATTTTGTCTGGTGGTTATAAATACACAAGGGAAATAAATAAAAACAAAGGTAAGTTGCAGTATTTATTTTTTTCCGTTGAAGATTTGTTAACTACCGCGGTATGGCATGTTCTCATAATTCCGTTCACCCCCATAACTCCGTTCACCTTCTGCTTAGAATAATATGAAAACAAATCTTTCTGTAATTTATGCCACATTAAAATTAACAAGAAATAACTACCATTATAGCTGATTTTGAAGAAAATCAGTTATCGCTTACAATTTTATGCAAAAAAATCAAAATTTGTCACAAAATGCTAAATATTTAGGGGGTACCCCCAAAAAATCACTAACCAGTGACAAGCATGTGAATGAATACAAATAGTATCAACAATTTTAGAACTGTTATAGTCTTAATTAAATGTTCATTATATAAAATATGCATAAAATAAATCTGGTTGCCTGTGATAAACAAAGAAATTTGAGTGAACGGAGTTATGAGATCATGCCCTAAACACCCCCTTCATATTCTGAAGAGTGTAGAATTTAAAGATATGATATTTATTTCTTTTAATCTTGGGATTCTTATAGGTATTTAGTCAAATGTATAAAATATATGCACATAAAACCATTCTTGCAATAAAAAATGATAGCAGGATTGCTCAGCCTTAGGTGAACGGAGTTATGGGTTTCCAGGCTACCATGGAGGACCAGGCTATTTTAGCGTCAGTTAGAATCTTGGTGTTTAGGCGCCCCGAGATAATCGCTTGAAGTAAGGTTAATGTCTTAACTATCACAGAAACAAATTTGGATACATAAAACTAGTATCCTGGTGTAATTTCAGCATTTAATTAATAAATATAATGAAATAAATTATTGCCGTGGGGTGCCATGGGGTGATTAGTAGGACTCCGCGCTACTCGTCCGGATATTCGCGTTACTTATTTCTTTGCATAACAATAGGCCATGAGTGACGTGATTACTAGCCGTGATATAATAAAATGCCCCAACGAACGTGGGACCTTAAGGTCCAAAGTAGTCGAGAACGACACACGAACTGCCGGCACTAAACTTTCTGAATGGTTGGAAAGATCGGCCATCTTGCTAAACGGAAACGTGGGTAAAACATGTCACTAGCTAGCTGCATAACTGCCGTGTCGATCCTTCCGATGTAAACAAAGAGCCATGGAAAATTATACAAACGAGTAGTTTCCTCGATAAAATTAGTTCTATTCAACAATTCTAGCGTAATCCTGAATAGCTGAAGATCTAATATCCTTTATTCAAACATGAAGAATTGAAATGCCGTTGGGTTTACACATTTTTTCATTGTTTTGGATGAGAAAATCATATAAACTAACAACTGGAATTGCAGCAGTGAAATGATCTCACCAGGATTCAAACTCCGAAATATACAGTTGTTAAGCATATGACCGCTAAGGTATAAATCTATAGATACTAGGTAAAGAAATTGATATCATTCACCAGCCGCCACCACACCCTTAAATGGTGGTCATAAGGGTCAGCCTGTAAATGTAGCCATAACTGATATCAGATTGACAAGAATAAGAAAATGTGACTTCATTGTCTTTTTTTACAAAAAAAAAAAAACAACAACAACAACAAAAAACTGGAACATTACATGATTAATGAAAGTCATTCAACCCCAACCTCCACCCTGCCCTTAAATGGGGTCATAATAAATGGATCAGCCTTGACCCTAACCACCAATGAGGATATTAGCAATCAATCTCGTATGGTAGCCATGATTGGTATCAAATTGAAGGTCTTGAAGAGATCTGGAACATTACATGGCTTTAATGGATCTCATTCACCCCCAACCTCCAGTCATATGTTGTTTGAAAAACAAAACCTATTTTTATTCAGAAGTGAAACTACAAAACATTTAGTGCACAATATCATACCATATGTAAACAAGGAAATGATTAGAATGAAAGATGATATGCTGACAACCATACACCCTAAGACCATAAAACTTTTATCTCAGTATGAACCACAGAAATACCATATGGGCCCAAAAATTTAAGTTATAGTGACCAATCGTAACAAAAATTGACATAAATGTCAAGATTTTTTAGATCAGGCCGAGGGGCTTCAATAAGCCTTAGGCCCTACAACCTTCATAAGTGTATGCATTGAAATACTTCAGGTCATCTCCCTCAAAGCAAGGTCACACTGACCTAATTAAGCCAAAATGAACATAATTTCAAACATTGAGGTAATACCAGAATGATACTGTAAGCCTGAGATTAGGGCCTCTAGTGTCTGACAAAGTGAACTAAATGCACAGACTTGACATAATTGTTGATGACGACAACAACAATGACATCGCATATTGATCCCTATGTCGCTCTTGCTTGCTTAAGTAGTGGCAACTAAAAAATTTAAATTGTTCTGATTTTGTCTAAAATAGGTCACCATGACCTAGTTTTGATCAAGGTCGCTCACAATAGTCTGGTGCATGAACTGATGGAGTTTGAAGTGCCTAAGGCTTATGGGGTTGACCAGGAAGAGAGTGACTTGATTTTGGCTAAAACAGGTTGCCATGATCAAGTTTTTATGGACATGAATAGTTGTCTGGTGCTTGCTCTGATGAAGTTTAAAGGGTAATAAAACTTCATCTGCGTATGCATGATGACAAGTTCTATTGAATGCCACGAACCATAACCAACCTTTACTTTTTATGGTCCATTGAACAATGTTAAGCCTGTGCATTTAGCTCAGTTTCCCAGACACCAGAGCCCATAGCTCAATAAAACTGTATCCATGAATGCATCATTACAAGTACTGTTAAATGCCACCAACCATGACTGACCTTGACCTACTTTTAACAGTACAGCGAACAAAGTCAAGACTGTGTGCAGCTCAGTTGCTCAGACACTAGATGTCCTAGGGGAATAAAACTTCATCAATGAATGCACCATGACAAGTTCTGTTGACTGCCACTGATCATGACTGTCCTTGACCTCCTTTTCACAGTCCAGTGAACAATGTCAAGTCTGTGCATTTAACACTGACATTAGAAGCCCTATAGTAATTAAACTTATCCATGGATATGCACCACCAGAAATTCAGCTGACTGCCACTAACCCCATGACTGACCTTGATCTACTTTTCACGCTTGGCTAAGCAATGTCAAGTCTGTGCACCTAGCTCCGCTTCTCAAACGCTAGACCCGTCTCCATGACATTAGCTGTTAGTGGGACGTTAAACTCAATTCACTCACACACACAGACACTAGAGGCCCTTGGTTAATGAAACTACATCCATGGATGCTTCATGATAAGTTTTATGGAATGCCACAAAACATGGCTCACTTTGACCTACCTTTCATGCTCCAGTAAACAATATCAAGTCTGTGCATTTAGCTCAGTTTCTCAGACACTACAGCCCCTAGGGTATGAAATTTCAACCATGTATGCACCATGACAAGTATTGTTCAATGCCACAACCATGACCAACTTTTACACTTGGCTGGGCAAGGACTAATATTGCTTTATTAGTAGTTGTGACATGGTACTCTAGCAGAGCTCTTGTTCAACCTGGGCCCTGTATTGTAGTTTCTATTTGTCTGAGGCCCTTTGAACTTTGTGAGTGCATGCATCAGACCATTTTGTGTTTCTTCCGTCAAAAGTAGGTCACATTCACTTACTTTAATCAAAATCAACAGTAAGAGTAGTCTTCTACTTGGATACCATATCTCAGTTTTCATTACTTTAAGGACTTTAAAATTTTATCACTACATGCAGCAGCACCCTTGGGATACCTCCCTAACATTTTCAAGCTGGGTTCAGCTCCTGTTACCTTCAGGCCTTTCAAACTTTATACATGCATGCATCAGACCACTCTGGATCACCTCCCTCAAAACTAAGTCACACTGACCTTTTTTACTGAAAATCAGCAAAATGTTGAATTTCTGTAGCATATGGTCCTTGAATCTTCCACTGTGCATGCACCAAATCAGCAAGTGTAACCTCCTAATGTTTTGTATCCATCATCTCCTCTAACGTTTAGCTCACCAGAGCCGAAGGCTCTGGGTGAGCTTATAGGATAGGCATCCGGCCGTCGTCCGTCATCGCTGGCGTCAACTTTTTATTCGGAGATCTCCCCTGAAGCTGCTTGGCCAAGGAACTCTGGTAAGCATAGTGGCCTATGGGCCTCTTGTTTCTACTACTGACAGAACACTGATAGGCTTAACATGCCTGACATAGCCCAAAAGTTTGCAAACACAGCTTTATCTGTCTTACTTCCTTAACATACAACAGTAACTGTACCACTGATAATGGCTAAGCATTTGGATGCGGATCAACAAACATGTCTAACAGCTGTGATGAATGGCCACAACCTTGTAATATTAAGGCAGGCCGGAACTGGAAAAAACATTTTCAGTAAAAGAATGTGTCAAAAGTTTAAAAGCCTCTGGTAAAACAGTTTCTCTAACATGTTATACAGGCATAGCCTGTTTACAGTATAAGGGTCTGCACCCAATGACACTGCATAAGTTTGCAGGTCTTGAAGATGGTCGACATGATAATGAAAAACTCCTTCAACTGATAGATTCAGATGAACGTTTCCAGGAAACAAAATCCAGAATCTTGAGTACAGATTGTCTTGTTATTGATGAAATTTCAATGGCTAGCAGAAAAATATTTGAAAGTGTTGAGTTTTTATGCAGAAAGTTAAAATGGCAACATATATTTGGTGGAATTCAGCTATTATTAAGTGGGATTTTTATCAGATCATTTTTGTAGTCATGAAATAACTTATTTTATTACATAGGCATGTTATCATGTAATGATGGCTATTTTTCTTCATATAAACAATGGTGCTATTTTCCTTAAAGGAATTTGAAACATAGATTGTGTGTACTCATTAGAATGGCCTCAAGAAGACATTCTAATGAGTACACACATAATTATATTTTGAAACAACATACGGAAAATAAAGTACATGTACACCCCTGTAAATCCTCTTCAGGTTTAGTTAAAAACTTCAATGAAACGAACATATATCTGAGCCCTAATATTATGCTTTCTATTTCTTGACATTCAAACAAGCTTTCCCCCATTTAGCAGAATAAAATCAGGCATTCTTCAAATTCAGCACTGCCGTGATTACCTCTGCGAAACTAATTTAGGGCTCTATAACATACACGGCTCTTAAACATGTAAAAGGTTCAGGGGTGAAGTTTTTTGAAGGAAGTTTGTATTTTTGTAAAAAAAAAAATAATAATAATAATAAAAAATAGAGTAATCATAAAAATAGAACTATTTGCGCAGTTTGGTGAATCTATTCATTAACCATCCATACCAAACTATTGACTTTTTTTTTTTTTTTTTTTTTTTTGTAAGCCTGACGTACATCAGCACTTTCCGTAGGTGTGAGGGGTGAGGGGTGCAGGCGGGGTTTTATACCTGTTCTAAATCTTGCATTATTGATAATGACAAATGGTTTTTTAAATGCCATGTTAGGGAAAGGCGTGCTTTGTTAATGGTGAAAACATTTTTCTAAATATTTAACTAAAAATCTTTTTTTTTTTTTTTTTTTCTTAAATTCAAAACATTATTCACATACATGGTTTGAATGAGTTAAATAGCTAAAATTTCGAACCAATGAAATTGACTTGCTTCCCTGGTGAATGAATGTCTGTTGATGTGTCCCCTGATTCTTTGAGATAATATTATAATGCTACATGTATATTATTCTAATTTCCATATTTTGGAATTAAAACTTGCTTGACAGTTCTTTTCTATTATCAAACTGTGTTTGCACAGATAAATAGATAGAGGATATTTATTCTTTTTCTGTGAATACCATAAATATTGTCATCGAGTGAAATGAAAACATCAGTATTTTCACGAGTGCGAAGCACGAGTGAAAATTTGAATGTTTTCATTACACGAGATGAAAATTTGTATGGTATTCACTGAAAAAGAGTAAATTTTCTTTTTTATTTTATTGTTCACACGTCAATGCGCGTTTCTGACGTCATAAGTAACGTCACGAAACAAAACATGAACGTCATGGCGTCGACGCTCAGTGCTTAACATGTGAACCGCTGGAGAGACAAAAAACAAAAAGTTTCGGCGAATCAAAATAATTTTGATACCATAATGTTCCTTACATTCTAACTAAGAAAATGCATACCAACACTTGATAGTTTTATTCAGAATTAAAGAAGTTTGAGGTGTTCAAAAATCTGAAGTGGAGGTTACATCCACTTCTGAAACAGTGAAGAAAACCGAAGTCGTCCAAAGCGAAGAGTGAAAATATAAATCGTATCATTCACTATAGTGAAATGATACGATAACAATTCACTAGTGATTGATACCACTTTTATTTTCATCAGATATACACTGATTTCACCGCTGACAATAAAATAAATACATGCGATCCATTTTATGTGGCTGGCCGGAAATAGGGTGTGCCCGAAAACTGGTTGTTGCGGAAAATGGCAACACACTAAAACAACTAAATAACCATTACCACTCGTTGACATCCATCTGGCTTTGAGTAAGTTAAAATGTTAGCAAAGATAAGTCTCAAGAAGTCTGTCCCTAGTGGTAGACATTGCAGTCTAAACCAAGGTTGGCAAAAAGCCGGTCAATATGAGTATTGACCGGGCCGATGGTTAAAACCGGTTTTAACCGGTCATTACTGGTCAACTGGTGGTCGATTGGTGGTCAGTTGGGTATATTAAATCACTGGCGTATATACCTCTGTTCTGCTGATAAACTGGTCTTAAAAGCATTCCCCACCTGCATCATGTACATGAGGTTAGACTATATTTTCATCAGTGAACAAGACAAAATAGTTTTATTAATACATGTAACTAATTATTTGAGGTCCCTTTTTTTATTTGATCATAAGTCAAAAGACATTATTGCTGGTTAACTGAAGAGGTTGATTGGATTGACTCACTGAACTATAGACAGGTATTTCTTTTCAACCAAACAATCTTTATTATTATATTATTATTTAAAGGTCAGATTAATTGTTCATATTTTAATTTACATGAATATGAATAAGCTGAACTATTATGGACTTTAAAGGATTTATGAAAGGTCCTATTTTGTTTGACAGAAAAAAATGTAGTACCAGATTGTACCACACAATGTTACATCAAAAAGCAGCTAACATATAATTTTGATGTTATTGCAGAAAACTGTCACATATTGTAAATGTGTGAAATACACCTGTCATTAATCTTTAGGCCTATGATTATTAGTAGTGCATCTGTGAAAGGCTGTAATTAATTAACCAAACAATGTTTGAAGATTCATTAATGTCTTTGAAGTATATTTAAGTGTCTGCAACACCTGTAAATTGCTGTCAAAACAGATTAAAAGGTGTAAAAGCTGTCCCATGCCACTGCAGTGGATGTGACATAGATCTAATTGCCAAAGTGATCAATCACATGTCCCTAATAGGGGTATTATACACTGACACCAGGCTTTAATCCTAATGTGTGAAAGTTTGAGTTATCTGCAATCTAGATAGTATCTTGTCATCAAGCTATTACTGAAGGTGTCAAAAATGAAACCTACAGACCTAGTTTGGAACTTCTTCACTATTTTGGAAGAAAAAAAAAAAAAAAAAAAAAAAAAAAAAAAAGTGCAAGGTGCAAAGACTGTAATATTAAATTAGTGCTAAGGTCTTAAGACTGAAGACTCATAGACAAAAATGCTTAGGGCTAAAAAAAAAGAAAGTATTGCTAAGCGACCACTTGAAGAAATAACATCTGAATCTGAAACTCTATCAAATGATCAGCCTATAGCAAAGAGACCAAAACTTCAAAAGACTAGCTTAAGTAGCTTTGCTGTTTCAACAGAATGTAGTATGTGGAAGCAGTTAGATGAACAAATTGCTAGCCTGTTCTATGCCTGTAATCTGCCATAATCAATCAACCACCAATTGACCACCATAATTTCCATCTGACCACTAAAAATATTCAATCGACCACACAATATTTCAATCGACCAGTATTGACCAGTATTGACCAATACGGGGTCAGAGACTATGGGAGTATTGACCTGGGCGGTTTAAAGGATAATCTGCCGGCTACCTAAACATGGCGGCGAAATTTGCCACCTGTACACGTCATCATAAAATATCAACAAAAATCACAAATGAAATGCGTGTCTCATAAATTCAACTGATAACTTAAATGTCAAGGCATATCAAGTGGTTATCAAGAGATAAAAATGCATTTTATAAGTATGAAAAAACTAACCTTCTAACTTGTGCAAATTCGGGAGCCAAACGTTCCCTTTTCTTTTTCATAAATTCATAAGATACTAACGTCAGTTTGTTTCACAATGTTCCGTTTAGAGCAGCCGGAAATTAAAATATCCAAAAGCTTTCAAATAAAAACACAATATGCCTATGTCCGCAGGTATCCAAACTGATACACAGAACTAAAATCTTGTCCTTTAATGTATATAACGGACTGGATACCGGTTTGTATTCTATCTGCACGTGCACGGGGGACAGCTAAGTACATTATATATGTACGGTCAATGTACATTGTTTAGTGCTGTTTGATAGCCTTCTTGGAAGCCAAAGCGTATCTTTATTTGAATGAATTTGGATATTTTATTTTCCGGTTGCCCTAGATGGAACATTGTAAAAGAAAAAGACATAAGTACATTATGTATTCATGGAAAAGAAACAGGAAATATTTTGTCTCAAAATTACGCAAGTTAGAACGTAAGTTTTTTTCATACTTAAAAAATGCAATTTTATCTATTAATAACCACTTGATATATCTTGAGATTTGAGTTATCAGTTCAATTTGTTAGACACGCATTTCGTTTGTGATTTTTGTTGATATTTTATGATGACGTGTACAGGTGGCATATTCCGCCGCCATGTTTGGTCAGCCGGCAGATTATCCTTAAATCGCTGGTTAAAACCGCCTCTGGTTTTGACCGCCCTACTTTGGTTTAAACCGGTTTACTTTGGTTAGTTACCTTAACAACATAAAATTATTGACATATAATGGCGTCTGGTCGCAACGACACGGCTATTAGATATAAAAAGGAGGTCTCAGTTTTTACCTGATATGTACTAATGCCGTGTCAATAATTCACCCATAATTCAACCAACTACCGTTGGAGTACAAGATGCCTTTTCCTACCTTTCGGGCTATAAAATACGGTACCAAACTTTATTTGAAACCGGTACCTGTGCTCTGAACATCCCATTCGCGGGGATAAGCATATATTTTGTTAATTAACTCAAATTAATAAATGTACCGACATTAATAAAACAAATCAATTTACAAAAAAATACCCGTCACAAGATGAAACTCGAAATTTCAAAATGGCGCCTCGAAGAATCTCTGGTGAGCTAAAGGGGGCAAAGCATGGTTTTTCCGTCATTCTCATTGGTTGGTTGCATACTAATTTACTGTATCTACTGTATTTCCGGTATCCGTATCTCGGTCTTCATAGAGGTCCTTGTGTTTGACATAGTAAAACATCAAAAGTACTTGACCGATTTTAATAATTTAAACACCAAATTAAAGACAATAGTCTAATCTACAAAATAAAGATACGAGGGTCGTGCAAAAGTTCTGTCACTAATAGGCTTCCTTAGTTTTATCCCAGGTATATTTTTAAATGCTTCACTGCACTTGAATGGTGTGCTAACGATACCCGTTTATTTCTTGCAAATTGCTTTCCAACTAACCGAGTTATTTCAAATTGAAATAGACGCAGTCATGCACACTGACCGATTTACTTGTTACATTTAAAGCAGATATTTAATGAATTTTGTGGTATATATGGACCTCAGATCATTTCAATGCGCACAGTTTTTAGGTGGGTTAAAGCTTTTAAAGCTGGGAAATTTTCTGTTTAAGATGATACCCGTCCTGGAAGGCCTAAAACCTCTGTTACCAAGCTAACATCGCTGCTGTAAAGATTGTGGTCGAACAGGATGCGTGATTGTCTGTCAGAGATATAGCTAGTTGTTGGCATATCAGAAGGTAGTGTGCAAACAAATCTGAAAAAGCGTTTGGACATGAGAAAGGCTTGCGCTAGATGGGTACCTCATTTGCTCACTGAGGAGCAAAAGACACAACCCCTTAAATGTGCCCGGGAACTTTTGAAAACATACAAAAGCTGTAATAGTCGGGCTATTTCTAGCTTGCTAACAGGTGAAGAAACTTGGGTGCACATGTTTAAGCCACAAAGAAGGGCTGATAATAAGCAATGGAAGCAAAAAGATAAAAAAAAACGCCAATGTATTGCCAAGAGAACCTTAAGTTCGAAAAAGATGTTGTACGCAATTTTCTTCAAGTGGGCCAGTCGTTCAAGTGCCTTGTCCCTCTGGTCATACAGTCACTGGCCGATTCTACAAGAATTCTGTACTGAAGAAAGTGAAAAGAGTTCTCCAATAAGAAACGACCAAGCAAAAAATGGTCAGGAGTGTACCTTTTACATGACAAGGCCTCCTCTCATAAGTGTGAGGTTGTTAAGTCTTTTTTGGCTTCTGAAAAGGTGAAAGTTTTAAATCATCCACCTTATTCACCTGACCTGAGTCCCTGTGACTTTTTTTTATTTCCAAGGCTTAAGAAAATGCTTTCTGGAAATAAGTATACGTCTAGAAGTTCTCTTGGCAGCGCTATTTATGACTGTGACTGATGTTGTAGCATTCTGTCAAATTCCCGGTATTCATTGCGGCCTCTGTATGTGCCATAGCATATTATCAAAAGTACTTAATTGACTTTAGTAAATTAAACATCCGATTAAAGGCAGTGTTCCAATATATATATATTGGAACACTGCCTTTAAACGTTTACTTCGTGTATAATATTAACATATTTGAACATACACAAGACATGTGTTTACTAAATTACAATATTGTACAATGGGATTCAGAAGAAAAGTCAATTGACTTATGAAGTCCGTCTCCCATTTTTTTGCAAATATGAATGTACAAATACAACATGTGACTTTGAATAGAACAAACTAACAGTGATAAAAAGACAGAGTGAATTTCAGATAGAACAATTGTTTAGGTACATCTTTTAAACCAATGACAGCTCCAAGGGGATGTGGGAATATGTTTTGCACATATATGGTGGATAAGAAAAACAAATGAACAAAATGAACAATAAATTAATTTTTCGTCAGGCCAGGTTTAGGTAAGATTTATTTCTCGACCACAACAAAGCTTATCCAATTCCTTTAAGAGATAGTACGAGTTGAGATTAAAGAACATTGTAATTTAGAAGAGTTTGCAAATTAATAGCAATTTTATTAAACTGATAGAAACGACCTTTCAATAATATTAGTTACCATAGGTTAATTATGTATCACTTCAAAACGTTTTGATTTCGTTAGGAATTCTTGTACGGCGAGGAATATTTGTCTGTTATCAGAGTCAGAGAGTTCCTGACTGCCAAAAAGAAATTCATTTACGGATGGTTGAAACACCTGGGCTACTCTATTAACAAGTTCTTGTCGCAGGGTTGTGTATCGTGTACAGAACATTAAGAAGTGCTGAGTATCTTCACGTGCTCCACAGACACATAACGGATTGTCGATAATATTTTTAGTGAATAAATGTGCAGTAGTATACACAGAGGGGAAGGGGGGAGGGGGTCTGGTCCACTTTCATATGGCGGGTGAAACTCAAGCAAAATGGCTCACACCTACACAAAGAATTGGTAAAAATTATGATCCTGTGGTGGCGCACCACTGCCGGGGCTACCGCATTTTCGGCTACCATGTTGCCTCCAGTAGTATACACAGGAGGGGAGGGGGAGGGGGGGGGGGAGCGGGGAGGTTGGGTTTCTGGCGCATTTTACCAGTAGACAGAAAATTGGTGCGTCTACGTCAGGACGTCTCGAGGTAGACAACCCCGCGGACCAAAAGCGCGACATCAAGCTCCGCTATACTATCGCCCAGGGAGCCCCACAGCAGCCGTGCGCGCGGCACCCGCCCCACCCCCCCCCCCCCCCCCTGCGGGCGCCGTCGAACCGCGCAGTGTGGCACCAGGCCCGGGTAGCAGCCACAACGTGGCGGGCGAGCAGACCACTTTTTTTGTCCAGATCGGGTATACCCAACGGCGCCCCCCCCCCCCCAACACACACACACACAGCGCCACACACACAGCGCCCGCGCAAGGAGCTCCAGGGGACGGCCCACCCCCCGCCCCCCTCGCCGGCCTTGGGCACGTCTGACGGCAATCGAGATCCCCATTTAGAGATATTTCCGCTACCAGTATACCTGAGCATATTATATGCGACCATGACAAAGGGCTACGACACTTGTAAATGGCTGGCCTTGGGCTCAACAGAGCTCTGTGGTAAAAGCTGTCATGGATTTTTGTAAAGTTCACCTTATGCATATCCACAAGGGTTCATGCACACGACCGTGCACGGTTTGTGGGGTGGGAGTTACTAACAAGGAACAACTCTGCGGCCCCTGTGGCTATCAGACAGGCGGCGTCATTCCAGACATAGAGCCAGGGCATACCAGACCGAATTCGCGCGTCTGACCGCTATCGCGATTCCCATTTAGAGACTTTTCCGCATAGGGTTTACCCACCCAACGACATGGACGAATACATCGACCAGCTGCTCGCAGAAATGCCCGAGCCTGCCCAGAATAATATCCTGGATAAGCCCATCCCGGGAGCAGTGAAACAACGCCTACTCAAGCCTCTGCTCCCTGGAAAACTACGGCCTTCTCGCCCACCTCGCATGCGCAAGGACCGGAAGAGGAAGGCCATCTTGGAGGAGCTTGACCCACTGCCTCCTCAGAAGACGCTTCGAACAATCCAGGGCTATCAAAAGGAGATATTGGATCTGTTTACTCCCAAAGAAGAGAAAAACCTCGCATTCTACCGAACGCCCTGGACAATCAGCAAGTTCTTGCGAGGATGGCAGATGTCTATTTCTGAAGGCCATCGCTCAGGCGTTGATGTAAGAGCCTTTATGCAAGAAGTGCGCCCACAGATACACAAGAAACTCACAGAAGAGATCTTGGCTCTCAATGGCATCAAATTCCAGCTTGCTCTCAAGGTCAAGCTTCGGAAGGACAACCCAGATGGCACTGACCCTGCACTCCGCCACAAACAGGAGGCCTTTCTCCAGGCCAGCGAAATCAAAGAGGCTCTAGACAAAGCCATCCCCCACCTCCTGGAGCTGCTCGAAAAATGGACTCAGAGGGGTTCTGGGTGGGTGGTCATGGAGTGCAAACTCTGTGGTTGGACATCGCCCGATACCAACCACTGCGCGGGGGCTCATACCTCCCCCTGCCTCCATGGCTGGCGGCCAAGAAGGCGGTGGTCAACGTGAAAAATAGGGATGACCACTGTTTGCCCTCCGGGCAGCGCGCTTCCAAGTGGTCGAGAGTCCCCAGTGGCCCTCGAAATATCCTACCAAGGACGGCCTAGATTTCACATGGATCGATGCACCCACACCAATTTCTCAGATCCCCAAAGTGGAGAAGCAGAATGACCTGGCCATCGATGTATTTGGCTGGGATAAGGTGCGATTGTTCACAGACTCAGCACCCAGCCGGAGGACATGCCCCGCATCAATCTGCTACTGGACCTCAGTCGCTTACTCTACGACCAGAGCGAGCACCGGGAGCGCAAACACTTCTGTCAGCGCTGTCTTCATGGCTACAGAATGACAAAGAAAATGAGAATTGTCTTTCTTGTACGCGACACGCCTACTGGTCCTCCTCTTCATTCCTATCAAATATTATTTCCTACCAAATATTATTAAAGTATGCCTAAGGGTATCAAAGTTATGGTTTCAGAGGGAGATAACTACATAACGAAGGCAGTGAGAGCTGTCTCTTTTGCACGCGCCATGCCTACTGGTCCTCTTCACCCTTACCAAATATATTATCAAATTATCTCAAACGGTACAGGAGTTATGGCCTGCACAAGATTTCGACTTCAGGGGAGATAAATACATAACGAAGAAAGTGAGAGTTGTTCCGCTTGCACGCGACACGCCTACTGGTCCTCCTTTTCATTCCTACCAAATATTATCAAAATATGTCTAAGGTTATCAAAGTTATGGAGCGCACAAGGATGCGTCTACGGACGGACGGACGGACGGACGGACATTCTAACGAATAGGTACTAATGCGATTTTGATACTTATAATTGTGACTATTTTATAGCCCCACAAGTCGATTTTTATCCATACAATTTATGATTCTTATTTGTGTACGGAATTAATCCCATTTCAATACATTGAAACTGTCAAATATAGCCATCTAAGTACTCATTTATGTGAACAGACGCTCGGACTCCCTGCTGATCGCTATATCCAACGAACCTATCGGTCGGGTGATAAATAGAAAAGACAAAAGGGAAGGGGACGAAATGACACCTCGGGATGTCACCTGCACTGACAACACTAAAGTGACAGTTTTATAAGCTTACGTCAACTCGGGTAAAGAAAAGGTGACAATAATTATCAAGATAAAATGTGGGTGTGAAATAAAAAGAAAATAATAATGGACAAACGAATTACAACTTGGGAAAACGTACCTTTTCACGTGCTTGCCCAAGCGATGACTCGGGTAAATCAGCTGATATTGCAGTCTGATTGGGACCTACTTTATCTATTTCTAAATATTTTCTAGGGTTTTCAATAATTCTGTACATCACGAAAACACACCTATATAATTTTGACCCCCTTAAACCCCACTTTATATAGTAAAACTGGGGTTCACAGGGGTATACATTATTTTTCTTATTTTGCTAAAAACATAGATTGTAGGTACTCGTTAGAACCGCCTAACGAGTACCCACAATCTATGTTTTGAGCAGAAATATGAAAAATATCAGAGTTTCTTTATCTGAAAATTTTCAGTTTTTGGAGGTGAAATTTTCTGTATATTTGAATAGGCGTGTTTTCGTAATGAAGCGGACGATGAAAACCCTGACCAGACTGTATAAATCCACAGGCCGATCGGGACATTAAT
Source organism: Anodontia alba (assembly GCA_964016985.1). Taxonomy (NCBI): domain Eukaryota; kingdom Metazoa; phylum Mollusca; class Bivalvia; order Lucinida; family Lucinidae; genus Anodontia; species Anodontia alba. Next base: position 35,881,024 of record OZ024836.1, on the reverse strand, counting down.
TGTTTGCGTACGCGATAATGGCCCTTTTTTTAACGACCAAGCCAGACAATAAGAAAAAGGGCCCTTCCGGAATTTGGCTATCGTTGTCGGCTCAGTTTAGCCTGAATATACGCCCTGTCCGAGGAAGGCATTCGTTATTAGACATTTTTTTTTTTACTGTTTACAATGAGTCTGAAAAAAAACATTGAGCATGCTGAGATGCGCAGACTGATTTGAGCTTCTTCGCTATTCGTATTTGACATAAGGCCCGTCGTGTTGTGACAACAAAACCCGTTAATATCACTCCTTTTCTTAACAGCTTACGAAATTATGATTAATAGCGGACGGCTGTCTAGCTTGTCATATCTCTGTCATTTAACGGTCCCCGAATATTTTGCTTTCTAATTACTTTTAGGCTTGTGTCCATTATTAATTATTATTATAAATTATTATTATTATTAATTATTATCATTGACAAGTTATTGGCAAATAATTATTATTAATTATTATTAATCTTAGGTCGCAATATAAGAGAAATTCCATATCGTATATGCGTAAAAACGCAGGCCCCGATCAGACTGCGCTTTTGCGCAGTCTGGTCAGGGCCTGCGTTATCCGCTTACAGCCGGAATCACTGGATCTGGAAAAAGTATGGAAACCTTGAAGCTATAATCCCGCCGCACTCCGGAGTGCACATACTGAATGGACCTTCGCTGATAACATAATTATGACATAAGAGAATTTCTTATCTTTCAACTTTAACGTTCTTCGATGAGCAAAGGGCTACCATATTTAAAATTCATTACTATTATTGTCCTAAAATTTGAGGAAGTCAATTTGATTAGCTACTGATGTCTAAAAACTCATGGACGAATGGTAGACAGTACAGACCCTGATCAGACGCCGCGTTCAGATAGAAATTTCATTTGAGGTGTTTAGTTGATTCTTTGACAAAATGATTATAAATTTTTTGATAAAACTTAGCCTCCACACCATGGCATAAATCAACATTTTATGGATGTATTTAACTTTTTTTTTTTTATTTGTTTTATTTTTTCATTGTTATATTTTAACGAATGAATTTAGCGTCGATTCCAGCAGATGTTAAGTAGCTAGCCTTGTTTGCCCAATTACTTATTAAATTAATACTTTTTTAACTGGACATCACGAAAACATGCCTATATGATATTAACCCCCTTAAACCCCACTTTTATATAGTAAAACTGGGGTTTACGGGGGTATACATTATTTTTCTTATTTCTGCTCAAAAACATAGATTGTGGGTACTCGTTAGAACCGCCTCGATGAGGCGGTTCTAACGAGTACCCACAATCTATGTTTTGAGCAGAAATATGGAAAATATCAGAGATTTTTATCTGAAAATTTTCAGTTTTTGGAGGTGAAATTTTCTATATATTTGAATAGCCATGTTTTCGTAATGTTTTCTTTTAGCACACAATCCCTTGCACTGCTCGTGTTTTTATTCAGAGTAGTGAAGAAAAAAGTTATTCAGGGCAATCTAGTGTTCTATAAGATTCGTTTACGAGCGCAGTGCCTCAGCAGTTATAACGGTGGTCTGTTGAATGGTAAGGCGTTATTGCCGCAACCGGCGTTCGAAACTTCGATCTCACAAACAGTATTTCATATGTACGATTTCTCCATTTTCCACTTTTATGAGGTATATGTATCGGAAATGAATAATACAGGACTGGCGTGTACGCGTATATTGCAGCCGCCATTTTTCACAAATTGCGAAAAGTGAGTGATTTTAAAAAAGGGTGCACAGATGCGCAAGTTGCTGCGAGCCTCCGCTTTTTGCAAGTATCGTGTTGTAAATATATGAGCAGCGCCATGGGAAAAGAGCGGTATAGTGTGTGCGAACAGCAAAGATTCAGGCAAGCCAGCGCAGTCTCGCTAGAACCTATATGCTGTTCGCTCACGTAACCGGTAGGCCAAGGGAAAACTAGGCATGCTGCCTTGCTAAGGGATCGGGCATGCGCAATGAAAGGTTGATTCGACGGAAACTTCGAAAAGCTTTTTCTCGCGACACGGCTCTTGCAGAAAACCTCTTTATACCGACACTCGATACAACGACAAAATTCGACTGTCATGAAACCTTCGCTTAAGAGGTAACAATTAGTCACAAATTATGCCAGAATGTTGTATTAAATACATATGTTTGGATATATGTTAGAATCGCCTCTGTGAGGCCATTCTAACAAATATCCAAAACATATGTTCTATGAGCGAATAAGGACAAAACAAGATCTTTCTTGCACATCAATCTGCTCATTAAGTATTCTGTACAAGAGCAAATTCATTTTAATGGCAATGTCTTTGGGAACAAATGCTGTCGTCGTTGTAACGAGGGTTCACTATAAATGCCGGGTAAGGCATCAGTCACGGGACACAGCTTGCCCGCGGCACCGAACGAAAAAGGGATGAAGAATTTACGAGCCGTCTCGCGAGAAAAGGGCTCTTTGGACTTTCCGTGGCATTAATCTTTTAGTGCGCTGGCTTGCCTGAACTTTTAATGTTCGCATGCCGTAACAGTAACTTTCCATTTCGTCTATTCCCATTTCGTCTACTGTTTTAATTCCCATTTTGTGTACTCCATTTCTGAGAGTAATTCACATTTCGTCTTTTTATTTATTTATTTTTTTTATTATTTACTTTCTTTATTTATTTTTTTTTTCTTTCTCTCTTTATTTTATTTTATTATTACTATTATTATTTTTTTATTTTATTTTTTTATTTTTTTTTTTTTTTTTTGTATAATAACCAAAATTTGGATCAAAACTGTTCAGAGTCAATGTACATGATTAATATTGATCATTAAAATACTGATTAATGATTGGAATCTGAATCTACACTGGTTGATTTGCCTGATTGCCATGATTTCCATACAAAATGAATGAGAAAGGATAAAAGGATAACAAATATACCAAGGGTAGAACCAGACTAACTTTTTAAGTCTGATCTGGGCCTATACTGGTTGCTTTGCCTCATTTCCATGTTTTCCATACAAAATATATAATATAGGCTACCTTTTTTTTTACCTTGAGTAGGGTGCATAGGTGTGAAAATACCACGAGTCTACAAAATGGGGATGTGTCAGTTGACGAAATAGAAAAAAAAATGTCAAAATAGTAGACGAAATGGGAAAAGACAAAATGGGACTAGACGAAACGGGAATACACCGCCATAACGGCTCTTTTTTTTTCATGACGCGGCGCATACGACGTCAAAACAATTCCGTACGTTTACACTAACCGACGTACGGACGAACAAAAAGAATCGAAATAGAAGAACCGTAGCAGAAAGACTATTAGTGGTGGGTGAGAGGTTTAAACCAGTCAACTCAACAGAAACCTCATTCTTATCTCCATTAACCCATAAAGACTAAATAAACTCTTCCACACTATATATTGGAAGAGTCTATTTTCGATTTTAGGTATGTCAGACTATCGGCTATAGATATTAAGGAAAAATGGCTGAACTATTTGCAAACAGCGAAGACCCTGATCAGACGCCGCGTTCTGCGACGTCTGATCAGGGTTTTTACTGTTTGATAGGTACCCGTTTAAGGGTCTCCAGTCTTCAATGGGGTAACACAAGAATGCAAACACGTGAAAACACATACAGAGAGAAACAGGAAGCTACGTGGGCAGCCATTGAAGAAGATAACCACAATCATGCATCAAAATAAGAACATAACGCATAAAAACAATAAAGAAAACAGAGTGGGCAGCCGTTAAGCGGGTTACATCATTGCTACAACAACAGATCTATGCCCTCCAGAATAGAAATGCTTACTGCCAGAAGGTCTCAGACACCTGACTGAATCGAGTTGGAAGAGAGAAAATTGAAGTCAGATCGAACGCAAATTGACGCCATAACAAACACATGAGAATCAAAATACAAAGAAAATGTAAAACTTTGGCCATAAATAATTTATATTTTGATAACAAATGTAACGATTGAATTTAGACTGATACTATTCACGATAAAAGTATCAATTCTTTAACTGCCTATCGTCCGCCCCTTCTTTTGGAATGCGGTCGCCATGAAGAATCACGTGATCGTCTTCTCAGGTCCAAAAGGCTCTCCGACTGTGGAAGAAGCATAAATCGAACAAGCCTGGAGGCTTCAGAACGAGGATCGGAAGCCTTCGGGCTCGTTCGATTTATGCTCCCCTTTTCAGAGGAGGGAATATGCTTAATCGCACCGGTCACAGCAAAGATTATCCGGATCAAAATATCCGTCTGGTAGTATTGCCTGTCCCAGCTAAAATGTCGAGGGTGTTGAAATGATAAATGTCGATTCCCGTGAAAATAAACACGAGTGATATTATGATGAATATACAGGAACTGTCGTTTATTTCAACTTCCTGGTGTGACTTCACTGTAATGATCACGTTGATTCTTCATTTTAATATTGCTTGAGCAATTCGCGGCTACTGGGGATGTATGATGTACCAAAAGAATCAAAAGCAGCGTATCGCTGCACAGCGATACCACTGCTTTTTATCCTTTTGGTACGCCATGCCAAGAGGCAGGCAAAACGGCATCGTCTCAAGCATAACGGTAGACATACCCTATTAACAATTACCACTCTCTGGGCGAATTCAGCAGACGGCAAACTGGCAACATTTTTCTTATTTCCCCCTAAAACATGCTTTGACATTTCATGCAAATTTAGGAGATAATTTGCATGAAGCGCCCGAAAGCATCTTTTCTGGGAAAATAAGGAAGGTATTTCAATACGTTGTCTGCTGATTTTTACCCAGCATCCAGAGCGTTAAGAGGGACAGCTCTGGTCATAAGGGATCCTGTCGTTTTTCAAAAGCACTGAAAAAAATCCCGTAGATTTTATGGTAAGTGCCAGCGCCTTTACCGTAAATTTTTAAGGGGGCCGTTGAACTTTCGCGGGAATTTTCTCGTACGATTGGGTAAGAATGTGTAAACTTAAGATACGGTGCGGCAGCTCACATCCTTACTATGTCCTCGACGTCACCTACCTTGCCCTACACTGCCCTACCATGCGCAATTATTACTCTAAATAATCTACAGGCGCCCGTAAAACTTACAGTACATGTACTGGCAGCCAGTTGCCAGTATTTGTTTGTTTGTGTTGGGGTTTTACGGCCCAGTCAACCCAATGGGGTCATGTCGAGCGCGGTCAGTTTACCTAACCACACATTTAGTGGGCAGGCTTAGTCCTCTAAGCAGTTAACCAGTATTGTGCACTTTCTTCCACCAGAAACTGACAACTGCCCTTCTTGAATCAGCGGAAGGGAGAGAATGACCGTAGAAAATATTTCATGATCAATCTCCACGAAAGAATGTTGCCGACCTCGGCGGGGGTTGAACCCGCGACCTCCTGGTCTCCAGTCGGACGGCGCATCCAACTGAGCCACCGAGGTCATTGCCAGTATTTACCGTAAAATCTACGGTATCTTTTTACAGTGAGTATTCCCGATTTTATAAATGCAACGTCCCCAATCGTTTGGTTGAGTCATAAAAAATAACTAAAAAGTAACAGATTGACCGTGACACATACCCCTGGGGGCCCTCAGAGGACAGTTTGATTTTATGGAAGAAAAAAACTGTATACGGAAGAAAAGAATATTAGGCATAACGTATGAATCTGTTGATGAACTCATAATCAAATATCGGTTATAGAGGGTATATATAAACAAATATTAGCTTTCATAAAAAAAAAAAAAAAAAAAAAATTGTGAAAGCTAATACTTGGTGTAATAGCGGTTAGCAGTCCATGGTAAAATAGCCTACGACCAGTCCACGACCTTTCATAAAATGCTTCCGGAACAATTTCAAACTCTAAGATTGTCTACGCCCATATGAAAATAAATCCGGATTTACAATGACCTACTAGCCCGATTCCTGCCAAAATCTTATCAACCTTTAACACTTTTATCCCTGTAGACAAACCAGATACTTTTGCAAACAGTAAAGTTCTAGATACGACGGCTCATTACGAGCCATCTCATCAGGATCTACACTGTTTACTATTCTGTTTCATGTTCTCACTGGCACCTCTGTGTAGCATACATGTGATTAAATCCAATGCTGGAAGAGTCTATTTTAGAAACTCCGGGATGCAAGGGTTAAATCAGTCAGAAAAAAAAAAAAAAAAAAAAAATGTAGACGATATCCTTTTTATTATTTTTCAGAGAAGATAGGAACTGGTTTTTCACGTGAATGTCTTAATTTTCTCTGAAAATTACAACAAAATAATACTATAGATAATAAAAGAACAGACTGCACGATTGTCGAAATATAGATAAAATTGCCTCAGAAAAAATCCAGTCATAACCTTTCCCAAGGCATCGAAAGGAGAAGGAAATTAACCAGCACATGAGAAAAGGGTGCTTATCACCAAAAACGACCAGCAAAGGATCAGGCGAGATAAGCGCAGTCTCGCCAGAGCCTTTGCTATTCGCAGACGTGCAGTAGGGACCTTGAAGAAGGTTTAGGCAAAGAACGCATAAGCGTTCGGCGGCGTCTGGGTATACACTATTTGTTCAAGCATGCTTTCCAAAAACTTAGGTAAATACGGTACCCGTATTGTCTGACCTGGGCTGGGTTCTGTAAAGCAAAGCGTTCGTGGACATTCGCGAACGTTTAAAACTTTCCGTTCAGTTGTGCCAATTTTCGCGGACGGTAGCGAGTGTCCATGAAACATATTCCGATCCGTGTTTTGGCGCAACCAAAACAGCGACCAGTGCAAATAAATTAATGTAAGCGTGTTCGTAACAAAATTATGAAACGTTTTACTGCCTTGATATCATTTATTCGATGCCATATATATAATAAAAACGTAAAACGATAATACCCCGCCATTATCGTGTCGTGGGCAGATAACTCTGTCAAAAATTGATGGAATTTGCCCATTAGCAACCCCAAACTAGATCTCCTTAATATCAATACATGTACCAAGTTTGGTTAAAATCTGATGACATTTACTCAAATTATCGTCCGGAAACGAAAATATGGACCTGTCTCGGGCAGAGAACTCCGTCAAAATTTTACGAAATTTGCCCATTAACAATCCCAAACCAGACCTCCACAATATGACTGCACATAACAACTTTGGTAAAAATCTCAAGTTATCGTCCGGAAACGAAATATGGACGGATGTACGACTGACGGACGGACGACGGATGTTCCCACGTTCAGGCATTTATTGGGTATTTTCTTTGTTAGAAATACCCAACAGTACGTCGGACAGACGGACAGACACACGGACCTCCAACGTGAAACCATTATACCCCGCAACTATCATGTGGCGGGGTACAATAATACAGATACAGATAAGTATTTGTATAATTTATTAGCTGCATGTACAGATAAATATTTATATAATTTATTAGCTACAAGGCCAAGTCCCGTCAACAAGAATAAAGGCTACTATCAAATTTAGGTCACAGGATAACAAATAACCGTTTAGAGGATGCAAAATAATGCGCGAAAACTGGGCTTCCACTGACCTGTCGCATATAGGTCAAACCATGCAGATATACAAACAGATGATAAAATTTAAGCATTCAAATAGATGCCCCGATGCAAACAAAACGTTGCAACCTCGTGTAGACTTCATGACGTTGTGAAGATATGAAAATGGCGTGGAGATGTTGCGTTTTTGCTTGGAGATGTCCGTAAGCAAAGGGCACATAAGTAGGCATCCGCGATGCCTGAACAGTACCTTAGCCTAAGGGAACTAAATAGTAAATACACTTAGTAGAATTCCCGTCATGTTTAAAAGAGAGACAACTGTTTGCGTTTCTGCATACAAAGTCCCTTCTGAAAAGGTATCAGCTCTAAAAAGTGAAATTGCGCTTAAGAGGAGAACATTCTTTCCTTTTAGAGTATATCCCTTTTCAGAAGGAAGGCAAAAACCCTGAAAGATTATCCGTCCCCCTTCTGAGCCTCTCGATTTTCATTCATGTGTTCCTTGTTTGCAAGAGCAACCTTTAGAATACAAAAAGGTCTGATGCGCAGGGCATTCACTGACGACACGTTTTTTGCGTTATCAATATAAACAGGTCCGCGACATCTTTAACGTTACCGAGTCCGGTTTTTCACTTAAGACATATGTATATATATATTTTTTTTTTCTCTCTTCCGTAACGGCCGCTATGAAAGAACAGCTCTGTTTGACAATGTCAAATGACAAATTTTGTAGGGATAGAATGCAGAAAGGAGCGTTAATTAGTTGTTAATTTCCTGATAAACAATGTTAGCGCTTGTACACAGGAAAATGACAAGACAATCGTGGTGAGCATTGAAAACATGCCTGCTGGACATGTTGGTGACCATCAAAGGCTGCGTACTAATATAATTTTGGCGCATATGATGAAAGACATTTACCCATTTAAGCCGAGTGGACTCTTCTATCTCGTCTTTGAACAATATCATTTCCTAAATAGGGGTGTCTGGTTAGTTTTTATTATTACCACGTTTTTGTAGGAATTTCTGAACTTCTGCAAACAGTATAGACCCTGATCAGACGCCGCGTTCTGTGATGTCTGATCTTGGTCTACACTGTTTGCCAGAGTCCCAGGCTTAAACACGGTCAGGAAACTTCATAATCGGAGCCAATAAAGCAGATGTTGTGTGCGTCTTCCGGAGCACGCGCGGCTTTGAATATAGCGGCTGTAAAAAGTAAACAAGAGATAGGTCAGTCACTCGTCGAAAGATTCTGTTTTTGTGGGGTAGTTTTTCTCAAAAAGGAGAATTACATGCTGCTCTCAAGTCTTTTAACAGTTTTCTCACCTAATAGTTTGTAAATGTGTACGATCTCGTCTGAATTACTTGTGGCGTGGGCTGATCGGTACTGAATAAACTGATCGTCGAAGGTTCAGCGACGCTATTCCCGGTTATGTTTTCATAAAATGCATATGCGCCTGGACTGTTTGGCATTTTTTGTGTGAAATGATTGTTTGACCTGTCTCACTTACCGGTTATTTTTTCATAAAATGCATATGGGCCTGGACTGTTTGGCATTTTTTATGTGTGAAATGATTGTTTGACCTGTCTCACCGAAAAATAAAAATTGACAACAAACTAATGGAAATAGAGGGCAAATAAACAATGGCTCCGATGGTGTAGGGCGGCTCCGAATATATCGGTCGGCTCTGATAGCTGAGGGCTAATGTTTGCAGAACTATTATTATAAAAGACAGCCTCTGTCCAGTTGCGAGTATTGAAGCCTTGCAGTAACGTTTGTCTCTTCTGATCTTTGGACATCTATTCTGTGCTGTAACAGTTGATTTTTGCTCTAAAATGTCTTGACGGAGACGTACAACCTTATCAAAACAAGCACAGAAACTGGCCTCTGGTAGTGGATTTACGTGGATTTTTCTGTTTCAAGATATGCGATGAAATCGATCACGTCACAGGTGCAATTTTTGTGGTCTCGTTTTAGCGGTAGGGGTAACTATGTATGACAGGGGACAGAGACATACATAATGTTTTAAATCTCTGAACAAGCGATCTAGACGTAGACACTTTTTTTCCATAAACACTCAGAATGAAATCTAAGGTGATAACCAAGCACCACAAATAACTACAAGAATGGCGTTTGGAAGAAGTTTTAGAGTATCATATCGACCAATTCATGTTTCAAGATTTTTTGTCTCACAAATTTATTTTTGTTTTAACTTTCTAAGGAATTGTTCTTGCTAGAAGTATGCCATATGGGTTATTTCTTCATCTTGCAAATTTCCATCTATTGATACATGAAAAAATAACCGGGAATAGCGTCGCTGAACCTTCGACGATCAGTTTATTCAGCATCGACGAGTGACTGACCTACCTTTTTTGTTTTCTTTTTTCAGCCGCTATGTTCAGAGTCGCACGTGCTCCGGAAGACGCACACAACATTTGCTTATCAGAGCCACTGGCTCTGATTAAGTAGTTTCCTACCCGTGTTAAATGGTTTAAGCACTCTGGGTAAAAATTTCAGTAGACGTTTTGAAAGATTTTTCTTATTTTTCCCCCAGAAAACGGGTTTTGACATTTCAGGCAAATTGTCTTCAATGGAGACAATTTCATGCCATGTCAAATCCTGTTTCTGGGAAAAAATAAGAAACATGTCAATTTGTCGTCTGCTGAATTAGCCCAGAAAGTGGTAATGGTTTAAGCAGCCATTGCTCTCAAGAGGATAACGTTTATGTTTTAATAATTAGAACTGATCTGCGAAAAGTTCGCCTTACCACTTCGAAGACTTTTGACATGTCTCTTAACGTGATATCCAACAAACTCTTTCTATTCAAGGCCACAAACTGGAATGACCGACTGAGTTTTTGCAGCGCTCCACCAAGCCAAGAGTTCTCTACAGAATCTTTCACTGTCTGGATTTCTTCTCCTCCAGGAACCTCCTGTGTTGTCTAAAATAAACAGAACAATGCATTTTTTAAACATATTCATCACCTACTCCCTATATATATACTCTCTCTCTCTCTTTTTCACCTAGGACTATTTTTCAGAAAAACACAACAATGACCAATGGTAGTCTGGTCCATTTGAAATAGTTAGAACCTCATAAACTATTCAACATGACCGCGCTTTGGGCAAACTTGAAAATGTATAGTTTAAGATCCTTCATTTTAGACACATACTTTGCCAATCTTGTTTCTCTATGTCCCAATTACGATAAACAAATACTGTAATACTGTGAACAGCAAGCAAACAGTGAATTTGTGTCACTTGCCTTTCAACTGCTGATTACATGAAAAAAGTGACAAAATTAATCTGAGGATGACATACAAATTACTATAAACATCCTCAAAAACGCCTGCAAGATACCTACTAATTCCCAGTAAGCATTCTTTATAAATCTATAGCGGGCCGTTATCGGCCCGTCAGGGTAGCTGACGGACCGATAACGGCCTGCTATAGATTTAGAAAGAATGCTAGCTGAGAAGCTTTTTTTTTCGGGTAAAACAACAAAAACATTATCAGGGTTTCGTCGGTTAAAGGGTGTTTTGCTTCAGATGACGACCACCAAGATTTAGCCACGTCGCATTGTGCAAATACAGTCGAACCTCGTTATCTCGAACTCGCTTATTTCGAATTACCGCTTATCTCGAAGTGAAAATCTGGTCCCTCTTTTAACCTGAAACTATTACAATAGGTAACAAAATAATGTGGAAAAGAGGAGCAATTTCTCCTCTTTCCACATTATTTTATATATATATTTCTAACTTTAGGAGTCAAATTACACATTCATTTGTTAAATGAGGTTGTTCAATTTATTATTTTCCTCACTCTCTCAACTCTGGTATGTCGAGGTACGGATACCTCGAAATATTTCAATGAGTCCCTTGGAATTCGAGATAACGAGAGTCGACTGTATAGGAACAAATATCAACGAATGAGAAAAAGCTGACAACACAATACATTATAGCAATACAATATTATAATACAGTATTACAATACAGTGACATGTAAGAAAACAAACTATACTCTTCCAGTAAACGGTAATTAATTATAATATCAGTCGTCATCAAATATAATCAGTCACTTACCCAATCAGATATCAGACATCAGTTATAATAAAGCACTTATCTATATGTACTAACCTGCAAAATAATAATCATAATAAATATACATGATAAACATGTATAAAAGTGAAAGTAACCAAAGATCTTTTCACTTCAAACACTAATTAACTTCTGCAGTGAAGCATATAAAAACGCATGCAGTGCCTGATCAGCTGTGAGTGTTAATTGTTATATAATAAAGATAACACAGTACGGGATACGTATGGGTAAGCGATACGAGGGTCGTGCAAAAAGTTCTGTCACAAATTGGCTTCCTTGGTTTTATCCCAGGTATATTTTAAAATACTCAACTGCACTTGAATGATGTGTTGAATAGCTAACGATACCGTTTATTTCGTGCAAATTGCTTTCCAACTAACCGAGTTATTTCAAATTGAAATAGATGCAGTCATATACACTGACCAATTTACTTGTTACATTGGAACATGAACCAGAAGACTGAAATTCGTAGCTATATTAAATGCCGCATTAGGCTTAATATAGATTCAAAGCAGATATTTAATGAATTGTGTGGTATATATGGACCTCAGACCATTTCAATGCGCACAGTTTTTAGGTGGGTTAAAGCTGGGAAATTTTCTGTTGAAGATGTTACCCGTCCTGGAAGGCCTAAAACCTCTGTTACCAAGGCTAACATCGCTGCTGTAAAGATTGTGGTCGAACAGGATGCGCGATTGTCTGTCAAAGATATAGCTAGTTGTACTGGCATATCAGAAGGCAGTGTGCAAACAATTCTGAAAAAGCGTTTGGACCTGAGAAAGGTTTGCGCTAGGTGGGTACCTCATCTGCTCACTGAGGAGCAAAAGACACAACGCCTTAAATGTGTCCGGGAACTTTTGAAAACATACAAAGGCTGTAATAGTCTGGTTATTTCTAACTTGCTAACAGGTGATGAAACCTGGGTGCACATGTTTGAGCCACAAAGAAGGGCTGATAATAAGCAATGGAAGCGAAAATATCAAAAACGCCCTTGTATTGCTAAGAGAACCATAAGTTCGAAAAAGATGTAGTACGCAATTTTCTTTAATTCAAGTGGGCCAGTCATTCAAGTGCCTTGTCCAGCTGGTCATACAGTCACTGGCCGATTCTACAAGAATTCAGTAATGAAGAAAGTGAAAGATTTTTACAATAAAAAACGATCAAGCAAAGGATGGTCAGGAGTCCACCTTTTTCATGACGCCTCCTCTCATAAGTGTGAGGTTGTTAAGTCTTTTTTGGCTTCTGAAAAGGTGAAAGTTCTAAACCATCCACCTAATTCACCTGACCTGAGTCCCTGTGACTTCTATTTGTTTCCAAGGATTAAGAAAATGCTTACTGGAAATAAGTATACGTCTAGAAGTTCTCTTGGTATTTATTTATCAGTGTCTCCAACAGATACCAAAAGAAGACTATTTATCTGCTTTTTCGTGACTGGGTAAAAAGGTTACAAAAATGTGTTTCAGTAAAGGGGGAATACTTTGAAGGTTTGTAATAAAAATATGTTTGATAAAACGTAGCACTGAAGTAATCCGAACCCAGTGACGAAACTTTTTTTTAGCAGGACCTTCGTACAATTGAAGAGTAGGATAGGAATTGGACGTGGACAGACTGATTAGAGAGATATACAAGGACAAGCAAGCTGGAGTAAAACAGCAAAACCACGAACAGTCCCTTATGCTCTATTTCAACTATGCCGTATAAGGATTTCGTGGGGACTAAAAAAACGAGTTCGATGCCCATCCTTCTTCAATAAGAGGTTGTTTGTATAAACAAGCTGCAATATACTACTTTATTGGGGTATCCTAGATTTTGACCTCTAGCCAAGCCCTGGGGAATGATCCAGCGGTTCATAGATGTAGAATGGAAGAGAACCCTCCCAGGTACCCCCACACCAAATATGAAAAGTTGTTTTGATCAGTGGCTGCAGCGTTATAAGTAATCAAAAAACTTCGAAGTAAAACTTGGTTATAGAAAAGGTTAACGGACGGAATCACATCCGGACAGATGAACGAAAGGACAACAAACTCGAAAAATGCTGAAAACAGCCAAAGTGTAAACATTTCTGGGACAGACCAGCTTATTTCGGCCAGTTAGGTCTTCTCATAGTGACCCTCACTAATTTCGGCCAGTTAGGTCTCCTCATCAGTGACCCTCATATGAGATTAAAAAAGAAGAAAAAAAATGGAAAACACCGATTTGTTCAGTATGGCGAGGAATTAAGAAACTTAGGGTAAAAACGATGACTCCAAACCATATTAGTCCAAAAAATTAAAAAAAAAAAAAAAAAAAAAAAAAAAAAAAAAAGTCCATTTTACAACTTGCTGATGTGTCAGAAAGTGCCGGGCTAGTAGTAGTGTCTGATCTGGGTCTACATAGCTACATAGATTGCTCAGGGATGGCGGTCCAAATACTTGGTATACTAGAAATATGTTTGTAAAATAATATGCCCCCAAATACAAAAAATGTATATGGTTTTCCTTACAAAATGACAAAGTTGAAAAAGGACATACCTCTCACAAATTAATCAGATGTTTTCTTTCCAAAAAGTGATTCAGGTGATCGAGCTCAACGAGTTCATCAAGTTTCAAGGCCCTAGCTCAAACAGTAATCGAGATACCTTGCGGACAAGATTCCATTATGGCAAACGACCGGACAGACAGACGGACGAACGATCCAAAAGCAGTATGCCCCTCCAATTCCTTCGAAGTTAGGGTCATAAATACGGTACGACTTACGTAAGTAAGAATTAGCAGTACGCAGTCTTCCGTGGAGCGTCTGCGGAACGGAACAAGAAAATTATTGGCGATAATGACGTTGATTGATTGACAGAACGTACACGGAAGCCGACAAGAAAATTCTACAGAAGACGTTATGTGCAAAATGACCGGTCAGCACACACTTTAACTTCAGAATTCGGCGGACAACAAACAACTTCCACACTTACGTAAACGTAAATAAAAAGTGTTATATATTTTCGAGTTTCGACGTCAGATTTCTTTAAAATAATCGGGTTGATCAGAACTTTATATATTTATTTTTCAATTAAGTATGGAATATATGCTTTAATTGTATCTGTTTTTATAGTTATAATAATATTAATATAAATTTGTGCCAAAACTTAACAATGCATTCGTATATAAAAGGACTCTTTCTACTGGTGCTACTGGGATGTTCAAATGCTTACCCATCCGGAGCTCCCAGCAACATTTGCGGGCGATATGTTCCGGGCGGTCACAGAAATAGAAACACGCCCGTGTCGAATCCTCAGCCAGGGCCCTATTCCATCAATGTACAGCCGTCCGCGGGAGGAACATATAAAGGTACTTTTTTCTACTCTGTTGGTGCCAGTTTCAGACCTTAACCCTTAAAGCGTTAAGCAAAAATTTGTAGCAGACATTTTGAATCTTTTATCATTATTCATTGTTCAGAAAAAATGTCTTGACATTTCATGTACATCATTTGCTTGGCAGATGATTCACATGAAATGTCAAGACTTTAATGTCTGCAAAAAAATAAATAAAAAAAAAAAAAAAAATAAAAATAAAAATAATAAAATAAAAGTAAAATTGTTTTCTGCTGCAGTTGTGATTGGCGCTTTCAGGGTTAATATTTGAAGTCTTTCTTTAGCCTTTTTACCCTGTATGTCTCAAAATTTCAGCTTTGAATTTGGACGTGTCCATTGTTGTAAATAGGGGAGAAGGTAAAAATAAAAAAAATGCAATCAGTGTAGATCCAAATGAGACGGTCTCATCTGAATCTACACTGTTTGCAAAGTTGTTTGGCTCTGTCTGTTGGGATGACAGAGTAAACAAATTGTTGGAAATAAGTTAATGTCCAAATACAAAGGAAGACTGATCGTCAAACAGTGCAGTTCCTTGTGAGAGGGCTCATTTTGAGCCATACGGCGAAAGTTTGTCAGTATGAACATGTTAAGTCTGATCAACGTCTGTGCGTTTCGCATGCTTGCATAATCAAGTCATACTAGCATTCCGAGTCGGTGGTCAGCTTCACACACACACATACACACACACACACACACACACACACACACACACACACACACACACACACACAGTGGGTATCGAAGTTAGTATTTTATGTTTTAAATCGAATTTCTAATAAGCAGACTCAGGTAAAATTCCATCAGAAGTAACTCGTGATAGTTCGGGGGTTTTTCCGTCGATTGTCACAGAGCAGCATGAAGACCGGCTAGCTTTGGGCTATATTGTAAAATGACGGAAACATCAGGAATTGACTTAACCAAAATCTTATCAACTGATAAGGTTCAAGTTCGAGGATGAGATTTCTCACATAAATCCTTAATTTCGAATACCAAAGTGTCTGACAAAATGACATATGCGGTTCTAACGAGTGCCCACAATCTATGTTTTGAGCAAAAATATGAAAAATATCAGAATTTTTATCTGAAAATTTTCATTTTTTGGTGGTAAAATTTTTAGTATGTTTGAATAGGCATGTTTTCGTAATGTTCGGATTCTTAAGCGGATAGCAAAAACCCTGCTCGGACTGATCAAGGTCTTTGCTATTAAAACGTATGATGCTGAAGAGCTTTTGTTTTCTCAGGAATGCGCAGTAAACTTGGGTAAATGACGGGACCACGGAAGGTACTTCAAAACCACGAAGCGGTACCATGTGAAAATGCGCATCTGCAGTCTGAGCTGCGTATTCACTGTTTAAGAAAATAGTGAAGATAATCACCTCAGCATTCTTGACCTGGCAGATCAGTGTGACATTTAGTAGTTTCTGTGTCCCAAAAGATACCCAACTCAGAATACTTGCCACTTCGTATGTTTTCATTTTTGCGAGTATGTTAATTGCTCTCAACCAGGTAACATTCTACATACATCTATATTGGACCGTTATCGGTCCGACAGGATCCCTGTCGGTCCGATATAGATTTAAGTAGAATGCTAACTAGGACGGGTAATTTCTTTTAGAACCTATGTACTGCAGTAACAATATGTAATTTTCTATACCTGCAGTTTAATTTCTTTTCTGCATATTTCAGTCACCCTTCGTGGAACCCAAGGAAATCCATTCAAAGGCTTCGTAATCCAAGCCATGCAGGCCAACCCCTCGTGGAAGAGATTCCCCGAGGGAGCGGCGGACATCGTCGGGTCATTTCAAGCCGGCCCAACAAACGGCTTCATGCCTCAGCCGTCACCCCTTAGAAGTTGTGTCGGTATGTCCGGAGCTAACGTCATCACACATACTAACAGCCAGAACAAATTCAACGTGGATGTCACCTGGACACCACCGCAAATGGCAAGTGATCCAAATTATAAAATAATGTAAGTATACTAGACCACAAAAGCAACATTAACGCTTAGGATTCTGGGTAACAATTTCAGCAGACGACATTTTAAAAAAAGTTTTATTTTCTTCCCTTGAAAATAGGTTTTGACATTCATGCAAATTGTCTCCTTAGGAGACAATTTGCACGAAATGTCAAAGCCTATTTTATGGAAAAAATACTGAAAAAAACATGCGGTCTCAGTTTGTCGTCTGCTGAAGTAGTCCCGAGAGTGGTACCGATTACTATGTACAAGTATGTATCTTAACCCTAGTCCTGCTAAACCTGGATATACCCTGCCTTTCCAAACAGTGTAGATACAGATCAGTTGGCTTCTGAAGAAGCCAACAGATCTGGATCTGCAATGTTTGCCTTTAAGTTTGTGAATTTGTATAAAAAACTAGATTCAGTATTCTGATTGGCTGAAAATTAGAAGTGGGTGTGGCATCTTAATTTATTCAGAGTGACAAGGATTAAATATTTAGACAACTCCATACCATACTTGATTTAAAATTTGAACAATTCCATTTTGTAACCTGTTCATGTGTCTAAAATCTGCTGGGATGAGTAGCAAAGTGTTGGCCCTGATCAGACAGCGCTTCTGATCGGGGTCAATACTGTTTGCCCAGGCCTGTCTCTTAGAGTAAATAAGGTAATTCGTCCGTAGAACAAGATGGTTATGATGATTTCAGGTTTTACCATGAGGATCAAAATGGTATATTAATTTGGCAGGCATTATTTTCGTGCGAGATTTTCTCTTTTTTTTTTTTTTTTTTTTTTTTTTTTTTTTTGTTCCGGAAAAATCTCATTGAAATTTACTAAATGGGAGGAAAATCTCATAGCAAAGTATAAATTAATTGAGGTAAGAGGTAAGAATTTTGCTAAAATTTCTCACTGAAAATTCATAATTTCTCGCAGGTTTTGGCTGAATGAGGTATTTTCTTCCGTGATATTCTTTGTTTGTTTCTGTTGTTTGTGTTGGGGTTTAACGATACGTCAACCCTTGTGGGTCATTTTGAGTCATCTCCCAGAGAAAGGAAGAAGAGAGATAGAAGAGATAGTAAAGGAGATGAAAGAGAGGAACAGGGGAGAAAGGAAAATTAATGAAAGTGAAGAAACAGATGAAACTAGAACAGTGTTTTCGGAGGAAAATGTATGTTCCCCCACCAGTTTGAACATACATATTGTTAAAATAGATTGTATCTATAATAAACTCAAGGTCACAATATACCTATATGTAAGTTTGGTCAAAATTCATCCATTCCTCAATGAGATAGGGTGCTGACAAGCCATTTTCTAAAATCATAGCCCTTGTGTAACCTTGAAAATGGGATCAAGGTCACAAAAATCTAATCAGTTCTTGTCTCTGTCTCAACAATATAGCTGTGCAAGTTTGGTCAAAATCCATCCATTCATTCATTCAGCAGATAGCCTGCAGACAAGCCATTATCCAACAATCTGAGCCCTCCTGCGACCTTGAAAATGGGGTCAAGGTCACCAAAATAAAATTAGTTATTTACCATGCAACAACAATTTGGCTGTGCAAGTTTAGTTAAAATCCATCCATTCCTTAGTGTGACCTTGAAAATGGGGTCAAGGTCACCAAAATCTAATCAGTTCTTTTCCATGTCTGAACAATTAAGATATATAAGTTTGGTCAAAATCCATTCATTCTTTTAGGAGATCCGGTGCAGACAAGCAGTATTCCAACAGTCTAAGTCATCCTGTGACCTTGAAAATGGGGTCAAGGTCACCAAAATCTAATCAGTTCTTTTACATGTCCCAGCATTGTAGATGTGCAAGTTTGGTCAAAATCTATTCATTCCTACAAGAGATAGGGTGCGGACAAACCATTTTCCAACAATCTAAGCCCTCTTGTGACCTTGAAAATGGGGTAAAGGTCACCAAAATCTAATCAGATCTTTTACATGTCCCAGCATTGTAGATGTGCAAGTTTGGACAAAATCTATCCATTCCTACAAGAGATAGGGTGCAGACAAGCAATTTTCAGACAATCTAAGCCCTCCTGTGACCTTGAAAATGGGGTCAAGGTCACCAAAATCTAATCAATTCTTTTACATGTCCCAGCAATATAGATGTGCAAGATTGGTTAAAATCTGTTCATTCCTTCAAGAGATATAGTGTGGACAAGCCATTTTCCAACAATCTAAGCCCTCTTGTGACCTTTAAAATGGGGTCAAGGTCACAAAAATCTAATCAGTATTTTTACATGTCCCAGCAATATAGATGTGCGAGTTTGGTTAAAATCTATTCATTCCTTCAAGAGATATGGTGCGGACAAGCTTTTTTCCACCAATCTAAGCCTTGAAAATGGGGTCAAGGTCACCAAAATCTAATCAGCATTTTTCCACCTCCCAATGATATATTTGTATAAGTTTGGCTAAAATATGTCCATTCAATAAGGAGATAGAGTGCGGACAAGAGGCTACCCGGACGCCACAGCCGATGCCGACGGGATCTGCACTAAAAACAATAATAAAAACATTCCCCCTTTACCCTGACCAGCTGCAAGGATACCAGGCCTTGCCCAACTGTAAGCCAATATCAGTTCGACACCCCGGTGATGTAAGATACACGACACCTTTGCCTCATCCAACCAACCCCACTCCCCGTGAGCCAGAATTATCACTGATTTGGTATATTTGGTATATTAGTGATTAATATGGCTATGATAATGTCCATAGTCCAGCAGCACATCCTGGGATTATTTTTATTTGCTTTGATTTGGATTTTTAAGGCCTAGTCAATATAATATATACATGGAATTCTTTACTTTTTATCTGTACTCACCTTTACGAAAACACGCCTATTCAAATATACTGAAAATTTTACCACCAAAAAATGAAAATTTTCAGATAAAAAATTCTGATATTTTTCATATTTCTGCTCAAAACATAAATTGTGGTTACTCGTTAGAACTGTCTTTTACTGCATAAAAGTGGGGTTAGGGGTCAGTAATATATAGCATGTTTCCGTGATGTGAATTTTCTCATAACAGTGAAAATAGGGCACATGTCTTTATTTAACACTTAGCAAATTCCGCAGACATAAAATTAATATCCTCCCCACTACCCCCGCCCAAAACAGAATCTGACAAAACATGCAAATTGACCTTTGTTTGTGTTGAGGTTTTACAGACCAGTCAACCCAATGGGGTCATGTCGAGCACAGTCAGTTTACCTAACCACACGTTTACTGGGCAGGCTTAGTCCTCTAAGTGGTTAACCAGTATTGTGCACATTCTTTCGCCCAAAACTGACAACTGCCCTTCTTGAATCAGCAGAAGGGAGAGAATGACCGTAGAAAATATTTCATGATCAATCTCCACGAAAGAATGTTGCCGACCTCAGCAGGGGTTGAACCCGCGACCTCTTTAGAGACAATTTGTCAGAGATGTCAAATTCTGTTTTCTGAGAAAAGTATGAAAAATATTTCAAAATGTTATCGGACTTCTTACCCAGCATGCCAAGTGTTAGTAACATTTCAGTTCATGGCTAATATGCAGGCTAGCTAATATATAAAGTAATAACATTAACCCTTGCCATGCTGAATAAATTAAGATGCCACGCCCATTTATAATTGTCAGCCAATCAGATTACTTGATTCAGATTGTTGATGCATGTTCATATACGGAATGACAACCAGTGCAGATCCAGATCAGTTGGCTTCTTCAGAGGCCAACTGATCTGGATCTACACTGTTTGTAAAGGCAGGATATATCCGGGTTCAGCAGGACAAGGGTTAAACTTGTCATTGAATAATAATAATAATAATAATAAAATAGGTATTATTATTATTAATATAACAAGACAACAAAAAATGCATGAAATGTCAAAGCCTATTATATCTGGAGAAAATTACCATCAATTTGCCCTCAATTTATCCATTGTGTGGGTAGAGTTAAATATATAGACACTTCAGATAAATTTGTTTTTGATTCCATTTCAGAGCGACAGTGGTCAGAGATTTTGATACCTTTTATGTTGTCACCTCGGACACCATCAACACTCAAGGTAAGTGAGGCTCATTTGATGGGCTGGGATGGGTGTCCATATGCCATATAAAATGATTACTTCATATGGAATATGAAAAAAAAAGAGAAAGAAAAAGTCATTTTCAGTAGGAACAGAATAATCAAAATATGGAAATATGGCATATAGAAAAACGTCATTTTTCATTAAAAAATAACTCAAAATATAGAAAATATGGCATATGGGACAATGTATTTTTTCATTAACAAAAAAATAACTCAAAATATAGATTATACGGCATATGGGAAAAATATAATTTTCATTAACAAAATAACTCAAAATATAGAAAATATGGCAGATGGGAAAATATTATTTTCATTAACAAAATAATTCAAATCATAGACAATATGTTATATGGAAAAAAGTCGTTTTCACTAGGAACAAAATAACTCAAAATATAGAAAACAAGACCTGTTATGAACTGATGCCAACCCATTAAACAAAAGCTTTCTCAGCCTATGACGACCTCAAGGTCAAAAGATGATATGGGCTTGCATTAACTAGTCAAGCCTTAAAGCGCCAATCACAACTGCAGCAGATGACAATGTTTTTTTATTTATTTATTTTTTTTTTTAAAAACAAGTCCTGACATTTCATGTGAATCGTCTGCTTGGCAGATGATTCACATGAAATGTCAAGACTTGTTTTCTCTGAAAAATTTAAAAAAAAAAAAATGAATGTCATCTGCTACAAATTTTGCTTGGCGCTTTAAGGGTTAAGTACAGTCAAACTTCAATTTCTGGAACAGCTTTGGAATTTATTTCCATGACAAAATGAGAAAAAAATCCCTAGAATATCTCTAAATATTTGTTTTCTTGTGCTATCAAAAAAAAACTTCCTAAGAACTCAAAAACAAGTTCGAATCAGCCATGGTAAACGAGCCATCAGGGTTTAAGTCATTGAAGATCTACTGTATATTCAGTCTAAGGTTTTATGGAGAACACCAAAATAACACAAGGGTTGTACAAGAGTAACAAAAGACAACGCAGCTCACCAGGAAGGGCTGATCAGATAAGAAAACCTTTAAGTAGTAAAGATTAAATGCAGAACTTAAACATCGCTGTAAATGACAGAGTATGACCTGACTTTCATGTCAGAAGAATGTCAAACTGAGGGATGGGGTATATGCTATTGAAACGTCTTCACTTAGGTTGGTGTGGACAAAATATGAAGGCTATATCTTACATGCTGAATCCCTTAGGTTGGTGTGGATGAACTATGAAAACTATACCTTATATACTTCAGCAATAATGTACACTTTTCAAAACTTAACTAGAGCAAGTGCCCAGAGGGTCATGAATACCCCCGGCAAGCACCATTTCTTAATTATAAAATATTTTAAAGTTAATGACAATGATATAAGGTAAAATATAGTTAACAATGTCAGACTCTGAGTGACACTGATCTATCATCTCAAGTACAACTTTTCTGGAGTAAATAGTCTTCAAGACATGAAGCAAAATTGCTGGACCATAAAATATAGGTCACTGACTTAGTATATTTGAGAACTTAATTTGATGGACACATGATCGGTTATACCAACTATGATGTTAATCCATTAAATGATCTAAAAGATATTAACTAAATTAGGTATAGTTAAGCTCATATATTAAGCAAAATCACTAGACCATGAAATATAGGTCATGCTGATTTATATTTACTTTGAGGTCAAAGTTTGGGTCACACTGTGTCATTATATGTAAATATGACACTTAGGTATCAAATAGTTGGAGATATAAGACAAAATCACAGGGCTATGAAACATAGGTCACATAATCCCAAGATATGATACGTCAGCAATTACAAACACTTTTCAAAACTTAAAAGCAGAACTCACACATGGGTTTAAATGACAAAGTATACCTGACCTTGACCTGGACAAAAGGTCAAACTGAGAAAGGAGTTTATGCTGTTGAAAGGTCTAACCCTAAGGCTGGTGTGGACCAAACATTAAAGCTCTATTTTGAATACATCAGCAGTTATGTACACTTTTCAAAGCTGAAACCCAAAAACTTAAACATGGGAGTAAATGACAAAGTAAGAACTGACCTTGACCTACACAAAGGGTCTAACTTGGGGATGGGGTGTATGCTATTGAAAGGTCTTACCCTTAGGCAGGTGTAGGCCACACATGAAAGCAGTACCTTAAACAATTAAAAAACTATGCACACCTTAGAAAACTTAAACATTGTGCTAACGCGGACGCCGACACAGACGCAGATGCCGACAGAGGCCAATGCCAATGACTGGGTGACAACATGAGCTCTCCAGGGACATAGTCCCGGCAAACTAATAATTATTATAATTATTTGGATATCTTAATTTCTTATCATTTGCATCCTAAAATACAAAAATTTGAAAAGGCATTTTACTATCTGTTCTCATGTCCACAAACTGCTAGATAAGTGGCAAACAGTGCAGACACAGATTAGACTGCAGCATCTGATCTTCGTCTACACTGTTTGCTCCAGCCCGTCTCAATACTTACTAACTTATCATAAATATGGTATCATTTACAGATATGCTTAAAGTATTATTACAAAGGTGTAAATTTAAATCAACTGCAACATTTTTGGGTTGATTGTTAACACCCAAGCCTAGTATTTCTGGAAGGTAGTTAGTTGTCCACATGATTATTATTGACCAATATAATCAAACCGCGCGTAAAGACTCCAGGTAATGGTTATTTATAGCCACACTATTCTTGTCGCTGTGATGTCAGAGTGCAGTGTAAAGAGAGTTATCTGAAAAATCTGTACTGGAACACTGGCAAAAGCGGCGTCTGATCAGGGTCTGCACTGTATGCTTTAATTACAGGGAGTTAATGGTTAAATGGAAAGTTTCAAATCCCCGTTCAGGACCATTTTCCCAGTCTACACTCAGTCAACCCACCAGTGCTGTCAGTGCTGTGATTTTCATCTTCTACCCCGTGGTCCAAAATTAAATACCATATTTATCCTAAATATTGGAATGCCTCAACTCCATATTATACTTGTACTAAAATTTGAACAAGCCCATTTTACAACCAACCCTCTTTATACCAACACTCAATATAACGATGAAATTCATTGTAATAACAATTTGACTGTCACAAAACCTTTGCTGAAGAGGTAACAATTAGTCACAAATTATGCAAGACTATTGTATTTAATACTTTAAAGAAACATATATTTTGGATATTTGTTAGAATAGCCTCATTGAGGCAATCCTAACAATTGTCCAAAATATATGTTCTATGAGGAAATAAGAACATATCAATCTGGGCCCAGTTGTTCAAAGCGTCGCTAGCTTAACGAGCTTGTTAAGGGTCATTTCGTTAAATTGTTTTAGCAGATTCAATACACAATATTCTGATATTTTTTGATGAAAAAATGTGAGTAGCTTTTGCACTGCAAAAGCTACTCACATTTTTTCAGCAAAAAATTTCAGCATATTTGCGTATAACTTGTTGTAAATTTTAACGAATCGTTAACTAAAGATGTCGTTAGCTTTGAACAACTGGGCCCTGTTCATTAAGTAGTCTGTACAATAACAAATTCATTTCAATGGCAATGTTTTTGAGAACAAATGCTGTTGTTGTAGCGAGGGTTCACTGTATTGACCTGTTCATGTGTCTAAAAGCTGCTGAATGAGTGCCAAACAGTGTACACCCTGTTCAGATGTTGCATTCTGCAGCATCTGATGGCTGTGTCTACAATTAGCTAGGGCCTGTCTGTCTCACGCCCAATACTCAGTACCCTATTTACCTTAAGTATTTGGACAGGTCTGAGAAAACTGTAGACCTAGATGAGACAGCCTCTGATCAGTCCATATTTTGCCACTCATTCAGCAATATTTACATATATAAACAGGTAAACAAATGGACATACCTGGTCCTTACAATTTTAAACCTAGTCCTGCTGAACCCAGATATGACCTGCCTTTGCAAACAGTGTAGAACCAGATCAGTTGGCTTATGAAGAAGCCAACTGATCTGGATCTACACTGTTTGCCATTAAGTATATGAATTTATAGCAACAATCCGAATCAAGTAATCTGATTGGCTGAAAATTAGGAGTAGGTGTGGCATTTTAATTTATTCAGCAGGACAAGCGTTAAAATGTCTGAATACTTAGGGTAAATACAGAATATAGAGTACAGTCAACATGTTTGCTTTCACGAACTTTCTGTAGGAGTTTTGTTTTGGTAAACTTTCATTTGGCGCGTAAGCATACATTAGGTTGTTACTATCATTTTTCAGGAGCTACATCTTCAAGTGGATCATTCAACACAAACCTTCTACCCCAGTCTGGAAATAATACAGCCCCAGCCCCCACTGGGACCTCTTTCCTGTTCCCTACTCAGGGAACTGGTACGTTTGCTGTTCAAGGTTCAGGAATGGCATCACAGAATGGAATAAATGGACTTACAGGTGCGATAAATTTATCAGCATTTGAAACTAACAACTTGACTAGTGCAGTAGAAATGGCTGATGCTACAACAGTTGTGTCTAAAGAAATTTCCAGTTCATTGAAATCCGACCAGGTTCCTACTACAATGAAAACCTTCAAACCGTCAGCTATCATTAATCCATTCCAAGATTCCACCACAGCTAATCCTTTCCAACCTACTACCATCAAATCCTTCCAACCTGACACAAATACAAATTTCAAGCCTCCCAGTATGGTAAATTTTCAGCTCCCCACTACAGTTATCCCTTTTGAACTCCCTCCAACAGCTGACCCTTTCCAGCCAGAAATAGGCAAAACTTTTCAACTGTCCAATATGGGTAATTCTTCCCAACTCCCCACCACACTTTCACCTTTCCAGGTGGCCTCTACAACTAAACCATTCCAACCTTCCCCCACTACACCTTTTTCATTTCCATCTACTGACAGTGCCTTCTTGCCTCCCACTACTGCTAGCCCTTTCCAAGCCAACACTTTCCTTCCTCCAATTAAAGTTAGACCTTTCACAACAGGTATTGATTCCCCTGTATCAGAACCCTTCCAACCTCCAGCAGAAAATAAACACTTCCAACCACCAACTACATTTAATATTTCCAAAGGTCCCACTCCTTCTACACCTGACCCTTTCCTTACATCCAGATCTCCCACTACAGGTATGTCTTTCAAAGCCCCTACCACAGTTACCCCTTTTCAGCCTTCTAGTAGAATTAACCCTTCCCTGCTACCTACGACAGTAAAATCTTTTCCACCTTCAGTTGCAGATAAACCGATCCAACTGCCTGCAGATATCTTTGACCTATTAGCACCTCCACCTCCCATTCTTGTGCCAGCGGTTGCTAGAGCTCAAGCCGACACACGAACACTTGTTAATAGTGAGGTAGAAACCGTAACTGTACCAGTAACAAGGCCTGTAGCATCAATAGATTTGCCGATAAGAATTGATTCACCTCCACCACAAATATTGCCGGTAGGTGATGTAAACATCGTAAAACCATCACCACCTTCAGTGGATTCCGGGAAAGCATCTTCGTTACCAACATTTGAAGTAGTGTCTACATCACTGTCGAACAACATGAGGTCACCGTCAGCGACATCATCATCAGGCGTCTTGCAGTTATTCGAAGCATCATCTAAAACATCAGAAAGACCGTCATTCCAGCCAGAGCCCATTGTGAACATAATAAATATACCAGTCGAGTCTAGTGGACAAATTGCTGCTGTGTTAAACTTTTCACGAGCTGATGGCGCATCTGTATCGGCTCCACTCCCATCTCTAGAGCCAGGAAGTGGCTTATTTGTAACTGTTGGTAGGACGCTGGGTAGGTCAGAGTAGACTGGTGGTTTGCATAGAAGGAATCTGTAGCTGAGATAGGATAATCTAAACAAGCAGATACAGAGACTGGACAAAAATTTATACACTACAGTGCTATATATGTATACATCAATCAAAAAGACATCTTCAAGTCATGTGCAAAGGTGGGGGGGGGGGGGGGGGGGTTTTCTCAATGGGAATCAAGTTCTTTCTAAAATATTGAGTTGCAGTTGGACAGCCCAGTCAGCCCATTAGGTTCATGTCAAGCCGGTCAGTTTCTGAAGCTATGAATACTTCCATGTCAGTTTTATTTTCCTTGGAGGTGTTTTATTGGTTCCCATTAAGATAGCTTTCATTTATTCCCTTTATACAAAAATCAACTTTTGTCCACTTTCTGTAGAGTAATTAGTAGTTTATTAGTTGAGCAGATGTAAGGCTCAAGATGCAATAAGCAGCTGGCAAAAACAAGGTAAAGCAGAATGGAAACTTTTCATGCGCAAATGAAAGCACCAGCGAAACCCAGATGCCAGCAGTGCCCAATCTCAAGAAATGAGCAATGCAATCAAAGTATGTAAAGTGCTTCCTTGGGCTTTACCAGGATCTGCACAGTATGCTGCATTCAAGATGATATGAAGATACAATTACACTGACAGTCAAGATAATAGCAGCGCCATCAGCAACTCAACAGCACTGAGACAAATGAATGCCATAAGCAGACTATAGCAGCACCATCAGCACTGAGACAAATGAATGCCATAAGCAGACTATAACAGCGCCATCAGCACTGAGACAAATGAATGCCATAAGCAGACTATAGCAGCGCCATCAGCACTGAGACAAATGAATGCCATAAACAGACTATAGCAGTGCCATCAGCACTGAGACAAATGAATGCCATAAACAGACTATAGCAGTGCCATCAGCACTGAGACAAATGAATGCCATAAACAGACTATAGCAGTGCCATCAGCACTGAGACAAATGAATGCCATAAACAGACTATAGCAGTGCCATCAGCACTAAGACAAATGAATGCCATAAACAGACTATAGCAGTGCCATCAGCACTAAGACAAATGAATGCCATAAACAGACTATAGCAACGCCATCAGCACTAAGACAAATGAATGCCACAAGCAGACTATAGCAACGCCATCAGCACTGAGACAAATAAATGCCACAAGAAGACTATAGCAACGCCATCAGCAACTCAATGGCACCGAGAAAATGCAACTCAATGGCACCGAGAAAAATGAATGCCATAAGCAGACTATAGCAGCGCCATCAGCAACTCGATGGCACAGTGACAAATGAATGCCATAAGCAGACTATAGCAGTGCCATGAGCACCTCAATGGCACTGAGAAAAATGAATGGCATAAGCAGACAATAGAAGTGCCATGAGCAACTCAATGGCACCGAGAAAAATGAATGCCATAAGCAGACTATCGCAGTGCTATCAGCAACTCAATGGCACCGAGACAAATGAATGCCATAAGCAGACTATAGTAGCGCCATCAGCAACTCAACAGCACTAAGACAATGAATGCCATAAGCAGACTATAGTAGCGCCATCAGCAACTCAACAGCACTGAGACAATGAATGCCATAAGCAGACTATAGCAGCGCCATCAGCAACTCAACAGCACTAAGACAATGAATGCCATAAGCAGACTATAGCAGCGCCATCAGCAACTCAACGGCACTGAGACAATGAATGTCGTAAGCAGACTATAGTAGTGCCATCAGCAACTCAACTGCACTGAGACAATGAATGTCGTAAGCAGACTATAGTAGCGCCATCAGCAACTCAACAGCACTAAGACAATGAATGCCATAAGCAGACTATAGCAGCGCCATCAGCAACTCAACGGCACTGAGACAATGAATGCCATAAGCAGACTATAGCAGCGCCATCAGCAGCTCAACGGCACTGAGACAATGAATGTCGTAAGCAGACTATAGCAGCGCCATCAGCAACTCAACGGCACTGAGACAATGAATGTCGTAAGCAGACTATAGTAGTGCCATCAGCAACTCAACTGCACTGAGACAATGAATGTCGTAAGCAGACTATAGTAGCGCCATCAGCAACTCAACTGCACTGAGACAATGAATGTCGTAAGCAGACTATAGCAGCGCCATCAGCAACTCAACAGCACTAAGACAATGAATGTCGTAAGCAGACTATAGTAGCGCCATCAGCAACTCAACAGCACTAAGACAATGAATGTCGTAAGCAGACTATAGCAGCGCCATCAGCAACTCAACAGCACTAAGACAATGAATGCCATAAGCAGACTATAGTAGCGCCATCAGCAACTCAACTGCACTGAGACAATGAATGTCGTAAGCAGACTATAGCAGCGCCATCAGCAACTCAACTGCACTGAGACAATGAATGTCGTAAGCAGACTATAGCAGCGCCATCAGCAACTCAACTGCACTGAGACAATGAATGTCGTAAGCAGACTATAGCAGCGCCATCAGCAGCTCAACAGCACTGAGACAATGAATGTCGTAAGCAGACTATAGCAGCGCCATCAGCAGCTCAACAGCACTGAGACAATGAATGTCGTAAGCAGACTATAGCAGCGCCATCAGCAGCTCAACAGCACTGAGACAATGAATGTCGTAAGCAGACTATAGCAGCGCCATCAGCAGCTCAACAGCACTGAGACAATGAATGTCGTAAGCAGACTATAGCAGCGCCATCAGCAGCTCAACAGCACTGAGACAATGAATGTCGTAAGCAGACTATAGCAGCGCCATCAGCAGCTCAACAGCACTGAGACAATGAATGCCATAAGCAGACTATAGTAGCGCCATCAGCAGCTCAACAGCACTGAGACAATGAATGTCGTAAGCAGACTATAGTAGCGCCATCAGCAGCTCAACAGCACTGAGACAAATGAATGCCATAAGCAGACTAGTTTTTAAACTTTTGTGAACTAATGTTTGCCTTCCTGCATACCAATTCCCTTCTAAAGCAAAAAAGTTGTCTATCCTGTAAGGAAAGAGTTTGCTCTCAAGGGGAGCAAATTCCTTCCTTTTAGAATACTCTTTTCAGAAATGAGGTAAAAACAAAATGTGACTAAGCAGCTTCTCCTGAAGGTGTATTTTCCCCATAAACAAAACAAAAAATGTATCAGCTAGTCCTATAAATGTTTTTTTTATCATCCAAAAAAATGTACTGATCTTGTTCTTATTTCTCCACAAAACCCTATGTCATGGGTACTCATCAGAAGCGCCTAGCGTAGACATTGTAAATTATTTGAGCCAGCTCAAGACAAAACCTACAATAAGCTGTGTGACAAGCAAAGACTCAGATCAGCCTGCACATCCGCAGTCTAATCAGAGTCTTCGCTGATTGTATGTACCTCTGGGCCAACCAAAGAGGATTGAATGAGAACCCTTGCCATACTGGGTGATTGTACAGGCTGATCAGAGTATTTGCTAGTCATACAGGTCTTATTGTAGATTTTGTCTTGCGCTGGCTCATTTCATTATCAACACTAGCTTTTAGATTCATCAACTCATCTTCACCTCCATATTCTCTCATGATTTAAGTTCTGTCTCCAGAAATTATTTCATATTGTTATAACTTACTGCGATAAAATGAACAGGCCAAAACTTCCCACTGCAGTTACCACTTACCATGTTATGGGCAGATTCAGCAGACGACAAATTGGGTGATATTTTTTCTTATTTTTCCTAGACAATAGGATCTGACACTTCATGCAAATTGTCTCCTAAGGAGACAATTTGCATGAAGAGTCAGATCCTATTTTGGAAAAATGATAAAAATATTTCAAAATGTCGTCTGCTGAAATTTTTACCTAGCTTGCAAAGTGTTAAACCCCTTCAACCCTGCAGAGCAAACAGATAACTTTGCAAACAGTGTAGATCCAGACAAGATGACTTGTTATGAGCCATCTCATCAGGATCTTCAGTTTGCCAATCTGTAGTTAATATTTGAACCCCCCCCCCCTCCCCCCCCCACCCCCACACCACCACTGCCACCGCCACACCCCACTCCTATCTGAAACTGTGGTGATGTCTATATTTTATAAGATTTCATGACAAAGCCAAAGGAACGACCCAAAATGTTTTCACGGCACTGGTGTAAAATATTTCAACCTTACTGTCACTTTATCAGTTCTATGGCTACTACTACTACGGTAACTCAACTACATCTCAAATTAGTTGCTAAACATTTTGAAACACATGTATACATATATATGACATACCAGTAAGTAAGCAGCAAGCTAAAACTGCATGTCACCACATTAATCTTGATAGCAAACCTTTTTTTTTTCTTTTTTTTTTTTTGTTTTTAGATAGCAAGTGAGCATGTATTAGGTTATTAGGTTATGTATGGTACAAATATAGCTTAGTTTTAGTTGCTCTAGATTTTTGGGGTCTTGTGTGGAGAATTGTGTAAAAATGTGTATGGATGCATTTCCTTGTTTTACCTTCTTCTTTTATCATAGGTTAGAATAATTACTTGTAAAAGATTGTTGAATGCATAACATGCGGAGTAAAAATTCCAGCAGACGACAATTTGAAATATTTTCCCACATAAAACAGGCTGTGACATTCATGCAAACTGTCTCCCTAGCAGACAGTTTGCATGAAATGTCAAAGCCTATTTTCTGGGAAAAACATCATCAATTTGTGATCTGTTGAATTAGCCCATAGTGAGATAAAGGGTAAGTCAGTATTGCCTTAGCTCAAAGAAAATCTTAAAAAAATTTGTTTACAAGAAGAAATAATAATAATAATAATAAATGACTGCTGAATCAAGATGTAAAATAATAACAGTAACTGACTCCTAAATGAAGATGTATAAGTTTAAGGTGTATCACTGTTTCTAAATATTAAGGGGACATGCATACTTTTTTGCTATTTTTACAAAGGGGATAACTTTTGTGTCTTCCTGTTTCCTGAATACAATTTCCTTTCTGAAAAGGGATTTACTCTAAAATATTTTTTTTTAGAGGACACTGCTTTTCAAAAGGGAGGCAAAACAATTTTGAAAGTTACCTCCCCTGAAAGTGTACTAACTCCCTTTATTTGCTGACACTTCTACCTCAACAGAAAAAAAAGGCAATTATGTAGATATGAGAAAAAGTTCATAATTGCATATGCAGACAATGAAATCCCAAATCAATCAATGCATCTGTGCAGACATGGTCATGCCTCTTTGTTTAAAGCATCAGTGGATAAGCAGGGTAAACATCCAATTATGCAAAGGGAGGCAATTAAATTTGATGACCTACCTTAACCAAGCTAGGAATGGTAACTAACCAATTTTGCACAGGGAGGCAATTAAATTGGATGACCTCCCTTAAACAATCTAGGAATGATTATTGTAAATGTTCTCCATTGTTAGGTCATTTACTATAATTAATGTTTTCCATTGTTAGGTCATTTACTATAGTAAATGTTATCCTTGTTAAGTCATTTACTATAGTTAACGTCCTCCATTGTTAGGTCATTTACTATAGTAAATGTTCACCATTGCTAGGTAATTTACTATAGTTAAAGTATCATTGTATTTCAGGTGGAACAACTGAAGGTCAAGGACAAACTGGAGCTCAACCGGGTCTGTTTAATCAGTTTGGACCCCAGTCTGGAAGTTTTGGTACTTCAACATTTGGACAAGGTCAAAGCCAGGCTGGTCAAGGACAGTTCACAGGTCCAGGTCAGTTCGGCAGGAGGAATACTTTTCCTCTTAGCCCCTTTCAGAGAGAGATGGAAAGGCGTCGAATGATGCAAATGCAGCGCCAAAGATTCGGCCAAGGTCAATTTGGAGGTCAACCAGGTGTATTTGGTGGTACATTTGGTGGCCAGACACAATTTGGAGGAAGTGATTTTGGACGGGGTCCAGCTTTTGGTCAAGGTCAATTTGGACAATCTGGCTTTGGTTTCCAACAAGTCTCTTCTACTTTCCCTTTTAGAAGTGGGGGACAGCCTGGTCAGTTTCGTGGAACTACACAGTTTGGATCAGTGGGCACTGCAGGGGGACAAGGACAGTTTACCGGCCAGCAAGGCAGTGCATTCCCTGGCCAGGGACCAAGTTTTGTAGGTCAGGGAGGTGTGAGTCAGTTCAGATTTGGACCCCAGGTTGGACAAGTCCAAACATTCAGATTTCCATCACAAAATGGTCAGTTTACAACGTTTAGATTTGGTTCTCAGCAAGGTCAAACTGGTCCAAGTAGTTTTGGTGGTTCAGTACAAACACAAGGCCAAGGTCAGACAGGACTGGCTCAAGGTCAAACTGGTCAACAATTCTCAACACAAACATTTGGACAGACAAGTGGAACAGACACATTTCTGACACCAGTCGGCATATAAACTTATTTAAACTCTACAAAATAGCAATATTTAAGTCCCTCTAAATAGAAATTGACCTTCTGACATATGTGCCCAGCTTAGAATCAGATCACCCTGCACATTTCTGCAGTCTGATCAGTCTACACTGGTTGTTAACCCTTGTCCTGCTAAACCCGGATATACCCTGCCTTTGCAAACAGTGTAGATCCAGATCAGTGCAGACAGTGCAGATCCAGATCAGTTGGCTTCTTCAGAAGCCAACTGATCTGGATCTGCACTGTTTGTCATTTAGTATGTGAATGTAAGCAAAAATCCGGATCAAGTAATCTGATTGGCTGAAAATTAGAAGTGGGCGTGGCATCTGAATTCATTCAGCAGGACAAGGGTTAACATAACATAAAGACTTTTAATATTATACTAGGAGACCACATAGTCCCTGATCAGACTGTGCATGCTAATAAGGGTCTTTGCTGGTCCCGTAACTCTCAAGTTCAATTTCTGTTCATTGGCACTCATTCAAAGTAATGTTTTTTTTTGTAATGATTTTGTATGACACTGTTTTAAAATACTCTAAAAATTCCCACCAGCAAAAACAAATGTACATTCGAGTAAAGGTGAATGAGCATACCTTAAAGGGAGATCAGTATCACCTAAAAGCATTTGTCTCCCTTCCCAAAGGGAAGCTATTCTTGAATGAAGGAATTTGCCAAAAAACTGTTGAAAATGCATGCAAAATTCCTGTTAGTTCAACAGTCACACGCATCCAAATTCATAGTAGTTTGTGTTACTATTGATAGATGAGTAAAAAAGCACTAAACTGAAAATGCACTATTCTGTGATTCTGTGATGTCACAGGTTAAAACTTATTTAAATCCCCATTATTGTATCACAGACCGGTAATTTTTATCAAAAAAGTATCATTTTATGGGTATCAATATACAACATATTGAATTTTTACTTCAAGGCAGCAATATTTTAAGATGATTTCTCAAAATTTTTATATTTTTAAAAAGTCAAAAAATGCAGGCCATGATATTGGAATAAAGCTATACAAAAAAAAAAAAAAAATTAAATTCAGAAGGTGAAATTTCAGTAAAATAGCTTCAGAAAGTAGAATCTATATCAATTTTATATAAATTTTCGATAAAAGTAAATCTGATTTTAAAAATCAAACTGATTGCTAAAACTATATTACATACCTACAAATAAATATGAAGGAAATCTGTTCATTTCTGCATGCACTACCTTAATAATTTCAAATTAAAACTTCTAAAACATTGATGAATATTAATAAGATGCAAATGAGGAAAAACTTCCAGTCTTAATAACTCCTAAGTATTTAGAATATTTCAGTGAGAATTCAGCAGGCACATACCATTTGTTTTAGCACACTTACAAAGAAAAGAGACTAAAAGTGCAATTACATTGAATTCATACACCAAAGAAGCAAATTCTTTTCTGCTTGAGTGGTCTCCCTTTGAAAAGGGAAGCAAAAGCTTTTAGCACAGAATATTCTCTTTCTAGATTATAACAATTGTAACTGTTCACCTTAAATACTTAAGTTTATTGATGTAAAAAAATGAAGTAACCTGTTCTCAAGGGGAAACAAGGGGTATTAAAAAAACACACACACAGAAAAGAAAACAAAAAAGAAAAATATCAACATTTGGTAAATGAAATGAGGCACCTTATCTGCTACGAAAGACAATTTCTGTTGGGACAGTTTTGATAATTTACCATAGATATTTGCTGTCTGAAGTTTTTAGAGTACAGTCGAACCTCGTTATCTCGAACTTGCTTATTTCGAATTACCGCTTATCTCGAAGTGAAAATCTGGTCCCTGTTTTAACATGAAATTATGACAACAGGTAATAAAATAATGTGGAAAGGAGGAGAAACTGCTCCTAAGGAGCAATTTCTCCTCTTTTCCACATTATTTTATATATATATTTCTAACTTCAGGAGTCAAATTACACATTCATTTGTTAAACGTGGTTGTTCAATTTATTGTCTTCCTCACTCTCTCAACTCTGATATGTCGAGGTATGGATATCTCGAAGTGTTTCAGTGAGTCCCTTGGAATTCGAGATAATGAGAGTCAACTGTATTTACTGTACTTTATGTTTATTTGAATAAATATTTTTTAAACTGTACAGTAGCAGCTTGTTTATTTCCAGCCAAAGCTACAATATGAAGCATTGTTAATTCAGAAACATACTTTATGGAAAACTTAACCCAGTACAGAAGATTGTGTGGCACAGTTTTGCCATTTATACCATCCACTGGTACATTATTACCATGCCGACCTCGGTGGCTCAGTTGGATGCGCTGTCCAACTGGAGACCAGGAGGTCGCGGGTTCAACCCCCACCGAGGTCGGAAACATTCTTTCATGGAGATTGATCGTGAAATATTTTCTACGGTCATTCTCTCACTTCCGCTGATTCAAGAAGGGCAGTTGTCAGTTTCTGGTGAAAGAATGTGCACAATACTGGTTAACCGCTTAGAGGACTAAGCCTGCCCAGTAAACGTGTGGTTAGGTAAACTGACCGTGCTTGACATGACCCCATTGGGTTGACTGGGCCGTAAAACCTCAACACAAACAAACATTATTACCATGCAAATGCATGTACACTTAATGCCATTCTTGTGAAATAATACATAATACATCATATAATGCCTACGAATGCTGTAGGTACTCATTAGCACTTCTAATGAGTACCCACAACATTGTTTTTGTGAATAAATAAGAAAAGATCAACACTTTTTTGTTGTAAAAAAACCCCAAAAACATCTTGTCTGAAGCAATGTAACGAGTTTCCATAGAACATTTTTTTCATGGAAAATTAAGAATGAGGTGATTCTATTTAATGAGC
Organism: Anodontia alba; assembly: GCA_964016985.1. Lineage (NCBI taxonomy): Eukaryota > Metazoa > Mollusca > Bivalvia > Lucinida > Lucinidae > Anodontia > Anodontia alba. The sequence goes on along the minus strand of OZ024836.1, from coordinate 35,845,138 downwards.
AGCCCCAACAAATATATGGGTATGTTGAAAGAAAGTTTTTCTAGAGGAAACAAAAAATATTCAAACACATTTCAGAGCTATTGTAATTCAGACAATGTACATGTACATAAACATTGTTTTCTTCCTTAACAATAAAACAATAAAATACAAGCACCATTTGCACTCCAGAAAAATGAGTGTTTTCTCCATAAATGTACATGTAATCCAAATGCACGTGTTCAGCTCATGACTTCATGACTTAGGATACTTCACCACATGAAGCCTTTTTTTATCTCGCATCATTCAATATGACTAAAATACTGCTGACAGAGACCTTAATCTTCATCATCATCATCATCATCATCATCACAGCTTCAGATAAGGCATTTTTACAACAGAACAAAATAGACATTTTTTCCAATTTCTCTAAAATAAAATGCTTTAGGTACTTATCAGAAGCCTCTTGCCAAGATGCTTCTAATGATTACATGTACCTACAATATATTTTTGTGGAGAAATAAGAAAAGTATCAATACAATGTGGTTGAATTGGGTCGTATCTAGAGTGATAGCTTAGAAATATACGTTTCGTAAAGGTCTGTTAACATAATGGAAAGGACACACCTGGCCCCGAGGTTATAAAACTTTTTTAATACCAAAAATTTTAAACTTTTTTCATGCTCAACTCAACTGAGCTGTTGTCTGCTGTGACTGTGATTAGTGCTTTAACCCTTCTCTTGTTGAACACGACATGCCCTGTCTTTGCAAACAGTGTAGATCCGTATCAGTTGGCTTCTGAATAAGCCAACTAATCTGGATCTGCACTGTTTGTCATTAAATATGTGAATGTCTATAAAAAACCTGGATCAAGCAATCTGACTGGCTGGAAATTAGAAGTGGGCATGGCATCTTAATTTATTCGGTATGACAAGGGTTGTGTTTACTTCAACAAAATCATAGTTCCAGATATGAGGGGGTATCCACATAACAGTTTTCTTATTTTCCCATGAAAACTTGTGTTGTGGGTATTCATTAGAAGTGCCTCGGAAAAGCGCTTCTGATGAGTACCCACAACATATGTTTCTGTGAAGAAATAAGAGAACTTTCTAGCTGTTATCTGGAACTATGCATACTATTTTGTCTGGTTCTCTGTAGTACGGTAAATGTCCTAAAATTTCCAACACCAAAGTTTCTGACAAAATGGCTTATGCAAACAGTGCAGACCCAGATCAGACTGCTTCTTCAGTAACAGTCTGATCAGGGTCTACACTGTTTGCCATTCCACTAAGCAGTTTAAGAAACAACTGCATAAAAAGCAAAATTTAGGCAAAAATAGTATGATATAGAGTTCTAAATTTCAGGACATTTACTGTTATGGGATTAATGTAAGCTATGACTTCCAGGGGAAAACAATGATGCCTTTTTTTTTTCCTGTTAATCTTCGTCTTTCTTAAAAAAACGACAAAAACACGTGGTGGGTACTCACTAGAAGTGCCTCACTGCAGTGTTTCTAATGAGTACCAACAACATATGTTTTTGTGGTAAAATAAGAAAAATATTAATACATTGCCACTGAAAAAATGTCTTTGGTTTGTCTGGAGTTTAAAGGCTCAGTCAACACTATTCAGGTCATGTCAAGACGATCAGTTAACCTAACCACACTTTTCCTGGGCAGACTTAGACCTCTAAGCGGTTAACCAGTGCTTGAGTACATTCTCTGGCCAGAAACTGACAACTGCCCTTGAATCAGAAGAAGGGAGAAAACGATCATAGAAAATATTTCATGACCAATCTCCATGACAGAATGTTGCTGAAACCAGCATGGCTGCACCCGCAACCTGATTACCAGTTGGATGCGCATCCTATTGTTCCATCTAGGCCGGCTAAAAAAATAGTTGTCTTATCTAAAGCAATACCTTATAAGAGTACATATGTACACTTCATCGTGTTAACAATGTAAAGGAGACACCAGTGTTTTGCCACCATCTCAGAAAGACAGACTTTTGCAGCTCTAGTACTTAAATTGTTTTAAAAAGGGGCTTCTCTTAAAGGAAAGAATTTGTTCCCTGAAGGAGCAAATTCTTTCCTTTAAAAGTAGCCCCCAATAAGAATGGTAGTAAATATTTTCATGTCAATGTATTTCAAGGTGTATGATTTTTCCTTAAAACAACACATTCTATATCTCTTTCTTAGTCCTCCAGAGCAACATGAAGGATCTTAGAGCATAAATCATTTAACTTGAACACAATGTAGTGTCTGGTGCTGTGAAGTTATGGGATTCACAAAGCTATGACTTCCAGCTGAAACTCTTGTTGCCTTTCTTTCGGTTAATCTTTGACTTCGATACCTGCAAATACATACCAAAATATAACATCATTATTATATAATTCCAATTCAACAGGCTTACAATTACTAAGTTCAATTTGATTGGCTGAGAACAATTTGAAAATGGCCTAAAGCAATTTGAAAATGGAATTTCGTGGATTTTATCAATGTGTACATGGCGATGAATCACAAACTTAATATTAAGCCCTTTGGTCTTTGTTTAGTTTGCAAGTGATTTGGCTGTCCTTACACACTGATAAAGGGCTTTATTCAGTTTGTGAGTAATTCACCAGTATTTTAAATCCATAAAAATGAAATCCATTCCTATAATACCATATAATGTCTAAAATTTTGGACAGTTTAATTACCTGAAAACTACAAAGTGTCCTCCCTATAAAAGCTACCCTTGGGAAGACACAAAACAGCTATAGAGAGGTGGCCATTGTAGAGAGGGTAAATATATAGTAAACTAGAATGGGCAGTCGACTGCGTGCCCTCAGGGTCATCTTCTGGTCAGAAGAACATCCCTACCACGTTTGAGGGTCCTAGCCCCAAGCATTGCCGAATTATATGCTTGTTGTGTACTAGAGGTCACTGTGACCTTGACCTTTGCCATCAGGGTCATCTACTGGTCAAGACCAACATCCCATCTAAGTTCCAAGTGTTCTAGCCTCAAGCACTGCCGAATTATAAGCTTTTTAGTACTAAAGGTCATGGTGACCTTGACCATGACCTTTGCCTGTCAGTGTCATCTACTGGTGAGGACCAACATCCCTTCTGTTTGAGGGTCCTATCCCCAAGCATTGCCAAGTTATCAAGCTTTTTCATACTAAAGGTCCTGGTGACCTTGATGTTTGCCCTCAGGATCATCTACTGGTGAGGACCAATATCTCTACTAAGTTTGAGGGTCCTAACCATAAGCATTGCAGAATTATAAGCTTTTGTAGTATTAAAGGTCACGGTGACCTTGACCTTCGATTTAAAGGTCATCTACTCTTCAGGTCCATCCTCCCTATTAGTTGATAGTCCTAGGCCTAATCAATGCCAATGGTTTTTTGCTCTATGTAAAACAAGTAACCACCCCAACCCTCACAACCTATAGGCCATGTTACATACCAAATATCAAAGGCACTTCCAGACAAGAAGATTTTTTAAGTTTTTTCCTATATAAGTATATGTAAAACATGTCGGCCCTGGGATAGGGGCCATTTTGGCCCCAGGGCTATAATGTGAACAATCTTGGCAGAGGTCCACTAGATGAAGCTATGTACCAAATATCAAAGACCCAGGCCTTCTGGTTTCAGATAAGAAAATTTTTAAAGGTTTTCTCTATATAAGTCTATGTAAAATATGTCAACCCCAGGGCGGGGCCATTTTTGAACAATCTCGGTAGAGGTCCCTAGGAGAAGCTATGTATCATCAAAGGCCTGGGCCTACTGCTTTAAGACAAGAAGATTTTTTAAATTTTTTCCCTATATGGGTCTATGTTAAACAAGTGACCCCCCCCCCCTCCCCTCCCCCCCCCCCCCCCCCCCCCCCCCCCCCCCCCCCCCCCCCCCCCCCCCCCCCCCCCCCCCCCCGTGCAGGGCTATAATTTGAACAACTTTGGTAGAGGTCCACTAGATGAAGCTACATACCAAATATCAAAGACCTGGGCCTTCTGGTTTCAGATAAAAAGATTTTTTAAGTTTTCAATTCAAAAATCTAGTTTTAGCTCCTGTGACCTAGATGTGCAATGGACCAGAACAGTTTGAGCAATTTTGGTAGAGGGTCATCCAAAGAACATTTCTGTGAAATTATTCTAAAATCTGTACAGCAGTTTTGGAGAAGAAGTTGTTTAAAGCATAAGTTGACGATGCATGGACCGACGACAGACGAAGACCAATTACCTCACCTCGTGCTCTGGTGAGCTAAAAAGTGTGGGGAAAAAAACTCAATAACACTTCAGTGGGTGGCTGTTGTTGAAGTGACCCTTTTGTCGAGGTTCCACTGTAGTTCGTTTTAAACATGCTTATTTTGGGACAATATTACATAGGTCTAGTAATTTCTCTATGCAAACATACTGTATTTAACCCAATTACTGCACCATGCACTTAGGTTTTTCAAAATTACTGGGAAAACTTGGCTGTAATCTGAAGACTATGGAATCACTTGACTGTGTGCTTATAGGGGTATGTCAGCTAATTAGGTCAAATATGGTAATTGTGGTCTTACTGAGGCACTTCTAAAGAGCAGAGCATAGATGCCAATGGTTAGTGTACTAGCCTCTGGTGCCAGAGGTCCTTAGTTCAATTATCTGTTTGATTTTGTGTCTTACAGCCCAGTGAACTTTGTTAACATTATGTCAAGCAGATCAATTAACAGACTCACGTTTGTACTGGGCAGGCTTAGTCTTTTAGAAGGCTAACCAGTACTTTAAGGGGATACTTTTGTTGAAGGGGGGTATAAAAACTACTCTACCTTAGGTCCTTTACTTTTCTTCATCTGGGAAACTGGATCATAGTATTCCTTCTGTTGCTTTGTCCCTGGGAATAAAAAACATACAGTCTTCTCCATGTATTTCAGGAAGCTATTGTTATTGTCTGACTAAATTTCAGGGCCCAGTTGTTCAAAGCTAACGATGTCGTTAGTTAACGATTCGTTAAAATTTAGATCGAGTGAAAAAATGTGAGTAGCTTTTGCAGTGCAAAAGCTACTCACATTTTTTCAGCAAAAAATATCAGAATATTGTGTATTGAATCTGCTAAAACAGTTAACGAAATGACTCTTAACGAGTTCGTTAAGCTAACGACTCTTTGAACAACCAGGCCCTGTGGTTTAAATTTTCAAATACTGGTGATGAATCATTTAAGTATGATTCTTGTTTCAAAAAGGTCATTTTTTTATTATTTGTCCTGAATATTTGTCATGCAAAATCTTTTGTCTCAACTATATCAAAAACTTAATATGGCATTAACTCTAAAACTTCCAATTACAATTGAAGCAGATGATATTCTGAAATATTTTCCAGAGAAAAAAAGGATTGACATTTCAGGCAAACTGTCTGCCAGATAGACAATTTATATGAGCCTTATTTTTCCTGAAAAAAAAAAAATATATATATACATGTATATATATATAATGTCATCTGATACGATTTTACTTGCTCCTTTAAGGATTAATGAATGTATAGATAAAATGTGACTGCCCACATCTAGAAGTCTCAACATGCAATATGTTTTCTCTCTGATGTCCTAAACTAGGTACATGTATTTACTTATAAAGAGGACTAGGTATACTTAGTAGACTCTTTGCTATTTTTTAATAAGGGAGCAAATTCTTTCCTTTTGCAGAAGGGAGACTGAAACAATTCTGATAAGAGTTACCCCCCTTGAAAGTACAGTTGAACCTGAATGGCTCCAACCTCTTTGGGAACATGGAAATATGTTCGGGTTATCTTGGATAGTCTAAGCCACTGAGGGTTAATCATGGCGCCAGGTCAGGAAGCAAATGGCAATAATACAGGGAAATCTTTTAGATCTTCTACACAATAATGGTATGTTGAGTGTACTCATTAGAAATGCCTCAAGGAGATGATTCTATTGAGCATAAAATGTCATGATAAAATAAGAAATTTTCCTATTATACTGTTTTCTTGAGCTATCAGAAGAATTTGATAGGGACTCAAGAATGAGTTAGAATAAGCCATAGTAAACGAGCAATCAGTGAGCTATTGAGGTTCGACTGTATATCTATTTGCCTCAATCTGGAATTATTTGCCTCCTTTTTCAAAAAGACAACTACCCTAGCAGAAGAGACTGCTTTCCCCAGTACAGGAATCCTTTCTCAAAAGGGATTTCTCTTAAAGGAAAGCATTTGCTCTGAGGGGTTCAATTACAGTACAAGAATTCCGCGGAAGGCGTCATCGCACCTGCTGGGGCAAAAGTCACAGGAGCCACAATCAGAATGTGGCTATTTAATAAGTTTATTTCATTCTTAGCAGTACTTAGTTGGAAAACTGGGTTGAAAAAAATGTAGACAAAGGGCCTAGTGGGGTACATATATTCCAGGACAGTGCCATTCCCTCTAATGGCTATATCTTCAGCACTGACTTTTCGCATTATACAGCCCAATGATAATGGAACGTTGACGTAAAATGTGTAAAAGTCACTGGAGCGTGAAATATAGGTCAAGGTCATGGGTCAAGGTACCTGCTAATTCAGTACATCAAGGAGAAGCATTACACAAGGTATGGTGGTTGAGGCCTTATAGTTGATGCGTTATCAAACATCAACGTAAAATGTGTCAAATATATGTCAAGGTCACCGGGTCAAGGTACCTGCCAAGTCAGTGCTATGAGGTGAAGCACTATGCAAGGTTTAGTGGTTGTAGGTCTTATATTTGAGGAGGTACCGAACATCAACATAAAAAGTGTCAAAGTCACTGGAGTGCACAATATAGGTCAAGGCCACCAGGTCAAGGTACCTGCCAAGTCAGTACATCAAGAAGAAGCACTATATAAGATTTGGTGGCTGAAGGCCTTACAGTTGAGGACATATGGAAGGGCGCATAAAAGGTGTAAAAGTCAATGGAGCGTGAAATATAGGTCAAGGTCACCCAGTCAAGGTACCTGCGGAGGCCATACACTGAGGAGAAGCACTATGCAGATTTGATGGTTGTAGGCCTTATAGTTGAGGATTTTGATTGTGTTGGGGTTTTTCGACACATCAACCCTTGTGGGTCATTTTGTGTCGTCTCCCAGAGAATGGGAGAAAAAGCGACAGAAGAGATAGCAGAAGAGATGAAAGAGAGGGACAGGGAAGAAAGAGGAACAGGAACGAAAGTGAAGAAACAGAAGAAATAAAAACATCACCTCCCTACCCTAACCCGCTACAAGGATAGCAGGCCTTGCCCAACTGTAAGCCAATATCATCTGGACGCCCCGGTGACATAAGATACATGACACCTTCACACCACCCGACCACCCCAATTATAGTTGAGGAGATATTGAACATTGGCGTAAAATGTGTAAAAGGCACTGGAGCGCAAAATACAGGTCAAGGTCACTGGGTCAAGATACCTGCCAAGTCAGTACATCTGGGAGAAGCACTATGCAAGGTTTGGTGGCTAGAGGTCTAACACTTGAGGAGATCTGGAATGTTGACGTAAATTATGTCTGAGTCACTGCAGCCAAAATATAGGTCAAGGTCACCAGGTCAAGGTATCTGCCGAGTCAGTACATTGAGAAGAAGCACATTGCAAGGTTTGATGGTTGTAGGCCTTATAGTTGAGGAGATATCGAACATCGACGCAAAATATGCCAAAGTCACTGGAGCGCAAAATATAGGTCAAGGTCACCGGGTCAAGGTACCTGCGGAGTCAATACATCTAGGAGAAGCACTATGCAAGATTTGGTAGTTGTACGCCTTTTAGTTGAGGAGATCTGGAATGTCAACGTAAATTATGTCAGTCAATGGAGCGCAAAATATAGGTCAAGGTCATTGGGTCAATGTACCTGCCAAGCCTGGAGGTCAGGGAGATGTGTCATGCAAGGTAAGATGGTTGTTGTAGAATTGTAGTTGATTAGAATACTAACTTTGACGTAAATGTCGAACTTCGACATAACAGAACTGTTAACAGACAGACAGACAGACAGACGAACGGACAGACGAATGGAAAAGCGGGCACCTATGTCGCAAAGACAGGAGGTCAGGGAGATGTTTCATACAAGGTTTGATGGTTGTTTAGTCTTGTAGTTGATTAGAATACTAACTTTGACATAAATGTCGAACTTTGACATAACTAACAGAACTATTAACAGACGGACAGACAGACGGACAAATGGTTAGACGAATGGAAAAGCGGGTACCTATGTCGCAAAGTCTGGAGGTCAGGAAGATGTTTCATGCAAGGTTTGATGGTTGTTTAGTCTTGTAGTTGATTAGAATACTAACTTTGACATAAATGTCGAACTTCGACATAAATGTTGACAGACGGACAGATGAACGGACAGACGAACGGACAGCCAAACGGAAAAGTGGATGCCTATGTTGCAAAGTCTGGAGGTCAGGGAGATGTTTCACGCAAGGGTTGTTTAGTCTTGTAGTTGATTAGAATACTAACTCTGACATAAATGTCAAACTTCAACATAAATGTTGACAGACGGACGGACGGAAAATCGGACGTCTTTATCGCACCCTGCTACAAGCAGGTGCGATAAAAACCCCAAAGCCTCAAACATCTTTGGGACCATGGAAATTCATTCGAGACATGGGTAGTTCAAGCCACTGAGGGTTAATCATGGCGCCATATCAGGAAGCAAGTGGTGATAATTTGAGGAAGTCTTTTTGATGTTCTATATAATAATGGTATGTTGAGTGTACTCATTATATCTGCCTCAACGAGGATTCTAATGAATACACACAACATATAATTTCATGAAAAAATAAGAAAATTTCCTTGAATACTTGTTTTCTGGAGCTTGCGGAAGAATTTCGTAGGACTCAAAAACAAGTTCGAATCAGCCATGGTAAACAAGCCGTCGGTGTTTGAGCTATTGAGGTTTGCCTGTACCTTTGCAAACAATGTATAATCAGATGACTGGTAACAAGCTGACTCATCAGAATCTAAACTCATTGCCATTCTGTTTTTTTTGTTTGTTTTTTTATTGACATCCCTATATACAGCAATGGACTTGTCCAAATTCAAATACGGAAATGCCTACTTCAGTCGGTGCTGAATTCAATATTAGTTAAACTCACCTTCAGCCAGTTTCTGTGAAGCACTACTATAATCATATGGTTTAAACTCTGGGGCACTTTCTCTGTTATCAGTCTTTTCACTATCATCTACTGTTTCTTCACTTTTCAACTTTTTATCACTTTTATTCTTTTTAAATTTTTTCTCCTTTTTCACTCTTTGTTTATCTATGAGAACAGGTTTTTCATCACCAACATTTTGTCCCAATGCCAGCGTTGAGTTCTTGAGTCTTTCTAATTCTAGCTGTACACTGTCCTGAACCGTCTGTATGATATCAATATCACGATTTTTATTCTTTTTCTTCTTCTTCTTTGACGGCATCTGAAAAAAATCATTAGCAAGATTCTGTATTTACCATAATGAGTTAGAATATGTTCTAACAATCAAATCAATATGTAGAACAATCAACTCTCGTTATCTCGAAGTCCAAGGGACTCTGAAATACTTTTAGATATCAGTTCCTCAACATATCAGACTTACAGAATTGAGGAAAAAAATAAACTGAACAACCACAATTCTTGAATTAATATGTAATTTGACTCCTGAAGTTAGAGATACATGTATATTGAAAATATTGTGGAAAAGAGGAGAAATTGCTTCTTAGGAGCGATTTCTCCTCTTTTCCACAATATTTTGTGATCTGTTGTTAGATTTCCATGTTAAACTAGGGACCAGATTATCACTCCAAAATAAGCAGTTATTGGAGATAAGCAAAGTCGAGATAAAGAGAGTCGACTGTATTTGGCCATCTTAACTCCTTGTCCTATAGTTTGAAAATACATTTAATTACCTTTTAGCCCATTGTAAACTACATAGACTCCCCCACACTGTATTTTGGAAGAGTTCAATTCTAATTCTAGGTACAGATGGCTTGGAAATTTAGATATTCCTAGAGAAAATGGCTAAACTGTTTGCAAACAGTGGAGACCCTTATCAGACGCCGCATTCTGCGGCCACTGATCTGGGTCTGCATTGTTTGTCAATTCCCTTTTAGAGGTCTCCAGACTACAATGTATTAATGTGCCGAAACCTGCAGGAAAAGTGGTAAATAGTGTTGACCCTGATCAGCTGCATTCTGTGATATCTAATATGGGTCTACATTTTCGCTATGGCCTGTCTGAGAGGATATTTGTGTAAATATGGACCTATGTTCTTCGACCAGGACTGAGTTCAATATACCTTGACTCCTTACCATACTTGTCCTGATGTTTGAAAAATTCTATTTTACTAATGCTGATGTGTCTAAACTTGGGCCCAGTTGTTCAAAACTAACAACGTCGTTAGTTAACGATTCGTTAAAATTTACACCAAGTGATATGCAAATATGCTGAAATTTTTTGCTGAAAAAATGTGAGTAGCTTTTGCAGTGCAAAAGCTACTCACATTTTTTCAGCAAAAATATCAGAATATTGTGTATTAAATCTGCTAAAAGTTAACGAAATGACCCTTAACGAGCTCGTTAAGCTAACGACGCTTTGAACAACTGAGCCCAGAAGGATGAGGGGCAAACAATGTAGAGCCTGATCATATGCTGCATTCTGCAGTGACTGATCTGGGTCTACACAGTTTGCTCAGGTCTGTCTGTTCCAATACTTAGGATTATTATGCTAACTTTTATATTTATCTAGAGACACTTTTAGTATGAACTTTTTTCTCATCTCTGCATTAACCCTTAAAGCGCCAAGAAAAACTGCATCTGAAAATGTCGTCTGTTTATGTCGTCTACTGAGTATTCTTGTAGACTTTTCAAACCTATTTTTGCATACAGGCAAACAGTGTGGACCCAGATCAGACTGCTCCTAAGGAGCAGTCTGATCTGGGTCCACACTGTTTGCAAAAATGACTTTTAAAATCACAAGCAGATAACAAAGCAGACGACAATAGTTGTGATTGGCGCTTTAAGGGTTAAACTGTACATTATGGTACTCATTAGAACTGTTCAAAAGTAATCCCATATGAAAAATCATCAAGAGAGTGTGTGTGCCTGTGTGTGCATGTGTATGTGTGACTCCGTTGGACATGAAAATAGAGTTTTGGTTTTTGCAGTTTTCAACTTATAGAGCGGGCACCATTTTGTGACAGACAGATGGACATAAAGACAACTGCCACAAACCAATATCTCTCACCCTGAAAACTATGGAATTTCCTTATTCACATGCAGACAATGGAGGTATACCTGCCAGCTTCTGAGAATCTAAAGGAGTGAGACTGCATGCACTGCTTAGACTTTGGTATAAACAGATTCTAAAAAGAAGTACAGTCAAACCTCGATAGCTCGAACACTGATGGCTCGTTTACCATGGCTAATTCAAACTCGTTTTTGAGTCCCTACGAAATTCTTCCGATAGCTTTAAAAAACAAATATTTAGGGGAATTTTCTTATCTTATCACAAAATTGTATGTTGTGTGTACTCATTAGAATTGCCTCATCGAGGCAATTCTAATGAGTACACTCAACATACAATTATTGTGTAGAAAATCAAAAAGATTTCCCTAAATTATTGCTATTTGCTTCCTGACCTGGTGCCATGATTAACCTTCATTGGCTCGAACTACCCATGGCTCGAACACTTTTCTATGGTCCCAAAGGTGTTCGAGCCATTGAAGTTCGACTGTATGGGGAGATGTTTTTATGATTACCATATGGCACTTATATCAGCTGTAGTGAAGCGAAAGATTCTAAAGAAATGACCCTTGACAGCAATTAACCCCGGTCCTGCTGAACCCGGATATGCCCTGTCTTTGCAAAAAGGGCAGATCCAGATCAGTTGGCTTCTTAAGAAGCCAACTGATCTAGATTTACCTTGTTTGGCATAAAGTATGTGAATTTGTATCAAACACTTGGATCAAGTACAGTAAAACCTGTCATAGTGGCCATCTGTATAAAGCAAGCAACCTGTATTAACAAAGCATTTCAGTTCCCAAAAAAGTAAATTAGCTAAAATTCGCCTGTATTAAGCCAGAACTTGTCTTAAACAAGCACATTTGGATTATCCTTTGGGTGTTTGCTTAATACAGATTGGACTGTCATCTGATTGACTGAAAATCAGAAGTGGTGTGGCATCTTGATTTTTTTCAGCATGACAAGGTTTAACACATTCAAAAAACAACTGAAGTGTCAAGTTTTCTGGGCCAGACTAGTTAGGTATGGCCAACTAGGCCTCATGAGCCCACTCATTTAAATTTTGACCCATTGAAGATGGGAGACCCCTAAACAGGTACCTGGCAAACAGTGCAGACCCAGATCAGATGCCGCAGAATGTGGCATCTGACCAGGGTCTCCATTGTTTGCAAATAGTTCAAACATTTTTCTTTAGGAATATCTATGTCATAAAATTATAACCTGACATACCTAAAATTGAAAATGGATTCTTCTAATATATAGTGTGGGAGAGTTTATTCAGTCTTTAATGAGTTACAATGTCCTGGAATGGACTGAATAATCACAAAGAACCAAAACATATAGACTACACTATAGCGAAGTACTGAGAGAATTTTTAAAGCCACCACATGGCATTAGCACCAGCTGTAATGAAGATAAATAGATTCTAAAATAGATTCTAAAATGAATGGCCCTTGAGAGCAATGAACACATAAAGAACTGAAAACGGCACTAACACCTGCTAACAGTTTCACAAGAAATAAAGAAAATTCAAAATGTCTTCTGCTGCAGTTTGTTTGTTTGTGCTGAGGTTTTACAGCCCAGTCAACACAATGGGGTCATGTCGAGCGCCATCAGTTTACCTTACCATACTTTTCCTCGACAGGCTTAGTCCTTCTATTGCCACAAACTGACAACTGCCCTTCTTGGATCAGCGGAAGGGAGAGAATGACCATAGAAAATATTTCATGACCAAATCTCCGCGAAAGACTGTTGCCAACTCTGTGATCCCACAACCTCCTGATCACCAGTCGGTCGCGCATTCAATTGAGCCACCGGGGCCAGCAAAATATAGACTACACTATAGCGAAGTACTAGAATTTTTACGGCCCCCACATGGGATTAGAATCAGCTGTAATGAAGATGAATAGATTCCTTGAGATCACAAAAGACTAAAAAATGGCATTAATACCAGCTAGTAGATTCATATGAAATAAAAAAAGTTTCAAATGTCTTCTGTTGCAGTTGTAACTGGAGGTTTAAGGGTTAACTTACTTTAAACCTAAGAGGAATCTCTAGGTCCTGTGGGAGAGCTTTCTTATCAGCCTCAGTTATCTGAGAATTATCTGCATTATCTTCTGCATCCTCTGACAAAGATGATGTGGCAACTGCGGCCCCTGAAGGTACAGAAGACGGCCTGTCCATGGCTGGCTTTGACAGATCTACATCTGTCTGAAACTGTTTTCTTGACTTCTTTGATGGAGGTGGACCTGCAAAGAGATATACTGGAGGTAAGATGTGAAACTGATCTTTTAATGAACTTGTTTTGACCCTTGAAAATCCATTCACAACTGCAGCAGACAACACTTTGAAGTATATTTTTAACTATTTTTTCGAGAAAATAAGGTTTGACATTTCCTGTGAACTGTTAGCCGAGCGGAACCATTTGAGCAATTTCTGTAAAGGGCCATGAGTGAAACATTTCTATGATGTTTGGTGGAAATTGGCTCAGCAGTTGAAGAGATGTCGTTTAAAGAAATTGTTGACAAAGACGATGCATGATGGATGGCGGACTGGGGGTGATCACAACAGCTCAACTTGAGTATTCATGCTCAGTTGAGCTAAAAATGAAATAAAAATATTGTCAGTTGCAGTTATGATTGGCACTTTATGTGTATGGCAGCTTTTTGTGTTTGTCATATCTCATATTTATTATATATTTGATTTGGCTATCAATGCCATTACGAAAACACGCCTATTCAAATATATTGAAAATTTTACCACCAAAAAATAAAAAATTTCAGATAAAAATTTTTGATATTTTTCATATTTCTGCTCAAAAACATAGATTGTGGTTACTTGTTTGAACTGCCTCGACGAGGCGGTTCTAACGAGTACCCACAATCTATGTTTCTGAGCAGAAATAAGAAAAATAATGTATACCCCTGTCAACCCCAGTTTTACTATATAAAAGTGGGGTTTAAGGGGGTCAAATTTATATAGGCATGTTTTCGTGATGTATATTTTTGGCCCCATAAAAGGCAGCTGCAGTATATTATAAACAGACCACCGCCATGTGAAAATGTCCCTTAAGGTGTATACAGGTACTGAAGGTCAAAATCAGCCTGTGAATCTACGTAATCTGATCATTCATCATCAGGGCTTTTGCTGTCTGTTTACAGAAAAATTGGGTATAGTAATGCAAAACATAACATACAGAAAATCCCTGACCAGACAATATGAATATGGCTAACAGGCTGATCTGGCTCAGTACTGTTTGTATATACCATGAATATACCTTTGCTCATAGTGCAGATCAATTAGTTTGTTACTATGGGCATGATTCAAAGCCCAAAATAATAAATGTATCTGCATTATTATACATATTAACTCTTTACCCGCACATATTAACTCTTTACCCGCTAGTGGCGACTTTTGTCATCTGCTGATAACTTTTGCATACAGTTTTGACCCAATTCAGGCCCGACAAAACATGGGGTCTGATCTGGATCCAAACTATTCGACACTCTGATGGTATTCCTGAAATTTTTTTAAAAAGTTAATTTTAAAAAAATCCACAGATGACAAAAAGCATGCAAAATTACCCAGCATGCAAAGAGTTAAATGCCAAATTGGAGACATAATGATCTGTACATGCCAATGCTAAGTGATTGGCAACCTAAATCTGATTAGAAGATAATAATGTCATTATTTTTGCATTTATGGTTTATCAAATTTTATACAGAGATATTAGGGTTTCATCATTTGGACTGTAAAATGAAGAAAAGGTTTGTACTCTATGTAATGGCAACGAAGGCCCAGGTCAAATAGTTTGATCAGGGCCATCCTCATTAACTTACAGACCAGGGCCCAGTTGTTCAAAACTAACGATATCCTTAGCTAACGTATCGTTAAAACTTTGATCATTAAATATGGCATAAATAGTAATACTTTTGCTAAAAAATGTGAGTAGCTTTTGCATTTCAGCAAAAATACCTGTGAATTAGATATTGTACTTACTAGAACAATTAACAATTAAAATTTTGACCACTAACAAGCTTGTTAAGCTAAATATACTGGGCCCTGCTTAATACTGTAGAACAAACAGACAAACAAAGAAGGCCTTGATCAGACTGCATAGATTCCTCAGCTTAAGATAAGGAGTGTATCCTGATTTTTTTTTTTTTTTTTTTTTTTTTTTTTTGATTTGGGTTTTACGGCCCTTTCAAGAATATTTCACTTATATCAAGCCGATCGTTCATCGAAGGTGGGCGAAAACCGGAGAACCCGGAGAAAAACCACCTGACCATCCGTAAGCAGAACTTGGCTTTCCCACATATGACCCGAGCCAGGCTCGAACCACAGCGGTGAGAAACCTAATGGATCAAGAGTCAACTCTCTTATCCACTAGGCTACGGGGGCCCTGATAAATATGTTTTATTTCTCCTACAAAAACATGTGTTATGGGAAATGATTAAAAGTACCCCAGTGAGGCACTTCTAATGAGTACCCACAGCATATGTTTCAAGGTTAAATAAGAAAAATATCAACATGGGGGTCATGTCGAGCGCAGTCAATTAACCTAACCACATTTTTACTGGGCAGACTTTGTCCTTCGAGTGATTAATCAGTATTGTATACATTCTTTCACCAGAAACTGACAACTGCCCTTCTTGAATCAGCAGAAGGGAGATAAAAACCACAGAAAATATTTCACGATAATCTCCACGAAAGAATGTTGTCGACCGGGCAAGGGTCGAACCGCAACCTCTTGGTCACCATTTGGATGCGCATCCAACTGAGCCACCGAGGCAGGCACACTTTTTGGTTGAAAAAAGTGCCTCATCTGGAGCTCTGAGATGCACTGGCTGATTTGAACTTTTGCTATTCATATAAGAGCCAGCGCACGACAAAACCTACAATAAGACCTGTGTGACCAGCAAAGACCCAGACCAGCCTGTATATCCACCCAGTATGGTAAAGGTTCTCATTCATACTTTTTCTTTGGACAGCTCAGAAGTATGGCAAAGGTTCTCATTCATCCTTCTTCTTTGGACAGCCCAGAAGTATGGTAAAGGCTCTCATTCATCCTTCTTTGGACAGCCCAGAGGCTGTAGAAGGCACATGCAATCAGTAAAGACTCATGAATCTTCGCTGGTAGCACAAGTCTTATTGCAGATTTTGTTGTGCGTTGGCTCATATAACACACAATGAAGCTTTTTTCATGTTGCAGCCTATTAATTTACTTCTTGAAACAGACTGTTTACCTGCTGCAGCTGACGTGCCTTCTTCTGATGGTTTTCTCTTTACAGAACTGGGAACCAGCTTCCAACTCACTTCAGCCTGCATCAAATACAGTAAATGTTAATATACATTGTTTTAAATTGTTAACAGCCAATTTACTTTTTAGCATTCTACTCTTACATCCCTTTCAACATTCTTTAAGTCATATCGAGACAATGGGAGGGCGATACTGGAAGGCTCTGTGCAATGAAGTGCCATACAGTGAAACCTGTGTAAGAGAGCCATCTTTGAGACAGACTTTAAACAGTGAGGGTTGATGTAGAAAGGTTGCTGTTTTATAAAGGTACATGTCATGTAATTTTGCTAGCAAAATTACATGACATGTACCTTTATAAGACAGCCAGCTTTCCACATCAACCACTAAAGTCAATCTCAAAGGTGGCTCTCTTACACAGGTTTCACTGTACATTCATGGACTGAATTCTGCTTCCAGCATGAGAGATCTTACTTAGTCTACAATTTTTCACTTGGAGAGGTTTAATTATTTTAATCGTTAAAGCACCAGCAGCAACAGCAGCAGACAATATTATAAAACAAGAGCTCTGCCAAGCGGGGCATTATACGCCCGTGGCAAGTAATAAGTTGTAGCACATAAACTGGCTCCTGTATAATTCAGTGCTCTGGATATAAACTGTAAGTGGAATTACAAAAAAAACAAAAAAAAAACAAAAATTAAACAATTTTCATTGGGGCATAGCTCTGCTGATATTTGGTCACCTGTAACCTAAGGGTCCAAGCTGGCCCAGAAATTAAGGGAGTAGTGACATTTCCCTCCTGGGAAATAGGGAGAAGTTTGCTGCGTCTAGGGAGAAGTGCTTTCGGATGGAGGACACATGATAGAAGCATGGCTATATTATAAGCTCATATGAGCCTTTGGCTGATTTCTTTTTCCTATTCTTCAATATCAGACCAAACAATAACTAAACAAAAATAAATAACCAAAAAAAAAAAAACAAAAAAAAAAAAAAAAAAATGCTGCAATAAATTTTGTAAACCTTTAACTTGGTTTATACTGATTTTATTTTTGTTCTTTGAGGGAGCCAACTCAGAAGAGTATTAAGAAAAAAAAAAATATCCCAAAAGAATTATGTTTATAAGTTTTGATATAAGTCAAGCTTCTTAACTCTGTATCATTTAATAAATGTATTTATAAAGATTTAATAATGGCAAAATTTCCTTGCAAATCTAATAAAAGAAGATGTTAACCCTTGTCATGCTGAATAAATTAAGATGCCAATGCCTACTTCCAATTTTCAGCCAATCAGATTACAAAATCCAGGTAGTTGATATAAATTCACATACTGAATGACAAACAGGGCAGATCCAGATCAGTTGGCTTCTTCAGAAGCCAACTGATCTGTATCTACCTTGTTTGCAAAGACAGGGTATATCCGGGTTCAGCAGGACAAGGGTTAAAAAAAAGAAAAATAAATAACTTGCCCATATGGCCATAACTTTAGTTATTTGCAAAATATGTACCTATTACAAAATAAAATTTACACACTATTACCCCTAAACAATATGCTGTGAAAAGTTTACAAAAACTTTCAAAGGGGCATAACTCTGCAAATATTTGGTGGACTGTAACCTCGAAATAATATGCACTGCTCCACATCATCGTGTAACTATGAAGTTTCAGCTTAATTGGATGTAAACTGTAGGAGGATTTAGCCAGAAGCGAAAAATTAATAGGAATTTTCAAAGGGGTTTAAGTCTGCTAATATTTGGTGGACTGTAACCTTGAAACAATGCGCTGCTCCACATCATGGTCTAGTCACAATTCAAGTTTCAGCTTGATAGGCTGTAAACTGTAGGAGTTAGCTGGAAACGAGAAGTTTACAGACATTTTCAAAGGGGCATACCTCTGCCAATATTAGGTGCACTATAACCTTGAAATAATATGCACTGCTCCACATCATAGTGTACCTATTTATGAAGTTTCAGCTTGATCGAATGTAAACTGTAGGAGGATTTAGCCAGAAACAGAAAAATTAATAGAAATTTTCAAAGGGGTATAACTCTGCTAATATTTGGTGGACTGTAACCTCAAAACAATATGCGCTGCTCCACATCATGGTCTAACTATATATGAAGTTTCAGCTTGATCGGATGTAAAATGTAGGAAGAGTTAACCAGAAATGAAAAGTTTTTAGAAATTTTCAAAGGGGCATAACTCTGCAAACATTTGGTGGACTGTAATCCCGAAACAATATGCGCTGCTCCACATCATGGTCTAACTATATACCAAGTTTCATCTTGATCGGATGTAAACTGTAGGAGGAGTTAACCGGAAATGAAAAAGTTTACGGATGAACAGACGGAGGGATGCCATACCCCGTAACATAATACGTCCCGTTTTTCAAACGGATGTATAACAATCTTCTATTTTATTTTTTCTGAGAAATGTCTTGACATTTTATGTGAATTCACAGCTCCAAACAAGGCAGGTTTTTTCATCTTGAAAGTACTTATATTTTTCTTATTTCTTCACAAAATATCTCCTGGTAAGGCATTTTTGTCAACAGTGTATCCATAATGTATGTTTTCGTGGCAAAAAAAGAAAAATATTACCTGGGGCTATGATGGTATGTCTGCCTACTGTGCTTTTGATATACTTCGGAAAGATGTTTTTTATTTGGCGTTTTTTATTCTAAATTGAAAAATTGATTTTTGATTGCCAATATCTTATTGGAAACCATTTATTGTTTCTGTTCATGTGCTTTGTTTTCAAATATTTACCCCAAATTAATTTTATGGCCAAAAATGGGTTTGACCTATGCAACTTCTATAGTAAACTGGATTTTTGAAATTGTTTTATTTGAAAATATTTTTTGCTTTTCTTCACTGTTTCTAATTATTGATGTTCCATAACAATACTGTGAAAAGTTCTGAAACTTTGAGTAACTGGAACTAGTTTAAAGCCTACATCCAAGCTACCTAACCTATCGAATATTGCATATTTTGCAGACATTTTTACTATGGGGAAAAATGAAAATATTTGAATTTTTTAAAACCAATGACCAGAATAAACCTTTTTTTGCATAGGCAGTAATAAAAAAGTCAGACTGTTGCCTTCTACAATTTCGAAACAGTCATCAATTTGAAAACAAAGTACTGGAACTCTGGAAGAAATCTGGTCTTAAAATAATTTTGAAAATAAATAGTACCTGTTTCTCTGGACCTCTGACATCTGATTTTGCTTCAACAGGTAAATACTGAAATATATATGTATTACTTAGCATTTCCAATATTTCAGATGCTAGGCCCTTTTCAAGGAATATCACTTTTTCCTCTACTATTGAAAAATATTGGATGTATTTACCACATTTATACAAATGCTGCAGCAACAAATATGTAAAGGAAAAGGTGAAATCCCTTGGAAAGGAAGCATCCGAAATGTCGGAAATGACACGTTGTGTGGTGAAAATAAACATACGCATTTTAGTCTTTTAGTAAAAGGGTAATTGATAAACAATGCAAACCAAGAACAGATCCCGCAGAATGGGACATCTGATCAGGATCTCAACTGTTTGCAAATAGCTCATCCATTTTTCTACAGGAACATTTAAATCACATAGCCTGACATACTTAAAACTGAAATTCGATTCTTCCAAAATATTGTGTTAAGGAGTTATTCAGTCTAAATTGGGTAAAAAATAATGCGTAAGAAATATATATTATCATTATTGGCCAAGATATTTGGCTGCAGTAACTCCTTAACCCATTTGTCTATCTGGTGATTTAATTTAAAATTACAGGCAGTTTATGAAATACCCTGATTAAACTGCTCATTTGACAGTTTAATCATCTACACTGTTTCCTCATGCTAAGGAGTCCAAATGTTAAGGGTATCAAAACCTATCACACTAAGTGTGAAATACCCCCGCAAAACAATTTTAACAGCACTGCTTGTACACAATAAAATGGATAATGTGCAAAAGATAGAAAACTCTGTAAAATATTAACTCAGTTTGACAGACAGTCTTTAGTGCCAAGGGCAGATAACCTGCAACAAAAAGCATTTCTTGTCACACACTACTATTCATCATGCTGATAATTTCTGTGAAGTTTTATGAAAATCTAACAAAAAAACTGTACAAGTATTTTGCGTCACAATATTGGACAGACGATCTTAAGTGTCAAGGGCAGATAATGCTGCAATGAAAAAAAACTTATGTCACTCACTCTAATCACTCATGCTGATCATTCATATGATAATTCATGAAAATCTAATAAAAACTGCAGTAGTAAAAGGCCACATAAAAAATTTGAACGGATCAATTGACCCACCAACCAAACGACAAATAAGAGAACTCCTATATATATGCCCTCCCAAACTTCATTTGCGGGATTTAGATATGCTTACACCTAGATACGAATAAGTTTGTCAGCTTTTTTTTAATTTCATGAATTCTCATAGACTTTCATGTGCCTCTATGTTTGCTAGTCAATCAACTTACACCTAGAATTCTATTTTTGGGACTTGACACACTTCTTTTTTGACCATTTTTAACCCTTGCCATGCTGAATAAAGATGCCCCACCCACTTCTAATTTTCAGCCAATCAGATTACTTAATCCAGATTGTTGATAAAAATTTGCATACTGAATGACAAACAGTGCAGATCTAGATTAGTTGGCTTCTTCAGAAGCCAACTGATCTAAATCTACACTGTTTGCAAAGGCAGGGTATATCTGGGTTCAGCAGAACTAGGGTTAACAGGTTAACAAGGGAGACACAACTTTTTCTGACACCAACTTTGTATATCTTTTTCTGACACCAAATCCATACAACTTTTTCTGACACCATCTTTATTTGAAACTTTGACAGTCAATATTAATAATATCCTGAATAGTATGGTACTAAAAGTACAATAATAATATAAACTCATACTTTGTAGTACGGGCTAACAAAACTGGCCTTTATTACAGCAGCCCTTCGCTGAGCCTCAGTCCGACTGGTTGGAATTTTCTGCAAAACAGAAGAATACTAGTTAATGCTTGTCTTCTGAATAAATTAAGATGCCACTCCCACTTCTAATTTTCAGCCAATCAGATTACTCAATCCTAATTGTTACTATAAATTCACATACTTAATGGCAAACAGTGCAGACCCAGATCAGCTGGCTTCTTCAGAAGCCAACTGATCTGGATCTACATTGTTTGCAAGGGCAGGGTATATACGGGTTCAGCAGGACAAGGGTTAAAATAATGTGTATTTATTTCGAACAAGTTTTCATGACTGCCTCAACTGATTAAAAATGAAGCTTTTTAAAAGTAAAACATATTTTAACGAGTAATACTTAACCTATAGATAATGTGCTATTCTATTCTGTTTTCACACCTTCCACAGAAAAAACGACCTTTCAGTCGTTAATTAAAGTCTTAAACCAGAAGGTCCCTTAGGCAGTTACCTGTGTGACGTAACTTTTCCCGCTCAATTGACCACGTGTCAGTTTCTTTTATGTGTAAAACAATAGACATAATTAGGAGAGATAAGCGAGGGTGGGCGGAGGGAGATAACTGATTATCTATAGGTTAAGTATTACTCGTTAAAATATGTTTTACTTTTAAAAAACTTCATTTTAACTTCATAATACATTAACCTATAGATAATGTGCTAGAATTTGCAGAATAGGAGGGAGGTGCTCTCCTAATACTAACACCAATAATATCTCACCACTTCTGGTTAAGACTCAGGAAACTCTAAGGAATCAGATACATTCTAATTCTATATTTAATAGAAAGAATGATCTAGATTCACAAAATAGCATATCTTTAAGGTGTTATGATCTAACAACCTTATATATAATAGTAGACTCTAGAGGAAGCCAGTTCTTAAGTCTCAGAGACCTTACATTGGCCCCCCCCCCCCCCCCCCCCCCCACTTTTTTTCTTTTTGGGAAACAACAACTGGCTTCAAAAAGAAAAAGGAGTCATTGAGACATAACATAAATATTCCATCGCAAAGTAAGCTAGGAATATAGAAATATTTTCAAAACAAAATTTGTAAAACAAAAAGCCAAGACCATACACTGTAAGTAGTCTATGTAGGGTCTTGAATAAATAAGGAAAAGTCTACTCGGTGGAGTTTCCTATAGATAACTGACATATGTAGATATTTTGGATAAAATTCTAGATATGTGAAGCTATGTAATTGTAATAGTCTAAGCTATTAGAATTATAAACTAATTAGATTCTGTTAATTGGAGCGACAGGACAGTTTCCGATGAACAGACACAGACTTAAAATAACCATAATGTATAATTATTTCCCTTTGATCAAATTAAAGAAGGGGAGATAATAAAAGTAGATGGAATTAACTTAACTATAACTAAGTTATCCATCAGAAGAAAAAGGTATAGACAAACATAATGGTTAAAACTATTGCTAGACTAATTGTATTACGAATTTTTAGTCAAGCAATAAAATAATACAGAGTTTGCATAAAACTGCTGGGAAGAAAAAACAACCTAAACCATTGATAATTAGTTTTGTCATAGACATATAAAAGCGTTTGATGTCCTGACAAAATAATAAAGAATAAACTGTCAACATCATAACTTAAGAGTTTGACAGAGAATAAGAGAGATAAGAATAAGGTTGATCGCAGCAAACTGTAAGACTGTCATAGTTTGGCTAAATCTTACCGTATTGATAAGATTAAGCAATAATAAATAAGCTGGATAGAATCTTTCTATACCAGAAGAATGCCATGAAAAGTACTCCTGAGTAAATAATCATGGAAATCAAGAAATGTTAAAAAATCCACTTTGAAATGACGAATCAAAATGTTCATAAAAAGAGAAGGACTCAAAGAAAAAGTAATAGTGTGATAATCTCTGAAGAAAGATTATACAATAATACTGATTAATAATCTCAAAAAAAAACACTTAATTTATAAGTTAAGAGATAGTATTACTATTCTATACGCATATTTAAGAATAGTAAGAAATATATGAATACTAAATTAAAATTATACTACGGAACAAAATTCCTGCTATAAATAAAAGGTTAAGCGTAACTATTTATTAAGCAAGGAATTATTAAACATATAACTCGCTATAAAATTACTGCCCAGAAATTTTATAGATAAATATTCAATCAAATTTTTAGAATTGAATATTAATGGAATAAAATCTATGTCTGCATAATTGGTAATTCCTGAAATATCAAATTACATACTCGCAAATGAATTCAGGAAGAAAATATATATACATATATATATACTCTCGAGATCTATGCGTAAACCATAGAGAGTAATAAAATAATATTATTACCACGATCCCTGACGGAAGGGTAAAAACATGTATATGAAAGAGATAATAATTAATTTAACGTCATATAGGTTTAAGATAAAATTTGTTTAATCTTTAACCAATATGCAGCAACAGTGACTCGATATTCTGTATTCGTACAAAGAAAAAGAGTACTTAGTCATTAGAATTTTGTATGATTGAAATAGAGATAATGGGATCTAAAAGGATGTATCTCCTGAACTGAATCGAAGGATAATATCCATTCTAAAAAACTAGGGCTTGTTTTAGGCTTAGTTTAACAAGCGTAGAATTGAATTATTTCCAAGTATTCATGAAGTCGTTATGCTCTGAATACTGAGAAAAATGTTAAAATATTGTTTAGGAAATAAACAAGTGACTGGTCCACAATGTTAGCTAGATTTAAACCTGGAACGTAGCGAGAAGGTCAATCTAACTTAAAAGTAAGATGAGAAAGATAAATAATGAAGATAGATATATAAATATCGGTATAATATATTATCTCCAACTATTATCAAATAATCTGAATGTTTAAAAGCATAAATACTACTCGAAAGTTTATTTACCGAATGTATAATCGGAGAAACTTTCAGTATGTTCAAAAACGCATCACAAAAGTAAGATCTGACCAGGAACGTAGGTGCAGCAATTACTAAGTTGTGAAGTTAATATAAACATATTCTATATTATAAATTGAAGCAGTGCATTTCAAAATCATCGAAACGTCTTGAAATGACTTATTGTGTGGAAAAATAAATAAATATCCAGTTTCGGAAAAGATATTTATCTATATATATATAGACCATTTTTGATGCGGACTGGAAATCAAGATATTAATCTTTGCATTATTCGCAAACTGAACTTGAACTCTTAGCGAGAATTACTATGATCCCTTTAACGAATGTAAACATAAAGAAGGGGTAAAGAGATAATTAAGTGTATCTTAATTCTTTACCGGCTCGTAATTAAGGATGTTTTCCCTTTTGTCTAAGCCTAGACTATAGATTGATTAATATGAATATAATAATATCTGCTATTATGAGGTAAACTCTCGTTAATTAACCTCTAAGCATATATCAAAATTATATATCAACATAATCTAGAGCTTCGGTAAGTTTAGAGGAAGGAAATGATTGACTTTGGCAGTTTCTGAATAGTTACAAAGTCAATAAAAAAAATATCAAAAGGAAAGTATTGTATATAATATCTAATTTAGGCAATAATAATCTGTCACGTACTGAATAATTAATGCCTTTACTAAATATGTATCCATTGTCAATACCAAAGTGCAAGAAAATTTTGATTGACATGGACTCTAGTTACAAATAAAATATTAGAGGTATAGAGCTAGTCGAAGCAAAACTATTCCTCAATAAGATACCTATAATATACGAGGATTAACTGGGTCTAGAAATTATAATCATAATAAAATTATTATTCCAATATGAAGAATCTTCGGCGTAATAGATTCTTACTGAGGCAAAATATCTGGTATATTGCTATCGTAGTCTTAAATGATCCAGAAGAAAAAATAAAACAGGCAAAGTAAAGAACGTATCGAATTATATCTATGCCTAAATATAAGATTTTCTTCTTATTTATTATTTTATAGCAGAGTTTAGACAGAGCACGACTGACCTAGACTCTTATATAATCAATCAAAAGACAGTATAAAACAGAATAATAGCTTATCGGATCAACTATTTTCCATGAAGAAAAAGGCAAAAGGAAAATATGTACCTCAACTAGAATTTTAAATCGTAGTAATCTAGAGAGGTAGCGAATAATTAAATAAAACTGTTAATTTATTTATCTGGTTGGTGTAAATTTCCGATACCTTAAGAATGAAAAATTAATAGAAAGTAGAAAAGATCGATTGCTACTTTCTTGTCAATTTACTCCTTAGATTACATGCTGATTACATATCGGAGCATGTAGAAGAAAACAAGGGAGGAAAGAAGAAAACTTTTTAGATTTCGTGTATTTTTTTCTTCTTATAAATAACGATAGTTTTATAGTTCACCTTTGCCCTAGAGCCGAATAAGGTGTATATGTAAGAAGTTAATATCTTTGTAGCGAATAAAAGAGATATATGTAATTATAGCTGGAAGTATCTTCTACACTTAGTGAATGAATTGCGAATTTGATCGTAACCGATATTTCTTAATTCATTTTCAATAATAAATATATATATAGAATTTAAGTCAAGTTCAAAAGTGACTGGACAGAATTCAACAATATAAGTGGCTTCTAGGTATTAGAAACCATCGCTGTCATTCAATAACCTATAACCCAAGACTATACATGTCTATAGTGGTTAATAAATAAATATATGTTGAGCGACTACTAGTGACTACTACTCGGACACTAGTAATCCGATACAAAGTCTACGAAACTACGGTACTGCCCGGTGGAATTTCATTAGAATGACCTGGCACTACTCTACGAAGTGCCTCCCGATGGAATTTTCGTTAGAGCTGGAATTTAACCGCTTTCTAGCGAATGAAAGAGATAAAACATAATTTGAATGACCTGGCACTAGTCTACGAACTGCTGCCCGGTAAAAATTTTGTTACAGTCGGAAGTTTAACTCTTTCTAGCGGATAAAAGAGATAAAACATAAGTTAATTTAAAATATTAATGGAATATTAAAGATTCTAGTCTGATTCGGGAAAGACTGTACAGAATTTTATGTATGAAAAGTTACTATGTATTTCACTTAATAACCTATATCCATTGACTTAAACATGAATGGAGCTCTATGAACGATAATAGATTGTTCGGGAATTAGTGATCACTATTTTGACACTAGTTACCCGACATAATGACCGGACACTAGTATTCGTAACTGTTGCCCGGTAAAGTTACAAGTAATTTGGCAAATTGATCGGATAGTAGTATTCGTAACTCTAGTCCGATGAAAAAGGGAGATTATATATGAAAAACTGAGCGGGCACAAGTATTCAAAACTTTTTCCCGATGATAATTAATTATTAGGCAAAAACTGACCAGACACTTTCTGTAAAAGTTTGCCTGGTGAAAATTCAGAAATAATATAATAATATGACCGGGTATAAGTATCAGAAATATTACTGATACTTTGCCCGGTGAAAATTTTTTTAATCATTAGACATAATGACCGGAAGTTAGTATACGTGACTATTTTGTCCGGTGAAATATGTCAAAAACTAAGTCTTTCCAGAAAATAATTAAATTATTGACTGGAGACTAGGTGACTGGTGACTGGTTGACTGTTGCCTGGTTGACTGGCACCTGGATGACTGGTGACTGGTTGACTGGCACCTGGTTGACTGGTGACTGGTGAAGCTGATTGACTGGTGCCTGGTTGACTGGTGACTGGATGACTGGTGACTGGTGGACAGACTTTATCGGATACTAAGTACCCAAAGATGCCATCTTGATGGGTCTTACCCCGGCAGTATAGCCATATGGGGTGGGGCTCCCATCAGTAAAGAATTGTCTTATAACCCATCAAGGGTTGACAAGTTCTTTACAATCAGCTTCTCCACCATGAGAATCTTTAGCCAACTGAAGATCTCTGCAAATAAAAGTCCAGGAAAAACACATCGTAATTGCTGAAAACCTGGAACGAAAAGAACAAAAAAAATTCTGCATATATAAACACGACTATCGAACCGATCCCGCACGAGCGTTGTGCCGAATAGCGAGAGTCGCGAAAAGGCATGTGGAAAAAGACCAGTCAAAAAATACATGAAATCGAAAATTGAAAATTTTAAATAATAACACAGAAAGTGAAAGGAGTGATAAATAAACAAAAGAAACACAAGGATACAGAAATTTATCCGTGAGGAAAGAAATAATCCAAATTTCTATCACAGGTAAATAATCCTTGTTGAATTTCTTTGTCCACAGAAAAGAAACTGACACGTGGTCAATTGAGCAGGAAGAGTTACGTCACACAGGTAACTGCCTAAGGGGCCTTCTGGTTTAAGACTTTAATTAACGACTGAAAGGTTGTTTTTTCTGTGGAAGGTGTGAAAACAGAAGAGAATAGCACATTATCTATAGGTTAATGTATTATGAAGTTAAAACAGACAGTTTTCTTATTTCTCCTCCACCTACTCGATGCAGGCATGCATATCTGGGCCCAGTTGTTCAAAACTAACGATGTCGTTAGTTTACTTATCGTTGCACCTTTGATCATTAAATATGGCATGTAAGCTAATATTTTTGCTGAAAAAATTGTGAGCAGCTTTTGCAAAGCTACTCACATTTTTTCAGCAAAAATACCTGCGAATTAGATATCATACTTTCTAGAACAGTTAACATTTTGACCTCTAATGAGCTTGTTAAGCTAACGATGTTTTGAACAACTGGGCTCTGGTCTTTGAAGCCCCACCTGAAAAAATCTCCTGTCTATCCTTCATGTGGTCTCTCCCTGAATCACTGGGCACATTTCAACTAAATTTGCAGTGTATCTTGCCCAAGTGCTGGAGTTGTGCAACTTCACAATGATGTTTGGTACGGTTTCTTTGGGGCTGGATGTGGTCCAAAATAAATCTGGGTACACTTTTTTGTTACCTGCCTATAATACTCTCTCATTTAATACTGACAGACAGGCTTAAACCAAATTTTCTGTACAACTTTTCAGGAGTGCTTTTTTGGGGCAATGATACTTACAAGAAAATCAAAGGCTGTCAGGATAGGAGAGTCTTTAAGTATGATTAAAGATGTGTTTGCTGGTTTCACCGGATACAAACTAGATGACTTTGACATCAGTGACTGATCTACAATATAAAACCAGCATAATTAATCTCTTAGCACTTAGCTTTTGAGAGCATTCTTGCTGTCACCAGGGTTTCTGGAGTCAAACATCTTGTGAAACCCAACTGGTCAATTTATACATGATATCATCAGGAACCTGGATAGAGCTATAAATCATGGACACAAACAGACAGAGTTGATGATTAAAGACATGAGGAATTATTAAGACAGAGTATTTGGTGATAATTATGGGATAATTTTTCTTAATTCTCAAAAAAAAGAAAAACAAAAAACACACAAAAAAAACAAACAAAAAAAACACAAAAAAAACAAACAAAAAAAAAAAAAACAAAAAAAAACACACAAAAAAAACAAAACAAAATAAATATGTTGGGGGTACTCATTAGAAGCACCTTGCTGAGGGGCTTCTAATGAGTACCCAAAACATATGTTTTTATAGAGAACTGGAGAAAATTATCCCATGATTATTACCAAATACTCCTCCTTAACAATTCCTCTGCAGGCTCTGCAAAGTCTTTGATAAGGTACCACACAAGAGCTAATATACACATTAGAATACAATGGGATTAGAGGATCTACACAGAGATGGATTTTTCTGAGCCCTCTCAACATGTAGTCTTAGATTGCAAGCCTCAGATCCAGTCCAAGTTTTATCCTTAGTCCCCCATGCTTGACCTCTGAGACTGGTACTGTTTCTAATTTTCATAAATGTTCTTTCAGATATATCATGTCCTCAGACTGCATACATTTTAACACTGGTCCTGCTGAACCCGGATATATCTGGCCTTTGCAAACAGTGTAAATCCAGATCAGTTGGCTTCTGAAGAAGCCATGGATCTGCACAGTTTGCCATTAAGTATGTTAATATATATGAACAATCTGGATCTAGTAATCTGATTATCTGAAAATTAAAAGTGAGTGGGGCATCTTAATTTATTCAGCATGGCAAGGGTTAATGCCTTATCACAGTGTAAATGCTGTTTAGAATTTGCTCTCAACCAATCAAACTTGTGCTAAATTGATGTGAGCCTGCTGAGATGGCATTGCTACAGTACAAATATAAGCAATGAAAATAAAAGTTTAACTGTCAGAAGTGCTATCTTCTGAACCAGCCCAAATTAACTTACCTAGTAAGGCACTTGGGGATCTTTCATAATCCATAATTTCATCTGCATGTGACAGATCATGTGGGCAGTTCAATAAACTATCAATGTCATACTTTGGATGATGAATCTGTGTAGGCTGTCTCTCTTTCACCACTTCAAGCTGTAATTAAAGGAGCTAACACATGAGAAATTGGGTCTCACAGACGAGTTGTTAAGGAAGAGTATCTGGTGATAATTCTGGGATAACTTTTCTTATTTCTCAATAAAAACTCGAAGGTGCTTGTAACAAGTGCCCACAACATATTTTTATCAGGAACTAGAAAAAATTATCCCAGAATAATAGTGAACCCTCATTACAACAACAGCATTTTTTCTCCGAGACGTTGCCATTAAGATGAATTTGCTCTTGTAAAGAATCCTTAATGAGCAGATTGATATTTAGAAAGGTCTTGTTGTGTCTTATTTCCTAACAGAACACATGTTTTGGATATTTGTTAGAATTGCCTCACTGAGGCAATTCTAACAAATATCCAAAACATATGTTCTTTTTTGAAGTATTAAATACAATATTCTTGCATAATTTGTATTAAATACAATATTCTTGCATAATTTGTATTAAATACAATATTCTTGCATAATTTGTATTAAATACAATATTCTTGCATAATTTGTATTAAGTACAATATTCTTGCATAATTTGTGACTAATTGTTACCTTTTAAGCGTAGGTTTCATGACAGACAAATTGTCATTATAACGAATTTTGTCTTAGTATCGAGTGTCAGTATAAAGAGAGTTGTCTATATCATCAAATACGGCTTCTTAACAACTCCTCTGGTCACATGTCACACAAGCAGCACCAAAAAAACTGATGTCTTTGAGTTATATGGGAACAGTTAAGGTTCCAGACAAGAGCTAGTATCAACTTGATATTTTTCTCCCTGAAAATGTATATTGTGGATTCACCACTTCAATCTGTAATTCTAACATGACGTTAATGTTTTCCCATTACACCTTATGGAAATGGCACTGTGATCAAACAACAATAATTCAAGTAATCAACGTAGTGCGTGCAAAAAGGCACGTTTGATGATGTTGCATGTAAACATTTACTTCTGCTGACGTCCGCTAAAAAAAGAGTTCTTTTGATAAAAACTGCAACAATGTCAATTTTCCTTTATGTATCTTGTTAGAATCGAAAAAATTTTACTCTGCTGTGAATTATTGTGACTAATGCATGGTGTTGTCGGGCAGATGCGAATATTAATTCACTCCAGCTTCGCCATCATGAATAAATACACCTCAATCGGCCCTCCAACACCATGCGTTATTCGATGATTATTCACAGCAGAGAAAAATTATTTCATAATTGAAGGAGGAGCAAAAGCATGAGAAGTTGAGTCTCACAGAGGAGTTGTTAAGAAGGAATATCTAGGCCCAGTTATTCAAAGCTAACGATGTCGTTAGTTAACGATTCGTTAAAATTTACATCGAGCAATACTCAAATATGCTGAAACTTTTTGCTGAAAAAATGTGAGTAGCTTTTGCAGTGCAAAAGCTACTCACATTTTTTTAGCAAAAAATATCAAGACTATTGTGTATTGAATCTGCTAAAACAGTTAGCGATTTGACCCTTAACGAGCTCGTTAAGCTAACGAGGCTTTGAACAACTGGGCCCTGGTGACAATTCTGGGATAATTTCTCAATTGCATATACTGTGGGTACTCCTTAGAAAACCTCAGACAGGCACCTCTAATTAGTACCCTCAACATATATTTTTATTAAAATATCATAGAAGTATCCAGTTAAATAATATTATATAGCCATAAATATTAAATGATTAGAAATCTGAAATCAGTTTTGCACTGTTACAGAAAGCGCTATTTCCAACATCCAATTAAACAAAAATACAGAATAAGAAGCAAAACGGGAGAACAATATTTATAGCTATATAATAAAAAGGTTATTACATTGATATTGATGAATACTGTCCCTCGTCGGGATATCAAAGATATCCAACGAGGGACAATATTCACCAGTATCAGTGCAACAACCCTATATTATTCTCCACTAAATTTATAGTATGGGTATTTATTAAAATACCTCAGAGAGGCACTTCTAATGAGTACAGCAGCAGATGTTTTTGTGAAGAACTAAGAAAAATTTAATGGAAATTCCTCTCATCAAAAGCAACCTCTGTACATCAGCCACTTTCCTGACTACCCAAAGTGCTGTTTTATTATAGTTTTTAATCAGTCTAAAACAGGCTTTTTGAGCCTATTCAAGGATGGCCTTTGTAGGGAGGTTGCATTTTTGTCAATAAGTTTTAACTGAAAAAAAAAAAAAATCACTGTCAGTTATGATTATTTATTACATTTTGTGCAGTGATTTACTGAGATTTATCAGTGAATTATAATCTATCTAACAAAAGTTGACGTTTCATGGAAAATTTGATAAAATCATGGAAATCAGACTGCAACTTTAACGTCCAGTTGGCATTTTTGAGGTAAGACCTGCAACAGAAATATAAAATATGATTTTCTTGATAATCTAGTTCAACTTTCGTGACATTTTTGTGTCTGTGTTTCAAGCACAGGGTGATTTTTGCATTAAAGTGAAAACAAGATGTCGACTGATTTTCAAACTAAACCACACCTCTTGAAATTCATGCACTGACTGGAACTATTTTGGTAGGAAATCAAAATGGCTGAATGTAAAAATTCAAAGGTAAAACATGGCTGAAAATGTAATAAACAGTTTATTTGGTTGTTTTGATCGATTACGGACATTTTTTGATTTGGGTTTTACGGCCCTTTCAAGAATATTTCACTTATATCGAGCCGATCGTTCATCGAAGGTGGGCGGAAACCGGAGAACCCGGAGAAATTCACTCGTGTGCTAAGGTTTGCTTGTAAAAATACTTGTTCGCTTTGCTCACTCATTTTTTACACGCAAGCCTTAGAACACTAGTGAATTATTTCTCCGTAATCGATCAAAACAACCAAATGAACTCTATTTAATATAATTGAGATCAGTTTTCACTGCTTAAAGTTCAAGAATGTATATTGTAAGTACAAGCCTGAATTCTGTGTCTGAGTTTGGAGTCACAGCTTAAGATAAGAGGGGTATGTAAATAAATATTTTTCTTATCTATTTTTCCATCAAAACATATGTTTGGATACTCATTAGAAGCATCTCAGCAAGGCACTTCTAAGGAGTACCCACAATGTACCTTTTTGTGCATAAATAAGAAAAATATCAATACTTTTTAAATGAAAAAAAAAAGTGCCTTATCAAGAGCTCTGTGGAATGTTACCTTATGAAGTGGAGATTCTCTGGCTTTCACTATTATGGCATGTATTTCATTCAAGTATTGTCTCACAAGTGGTGGAATAGGATTACAACAAGCAAACACCCCTTGTTTCTCTCTTGGTAAAATACCACAAATCTGTAGCAGCATGTGGTTCGGTAATATATACCTGTCAAAGAAAAACAAGAATTGATCTGGAATAATATACCGGCAGATTTTTTCCCTTTGTCCCCATAAAAATGATATTTTGGAGATATTTGGTCCCTTACAAATGTACAGAAGTTCTTACATTCTATGGAGACAAAGTCCCAAAATTTGGGGTCAAAATGAACATTTTTACATGCTAGAGATAAACCTTGCAGTGGTATTAACCCTTTTAACCCTGAGTTTCTCAACAAACTCTTTCATCTCTGCATTTGGACACATCCATTGCTGCCAAAAGGTTACAGTTGTAAATCAAGAACAGAATGACAAACAGTGTATATCCTGATGTGATGGTTCATTATGAGCCATTTCATCTGGATCTACACTGTTTGCAAAAGTATTTGTCTTGGCC
This sequence comes from Anodontia alba, assembly GCA_964016985.1. NCBI lineage: Eukaryota > Metazoa > Mollusca > Bivalvia > Lucinida > Lucinidae > Anodontia > Anodontia alba. The sequence goes on along the minus strand of OZ024836.1, from coordinate 35,811,678 downwards.
TACAGGGCTGAAAGGGAGGCAACTCTGTCAAAATTGGTTTGCCTCCTTTCTGTTAAGGGTTCTATCCTAAAAGCAAAAAAACTGCTTCCCTTGGGAGCAAATTCTTTCCTTTTAGAGTAGACCCCTTCTCAGAAGGGGACTGGTTTGCAGAAATGTAAACAGGAAGTCTAAAAAAGCTATCTCCCTTGTTAATTAAGAAATTCACCCAATGGCTATGTTACGACTGCTGGTGGTATTCAAGAAACGGAGATAAATGCACAGACTAAACATTGTTCAGCCAAGCTTGAAAAGTAGGTCAACAACAGTAATGGTCAATGGTAGTGGGCAGGGCGTATCATGGTGTATATGTGCATGACGTTTCATTAGCAACTTTCATTAGAGGCCTTGGTGTTTGATAAATGGGGCTAAATGTACAGACTTATCACTTTTGATGTCGACACAAACACCAAAACTGCTGGCGGATTGATCCCAAAGTCGCTCCTGCTTGAAAATCTACCATGTGTATCCATTGCCCTTAAAATGAGGGCTGACCGTCAGCCCTCCTTTTAAGGGAACTGGATCAGACTGCACAGCCTGATTAGGATTTAGATGATAATTTGATGTTTAACATCCTTATCAACATTATTTAACTCATGTTGAGATGGCAGAAAGATAATAAAATAAGCTCTGTGCAATAAAATGCTGCACAGTCATGAGCTGAATTCTACCTCCAGCAGGGGGGGAGGGGGGGGGGGAGGGGGGGGGCATGTTGTGTAATTGAAAGAATTTAGTAACTGGTCTCTTGAGGAACATTTGAGATAGGTTGGATCAGTGGTTTACTTTTTGGCTGTTTTCTCTTCAGTTTTTAAAAAATTGCCCATTACAATCCATCCACTGGTTAAGGAGGAGAAGTCATTTGAAAATTTTCTATTTGCATGTTGTGTAATTGTGTAATTGAAAGAATTTAGTAATGGGTCTCTTGAAGAACATCTGAGACAGGTTGGATCAGTGGTTTACTTTTTGACTGTTTTTTTTTTAAAGATTGCCTATTACAATCCATCCACTGGTTAAGGAGGAGAAGTCATTTGAAAGTTTTTCTATTTTTAGCTCCGGCAGCCGTCTTGTTCATCCAGCATAACGGTTTGAGCAGTGTTGGTAGAGAGTCACCCAAGGAACATTCCTGTGAAATTATTTCATAATCCATTCCACTGGTTAAGGTGGAGAAGACGTTTAAAGGTTTTTCTGTTTTTAGCTCTGGCTGCCATTTTGTTCAACAGAGCAGAACAGCTTAAGCAATTTTGGTAGAGGGTCACCCAAGGAACATTCATGTGAAATTATTTCAAAATCTATCTACTGGTTAAGAAGGAGAAGTCGTTTAAAGGTTTTTCTATTTTTAGCTCTGGTGGCCATCTTGTTCATCTGAGCTGAACGGTTTGAGCAATTTTGGTAGAGGGTCACCCAAGGAACATTCATGAGTAATTAGTTTAAAATCTGTTGACTGGTTAACGAGAAGTCGTTTAAAGGTTTTTCTATTTTTAGCTCTGGTGGCCATCTTTTTCATCCGAGAGGAACGGTTTGAGCAATTTTGGCAGAGGGTCACCCAAGGAACATTCATGTGTAAATAGTTTAAAATCCGTTCGCTGGTTAACGAGAAGTCATTTAAAGGTTTTTTTATTTTTAGCTGTGGCGGCCATCTTGTTCATCCGAGTGGAACAGTTTGAGCAATTTTGGTAGAGGGTCACCCAAGGAATATTCCTGTGAAATTATTTTGAATTTTGGCCAGTGGCCTTGGAGGAGATGTCATTTTTAGCTTTTTTTATTTTTAGCTCTGGCGGCCATTTTGTTTAGCGGAGTGGAACCATTTAGGCAATTTTGGTTGAGGGTCGAGGGTACCCAAAGGAACATTCCTGTAAAATTATTTCAAAATCCATTCACTGGTTTAGGAGGAGATGTCTTTTAAGTAAATTGTTGACAGAAGACGTTTAAAGGTTTTTCTATTTTTAGCTCTGGCTGCCATCTTGTTCATCCATGCGGAACAATTTGAGTAATTTTGGTGGAGCGTCACCCAAGGAACATTCCTGTGAAATTATTTCAAAATCCATCCACTGGTTATGGAGGAGAAGACGTTTAAAGGTTTTTCTATTTTTAGCTCTGGCAGCCATTTTGCTCAGTGGAGCAGAACCATTTAGGCAATTTTGGTAGAGGGTCACCCAAAGAACATTCCGGTAAAATTATTACAAAATCCATTCACTGGTTTAGGAGATGTCTTTTAAGTAAATTGCTGACAGGTGGACGACGCACGACGGACATCGAGCGGTCACAAAAGCTCACCTTGAGCCTTTGGCTTGCGATCACAAAAGCTCACCTTGAGCCTTTGGCTCAGGTGAACTAAAAATGCGAACAGCGTAGATGCTGATGAGATGGTTCGTCATGACTCATCTGAATCCAGACAGTTTGCAAAGCCATTTTTTCTGGTCTGTAGAGCTAAAAGGGTTAAATCAAGCAGGTCCGTGGTAAAAAACAAAACTTACCCACAACTCTCATCCTCCAGCCGTGCCACTTCATCTCGCCAGGCGTACAGTTCTCTCAAAGCCATCATTTGCTGGCTGTTAAATACCTTCTTATTTTTCTTATAGATTTCCAAATGGTCATTTTCTTGGAATAAAGGCTTTCTGTACACCTGAAAAAACATAATTTACAATTTGTACAACCACAGAGGAAAATTCTCAGCTCTAATAAATCAAAGTACAGTAAATGTCCGAAAATTTTCATACCTTTTTGCCTAAATTTTGCTTTTTTATGCAGTTTTCTTTAAATACTTAGTGGAATGGCAAACCGTGTAGACCCAGATCAGACTGCTCCTGAAAGTCTGCACTTTTTGCATATGCTGTTTTGTCAGGAACTTTCGTATACAAAATTTTAGGACACACAATTACCACAATTAACCTTAATAATCAAACACCTTAACCCATATTATTGCATAAAAAGCAGTGTCACACGCTATTAACAGCCACGCATTAACAGGCGAAAAGCCATGTATTAACAAGGCAATTCACGCGCTGTTAATGCACGGCTACACAACTTTCAATATGATCATACTGGGGCCACAGATTTGCTGCCATTACAAGATGTGTACTGCCCGGCCCTAGAATGAGCATAGTCTATGGAAATTGCGTTCGTGAGACATCAGTGAAAAGGCGAAACAAAATAGTGCAAGAAATAACGCTAAATGTAGCAACTGTTTTCAGTTTTTATGCAATAATAGCGATCGAACATGGTTTTTCAATGCATTGACATTCGCCAGGTCGCCTCCGGCCTCAGTTTTCAACACCTCTCACGGGACCTGGTGAATGTTAATGCATGCAAAACCATGTTTGATACCTATAACCATAGCACCAGATTAGGCATTTTTTTTCAATCAAAAAAGTACTAATATTTTTCTTATTTCTCCATGAAAACATATGTTGTGGGTACTCATTAGAAGTGCCTCACTGAGGCACTTCTAATGAGTATCCACAGCATATGTTTTCAAGAAGTAAGAAAAATATTGTTTGGTTACCACCTCTTGTCTGGAGCTATGCTTTTTTCCACAACTTGACTGAGTCATTTTAGTACTTGGTAATGGGTCTAAAAATTTCTGGGTGAAGGACTTAACAGTGTAGGCCCTAATTAGAGAATGTTGATGATGATGATTTGGTCTTTTGCACTCCTTTCAATATTATTTAAGTCATATTGAGATGATAGAAGGGTGATAAGGAAAGGCTGTGTAATGTAGAACCATACAGTCATGAGCAGAATTCCGTCTTATTCTCCAATACGCCATCTGATACTGTTTCTCTGCGATAATATCACAGTAATGCTGCAGAAGGTGAGCAAGGGAGAACCGGCTGAAGTTCATTACCCTTGCTGCCTGGCCAGTATCGAACATGTTCATGACGTACACGCCGAAACCACGCTACAGCCATACAATATCATTGTCAGCACCTCTTGTAATCACATACCTTGGCAGTGACAAGTTTACTCCTCTGCAGGACAGACAGAAGTAGGTTTTTGTGTTCATTCCCTCTCTCCAGCAACTCATTCTTCAGTTTGTCATAGATATACAACAGATAGTGGGTGTCCTCTCTAGCATACTTCAATAGTTCATCTGGCAGCGGCCTATATAAAAGTGAATAAAAGCATGAAACAAAAATACCCAGCCACTATCGTATCCTGGGCAGATAACAGTCAAAAATTGACAAAATTTGCCCATTAGCATTTCCAAAGCAGACCTCTACAATATCAATGTACATAGCACATTTTGTGAAAATCCATTGATATTTACTGCAGTTATCGTCTGGAAACGAAAATCTGGAGGTGTCGCGGGCAGATAACCCTGTCAAAAACTGACAAAATTTGCCCATTAGCAATCCCAAACCAGAGCTCTACAATATCAATGCACAAAACAAGTTTGTTGAAAATCCATTGATTTTTACTCAAGTTACCATGCGTAAAATGAAAATATGGACAAGTTGCGAGCACATAACTCTGTCAAAAATAACAAAATTTGCCCATTAGCAATCCCAAACCAGATCTCCCCAATATCAATGTAAAATCCATTGACATTTACTCATGTTATCATCCAGAAATAAAAATACGGATGGATGGATGTACGACAGACACACAGACAGCCAACATAATACCATAATACCCCACCACTTATGTGTGTCGGGGTATAAAAAATATTAAGGGGGTTGGATACTTTGGGTAGGTTTTCCACTATTTTGTACAAGGATGAGAACTTTTTGTGACCACCTTATCACTTTACTCTGCACTAAACTCCTTCTGCAAAGGGGTCTACTTTTAAAGGAAAGAATTTGCTCCCAAGTACAGTCAGGAGCTGGCCTCCAGTGGAATTAGAACACAGAATCTCCTCTTCTGAAGGTGGGAGGGCTAACTGCTAGGCCACATACTTTTTCATGTGTATCATATGTTTTTATTACTATAAATTTTTGATATCACAAAGAGATACAAATTCTTGCCTTCCAGAAAATAGAGTTTTTTAATGCTTAGCATGCTGGGTAAAATTTTCAGCAGACAATATTTTGAATTATTTTTCATATTTATCCCAGAAAAATAGGATTTAATATTTCGTGCAAATTGTCTCCTAAAGAGACAATTTACATGAAATGTCAAATGCAGTTTCTGTAAAAATTAAGAAAATTACCACCAATCTGTCATCTACTAAACTAGCCCAGAGAGTGGTAAAGGTTAAATGTGTTAAAATAAAAGTGTCCTAATATAGTACTATAGCTCTACTGGTCATTTTGGAGGGGGGTAGAAATGTTAGCAAGTCCCACCATAGTCATCATTTGTGAAGTCCTAATCAAGACCTTAGATTTGATATCAAACATGGCTACATTTGGATTAAACAGTCTTTAACTTCCTTAGCTTTTATCCGATTTTGATCAAATTTACATCAAAATGCATGATTTGTCAAGATCTTTCATCTCAGATGCCTTCGATACCAACCTTGCATTTCCCTTTAACCCATTAAAGACTGAATAAACTCTCCCACACTATATATTGGAAGAGACCATTTAGATTTTAGGTATGTCAGGCTATATGATGTAGATATTCCTAAAGAAAAATGGTTCAACTATTTGCAAACAGTGGACACCCTGATCATATGCCGTGCAATGCAGTGTCTGATTGGGTCTGCACTGTTTGCTAGTTACCTGTTTAGGGGTCTCCAGTCTTCAATGGGTTAAAGTTCCCTTTAAAGGCTCCATATTCCTCAAAAATAGACATTTTTTTATTTAAGAAAGGTTTAATAAATTGATATACAGTTTTAATACAATCATAAAATGTGGCACCTGATAGCCTATAAAATTTCAGTTAGTCTCTCGTTTTTGAAGTGGATAAAAAATGAAATGATTTTTTATCGTATCTCTGAATTAAATGTTGCCAACATTGAACAATAAAGAATCATTTCATTTTTTGATCCACTTCAAAAACAAGAGACTCACTGAAATTTTACAGGCTGTCAGAAACCACATTGTATGATCATACTAGTACCATATATCAATTTATTAAACCTTTCTTGGATAAAAAATGTCTATTTTTGAGGAATATGGAGCCTTTAAAGTTGTCTGCTAATTTTACTGTACAGAAAATATAAGAACAGTCGAACCTCAATGGCTCGAACATCTTTGGGACCACAGAAATTCATTCGAGACATGGGCAGTTCTAGCCACTGAGGGTTAATCATGGCAACAGTTCAGGAAGCAAATAGCGATAATTTAGGGAAATCTTTTCGATTTTATACACAATGATTATATGTTGAATGTACTCATTAGAATTGCCTCGATGAGGCGATTCTAATGAGTACACCCAACATACAATTCTATGATAAAATAAGAAAAAATTCTTTAGTAAATATTTGTTTTCTTGAGCTACTGCGAAATTTTGTAGAGACTGAAAAAAGTTCGAATCATCCATGGTAAACGAGCCATCCGTGTTGGAGCCATTGAGGTTACACTGTACATTGTACTACCATACCTTATTCTCCAATCCGCCATCTGATACTGTTTCTCTGCGGTAATATCACAGTAATGCTGCAGTAGGTGAGCAAGGGAGAACCGGCTGAAGTTCATTACCCTTGCTGCCTGGCCAGTATCGAACATGTTCACGACGTACACGCCGAAATCACGCTGCAGCCATTCAATATCATTGTCAGCACCATGGAACACCTGAAATAAACATACAGTCAAACATAGCAACAGATAAGGCGCGTTTTTCATCCGAAAAATGCTGATAGCTTTCTTATTTCTCCACAAAAACATATGTTGTGGGTACTCATTAGAAGCTCCTCGCCAAGGCTCTTCTAATGAGTACCCACAACATATGTTTTCGTGGAGAAATAAGAAAAATATCATGTGGATACCCCCTCTTATCTGTAGCTATGATTCAAACCTCAATGGCTCAAACATCTTTGGGACCATGGAAAATTGTTCGAGATAAGGGTAGTCACTGAACCATTGAGGGTCAAGCATGGTGCGAGGTCAGGAAGCAAATGGTGATAATTTAGAGAAGCCTATTCAACCTTCTATACAATAATGGTATGTTGACTGTATTCATTAGAATCCCCTTGATAAGGCAATTCTAATGAGTACACACAACATACAATTTCATGATAAAAGAAGAAAATTTCCATAAATATTTGTTTTCTGGAGCTATAGGAACAATTTAGTAGGGACTCTAAAACGAGCTGGAATCAGCCATGAAAAACAAGCCATTGGTGTTCAAACTATTGAGGTTCGCCTGTACATATTCATAGCAACAGATAAAGTGTTTTTCATCCAAAAAATGCTGATATCATTCTTATTTCTGGACAAAAACATATGTTGTGGGTACTCATTAGAAGTGCCTCGCCGAGGCGCTTCTGATGAGTACCCACAACATATGTTTTCGTCGAGAAATAAGAAAAATAATATGTGGATACCCCCTCTTATCTGTAGCTATGCATATTAACATGAATGGATACATCTGGAGATTTTGCCTCCATTTTTAACAAAGGAGACAACTTTTGTGACTTCCTGTTTGCTTTCTTGCACACTAATGTCTCCCTTGTTAACTCTTTGCATGCTGGGTAATTTTGCATGCTTTTTTGTCATCTGTGGATTTTTTTTTAGAATTAACTTTTTCAAAAAGATCTTTCAGGAAAACCATCAGAGTGTCAAACAGTTTGGATCCAGATCAGGCCCAACCTTTTGTCGGGCCTAATCTGGGTCTAAACTGTTTGCAAAGGTTATCAGCAGACCACAAAAGTTGCCATTTGCAGGGAAAGAGTTAAACATGGTGAAAAATCTACTGGATGTGTCCAGTCCCCTCAAATTACAAAGATCCTACATGTACATTTTAAAATTTTGTTTTCATGGAAAATGAAGCCACCTGAGTTGAATACAGCTCAAAATTTTACAAGTGATCAACCTGACTCTCAGGTATAAATTTATCTGAAATTTGATTGTGAGCGAGTTTTATGGCTCAGTTAAAACTGTTAACGTCATGTCAAGCTGATAAGTTAACCTACACTCACATTTTTTGGGCAGATTTAGCCCTTGAAGCAGTTGACAGGTACTTTAGCACATACTTTCACCAGTAACTATCTGAAATGATGAAACAAAGTACTTACCTTAGTGATAGTTGGGTCGGTGAAAACTTCATTGAGGAGGTGAAGGTCACTGCGTAGTTCAATCCCATCAATCATAAAGTCCTGTGTTCTTGTAGAGATTTGAACCAGACACGTTATCCCTTGAAACGTTCTGTATGAATGGTGCTGTAAAATGAAATGAAAACAAAACTCGAATAAACAGCTGCAGTGTCTTGAAATTTAACGTTTACTGGGCTAATTGAGCAGACGACAAGTTGATGATATTTCTCTTTTTATCCCCTAAAAACAGGATTTGACATTTCATGCAAATTGTCTCCATTGGGGACAATTTGCATGAAATATCGAAACCTGTTTTCAAGGAAAAAATAATGTCTGCTGAAAATTTTACCCAGTAAGCTAAGTGTTAATACTTTTATTTCTTATCAATCAAGATGTCTTTTGTTCTCATAGAGACTTGAATAAGACATGTAATGCCTTGAAACGTTCTGAATGAATGGTGCTGTTAGTTTGGTTGTGTTGAGGTTTTACGGCCCAGTCAACCCAATGGGGTCACCATCGAGCACGGTCAGTTTACCTAACCACACTTTTACTGGGCAGACTTAGTCTTCCAAGTGGTTAACCAGTATTGTGCACATTCTTTCGGCAGAAACTGACAACTGCCCTTCTTGAATCAGCAGAAGGGAGAGAATGATTGTAGAAAATATTTCATGATCAAATCTCCACGAAAGAATGTTGCTGACCTGGCCGGGATCAAACCTGCATCCTCCTGATCGCCAGTCAGACAAGCATCCAACTGAGCCACAGAGGCCAATGAGAAGAACTCAAACAGCTTCACTATCTTGAAATTTAACTTTTACTGGGTTAATTCAGCAGACGACAAATTGATATTTTCCCCATAAAACAGGATTTGAGATTTCATCCAAACTGTCTCCATTTGAGGCAATTTGCATGAAATGTCAAAACCTGTTTTCTGGGAAAAATAAGAAAAAATATTTAAATATGTTGTCTACTGAAAATTTTACCCAGCATGCTAAGCATTAATATCTTTTTTTTTCAGTGGAACCTTTGTTGTAGCATAACATTAAAAATGAGTTATTGACAAGATTTTAATCCTTAAAGCGCCAGTCACAACAGCAGAAGACAATATTCAAAAATATCTTTTTATTTTTCCAAGAAAATGAAGTTTTTTTTTAAAGTAAAACATATTTTAACGAGTAATACTTAACCTATAGATAATGTGCTATTCTATTCTGTTTTCACACCTTCCACAGAAAAAACGACCTTTCAGTCGTTAATTAAAGTCTTAAACCAGAAGGTCCCTTAGGCAGTTACCTGTGTGACGTAACTCTTCCCGCTCAATTGACCACGTGTCAGTTTCTTTTATGTGTAAAACAATAGACACAATTAGGAGAGATAAGCGAGGGTGGGCGGAGGGAGATAATTGATTATCTATAGGTTAAGTATTACTCGTTAAAATATGTTTTACTTTTAAAAAAAACTTCATTTTAACTTCATAATACATTAACCTATAGATAATGTGCTAGAATTTGCAGAATAGGAGGGCGGTGCTCTCCTAATTCTAACACCAATAATATCTCACCACTTCTGGTTAAGACTCAGGAAACTCAAAGGAATCAGATACATTCTAATTCTATATTTAATAGAAAGAATGATCTAGATTTACAAAATAGCATACCTTTAAGGTGTTATGATCTAACAACCTTATATATATTAGTAGACTCTAGAGGAAGCCAGTTCTTAAGTCTCAGAGACCTAACATTGCCCCCCCCCCCCTCTTTTTTTCTTTTTGGGAAACAACAATTGGCTTCAAAAAGAAAAGGGAGTCATTGAGACATAACATAAATATTCCATCGCAAAGTAAGCTAGGAATATAGAAAAATTTTGAAAACAAAATTTGTAAAACAAAAAGCCAAGACCATACACTGTAAGTAGTCTATGTAGGATCTTGAATAAATAAGGAAAAGTCTACTCGGTGGAGTTTCCTATAGATAACTGACATATGTAGATATTTTGGATAAAATTCTAGATATGTGAAGCTATGTAATTGTAATAGTCTAAGCTATTAGAATTATAAACTAATTAAATTCTGTTAATTGGAGCGACAGGACAGTTTCCGATGAACAGACACAGACTTTAAATAACCATAATGTGTAATTATTTCCCTTGATCAAATTAAAGAAGGGGAGATAATAAAAGTAGATGGAGTTAACTTAACTATAACTAAGTTATCCATCAGAAGAAAAAAAAAAAATATATAGACAAACATAATGGTTAAAACTATTGCTAGACTAATTGTATAACGAATTTTTAGTCAAGCAATAAAATAATACAGAGTTTGCATATAACTGCTGGGAAGAAAAAACAACCTAAACCATTGATAATTAGTTTTGTCATAGACATATAAAAGCGTTTGATGTCCTGACAAAAAAATAAAGAATAAACTGTCAACATCATAACTAAAGAGTTTGACAGAGAATAAGAGAGATAAGAATAAGGTTGATCGCAGCAAACTGTATGACGGTCATAGTTTGGCTAAATCTTACCGTATTGATAAGATTAAACAATAATAAATAAGCTGGATAGAATCTTTCTATACCAGAAGATTGCCATGAAAAGTACTCCTGAGTAAATAATCATGGAAATCAAGAAATGTTAAAAATCCACTTTGATACGAATCAAAATGTTCATAAAAAGAGAAGGACTCAGAAAAAGTAATAGTGTGATAATCTCTGAAGAAAGATTATACAATAATACTGATTATTAATCTCAAAAAACACTTAATTTAAAAGTTAAGAGATAGTATTACTATTCTATACGCATATTTAAGAATAGTAAGAAATATATTAATACTAAATAAAAATTATACTACTGAACAAAATTCCCGCTATAAATCATAGGTTAAGCGTAACTATTATTTAAGCAAGGAATTATTAAACATATAACTCTCTATAAAATTACTGCCCGGAAATTTTATAGATAAACATTCAATCAAATTTTTTAGAATTGAATATTAATAGACTAAAATCTATGTCTGCATAATTGGTAATTCCTGAAATATCAAATTACGTACTCGCAAATGAGTTCAGGAAGAAAATACATATATATACTCTCGAGATCTATATGTAAACCATAGAGAGTACACTGTAGATCCAATATATCGCGGTGCTTGGGGTCCAAGTTCCGCTACCGCGATATATCCGGATCGCGATATAAGCTGGGGTGGTAGTTTGCTGAGACGCCGCTAATCAATCAACACCAAACGGCTGTCAGTAAAGCTATCGGCCACATTACATCAGTATAGTAGGTTTAGAATTACTCAATGGCAGTATTTACACTGGGAGATTATGTCTACCAATTAACTTTAATCGAGACTAGCTGATAAACGACGTTTAAAATCATTTGTTCGCGGAAATGTCAAGCGAGGACGCCATTTTGGATGAAGGGGAGCAACTCGCATATCCTAAGGATAGAATAGAATAGAATATCACGGACTTTTGCTGAGGCAATTCGGGTTGCTTCCCTTCGCTTCTTTCGTCTGCTGCGGGCCCAAAAACTATTCTATTTATCTTTTGATCTTTTTAATTCTTTCATACTTTATTTATTTTTATTTGTTAAATTATTACTTGCTGGGAAAGTGTAAAGTGGGAGGGCTACGAACTGGGTGTTTAGGACAGATAGGCAACATCATAAGGCTACTCTTTTCTTATTATTTGTTGGTCCTGAAAAGGACCGTTTTCGTCTGCGTGGACATCGTTAATTGATTGAGCACTGAGAACATGTACTCAATTATGACACTGATTATGACAAGTGCGGCGATTAATATTAATTGATTGCCAATTATTATCAATCTGTGTACTGATTGACACTAATTGGATTGTTTGGTCATAATGCGTGACGCGATTTCGCGTTTGGATATGCGCGAAAAATCAATACCGCAACGAATTACAGTCATTTTTTTTTTTTTTTTTTTTTTTTTTTTTCAAATTAAGTAAAAAAAACATTTACTTATTTTTTTTTTTATGGTCATGGTAAATTTGGGGTCCACGGACGATTCGCGATATACTGGATATCGCGAAATGACGGACCGCGATGTATTGGATCTCCAGTGTAATAATATTATTACCGAGATCCCTGACGGAAGGGTAAAAACATTTATATGAAAGAGATAATAATTAATTTAACGTCATATAGGTTTAAGATAAAATTTGTTTAATCTTTAACCAATATGCAGCAACAGTGACTCAATATTCTGTATTCGTACGTAGAAAAGGAGTACTTAGTCATTAGAATTTTGAATGATTGAAATAGAGATAATGGGATCTAAAAGGATGTATCTCCATGAACTGAATCGAAGGATAATATCCATTCTAAAAAACTAGGGCTTGTTTTAGGCTTAGTTTAACAAGCGTAGAATTGAATTATTTTCAAGTATTCATGAAGTCGTTATGCTCTGAATACTGAGAAAAATGTTAAAATATTGTTTAGGAAAAAAAAAGGGACTGTTCCACAATGTTAGCTAGATTTAAACCTGGAACGTAGCGAGAAGGTCAATCTAATTTAAAAGTAAGATGAGAAAGATAAATAATGAAGATAGATATATAAATATCGGAATAATATATTATCTCCAACAATTATCAAATAATCTGAATGTTTAAAAGCATAAATACTACTCGAAAGTTTATTTACCGAATGTATAATCGGAGAAATCTTTCAGTATGTTCAAAAACGTATCACAAAAGTAAGATCTGACCAGGAACGTAGGTGCAGCACTTACTACGTTGTGAGGTTCATATAAACATATTTTATATTATAAATTGAAGCAGTGCATTTCAAAATCATCGACATCTTGAAATGATTTATTGTGTGGAAAAATAAATAAATATCCAGTTTCGGAAAGATATTTATCTATATATATAGACCATTTTTGATGCGGACTGGAAATCAAGATATTAATCTTTGCATTATTCGCAAACTGAACTTGAACTCTTAGCGAGAATTACTATGATCCCTTTAACGAATGTAAACATAAAGGAGGGGTAAAGAGATAATTAAGAGTGTCTTAATTCTTTACCGGCTCGTATACTAATAATTAAGGATGTTTTCCCTTTTGTCTAAGCCTAGACTATAGATTGATTAATATAATTATAATAATATCTGCTATTATGAGGTAAACTCTCGTTAATTAACCTCTAAGCATATATCAAAAATATATATCAACATAATCTAGAGCTTCGGTAAGTTTAGAGGAAGGAAATGATTGACTTTGGCAGTTTCTGAATAGTTACAAAGTCAATAAAACAAAATATCAAAAGGAAAGTATTGTATATAAAATCTAATTTAGGCAATAATAATCTGTCACGTACTGAATAATTAATGCCTTTACTAAATATGTATCCATTGTCAATACCAAAGTGCACGAAAATTTTGATTGACATGGACTCTAGTTATAAATAAAATATTAGAGGTAAAGAGCTAGTCGAAGCAAAACTATTCCTCAATAAGATAAAGTAGACCTATAATATACGAGGATTAATTGGGTCTAGAATTATAATCATAATAAAATTATTATTCCAATATGAAGAATCTTCAGCATAATAGATTCTTACTGAGGCAAAAATATCTGGTATATTGCTATCGTAGTCTTAAATGATCCAGAAGAAAAAATAAAACAGGCAAAGTAAAGAACGTATCGAATTATATCTATGCCTAAATATAAGATTTTTTTCTTATTTATTATTTTATAGCAGAGTTTAGACAGAGCACGACTGACCTAGACTCTAATATAATCAATCAAAAGATAGTATAAAATAGAATAATAGCTTATCGGATCAACTATTTTCCATGTAGAAAAGGCAAAAGGAAAATATGTACCTCAACTAGAATTTTAAATCGTAGTAATCTAGAGAGGTAGCGAATAAATAAATAAACTGTTAATTTATTTATCTGGTTGGTGTAAATTTCCGATACCTTAAGAATGAAAAATTAATAGAAAGTAGAAAAGATCGATTGCTACTTTCTTGTCAATTTACTCCTTAGATTACATGCTGATTACATATCGGAGCATGTAGAAGAAAAACAGGGGAGGAAAGAAGAAAATTTTTTATATTTCGTGTATATTTTTCTTCTTATAAATAACGATAGTTTTATAGTTCACCTTTGCCCTAGAGCTGAATAAGGTGAATATGTAAGAAGTTAATCTCTTTGTAGCGAATAAAAGAGATATAATTATAGCTGGAAGTATCTTCTACACTTAGTGAATGAATTGCGAATTTGATCGTAACCGATAATTCTTAATTCATTTTCAATAATAAATATATATATAGAATTTAAGTCAAGTTCAAAAGTGACTGGACAGAATTCAACAATATAAATGGCTACTAGGTATTAGAACCCATCGCTGTCATTCAATAACCTATAATCCAAGACTATACATGTCTATAGTGGTTATAAATGAATATATGTTGAGCGAGTACTAGTGACTACTACTCGCACACTAGTAATCCGACACAAAGTCTACGAAACTACTGCCCGGTGGAATTTCGTTAGAATGACCTGGCACTACTCTACGAAGTGCCTCCCGATGAAATTTTCGTTAGAGCCGGAATTTAACCGCTTTCTAGCGAATTAAAGAGATAAAACATCATTTGAATGACCTGGCACTAGTCTACGAACTGCTGCCCGGTAGGAATTTTGTTATAGTCGGAAGTTTAACTCTTTCTAGCGGATAAAAGAGATAAAACATAAGTTAATTTAAAATATTAATGGAATTACACACCTATAATAAGTCAGTGGAATATTAAAAATTCTAGTCTGATTTGGGAAAGACTGTACAGAATTTTTTTGTATAAAAAGTTATTATGTATTTCACTTAATAACCTATATCCATTGACTTAAACGTGAATGGAGCTCTATGAACGATAATAGATTGTTCGGGAATTAGTAATCATTATTTTGACACTAGTTACCCGACACAATGACCGGACACTAATATTCGTAACTGTTGCCCGGTAAAGTTACAAGTAATTTGACAAATTGATCGGATAGTAGTATTCGTAACTCTAGTCCGATGAAAAAGGGAGATTATATATGAAAACTGAGCGGGCACAAGTATTCGAAACTTTTTCCCGAAGATAATTAATTATTAGGCAAAAATTGACCAGACACTTTCTGTAAAAGTTTGCCTGGTGAAAAATCAGAAATAATATAATAATATGACCAGGTATAAGTATCAGAAATATTACTGATACTTTGCCCAGTGAAAAATTTTTTTAATAATTAGACATAATGACCGGAAGTTAGTATACGTGACTATTTTGTCCGGTGAAATATGTCAGAAACTAAGTCTTTCCAGAAAATAATTAAATTATTGACTGGAGACTAGTTGACTGGTGCCTGGTTGATCGGTGACTGGTGACTGGGTGACTGGTGACTGGTGCCTGGTTGACTGGCACCTGGATGACTGGTGACTGGTGCCTGGTTGACTGGCACCTGATTGACTGGTGACTGGTGAAGCTGATTGACTGGTGCCTGGTTGACTGGTGACTGGTGACTGGTGACTGGTGGACTTAGACTTTATAGGATACTAAGTACCCAAAGATGCCACCTTGATGGGTCTTACCCCGGCAGTATAGCCATATGGGGTGGGGCTCCCATCAGCAAAGAATTGTCTTATACCCCATCAAGGGTTGACAAGTTCTTTACAATCAGCTTCTCCACCATGAGAATCTTTAGCCAACTGAAGATCTCTGCAAACAAAAGTCCAGGAAAAACATATCGTAATTGCTGAATAACCTGGAACGAAAAGAACAAAAATATTCTGCATATATAAACACGACTATCGAACCGATCGCGCACGAGCGTTGTGCCGAATAGCGAGAGTCGCCAAAACGCATGTGGAAAAAGACCAGTCAAAAATACATGAAATCGAAAATTGAAAATTTTAAATAATAACACAGAAAGTGAAAGGAGTGATAAATAAACAAAAGAAACACAAGGATACATAAATTTATCCGTGAGGAAAGAAATAATCCAAATTTCTATCACAGGTAAATAATCCTTGTTGAATTTCTTTGTCCACAGAAAAGAAACTGACACCTGGTCAATTGAGCGGGAAGAGTTACGTCACACAGGTAACTGCCTAAGGGACCTTCTGGTTTAAGACTTTAATTAACGACTGAAAGGTCGTTTTTTCTGTGGAAGGTGTGAAAACAGAATAGAATAGCACATTATCTATAGGTTAATGTATTATGAAGTTAAAATAGGCTGGCATTTCATGTGAATTGTCTGAATAATTCACACAAATGCCAAGCCTTATTTTCTTGAAGACCAAAAGGTCTAGATGGGTCAGGATTGCTCACCTGAGCATGTGCCCTAACTGGCCAAGTGTTCTATAAAAATCTTTGCTTGTGAAAGAAAACCCTGGTTTATTTATGAAGGCCGCATGCAGAACTTTGCTGACATATGGTACCAATGAATTGCTGAGGTACCAATGAATTAAAGTTTAATTCTCAACATTCAGTGGTCAATGAGACACGTCTAATGGGTTTCCACAATATTATGTTTACATGGAGAATTAAGAAAGTTATAAACACTTTTTTCACTGAAAAAAAAAACAACAAAAAAAACATCTAGAGTTCTGTCCTATTTAATATTAAGAAAACTGAGAGTACCTCTAAGTCAACGGCTATTTCTTTGCTGTGTTGTTTAATGAGATCAATCATAATTCTTAGCTCGTCTACTGTGTTAACCATGGTCACTGGGGTCTCCAAGAAGGGTACTGGCTTCTGAAATGGTAATGATGATGACAATGAGTTTAGGTTCAACAATGTGTCAATTTGTGAGGGTATATTAAGCTTTACCATTCTCTAGGCTTATGAAGCAGATGACAAATTGATGATACTTATCCCCACGCTTTAGCGATGGGAATATTGTGAATGCCTCCATCTGTCCATCACACTATTTTCTCCTAAACCACTGGACGGAATTTAACCAAACTTACTACATGACTTCTCTGCGTGGTAATGGTGTGCAACAGCAACATTTTTTTTCACTTTGCCCCATGTAACCTTTGGGCACTGTCTGTCTGCCCATCCATCCATCACACTATCGCCTCCAAAACCACTGGGCATAATTTAACCAAACTTGCTACATGACTTCCCCAAATGGTAAGGGTGTGCAAAAGCAACATTATTTTTTCTTCTGTCCATCACACTATTAGCAACATTAGCACAAAGTGTGGGGATTTTGCAATGGCATGCCATCAACTGCACAATCTAGTTTATCTTATTTTACCCAGAAAACAGGATTCGAAATTTTATGGAAATTGTCTCCAGTGGAGACAATTTGCAAAAAACTGTCAAACCCTGTTTTATGGAAAAAATAGAAACTATTTCAAAATGCTATCTGTTGTAATTTTTACCCAGCATCCTAAGTAATAGCTTGGTTTAGTAGTAAAACAGATACAACAATAACAAGTCAGGTACGGATGAAAATACAAAACTGGAAGAATTTCTTAGAGATTAAGTTACCTTATTTACCCTTAATTTTATGACACCATAACTCCTTCGCATAACACGCTGCATAGGTCTAGATAAGAGTGGGTATCAGGTAAATATATTCCTTATTTCTCCAAGAAAACATATGTTGTGTGTACTCATTAGAGGTGCCTCAGTGAGGCACTTCTAATGAGTACCCACAACATATGTTTTCACGAAGAAATAAGAAAAATATCAATACTTTTAGATTGAAAAAAGCATCTTATCAAGGGCTATGATGCTGTTTTTCACCTGATTTTAAATGTTCCTTTATATTACATTCATCCTTTCATGCTTTCCTTCTCTTTCTTTTTCACCTTTTAACTTCTATTCAGCACTTTTTTGTGTTTTAACTCTTTTATTAATACATCATGCGTACAAGCTGTCTCCCTCCTAAAAATGACTGAAATGGTGCATCTATTCCCCCCTAAAACAAGTCAACTATTCTTAAGCTATCTGCCATACATGATCTGCAGGTACGTATAGCTCTAGAGAAAACAATATCGTGGTGTTTTCTAATTTCTCCACAAAAACATACATAGTCAGCACTTCATTAAATTTCCTCTTAGAGGCATTTTAAATGAGTGCCCACAACATAAGTTTTCATGGAGATTTAAAGAAAATATTAATACATTTTGGTTTAAGAAGGACACTAAACAACACATTACCAGCAACACACCTACCTGTGGTGTACAAGATGCAAGCTGTTTTTCTGAATACTCTAACATGTCCAATTCATACTGATAGGGGTGGGGGTACCTGAAAGACAAAAGGTAGTACAGTTTATAACATTTCTCTTAAGTAGTCTGGACACCCTAACACCTTACCATACTTTTTCTAAAATTCTGGACACTTTAACTCCTTACCATACTTTTTCTAAAATTCTGGACACTTTAACTCCTTACCATACTTTTTCTAAACTTCGGGACACTTTAACTCCTTACCATATTTGTCCTAAAATTCTGGACACTTTAATTCCTTACCATACTTTTTCCAAAATTCTGGACACATTAACTCCTTACCATACTTGTCCTAAAATTCTGGACACTTTAACTCCTTACCATACTTTTTCTAGTATTCTGGACACTTTAACTCCTTACCATACTTTTTCTAAAATTCTGGACACTTTAACTCCTTACCATACTTTTTCTAAAATTCTGGACACTTTAACTCCTTAACATACTTGTCCTAAAATTCTGGACACTTAAACTCCTTACCATACTTTTTCTAAAATTCTGGACACTTTAACTCCTTACCATACTTTTCCTAAAATTTTGGACACTTTAACTCCTCACTATACTTGTCCACAAATTTGAACAAGTCTATTTTAATACCGCTTGTTTTTTTTCTAAAACTGCTGGAAAGTGGCAACGTAGATCCTGACCAGATGCCGCATTATGCAGTATCTGATCTGGATCTACAGTTTGCTTAGTTGTTTGCCCAAATATGAAAAATACCTTTTTTTTTTTTTCTTTTGTGCAAAAAGTATTAGTACAGTTGACTCTCGTTATCTCGACCCCTCTTATCTCGATCCTATCACTTATGTCGAACTGATTTCTAAGTCCCGATTATTTTCCCTATGTATTTATTGTATTTCAGCTTCGCGTATGTCGAACTACTTATATGTCGACACTTCGGCTATCTCGTCCATCATTTTCAGTCCCTGAATATATGTTTCACAGTTTTTACTACCGCGTATCTCGAACTCGGACCATGACGAAGGAAAAAAAATGTAAGATGCGGCGCCGCCTGTCTCTCAGTTAATGAAAATCATAATAGGCCATTGATAAATAAATCAATATGTTAATTTTCCCCTTTGTCCAGGTAATTACAAACAACACAAACAATGTCTAAAATCCGTAATTATGAAATCACGTGCGTGTCAAGTCGGGTTTGCCACGCGACGCTCAACACCGTCTCGTGTCATTGATTTGTAAGATAAAAAGCGGCCCAGAATAGTGTTATGGAAGATTAATCAACAAAGTTTCTTTAATTTATTGTTTAGATATGCTCTTCACTATTGAGTACTGTCCATCTGAATGATATAGCATCTTCAAGAAAAGTCAGTGCGCGACAGGTTCCGACTCAGATCAGCCTGTATTGATCAGGCTAGCTAAGTCTGAATCTTCGCTTGTTACTCTTTGGTCAGGCGGTGCTCTTTGGTAAGCACAGATAAGGCTTATGCGTATAATGGAAAATTCGTGGGCATGCAGGCTGATCCGAGTCTTTGATAGTCGCACAGTCTTCTAATAGGAGTTGTTGTGCACGGTCTCAAATAGACGAATCACACGTGGGTACCGATGTTAATCCTTCCGACCCTGTAGACTGGTATGGATACCCGCACAAATAGTGTAGGTCCAAATGAGACGGTTCATAACGAGCTTTCTCTGCAGGATCTACAGTTTGCCGCGCTGAGATGGTTCGTTTATTACAGGGGAGATAATCCAAACTAGCTTACAGCTGCCGCCTAACATTGTAAGCGTTTTATGCAAAAGCGGAAACCAGTCAACTCTTTATCGAGTCGTCTATGCGAAGGGAGCTAATCCAAACCAGTTCATAACTTATAGCTAACCCGGAAACCAGTAATTTATTTATAGCTCATATGGAAATCCAAATTTGCAGGAGTATTAAAAGACAACAAGAGACGTTTGAAATTTATTATTATTAACATTTATTGATGATATTATTCCAAGAGAACCATTGCATCACCTATTGCATCACCTAAAACAAACAGTAACAATGCAAACTGAAGTACGCGTAAATTATTTAAATTGCCGTATACATTGCCTTCCAAGCACGTTTTGGCGAACACAGAGGCGAACAGTCGTCATACCTATGACGTCACAATTTGGTTGTCTCGAACTACTGATAACTCGAACATTTTTATCAGGTCCCGTGAAGTTCAAGATAACGAGAGTCGACTGTATTTGTTTTATTTTATGTTGTGGATCAGTAAATGTTCTGAAAAAATACCATTGTCTTAACTTAAAAATGAAAAACATGAAGGAATTTTTGAGAAAGTAACTACGAACAATTCTGCAAAGAGGAGTTACATTATATAAGATGCTCCAAGTGAATGACAATGTAAAATGGCATCTCAACGTGTAAAGTGCCTTTAAAAGTCTTCTGTCCAAGCAAACTTCCGAACAACTTGTGTACATTTTAAAAACATTTTCTTACATTTTTACAGAAAAGGTTTGAAATTTCGTTCATATTATCCCTAGTTACCCTTGGAGGTGAATCAATTATCCTTAAGGCGACTGAAATTTACCTGGCAGATTTTCTGCCATTTTTTACAAGACAAAAAGACAACTTTTGGGACTTCCTATTTGCTTAACTATACGTCAAGAACATTCCGAAAGGAGTCTACTCTTAAAGGAAAAAACTTGCTCCCCTAGGGAGCAAGTTCTTTCCTTTTAGAGCAGACCCTTTTCAGAAGGAAGGCAAAAACCATTCTGACACAACTGCCTCCCCTGAAAATGTAAATATTCCCCTTAAGTGCTTGACTGCCATTATAGAGGTCTAGGTGTCCAACAGTTGCTCGAGATGCAGAATTCTTCTCATTAACTGTGCAGCATTACTTTGCACACAGCCTTACTAAAATATTAAAACAAGAAATTTCTTTCCGAGCTATGATTTAACTCACAAAAAGTCCGGCTGCTCAGTCATTTCTGGTGTGATACCTTCTGGTAGCTTCAAACTCTCTGTAAGTAAGCAAGAAAAATGTCAGGGGAGATAAGTATATAACGAAGAGTGAGAGTTGTCTCTCTTGCATATGACATGCCTACTGGTTCTTCTCTTCATCCCTACCAAATACGAAAGCAATCCATTGAAGAATAATTGTAACATGTAAGTTTGAAAAAAGATTAACTAAGGAACGATGCCCAACCGCCTGGACATAGTGGCCCCCTAGCAGTCCCTCTTAAAAATAAAGGCTTGTTATAAAGGCTATTTTTGGCCAAATAAAGGTTTTTCAGGATAAATTTTGTACAAAATAAAGCGCATTTAATGGTTAAATTTCCTGGAAGATCCCATGCAAAAGAACTCCATGTCATCCCCTCTTGTGTACAGCTCTTGTGTGCGGAGCGCAATGCTCCATGCCAGCGAGACTTGGCCATTGACAAAGCTGAACCTCCAGCATCTGCAGCGAAATGACAGGGCAATGATCAGACAGATCTGCAATGTCAGGCCGCAAGACACTGTCACCACCAGGTCCAATGAGCTACTTGTGCGGCTTGGCATTGAGGATCTGGAGAGAAGACTCCGATGGTATGGACATGTGGAACGCTCGGATGGTGCAAAAGCCTTTGACATACAGGTTGATGGAAAGCGTGGGCCTGGGAGGCCCAAAATGACATGGAAGCAGCTGACAGAGAGGGATTGCAGAGAGTGGAAGCTCTCGGCTATCAACCCTCATGATAGACGTACCTGGAGATCTGGTGTGAGATCTGCCATACGTGCAGCAAGCCAGCTATCTGGAAGGGAGCCCACTGATGTGGATGTTGCCCCTGTACCTGCACGTTAATCAAAAATCCGATTATGATATGATTATGATGATCCCCTCTCAAGCAGAATAGGGAAAAAAATTGCAGAGAAAATCTGATATTTTCATCACAATATTTACTTGCATTTCTATTTAGAAACAAATGAATTTAAGTAACAGAACTATAATTTGTTGTTACGAAATGCTACATATTTACTCTGTCCTTCTCTTGCATTTACAAGTTGCCAAATATAAAGGTTTCTCATCAAAATACAGGTTTTTACAGGTTTTTCAGCCATATTAAAGGTTTTGAAGGATTTCAACAAAATTAAAGGTTTTTAAAGGTTTAAAGGTTCCCCTAGGGGCCCAGTCGACACTATTTTAAAGAACATATTTTTTTAAAAAACTTATCAAAAATTATATCGATATGAATATCTGGCCTTCCATAATAATAAGCAGAATGTATTAAAATAACATAATAGCATGTTTCAATCTAAAAATGGCTCCTGCTAAAGTGTTTTTTAACCATAAAATATTGACATTTTTCTTATTTCTCCATGAAAACATATGTTGTGGGTACTCATTAGAAGTGCCTCACAACAATGTTTTGGTGGAAAAATAAGGAAAACATTAACCTGATACCATCTCTTATCTGGAGCACAACACATTTTTTGCTTTTGTTATTTTTGCATTCAAACATATCTTGTGGGTATTCATCTGAATTGTCTCTGTGAGGCAATTCCAATGAATACCCACTAGATATGGTTCAGTACAAAAAAAGAAAGAAAAAAAAGAAAGAAAACAAAACTTATCCTAAACTATTGCCTTATCTGGGCCTATGATGATGTTGTATTTGGAAGTGTAACAAAGTTATTTAACATTCTAACACTCCTCGCCTATATAGCCAATGGTTAAACTCAGTGATATATTATGCAATAAATCACTGGGCGGAAACGTGCGACGCTATCTGGCGCCTTTCCGACGTCATTTCGACACGCTGCTGACGTCAATCTTAGTTTCTACAACGTTAGACGGTGTAACGTCGTTTTTCTCACTTCAACAACGTTAGAAATGCATGTAAACGTCAGCGTTACAGTCAAAACTTTTGGCGGGATTTCTTTATTCGATGGCGGAAAGTTTGAAAAATCTAAAGGATACAATTACCTTTCGTCGTTTTCTATTCTTACGACATGAAAGTCGCAACAAAGGAATGAAGCATAGCTGAAAAATTATTCCGTCTTTCCTGGGAATCGAACCCGGGTCCTCCCGGATAATAATCCAATGCTCTAACCACTGAGCCAAAGAGTCGACTCCCTGACGCAGTTGTCAGAGATTAAATATATACTTAGAAGCTATGCGTAATCTGCCAAGGCAGATAATCGAAGGTAGGAGTGCTCGGTCGTAACACTCCCCCTTTTCAAGGAAGTCATCATTTATGATGACATGAAGCCATTTTCGGCGTATAAAGTCCTATCTCGGACTAGCCCCCATCTTACGACATGAAAGTCGCAACAAAGGAATGAAGCATAGCTGAAAAATTATTCCGTCTTTCCTGGGAATCGAACCCGGGTCCTCCCGGATAATAATCCAATGCTCTAACCACTGAGCCAAAGAGTCGACTCCCTGACGCAGTTGTCAGAGATTAAATATATACTTAGAAGCTATGCGTAATCTGCCAAGGCAGATAATCGAAGGTAGGAGTGCTCGGTCGTAACACTATGTGTTAGAATCAAAATAGATCAGCTCTTGTGCGTGATTTGTTGAGTAATAAATCACAGTTTGTCGGTCAGTTGTAAGAAGATAAATCACTCGCGCTCCGCGCTCGTGATTTGATCTACTTTACAACTGACCTCCAAACAGTGATTTATTACTCAACAAATCACTGCTAGAGCTGATCTATTTCTTAAGTCTCCAGTATTTTCTGTTGGAATAGTAAGGAAACCGGTCAAGCCATATATACCAGTTGAAACAAAAATGCAAGTTTTCTTTTGGAGTAAAATAATAGAAATACTTAAATGATTTGGATCAAACTTTTTAACCCTTAAAGCGCCAGTCACAACTATCGTCGTCTGCTTTGTCGTCTGCTTGTGATTTTAAAAGTCAATTTTGCAAACAGTGTGGACCCAGATCAGACTGCTCCTTTAGGAGCAGTCTGATCAGGGTCCACACTGTTTGCCTGTATGCAAAAATAGGTTTGAAAAGTCTGCAAGAATATTCAGCAGACGATATAAACAGACGACATTTTCAGATGCAGTTTTTCTTGGCGCTTTCTTGGTGTAATGTTTGGGTGCTTTGAACAATATACAATGTACTAGCAGAAACAATTCAACCAAGTATTTTGAGAAACAAACACATATAGAAAAATTTTAGGCATTAAAATGTATGAAATAAAGTAATTGAAATTTTAGGATGTTTACTCTATTTGTGATCTGACATTGCCTTGCTCATATTACAGATTCATTACCTTCAAGTGACTTCATGGCATTAGGTTTGACCTTGATGATAGGAATGAAAGGTCGCCTTCTGTTATCAGCCTTGACCTTGAACTTGAGCTGAGGACGTTGGATGTTCCTTGCTGACAGAAGTCGGTAACTGGGCGTTGTTGGACTTGCTCCAGCTGTTGTCTGTAAGAATACATGTATATCAGTATTCATGTGATATAGCAGAAGTATCATTAGCATCTGCCATTCTGGGCCCAGTTGTTCAAAGCACTGTTAGCTTAACAAACTTGTTAATGACAAACTCGTTAACTGTTGTAGCTATGGTATTTTCAAATACATTGATATTTTTGCTGAAACAAGAGGGCCATGATGGCCCTGTAATGCTCACCTAAGCATCATAGCACTTTGAGAACCTGATCTAGAACTGATCAAGGCAAACATTCTGATCAAAATTCAAAATGATTATATTAACAAGTAAGACAATGTAGTATGTCTAATGGACTGTGAAATAAAGGTCAAGGTCAAATATGGATGACTGCACTCAAGAGGCCATGCTAAGATGTATGCATGTACTAAGTATCACTGGCTGTAGGAGCAATAGTTACTGAGAAACTGACCTAAACACAAACACTTCACAAGTACCAAATATCACTCTGTAGGACCAATAATTACTGAGAAACTGACCTAAATGGAAAAACTTAAGAAAGTCACTGGATAGAAAAATATACATCACCTTGAAAGCATCAAGACAAACATTTTGAACATGATGGTCACTTCAAAAATGTGACCTCTAGAGCATCAACAAGGTTTTCCTTTGATTTGGCCAGGTGACCTAGTTTCTGATATCAAGTGACCCAGTTTTAACCTAGACCTAGAAATCATCAAGACGAACATTTTGAGCAATATTTATGATGATTATTTAAAAAATGTGACCTCTGGAGTGTTAAGTTTTCTGCTGATTTGGCCTGGTGACCTAGTTTTTGATCCCATGTGACCCACTTTTAAACTTGACCTAGAAATCATCAAGACAAACATTTTGAGCAAGATTCATGATGATTGCTTCAAAAATGTGACCACTAGACTGTTAACAAAATTTTCTGCTGATTTGGCCATTTTGAGCTTAAAAATGTGACTGCTAGAGTGTTAACAAGGTTTTCTGCTGATTTGGCCCAGTGACCTAGTTTTTGACCCCAAGTGACCCAATTTCAAACTTGACCTAGAAATCATCAAGACAAACATGTTAAGCAAGATTCATGATGATTGCTTGAAAAATGTGACCACTAGAGTGTTAACAAGGCTTTCCGCTGATCTGGCCAAGTGACCTAGTTTTTAACCCCAGGTGACCCAGTTTTGAACCTGACCCAGAAATCATCAAGACAAACATCTTGAGCAAGATTCATGATGATTGCTTAAAAAATATGACCGCTAGAGTGTTAACAAAGTTTTCTGCTGATTTGGCCCGGTGACCTAGTTTTTGACCCCAAGTGACCCAGTTTCAAACCTGACCTAAAACTCATCAAGAACAAGCAAATTCAGTGAATTTTTGTCCCCCGCCTTTGAATTTTGTTTTGAGAGGTTTTATATCTAGCAGATAAAAAGAAACTATTTATTATTATATCTCTAAGTTAAAAATGCGGAAAAAGCGATAAAAAATTATTTCAGGATTCTGAAAAAACCACATGCATATCTTCAGGCCATCCTAAAAGCCCATGTAAAGTTTCAAAAAGAACCGGCCAAAAAAATGTGGGAGGTGTTAAGGGGACAAGGTACCTACTCCCTATACACTTTTGTAATATTAGAACTCAAAACATGTCTGTTAAAAATGCGGAAAAAGTGATAAAACATTATTTCAGGATTCTGAAAAATCCACGTGCATATCTTCAGGCCATCCTAAAAACCCACGTAAAGTTTCAAAAGGATCAACCAAAAACTGTGATAGGAGTTAAGGGGACAAGGTACCTACTCCCTATAGACTTCTGTAATATTAGAACTCAAAAATAAGTTCAAAATGTGTAGAACGTGATAAAAAATAATTTCAGGATTCTGAAAAAAACACATGCATATCTTCAGACCATCTTAAAAGCCCCTGTTAAGTTTCAAAAGGATAGGACAAAAACTGTGGGAGGAGTTAAGGGGACAAGGTACCTACTAAAAATTCGGAACCAGGCACCACGGAAAACCGAAAACAGTGTCCCTCCGCTTTTCTTCGAAAAGGCGGGGGACAACAAAACATTTTAAGCAAGATTCATGATGACTGCTTCAAAAATGTGACCGCTAGAGTGTTAACAAGGTTTTAGCTGATTTGGCCAGGTGACCTAGTTTTTGACCCCAAGTGACCCAGTTTCGAACTTGACCTAAAAATCATCAAGACAAACATTTTGAGCAAGATTCATGATGATTGCTTGAAAAATGTGACCGCTAGAGTGATAACAAGGTTTTCCGCTGATTTGGCCAGGTGACCTAGTTTTACCCCAGGTGACCCAGTTTCAAACTTGACCTAGAAATCATCAAGACAAACATTTTGAGCAAGATTCATGATGATTGCTTGAACAAGTCACCCCAATGCTTCCTAGCAAGTTTGGAGTCAATTGGCCTTTCAGTTCAGGTGAAGAAACGAAAAATAAATTTTGAAGATGGATTTCCAATCGGCATGATTTTAGCTATTTTTGCTCTGCAAGTCACCCCAATGCTTCCTATCAAGTTTGGAGTCAAATGGCCTTTCGGTTCGGGAGAAGAAGCGAAAAATAGATTTTCAAGACGGCCACCATGGCGGCCATCTTGGATTTCCGATCGGCACGATTTTAGCTATTTTTTAACTACAAGTCACCCCGATGCTTCTTAGTAAGTTTGGAGTCAATTGGCCTTTCTGTTCAGGAGAAGAAGCGAAAAATTGATTTTCAAGATGGTGGCCATCTTGGATTTCTGATCGGAACTATTTTAGCTATTTTTGATCTACAAGTCACCCTGATGCTTCCTACCAAGTACCGAGTCAATTGGCCCAGAGGTGTAGGAGGAGTAGGCTTTTAAAGCAATTGTTGACGCCGCACGACGAACGACGGACATCGACTGACCACAATAGCTCACCATGAGCACTTCCTGCTCAGGTGAGCTAAAAATGAAAAGCTACTCACATTTTTGTAGCAAAAAATATCAATGTATATACCATATTTCAAGATAGACATTCTGGATCTGCTGTCAGATGCGTAATGGACGGCGCTGTGGTGCTTGGCAAAGAACCCCAAAATTATTATTGTAAAATGTTTGTGCCTTATATCTAAGTATTGCAGCTAAAAAGATAAATTAATCCAGAAGTGTAGGATTTAAAATTATTGGCTGGTACCATAGTTCAAGTTAAGTCACTTTTTTTTTTTCAACCAGGGCCCAGTTTGTCAAAGCTAACGACATCATTAGTTAAGGATTCGTTAAAATTTACATTGAGTGATACGCAAATATGCTGAAATTTTTTGCTGAAAAAATGTGAGTAGCTTTTGCAAAGCTACTCACATTTTTCAGCAAAAAATATCAGAATATTGTATACTGAATCCGTTAAAACAGTTAACGAAATGACCGTTAACGAGCTCCTTAAGCTAACAACGCTTTGAACAACTGGGCCCAGGAAATACTAACACTGTTTTTATTTCTCCACAAAAACATGTTGTGGTACCCATTAGAAGTGCCTCACTGTGGCATATCTGATTACCCACAATATACATGTATGTTTTCACAGAGAAATAAGAATACTGAATTTGACCTAATTTTCGAACTGTGTGCTCAGGTTTTTCAAAATTACTGCGAAAATTTGTGGTAAAATGTATATCTACCTACTAAGGGTACACTTTGAAAAAAAAATCAGCAAATGACTTATCTGATATCTTCCCACCTTCTTGTTCCAGCTAGCTGTAGACACAAGTTTTGGTGCTGCCGATGCCACAACCAGTGTAGTGTCTGTCTTCTTTAACCCTGATGCCTCATCTAGCCATCCACCCTGAAAGATAATATATTATATTTAACCAATAGTTCCAAACACTGTTTTTTTGTATTGTTTTTTTTTTTTTTTTTTTTCAACAAAAAGTA
The DNA here is from genome assembly GCA_964016985.1 of Anodontia alba. NCBI lineage: Eukaryota > Metazoa > Mollusca > Bivalvia > Lucinida > Lucinidae > Anodontia > Anodontia alba. Next base: position 35,782,995 of record OZ024836.1, on the reverse strand, counting down.
GTGATATTTTTCTTATTACGGCAAATTTCCTAAAATTTCGAACATTTTATTTCATACATTTTTTTGCCTAAATTTTGCTTTTTATGTAGTTCTTTCTTAAAATACTTAGTGGAATGGTAAACAGTGCAGACCTCAATCAGAGCAGTCTGATCTGGGTCTGCACTGTTTGCATATGCCATTTTATCGGACACTTTGGTGTAAACAATTTTAGGACATTTACCGTACCTCATGAAAACTTGTTGTGGGTACCCATCAAAAATGTCCCTTTAAACTGCGTCTTATGACTACCCATAATATATGTTTCATAGATCTAGATAAGAGGGGGTATCCTGTAAATATTTTTCTTCTCAACGAAAACGTGTTGTGGGTACTCATTAAAAGCATCTCGCCGAGAACCTTTTAACAAGTATCCACAGCATATGTTTTCTTAGAGAAATAAGAATATATCAATACTTTTGGATTGGAAAAAAAGCATCTTATTAAGAGCTATGTGTTTTCATGGTGAAATAAGAAGAAAAAAAAAAGAAAAAAAAAACTTATATGGATAAACTTACCTGGAGCTAGATTACATTAAGAACAGGGACACACGAGCCTGAGTAAACAGTGCAGACCCAGATCAGATGCTGCAGAAAGCAGCATCTGATCTGGTTCTCCACTGTTTGCCTCTCATCCAGCATTTTAACAAATTTTAAGGTGTTACGGTGTCCAATATTTAGAGTTAATATGGTAAGAGACACCGTCACATGTCATGCAAACAGTCTCAAGAACATACCATTATTTATACCATAATAGAAGAAATGACAATTGTTAAACTTGATATATCACAAGACCTGGGTGGCCTGTGTAGGTTATTATGTTATAAGACAGATATATCATTGTTTGTGCACGTGCATGCATGATAATGCACCAGGTCACACTCCTGCATTATCGCTGCATGCACGTGCACAAGCATGGTATATCTATAACTTACCCTAATAATCAGACACCTCAACTCAATAAAGTTGTAAACTCTTTGCATGCTGGGCAACTTTGCATGTTTTTTTGTCTGTGGATTTCTTTCAGGAATACTGTCAGTGTGTCAAACAGTTTGGATCCCAGTATTTTGTTGACCTGATCTGGGTCCAACTGTTTCCAAAGGTTATCAGCAGACAACAAAAGTTGCCACTAGCAAGGAAAGAGTTCAGAGGAATTGATACACTTTCAGGGGGAGGAAACTGTGTCAACAGTGGTTTGCCTTCCTGCCTCCCTTCTGCTCTTTTCAGCAAATGCTTTCCCTTAAAGTAAACCCTTTTCCAGAAGAGGCATAATGTGCAGGTAAGTAAAAAGTCACAAAAATTGTCTGCCTTGTAAAATGACAGAAAATCTACCAAGGCTATAAACTAGCCATTCACGAGGAGTTTTGGTGACAATTCTGAAACATATTATCACAGTGTGGGTACTTTTTAGCAAGGCAGTTCTAATGTGTACCCACAATGTAAGTTTGTATGAGAAAATACTCTTCAGTAGATTTCAATGAGAAAAGCACAATAGTACCTTAACATTGTAAGACTCTGCATTCCCATCATAAAATTTGTGAGTTTCAAAACAATATTACAACACATTAAAAGTTCATCTGATTTAGCCAAGTAATATCATAGCACTAGTTAAGGCGCTTTTTTTCAATCCAAAAGTATTGATATTTTTCTTATTTCTCCACGAAAACATATATTGTAGGTACTCATTAGAAGGGCCTCACCAAGGTGCTTCTAATGAGTACCACAACATATGTTTTTGTGGAGAATTGAGGTTTACGGCCCAGTCAACCCAATGGGGTCATGTCGAGCATGGTCATTTTACATAACCACACATTTACTGGGCAGGCTTAGTCCTCTAAGCAGTCGACCAGTATTGTGCACATTCTTTTGCCAGAAAACTGACAACTGCCCTTCTTGAATCAGTGGAAGGGAGAGAATGACCGTAGAAAATATTTCATGGTCAAATCTCCACGAAAGAATGTTGCCGACCTGATGATGGTCGAACCCACACCTCATGATCACCAGTCGAATGTGCATCCAACTGAGCCACGAGGCTGGCTGAGACTGCCTTAGAACTGTCACTTACTCCTCCACAAAAACCTGTTTTAGATACTCATCAGAAATATCTCATAGAGTAATTATAAAAAATACCAAAAACAGGACTTTTTAAAGAAGACTATTTGAGAATTTTGGCATAATTTTCAATATAAAAATACATGTATATGTTATTAGGTACATGTACAAATTTGAAATGAGAAGCCCCTCTCTGGTACACAACATGATTTTATGGAGAAACAAGAAAAATTATTTTGGACTTATAATTACCACTCCTATGTTTTTGTAAAGAATAAGAAAATTATACATCAATCTCTTTATAGCACAATTCATTATAGCATAGTTTTGGATTCAAGACAGTTTAAAGATAAAAACACAAAAAAGTGTTGTATCCAAACAAAAATGTACAGATTATATATAAGAATGAATGGTCATTTTTTCTAAAAATCCATACATTTTTGTTTGGACCATTTATAGTCATTTTTTTATATAATCTATACATTTTTGTTTGGATACAACACCATTGTTTAAGTAACATGGTTATTAAGCTATCAGAGTTTTGCCATCAGATCCCTGCAATAGTGTTAATCAAAGGGCTGAATAGCCCTGAAATTACAGATTCTATGAGAAACTAATAAATTCCAGGTATCATTCTGTTCTCCATTTAAGTTTGTGAGACGCTTCTTCGTCGGAAAAAAAACAAAAAAAAAAACGAGCTACAGCAAACAATAAAGGTGCTGATCAGCCTGCGCAGATGCGCAGGCTGATCTGCGCCTTTGTTGTTCGCACATATATTAAGGTGGGTTTTCTCAGCGACTCTGGCCACAGATCAAGCACAAGTTGCACTACTTTGTATGGACAGCTCTTCAATGGCATACTAATACACACACACACTGAAACATTGGGTCTACTTTTGTGCGCAGATGAATATGAAAGTGAATAGTAGTCAAAGTCACTTTCTCTAAAATCGTGCGTGGCAATGAAGAATGACAGATAGAATCCGTCATTAAAAAGAGGTTGTTTCATATCAATATAAAATTATCTTATCAATAAAGATCATATCTGGGTTTGAGATTCTCTTACAGCTCTTTCCAGAATCTGATCATTGGCATCCATCAAAAGGTCAAGCTTATCTTCAATGTCGGCAGCACCACCACTGGTTCCCAGATTCACCTTCACATTCTGATGTTTCAGGATGCTTTGAATACTATAAAATGAAAGGGATCCAGCCAGATAAACAGATTACACTGGGACCTCTTTATAAGATACATGTACATGTAGTTCATTACACTATCATTTCAGATATAAGACAGTTTAAAGGTGGACCCTTTGTGTTGTATCCAAACAAAAATGTATAGATTATATAGAAAAATAACCATTCATGGTCACTTTTCTATAGTATTATCTGTACACTTGTATCTAAATGAAAATGATAGATTAAACAGAAAAATGACCATCTATGTTCATTTTTCTATATAATCTATACATTTTTGTACAGATACAATATGGTTGTTAAACAAAATGTATAGATTATATAGAAAAATGACCATTCATGGTCACTTTTCTATAGTATTATCTGTACACTTGTATCTAAATGAAAATGTATAGATTATACAGAAAAATGACCATCTATGGTCATTTTTCTACATAATCTATACATTTTTGTTCAGATACAATACGGTTGTTAAACAAAAATGTATAGATTATATAGAAAAATGACCATTCATGGTCACTTTTCTATATTATCTGTACACTTTTATCCAAACGAAAATGTATAGGTTATATAGAAAAAATTACCATCTACGGTCATTTTTTCTATATAATCCATACATTTTTGTTTAGTTGTAACACGGTTGTTTAGATACATGTAACACGATTTTTGCTTTGGATCTTAGCAATTGTTTTACAAAGAGGTTGTGGGGTACCTTACATGGTTTACAATTTATATTACTACCTCAGAATATAGCTAGTCAGTTAGCTATATTCCTTTGAATATAGCTGTTGTGTTTCAGCAGCCATATATGTAGAAAAACATACATTGCTATGAATATAGGTAATACCATATAAATTATAAGATGTCATGTGATGGTTTTAGTACCCGAATGGTTGAAACCGCAGTGGGCAATAGGTCCTGCATCTCAGGGTTCTCATTAAGGTACATGTAACTTCACATTTTGTCTATTCCAATTTCGTCTAATGTTTTTATTCCCATTTTGTCTACTCCATTTCTGAGGGTAATTTCCATTCTGTCTACTTTTTATCTATCTACATAATGACCAGGGCTAGAGAAAATGTGGGTTCTTTTGTCTGAAACTGGTTTTAAGCTGGACTTAATTTCATTTCAGAAAGACATCAAAATTCCGTCCATAATAACTCATGTAATATTAGACTTTGAAATTTACACCTTATCTGGAGTTATACAAGCAAACCATAATAATCCATCAGTGTACCGGAAATTGCCTTGTGGGATCTGCTCATTATGACAACACCCCTTGATCCGCTTGTCAAATATTATTGCAATACAGGTATAATGATTCGATACGTATCTGGATACTTTCAGGGTATATCATTTCTATAGATTATGAATATCTGTAATGTTAAATAATATACCTGTCTATCTTCATTTAAACCATTGTAAAATGTAAACAGAGGCAAGACACTGAGTATCATTCCTACAAAATTACATGTGCAGACTCAGATCAGCCTGTACATCAGTCAGGGTCCTTGGAGAGTCATAGATCTTATTCTGAGTTTTCAATGAGAGTTTGGAATGCTTTGCCCTGGCTCAGACCTATATATCAGTGCATCAAACTGCTGAAGTTAAATGACCTGCTAGCTTTTTGAAATAAGCTACAAAATATAATACATGTACTTGTTTTTCCACCTTCTTCAGCAGTGAAAATTGATCAATAAGATCACAGATTCCCGGAGCACCCTATAGAATTTAGAAACCAATGGAGCATGTGTGTATGTTTACGCACTTTACGGGGCATGTACACTTGTGTCTATGATTCATTTTTTAACACTTATGTGTAGTCTAAGAATAGATCTATTATCAGACTCTTTTCTGACCTTCCAGTGTTTTTTCAAGTTTCTCTCTAAAAATAGACATTTTTTCAATCCACGGATACACAGAGGCCCGGAAGATGCCTCTGAACTTCATAAATTCATGTATGCACTATAAAAATAAACTGTTTGCAGATGCCATTTTGTCACTTTGGAGTATGAGATTTTACTTTTTAGGACACTTACTGTATGGAATAAAGCATTTGAAATCTTAGGACATTTACAGTACTACTCACATGTGAAGGATTCTTCTGCTTTCAATATTCATGACATCTTGAAATCCCTCGTAACTAGAATAGTAATCAAAGTCATCCCCAGATGCAGGCATTTCATTGGAACATTTTGTTGCCTGAAGAACAGCTTTAAGTGTTTGCTGAAAATGTAGCATTATTATGGTAAGTATTATATTTCATACATCATCTTTTCTGACAAATGATCTGGGTCTACAAAGCGAAATATCCCACTGTAAAACAAATAGATTAAAAAAAAAACAACATCAAAATTTAGTCACAAAAAGCATAAATTGAGTATTTGAAATTTTAAGATATTTACTGTAGTCCTCAGTTTTTACATGTACACTAAGTATTCGGACAGTCAGTCTTGTGCAAACAGCGAAGACCCAGATCAGATGCCATAAAGTCGCAAGCGGATCAGAAAAATATTTTCTTTAAAAATGGCAATTTACAGTGATATTTTTTCCATTGAAGCTTAAATGACCCGTGGGTCAAAAGACAAGATATTATCGGTAAACTAGCCACATCATCCTCTGCAACTTCAGCAGAAGTAATAGCGAGCACAGCTCACGACGTGTGAAGCGCATCGCGAACAAAGTGAGCTCTACGGTAGAGAATATGATCAAGGAAAAGTAATATACAACGATATATACTTTCAGTAGAAAAATTGCCCTGACCAATTTTCTTCCTTTTCTTCCAGAAGTTGTCACCGGAAGTTGGCAGAACTGACTGGGGCGGACGATTATAGTGCAATTCACAAAATCTGGGTCTTGCTAATAAGCGTTACGAAGTGACAAGAAACGAGTGTCAATAAGTGTCAAGAACATATATTGCTGATTATTTTTGTTATTTATTATTGATTTACAATGTACCTATCTTTTTCATATACTGATAGTCATTCTTTAATGATGCTGTGACGGACTTTTGAAGAGACTACAGATAGGTCTGTGCTGTGCTCGCATTTAGGCTAAGCCTATTTTCATATTATTGTTGAAAATCCAAATAAATGCCAATATACAGTTGGCTATGGACACATTGTGCTGTAAAACCTTTTATGTATTTCACACACAATGGTCAGTGTTTAAGTTAAGAACTTCAGTAAAAGGAATCACGAAAACATATGACATTAATGAAATTCTGTGTCAGTTTAGTTTATATAAGCTTCAAACATAATCTCACAATAAACACAGAGGTAAATGAATTGATCATTCGGATGGACCTGCGTAAAATCCGTAACATTTTCAAAGTTCTGAAGGAATTTCGAATGTGATTCTGATCCGCATGGGTCCTCGTCAGCCATATTAAACCGCTCAAATGTTTGGAACGAAAACTTTTTCGTGACTTAAATTATTATTATTATTATTATTATTATTACTATTATTATTATTATTATTATTATTATTATTATTATTATTACTATCGTTATGAATTCAGGTACGCCTAGAAATGGTATGTATTTGCTTACTTGAATCCATCAGGGTCATAATCTGTAAGGATACAGACTGGCTGAATCTGAGTCTGAATATGTACGTTGCAGGGCTTTCAGAATACGCGCAACGGGGAGAGAGCTGGGAAAAGCTTAGTCACACTGTGGAACGGTGTCCTGAAGCCGTCAACTGTCTCTGCGCGCACTACGCTATCATCCAAATGATTCCAGTCAATCAAAGTTCTTTGCCGGAAAGCATTAATTCCAGAAAAGTTCTGTATTACACTGCACTAGTTTAGAGCACTTTGAGTTATTTGTGGATTGTCTTTCGATAATAGTTGATGGTACAAAATCACTATTCAAACTGCTTTTTATATGACGTTTGGCACAGACAGGAGTTGCAAAGCCGGAACCAGCCCCTCAACCATCTTATAGATGAAGATCAGTCTGTTCGTCTTCCTTCTGTCCCGGAGTGGTGGGAGGGCTAGATCTTGCAGCATCAGATTAACACAGTCGACTTGGTCTCTCGAGTTGTAATCTCCTGTGATAAGCAAATGCGGGACCAATACAACTGAACTGTATTCCAAAAACGATCGTATTAGAGATAGACAACTGGTTGGGGTAAGGTTGAGTTTGCATTCTTCGTGATCTTATTTATATGGGATCCCCACTTCAAATCTTAAGAGAGTGTAATGCCGAGATAAGGGTTTTCTGGTACTCATCACGAAAACATGCCTATATAGTTTTGACCTCCAAAAAACCCACTTTTATATAGTAAAACTGGGGTTTACAGGGGTATACATTATTTTTCTTATTCCTGCTCAAAAACATAGATTGTGGGTACTCGTTAGAACCGCCTCATCGAGTCGGTTCTAACGAGTACCTACAATCTATGTTTTGAGCAGAAATAAGAAAAATATCAGAATTTTTCATCTGGAAATTTTCATTTTTTGGTGGTAAAATTCTCAATATATTTGAATAGGCGTGTTTTCGTAATGTTGCTTAAGGAATCATCCGTATAATCTGCAATTAACTTCAGACCCAGTACCGGTCCTCAATATTCTCTGCAGTTACCGACCTAGTACCGGTCCTCTTTATAACCCAAAGTCAATTAGTCAATTACAGACACAGTATCAGTCCTCCGTATACTCTACAGTCCAATTTAGATCCAGTACACCATTTATTCTGCAGTCCAGGAAAGACCCAGTACCAGTACTCATTATACTTCATTATACTCTACAGTCGTTTATAGACTCAGTACTAGACTCCCTATACTGTACAGCCCACTACAAACATAGTATCAGCCCTCCTTCTACTCTATCAGTAGGACTCGTATTATGGCAGTAGTGGACTGTTTCATATCAGTAGTACTGGTACAGGGTCAGTAGTGGACTGTTTAAGTAGGACTGGTGCTTGGGCATTACTGGACAGTATCGTATCAATATAGTTGTTATTTGGACAGCAGTGACCTGTAGGGTATCAATTAGGCTGGTACTGGGGCATAGACAGTATCGTATCAATAGACAGTAAAACGTTTCGTATCAGTAGGGCTGAAACTGAGACAGAAGTGGACTATATATTGTCAGTAGAGTTTGTACCGGGGCAGGACTGTGTCGTATCAGAAGGGTTGATACTAGAGCAGAAGTGGACTTTTCTGTAATAGTAGGACTTGTACTTGGGCAGAAGTGTACTGTAGGATATCTGTCGTATTGATAGTCTGGTAGAGATAGTGGTGAACTACACAGGTCAATATGAGAAGCACGTGGGCACTTGATGCTCTGTATTGTATCAATAGGACGGGTACTGCGGCAGCAGTGGACTGTAGGTATCAACAGGACTGGTTCTGGGACAGTAGTGGACCTAGGGGTATTGGTAGGGCTGGTACTGGGGCAGTAGTGGACTGTAGGGTATCAGTGGGACTGGTACTGGGACAAGGGTGGACTGTAGGGTATCAGTAGAACAAGTACTTGGACAGTAGTGGACTTGTATCAATCAGACTGGTACTAAGACAATAGTGGACTGAGACGTATCAATAGGACTGGTACTTGGGCATTAGTGTACTGTTGTGTATAAGTAGGACTGGTACTGGGGCATTAGTAGACTGTGACGTATCAATAGGACTGGTACTGTACTGGGGCAGTAATGTACTGTGTCGTATCAATAGGACGTACTGGCGCAGTAGTGGACTGTTGTGTATCAGTAGGTCTGGCACTGAGGCCATAATGGACTGTGACATATCAATAAGACTGGCACTGGGGCAGTAGAGTACTGTGGGGTATAAGAAATACTGGTACTGGGGCAGTAGTGTACTGTGCTATACGGATAGGACTGGTACTGGGGCAGTAGTAGACTGTAAGGTATAAATAGGACTGGTGCTTGGGCAGTATTGCACTGTAGGGTATCAGTAGGACGAACTGGGGCAGTAATTCACTGTATCATATCAATAGGTCTGATATTGGGGCCATAATGGACTGTATCATATCAGTAGGACTGTTACTGGGACAGTAGTGGACTTTGTCGTATCAATATGACTGTTATTGGGCAGTGGTAGAATTAATCATATCAGTAGGAATAGTACTGGAACACTGTCGTATCAGTAGGGCTGTACTGGGCAGTGGTAGACTGTATCATATCAGCAGGACTAGTACTGGAACACTAGTTGATTGTGTCGTATTAATAGGACAGGTACTGGGGCATTGCGGGACTGTATTATATCAGCAGGACTGGTACTGGGTCAGTAGTCTACAGTTTCGTATCAACAGGATGAAAACTGGGGCAGAAATGTACTATATAGTATATGTAGGATTGGTATGCGGATAGTACTGCACTGTGTCGTATCAATAGAACTGTACTGGGACAATTTAGGATCGTAGCGTATCAGTGGGACTGGTCCTGGGACAGTAGTGGAATTTATCATAACAGTACGACTGGTACTGGGACAGTGGTGGACTATGTTATTTCAGTAGGACTGGTACTGGAGCAGTAGTGAGATTATGCAGTTCAGATAAGTACATACAGCCAAACGTTACATACACTGTATAAGATCAGTAGGACTGGCACTAGGACAGTAGTGGACTGTGTCGTATTAGTAGGACTGATACTTGTACAGTAGTGGAGTGTATCGTATCAGTAGGATTGGTATTTGGGCAGTGGTGGACTGTATCATATCAGTAGGACTGATTCTGGGGCATCAGTGGACTATGCCGTATCAAAAGGACAATATATTATTGTGGACTGTATCATATCAATGGGACAAGTCCTGGGACAGTAGTGGATTGAAAAGTATGAGTAGGACTGGTATTATAGTAGTAGTGGACTATACCATATAAGTAGGGTAATTGTAGTACTGGTACTTGGACACTAGCGGACTATGTCGCATCAATAGGACTGATGCTGGGACAGAAGGGAACTGTATCTTATAATTGGGACTGGTACTGGGACAGTTGTGGACTATATCGTATCAGTAGGACCGGTACTGGGATAGTAGTGGACTGTGTCGTATCAGTAGGACTGGTACTTGGACAGTAGTGGATTGTGTCGAATCAGTAAGACTGGTACTAGGACAGAAGTGGACTATGTCATTTCAGTAGGACTGGTACTGGGGCAGTAATGAGATTATGCAGTGCAGATAAGTACATACAAGTAAACATTTGGTCACACAGACTGTCGTTAAACTTTCAAAAGAAAACAGATTTTCCGGGATAAGCGCTGTATTTCGCTGCTGTTGCCTGGATAAGCATTGTGCCGGAATAACAGTTCTACACACATAATGTGACCATTTATTTGTTATATGAACTCTCTAATTGGCTGAAACTGGCTGTAACAGGTTTTTACAAATCCTGATGTTTGCTTATATTATCCGCTGCTTGTTAAAAACAGTCTGGCTAAGTTCAGGGACCGGTCAAAATCACGTTTGTCACTGCTGCCAGACAGCTAAAAATAGTCATACAACAAACAGCCTACATTCTGTTGAGGTTGACATTATACAATTATTGAGTATTGTGCCAATGGACATAATGTAATGTCGACCAGAGAATATCAATATTGACCGAGGTGAAGCCGAGGTCAATATTGGTATTTTAAGATCGACATCAAATTCTATTGGTATTCTAAGTTCGACATCTCATCATGTCCACTGGCTCGATAGTCAACAATTGTTTTTCTTTATATAATAACTACTGAATGGCGGACAGACTGACTGACAAACAAATACTTGAACACAGTACGTAAAAAGAAAATGATATATTTTTCTAATTTAATGACAAATTTCTAATTTTCTCGAAAGTCCGTCCAGCTATTCTGATGATAAGCTTTCAAAATCACTGTAGTTTTTTTTTTTATTTATTTATTTAAATACGCACTAAACGCACGAACTCCAACGTCTGTGGCCCTTGTTTTGGTTTCGTGATGACAAAGACAGCGAACGTACTGACAAACTCACATTAAGTAATATTATAGTCTCATAGTGTAATGATTAACTTACATAACGCATTTGGCAAACTCTTATAACGTAACGACAAAGTCACATAATGTAATATCAAGCTCACGTAATGTAATGACAAACTCACTTACCGTAATGAAAGTTCACATAAGATCATGTCACATAACGTTATACTAAACACACATAACGTAGCAGCAAACTCGTATAAAGGAATGACAAACCACATAACGTAACAAACGGTCACAAAACGCAAGGTGTTTGCATCCTATAAGACAGCAATGGCGTTCCATGTAAGCTGGTGGTGATCTAGATAAGCATTGCTGCTCTTAATCAGTATTGTACATCATTTGGATTGAGACAAAGGTGACTGTTAGTTGTATAGATGAACTAGGTCAGAATGTCTTCAGCATATCAAGTTCCTTCCCAGTAAGCATTCTACATAAATCCATAGCGGGCCGTTATCAGCCCGTCAGCTACACTGACGGGCCGATAACGGCCCACTATAGATTTATGTAGAATGCTAGCTGTGTTGAAATTCTCGTTTGATCACATTCTCGTTTGATCGCACTTACCCTTAGTATTCGGACATAATATAGCTTAAGCAATCAATGAAGAGCTAGATCAAAACCCTAACGGTCTGATCAGTGTCTGCACTGTGAACCATTCCGTTAGTATTTTTTAGACACAATACTAGTTAGCAAAATGTGCAAGTTAAACATTTAGGATAGGTACGGTTTTAGAGTTAGGTTGTCCAAATATCTAGGGTAAATACGTTACTCAGCCAGTTCCTTGTAATGTATATACACGATCTGAAAGGCATTTTCTTATGCTTTCGCAAAATAGCTTTTAGACAGAGTAGCTGTTGTAGGGAGGTGGCTGTCGTAGAAAGGTCTACTATCTAGAAAATTTGCACTTTGGACTTTCATAAAAGTGGTTATTTTCAGGGAGGTGGCTGTTGTTGAGAGGTGACAGTTAGTAGAGGCGCCACTGTGTATACTGATAATTTAGAACATTCTTAGCGTATCGTATAATTGTTTTAAAATAAATAAATAAATAAATAAATAAATAAATAAATAATAAATAAATAAATAAATGTCTTAGGCTTTCATATTAAGACAGATGAAAGAAGAGATCTGCATATGACATGCATGTGTACGCGCACTTTGAAAAAAATGTTCAGGAAAAGTGAGGCTATTTGTAGAAAGTACTTTTCCAATGTAAGTGCAAAAGTCAATTTTCCAAAATAAGCGCTGTTCCGTGTAGGACACAGTCGCCACATTTTCTATTAAAGCGTATTACCTAGTTAGTCGCTTGACACAAGTTACACGTTCGCCGTTGCCTCCATGTGACTCCGGCGTCTGGTAGCGTTCAAAATCTGCTTAACAAAAAATACCCCTGGATCCCCCCCACTACTTGTGTATATGTACAATGTACTTTGAAATATAATATTTATCTTTAAAGTATATCGACTAAAAACTGAATAACAAAGCCAAATGAACATATGGTGTGTAATTTACACATCCAATGAATATATTTAATCAATTATTATTCTTTGTTGTAGGATCAGGACTATATAAAATATCGTGTTGGGAGGATTTTAGAGATTAAACACCGTTTTGAGAGCACCAAGGATAGATGCAGCAGCACATCAATGGTAAGCGGAACTATACCGACTAACAACTTTTTCTATGGTGTGCCAAAAGGTCCAAAAACACATACTCGTGTCGGCCTATGTTCCCCTTTATATATAATATGTGTGTTATACGGTCGACCAATAAATGTACTGGTCGATCTAAATCATTTAATGGGACTTGATACACTTGGAAGATTTTTTTTTTTGCCATTTTCTTACAAGGGAGACACTTTTTGTGACTTCCGGTTTGCAATCTTGCGCACTTGGGAGCAAATTCTTTCCTTTTAGTGCAGATCCCTTTTCAGAAAGGAGGCAAAACATTTTCGATAGGGTTAATTCCCTTGAAAGTGTATCTATTTGCCTTAAACGCAGATCTGTTTATCTATAGATTGATCTTAAGATGTACTTGTAAAGGACCTCTGACGGTATTATAGGCAATTTGCCTATTTTTAGTGGGTTGTCCCAGCTTTCATGAGTTCTCCATACTATTGCTTTTGGTATTTTTGGGAAGGCACGTGTCCTTTAAAGTAGCTGAAGTAGTCATATTGTAAATACGTGTATAGCCTAGCCACTAGGCGTTAAAATGACTAATATGGAAATAAAGCCATCTATTTGCATTAAAATGAACAGTATAATGTTTTAGCTATTCTATTCTTCATTGTCAATGCTTAGACAGTATGTGTATTGAAGACTCTACCAAATAGACTTGCCATCATTAAGCAGTTGACTATCTTTTATTAAAAAATGATCAGACTCTTGTTATCAGATTAGTAGCTAGTCTAATATGTGTCTTACAGAAACCATGTTTTATCTATTTAGGAGGGAGGGGTAACATTTTTAGAAAAATAAAACTGATCTAGATTTAGAATGCAGAGTTATATTTGATTATATAAGTACATACATGGTCTTAATAAAATTGATGGTATAAAGTTACATTTCCCGCAGAAAAAATATAATTTGCACGGAACATTTACGCACTCTATAGCGGTCCTATCAATCACTGTTCAGTGATCTAGTTTGTAACCAGGTGCTCCAGATACGTCTGTTAACATACATCACGAAAACATACCTATATAATTTTGACCCCCTTAAACCCCACTTTTATATGGTAAAACTGGGGTTTACAGGGGTATACATTATTTTTCTTATTTCTGCTCAAAAACATAGATTGTGGGTACTCGTTAGAACCGCCTCGGCGAGGCGGTTCTAACGAGTACCCACAATCTATGTTTTGAGCAGAAATATGAAAAATATCAGAAGTTTTTATCGGAAAATTTTCAGTTTTTGGTGATAAAATTTTCAATATATTTGAATAGGCGTGTTTTCGTAATGGGAATAATATGAGTATGTTCCGCCATTTTTACACATATTAGTAAGTTTTGGAATCTCATTAGATCTACAAGACAATACTAATAATCAAAAACCCAGGTAGTTTGTGTCACAGTAAAATAATGATAATAATAATAAAACAACAACAACAAAAACACCGACTTCTTAACTAGAGTCCTTTAGTGTATTCCATAGCTACCTGTGAGTTCCACTTCATTGGTTATATGTACAGTGTATGCACAAGTATCTTGCATTGTACAGTTGCCATCCAAATGCACATTACTGAATCATGCCTTATACCTGCAAGAAATTGAGTGGGGGCTGCATTTTTGAAACAAAAGGCAGGCAGATGGGGGAACAGTACTTTGTAAAATCTTTTCCATTTTCCATGCATTACAATAGCAAAATGGACAGTTTTACCCAAATCTAGGGTCCGATTATCTTTTATTTGGAAATGTTGCTTTCATGAAAGTAATGATTGGTCATTAGAGATCAACTGAAATAAAGATTATGATGTTTACTGAAACTTTATTTTCTATCATTTTGTAGGCAAATTTTACATTGCTACTGTCAGAGGTCCTTACAGGTAAAGGCAGGTTTGCTGCCTAGAAAAACTTGCGTTTTTTTTTTAAATATTTACTGAATAGTTGGAAATACAATTTCCAAATTTTGACTGTGTGATTTTGCTCCATGTATATAACTCGATCCAAAGTTTGAAAGGTTTATCTTGTCTTGATCATACCTTTGTCTATTAAATTCTATGTGGAAAATAAGATTATAAACTCCGGGGTCTTAACATCGCCAAATTCCCTGCCTATCATTAATTTATATCAACCAGCTGAACAGTTATCTTTTGTTGTAAAGAAATACAATGTTTTATAGTTACTCTTAGGTAAAATCTTACCTTAAAAAGTGTATTTTTGGATATACATGTATTCTTTATGAAAAATGGGATAAGTATGAATACGCAGAAAACAGAAATAAACGGAGTACTTGATCTGTATGATTATTAATCCATTTATGCCTGACGTCCCTTGAAAGGAACATTGGCAAACAGTGTAGACCCAGATCAGACGCCGCAGAACGCGGCGTCTGACCAGGGTCTATACTGTTTGCATTAAATTCACGAATTTCTGTAAAACATGGTAATAATAAAGCTAACCAGATACCCCTACTATTGGAAATGGATTGGTCCGAAGAATGAAGGTAGAAGAGTCCACTCGGCATAAATGGGTTGACAGATTTCAAACCATAGCTCCAGATAAGACACTTTTTCAGCCGAAAAGTATTAATATTTGTTTACTTCGCAAATTCCGAGTCTCTTCGGTATTTACCATGACCAATAACTCAGTGGACTCTTCTACTTGAACTCTTTGGACCAGTTCTTTTCCAATTTAAGGAGTTTCTGGTCAGTTTTGATTATTACCATGTTTTATTGAAATGTCTGTAGTTAATGCAAATAGTATAGACCTTGATCAGACGCCGCTTTCTGTGACGTCTGATCTGGGTCTACACTGTTTGCCTAAGTCCCGTTTATGGGATGCTAGGCACAAATGGGTTAAATAACTTGCGTATTCTGTGTTTCTTGAAATTTAGACCATGGAGAAGATATTCCTGGTTTTGGTCCTGAGTTCACTCCAACTATTTACCACAGCTGAAGGAAAGAAACCGAACATTGTGTTCATTGTTGCTGACGATCTAGGTAAGTAGAGAATATCCGTTCGTCTATCACCGTTACCGAAACTATTTGACAATCATCACCTCTGATGCGTGCAAGAAGGACATGCGAGCTGGATTGCCAGGCTGTGTTTACTAATATTAATTTTATTGTTCACCTTGCAGTCCATATCGCCAAAACTTCTTTATAATTTCTGCCCTTTCCCACATTTCCCTATTTTTACAATAAAAAGTGGTAAAATGGAGGTGGGATAGAGTAATGGGATCGACGAAGACCCTTATCTGGTTGCGTATGTGCAGTTTGAGCATACCAATAGTTAATCACATACCTCAACTTCTACTTGAATATGCGTCCTTTATCTGGTCGTCTGAATGGGCGCTGACAAATGAGATACTGTCATGCGATAATAAAATGTCCCACCAAAGTCTATATATGCAAAAAATACAAAAAGACTACATTGGAAAATAATTTAGTCCCGAAAAGCGGGCCATGGACTAGAAAGAAAATCTCACATTCACCGTTTGGCTTCTCGACAGTTTTCTATAATGGCGACATTTACACTTTCCTCATAGAAATCTGTTATGACATATGGAGATTGATCGCAAAATATTTTCTACGATCATTTTCTCCTTTCGCTGATTCAAGAAGGGCAGTTGTCAGTTTCTGGCGAAAGAATGTGCACAAGTACTGTTTAACCTCTGAGAGGACTAAGCCTGCCAAGGAAAAGTGTGGCTAGGTAAACTGACCGGCTCAACATGACCTTAGTGATGTTGACTGGGCCGTTAAACTCCAAACCAACCAATCACTAATCACGCCAGATGAAACTCTGACCTATCAAAACCAGTCTACACGAGAACACAACGAAAACTGATAAGAAAATAATGCACTCACCAAAACTGGCAAATTCGGTCAACGTTTGATGGGCAGCGCAATGATATGTATACTTTATATTGTAATTTTAGGTTGGAACGATGTTGGTTTCCACAATCCTGACATGATTACACCGAACATAGACAAACTGGCGAATGAGGGAGTCAAGCTTAGTCAGTCTTACGTCCAGCCCGTCTGTTCACCGTAAGTTTTAGTCAAGAGATTAGAAGTTACGGCTACCAAGATTAGTTAATTGAAAGAATGACTAGTGGACGATGGGATTGATAAGCTTTACCCTGAACATATGGTTGGTAAACATATCCAAAAGAGCTTCATCGAAACAAAGCTAATACATCTGATACTGAGGCCCGTTTCTGGATTTAAAATCAATGTTTATGATGAAAGGGATGACTTTGATTTGATGTTGCAACTTTTTTGTGTTTAGATGGTGATATCCCTCGCGATACAGTAGTTCTCCACTTAAGCGTTTGGCTGGAGCTTCTGGTCAAGTCAGCGGCTTAAATAATTGGAATCAACTTTAACTGTTAGTTTTTGTAATTAGGGATATCGGTTCATACATACTTAAATGTTCTCTAAGTTTTTATAGCCGTCATTCTGAATTGATTTCCAAATATAACGTTGGCTTGAAAACACTCCTGCAAGAAGTCTATCGGAACCCGAAATATTGTGACTTAATTTATAAATTCAGAACGATTGTTGGCCATACTGATTTTGGAACAATTAAACAAGATCGTCAATCGTTAAATCCAGTTTAAATATTAAACGGTAAATTGCATGCATGGTTGATAACCTTCTCATGCTTGATAACCTTGCTTGCCTCTTTAACTGCAGGACGGTGAGTCAAGCATAAGACTCAATGACGGTTCCTTACTAAATCTCTTTCAGGAATTTATGGTTGATAACCCAGTCATGCTAGAAAACTTCGCTTTACTTCCCTCTTTAAGTGGGTTAGGCATCAGACTCAATGACGACTCCTTCCTAAATCTGCTCGTGTGCGATTAATAGTCCAGTCAGGCATGCTTGATAATTTTGAACTTTACTTCCCTTCTTAATCGCAGCACGGTGAGTCAGGCCTTAGACTGAGTGACGAATCCTTCCTAAATCTGTTTCAGATATGTATAGTTGATAACCCAATCATTCTTGATAATTTTGAGCTTTACTTCCCTCTTCGATTGCAGCACGGTGAGCCAGGCCTCAGAGTCAATGAAGGCTCTTTCCTAAATCTGTTTTAGAAGTGTACGGTAGATAACCCAGTAATGCTTGACAATTTTGAACTTTTCTTCCCTCTTTAATTGCAGGAAGGTGAGTCAGACCTTAGACTCATTGATGGCTCCTTCCAGAAAGGCATGGTTGATAACCAAGTCATGCTTTATAACTTTGAAATTTACTTCTCTCTTTAATTGCAGCACAGTGAGTCCTGTCTCAGACTCAATGACGACTCCTTCCTAAATTTGTTTTGGAAATGTTTGGTTGATACCCAACCCGACTTGATAATTTTGAACTTACCTTCCCTCTTTAATTGCAAGACGGAGAGTCAGGCCTCAGGCTCAATGAAGGCTCTTTCCTAAATCTGTTTTAAACGCGTATAGTTGATAACCCAATCATGTTTGATAATTTTGTACTTTACTTCCCTCTTTAATTGCAACACGGTGACTCAGGCCTCAGACTCAATGACGGCTCTTTAACTTCCCTCTTTAATGGCAGCATTGAGTCAGGCCTCAAACTGAGTGACGACTCCTTCCTAAACCTGTTTCAGACGTGCATAATTGATAACCCAATCATCCTTGATAGTTTTGAACTTTATTTCCCTCTTTAATTGCAGCACGGCGAGTCAGGTCTCAGACTCAATGACGACTACTTCTTAAATCTGTTTTAGAAGTGTATAGTTGATGACTTTACTTATCCCTTTAATTGCAGGACGATGAGTCAACCGCAGACTAAATGACGACTTCTTCCTTATTCTGTTTCAGACGTGTATGGTTGATAACCCAATTATGATTGATAATTTTGAAGTTAACTTCCCTTTTAAATTGCAGGACGGTGAATCAGACCTCTGACTGAGTGAAGGCTCCTTCCCAAATCTGTTTCAGATAACCCAATGTATAGTTGATAACCCAATCGTGTTTGATAATTTTGTACTATACTTCCCTCTTTAATTGCAATTCGGTGACTCAGGTTTCAGACTCAATGACGACTCTTTCCTAAATCTGTTTTAGTATATATAGTTAATAACCCAATCAAGCTTGATAATTTTGAAATTTACTTCCCTCTTCAATTGTAGCACGGTGAGTCAGGCCTCAGTCTCAATGACGGCTTCTTCCTAAATCTGTTTCAGAGGTGTATGATTGATAACCA
The DNA here is from genome assembly GCA_964016985.1 of Anodontia alba. Taxonomy (NCBI): domain Eukaryota; kingdom Metazoa; phylum Mollusca; class Bivalvia; order Lucinida; family Lucinidae; genus Anodontia; species Anodontia alba. The sequence goes on along the minus strand of OZ024836.1, from coordinate 35,763,874 downwards.
AATCATGCTTGAAAACTTTGAGTATTTACTGCCCTCTTCAATTACAGGACGGTGAGTCAGGTCTAAGACTGAGTGACGACTCTTTCCTAAATCTGTTTTAGACGTGTATAGTTGATAAATCAATCATACTTGGTAGTTTTTAAATTTACTTCCCTCTTTAATTGCAGGACGGTGAGTCAGGCCATAGTCTCAATGACACCTCCTTCCTAAATCTGTGTTAGACGTGTATAGTTGATGACGGCTCTCCTAAATTTGTTTTAGAAGTGTAAAGTTGATAACCCAATCATGCTTGATAATTTTGAAATTTACTTCCCTCTTTAATTGCAGCACGGTGAGTCAGGTCTCAGATTCAATGACGACTCCTTCCTAAATCTGTTTAAGAAGTACATGTATATAGTTGATAACTCAATCATGCTTGATAATTTTGAACTTTACTTATCCCTTTAATTGCAGGACGGTGAGTCAATCGCAGACTCAATGACGACTTCTTCCTAATTCTGTTTCAGACGTGTATGGTTGATAACCCAATCATGATTGACAATTTTGAAGTTTACTTCCCTTTTAAAATGCAGGACGGTGAATCAGACCTCAGACTGAGTGAAGGCTCCTTCTTAAATCTATTTCAGACGTGTATAATTGATAACCAAATCATGCTTGATAATTTTGAACTTTACTCCCTTCTTTAATTGCAACACGGTTACTCAGGCCTCAGACTCAATGACGGCTCTTTCCTAAATCTGTTTTAGTATGTATAGTTAATAATCTAATCAAGCTTGATAATTTTGAACTTTACTTCCCTCTTCAATTGTAGCACGGTGAGTCATGTCTCAGTCTCAATAACGGCTTCTTCCTAAACCTGTTTCAGACGTGTATATTTGTAACCCAATGATGTTTGATAATTTCCTTCTTTTTTTTTAATTTCACAATGGGGAATCAGGCCTCACACTGAATGACGGTTCCTTCCTAAATCTGTTTAAGAAGTTTAGTATCTGGCTGTTAAATACTCTGTTCGAACACACCGCGGTCTTACTTGGGTTTTCTTTTGCTCTGATTACAGATCTTCATTGAGCTATGTTGTTTCTTCACAGTGTTAGTGACTATGAGTTCCTTACTGTGATGTTTAACCGGTGAGGTAGAGGAGCTAAACGCGTACCAAACACATATTTGTAATCTGGACGTGAAACTAGAGCTTGGTCAATATACAAACAGCATATATCTAAGTCGACTGGTAAATCGTGCGAGTGCACATGCTGATCTGGGTCTAGGCTAGTTACATGTCTCATGAGGCAGTTTCTATTTGATGATGTCCATTTATTTGATATTCTGAATTTTATTTGATATTCTGAATCACTTTTTTCTGTCGTATTTTCGCAGGTCTAGACATGCGTTTATGACGGGATACTATCCATTCAAGGCCGGGTTACAGGTAGAAGTACTCGTTCATGTTAACTCGAATCCTTTATTAGCTCATCTGAGCCGATTAGGCTCATAGGCGAGCTTATAGTATAGGAATGTATCTGTTGTCCGTCCGTCGTCCTTCAACATTTTCAAACGACTACTCCTCAGGGCGGCGTTTCACCAAACTTCGTAAGCCTAAGAATTTCGTTTGTCTTGTCGTACGCAAATCGCGGACAACAAAAAGCGTTTGACTAACGTCTTTTTCGTACGAATTTACGTACCAACTTCTTAAATTTTTGCGTAAATCTTCGACTGGGTCAAAGCTGTCGCAGATCTGAGAATTTTCGTAACTGTAATGGCATCTGTGAAAAAATGCTTTCAATCACATCCATGCATTGGTTTTCATACCTCCGGAAGTAAAGAGGAGATACGAAATTCTTAACTGCGACGTTCTACGTACGAAGTCGTTAGTGAAACACACGTAAGATTTTCTTATCAATTTCGTATGTACGTTTCGTACGCTTACGAATTTCGCAGATATAAGAAGTTTAGTGAAACGCTGCCCTGAAGCCGTGAAGCCAGTTCTTCCCATATTTCACATATAGCATCTATAGGTAGGAGAAACGAATTGTATAACGAATAATCAACAGTGTTTGATTGATATGAAAAATCTGTCAGGAAGGAGCGCGGTAATTTTGTAAAAACGAATTCCAAAGGAACGAGTTTTTTGTTTACAGAATTATCCACGCTCCTGAGTGACAGACTTTTTTTTTTTTTTATATCAAACAAACATTGTTCATTATTCTATTTATTATATACCTTTTTGCTAGTACTGTCTTCTTGAAAGCGCCACAAAAGTGTTTCAATTTGAGCGGAAGAACAATAAACAACTTCAGTCCGTTCATTAGCAACGTTGACGTCACTTCATGACGTAAACGTAACGTCAACAGTTTAATGACATTATGGGACCTGTTTCATTTTGGTCGGGTTTATGTCCTTTTTTTGGCAGCCGAGGACGTCAAGATGAAATAGCCAATTTCGGCCAATATTGTCTCATCTGTGACCTCATTTTCAAAACTCCGGAATGGACTCAGTAAACACAAAATATAAACTACGCTATAATGAAGTACTGGGATATGTTTTGAGCTCGACACATGATACTAATACCAGCTGTATTGAAGATAAATTGAGTCTAAAAGGAATGACTCCTGAAAGCAGTGAATATTTCACATGGGTTTCGTGCAGGACCATATATCTTTTTGCAGAATGTATTCTGTATTAACCCTAAATATTGAACCATCTTAAGTTTAAGTACTTACCATACTTTTCCTAACAGTTGAACAAGTCCATTTTACTACCTGTAAATGTGCCTAACACTACTGAACGAGTGGCAAACAGTGTACAGCGTGATCCGACGCAGAGTTCTAGGCCTTCTCTGTTTGTTTATCTAGAGAAAGTACTGTAGTTTAAATTGTATTTTATCAGTTGTAAAGAATGGAACCATTAACATTTAAAGGCAAGGCGAAAGTGTCGTCGACTAAAATTTTAAGGGGACTAGACACGCAGGTTGTCTGCCATTATGAAAACACGCCTATTCAAATAAATTGAAAATTTCACCACCAAAAACTGAAGTTTTCAAATAAAAATTCTGATATTTTTCATATTTCTGTTCAAAACATAGACTGCGGGTACTTGTTAGAGCCGCCTCTTCGAGGCGGTTCTAACGAGTACCCGCAATCTATGTTTTTGAGCAAAAACAAATTAATGTATACCCCTGTAAACCCCATTTTTACTATATAAAAGTGGTGTTTAAGGGGTCAAAAGTATATAGGTATGTTTTCGTGATGCATATGTTTACAAGAGAGACAGCCTTGATGATTTCATGTCCACTTTCCCATACACTGACCTTCTGAAAAGGGGTCTACTCTAAAAAGAACGAATTTGCTCCCTTGCATTCTTTTAAAAATGAGCAGATTCTTTTCTTTTAGAGTTGACCCTTTCCACAAGGAAAGCATTTTTTGACAGTTGTCTTCCCTGAAAGTGCATCCATTGTGTGCTAGCAAAATTGATATTATTCTAACTCTAAATCCGTATATTTTACTTAGCGCATTCTGATTAGTCAAGAGCAAATTCAAAATGACATTTGTGCTATTCTCTTTGAGCAAACTTCAACAATGAATTTTAACCCATATTTTCAACGTAAAAGTGCGCAGATTGGAATTATAAGGAATGAAAATTTATTTTTGTGGACTTTTTCTTTGTTTCCTAGGGTAACTTTTACAGATATATCAATATAGGGATCAAATATGGTTTTTCATGCATTAACATTCCCCAGGTCCCGAGGGCCGGAGGTCGCGGTTTTCAATACCTCCCAAGGGACTTGGCGAATGTTAATGCATTGAAAAACCATGTTCGATTGCTATTATTGCATAAAAACTGAAAACATTTGCTACATTTTTCGTTATTTCTTGCACTATTTTATTTTGCTTTTTCATCCATGTCTCGTGAACGCAATTTCCACGGAATATGCTCGTTCAAGAGCCGGACAGTACATATCTCGTAATGGCAACAAATCTGTGTTCCCGGTACGATCATATTGAAAGTTGCGTAGCCGTGCATTAACAGCGTGTGAATTGCCTTGTTAATACACGGCCTTATGCCGGTTAATGCACGGCTGTTAATATCGTGCGACAATGTTTTTTATGCAATAATCTGCAGCTGTAAAAGCCGGCAGGTCACACACAAGCCTTACATACAGCTTTATTTAATTTGTGTCATTCGCCGGCGATTACTCCACAAAAGTGAAATTCATTTCTGTAATGAAAGAAAAGCCACCTGTTGCATGGCACCAAGTAAAATATGTAACATAAATACTTTACTTGATTACAATGTGACAATGCTGCCCCACAGAACTTTTATCATTACGAGGCATGTTAACACGTCTATGCCAATATTTTAACAAAAATGTCGAGGCTGTCCTAATGAGTACATTCTCTATCTATCTGTCTGTCTGTCTCTCTGCTCAATATAAACCCAGAGAGAGAGAGAGAGAGATTCTGGCGACAGCTTCTGTTTTATTTCAGCATTCAGTGATATGGGCAGGTCAGAGTGTATGTTCCCCGCTAAGCATGACTTTCTTCCCAGAGAAGCTAAAACAGGCAGGCTATGCTACCCATGTGATAGGAAAGTGAGTATGCCGGGTTTTATTACATATAGAGAGAAAATAAGAGAGTGACAGAATAATTGTACTAGGAAGCCAGGGTTTCAAAACATTCTGAAACCATATCGAAAAGCGAACGAACAAACGATGAAAACCAAACAAAGCATGTTGATGTTGATGTTTTAGTTGTTGCGTATTCCGGTTCGTGGACTACTACTGAGTTTGTTTTTTTTTTAATTCTTAAACTGTTGTCTCAATAGTATCAATAAGTATGCGTTTGAATACTGTGAAAATGCTTTTGGTTGATTACAAACTCTGGAGATGGATGAGAAAAATCTGATTTAGATATTTTAATCGTCATGTTAGTCGACATATGCTTTTCTACACTTAATACTAACTTGCCGCAAAAACTGACTAAAGATAAACTTCTTGATGTTAATGAAAGAACTTTTAAACGTGAGGATTTATTGTACCTAGATAACAATGAAAAACAATCTCCTCACTTCAGATGATCAAAAAAAACAAAAAAACAAAAAAAAAAAAAAACAACAACAACAACAAAGAAACAAACAAAAAAGATTCGTTATACTTTATTGTCCTGCAAAAAAGCTTGTGCTTATCTTCTTGATAATATCTACATTAGATTTGGTACAAACAAAACTGTTTGATCCCTTGGACTTTGTATAGGCAAATATTTCAGAATAAATATTCGGGATGCACAAAACACAAATATGACAACAGTAATGTGATCTCTGTGAAGTCTCCTGGCTATTTCCCATATCTCTAGATGACACCCAAAACAATCATATCTGGATGACACCCAAAACAATCGTCTATGGATGACACCCAACGAAAGCATATCTGGATGGCACCCAACTCAAGCATCTCGTGTGATCCTTCCATCTTGGAACAGCCACTCCTCGTGATACGGATAATCCGATCGCGTTACTGTACATATCGATATTAGTCATAACGTGTATATATCAGTATACAGTCAAACTTCAATGCTCGAACCCCTTTGAGACCATGAAAATTTGTTCGAGACAGCGGTAGTTCGAGCCTCGGAAGGTTACTATTAGTGCCATACCAGGAGGCATACCAGGAGGCATAATTGTGTGATATCTTTTCGGTGTTCTATATTTTAAATGTATGTTGTGTGTACTCATTAGAATCGCCTCATAGAGGCGATTCTAATGAGTACACACAGCATACATTTACAAGATAAAAAAAGAAAATCTCCCTAAATTATCCGTAAATCGTATTTGGAGGAAATCTCTGCGGACTCAAGGACGTGTTCGACTCATCCATGGTAAACGAGCCATCGGGGTTCGAGCCACTGAAGTTCTACAGTATTAAGTTTCAAGGAACATTATTGGAAACAATACTATTTTACATTCTTTGCAGATGGCATCTTGGTTATTGCAGCTGGAATTGTACACCCCTGTATCGCGGATTTGATTCGTTCTATGGTTACTTTAACAGCAGAGAAGATTATTATACCCATGTCCAAGGTAACAAATATAATAACACAGGTTGTTACATATAGCTTATAATTTCAGTTTTAGACTATTCGTAGGAGCTACTTTCTTTGGCAATATTTATGCGTAACAACAGGATGATTTCATCTATACTTTAAACGAACATGACTGCGCTGTAATAGTGAGATTGCTTTCCGACATTCATTTCATTGCTAAAATCTGCCTGATTAGCATTTCGAGCGGCTGCTTTCATCTGGTTATATTAACATATCGAATCAAAGCCATGCCAGCACTGGTGGGTCGATTGTCTCTGAGTGTAAGCTGGGAAAATGTCCTGAACAAGGACTTAAGACTGTTTCATTTAACCCTTAACTTCCTGTTATTTAAGCAAATGGTGCAGACCCTGTTCCGACGCCGCGTACTGCTGCGCCAGATCTGGGTCTGCACTGTATGCCAATGTCCCAGCACTAAGCCCAGTCCAGGTATTACAGATAACCCTCTTTACACAGCACTCTGACGTCACAGCGACAAGAATAGCACGGCTATCAATAACCGTTACCTTGATTTATTGGTCAATGATAATCACGTGGACAACAACATTAAGGAAATTTTGGTGTATGTATACTGTGGTTCGATTGTAAACAATCGACTCAAAAATTGAACAAACTATGCTCTGGGCTGTTGCTATAGAGCATATTTGTTCATGAAATGAAGAAGTTAAATAACTGCCTTTTTAGACAATATCAGTCTTACAGACAACTTGTAATAAGCATTCAACACTTTTAGTCAACCTATCGGATCACTAAAAATATAACACTGACTGTATTAAGCAATAACAATTTGCCTTTCCCATAGGTGCTTGCTTAACACAGGTTAAACTGTTCATTTGTCTGCCCTTTCCTTTTAACATACCGTTTAGCTTTCTGTCTATATCATTTTACATAAGAATTTCACCTGCTAGTATCAATTTTATTCATCTTGTTATCTATGTGCATCTAATATTTTCTGTGAAAAGGGATAGTTGGTAGTAAGAAACAACAAGAAACAAATGAAAACAGCAGATTCTGTTGCTTTATAGAGTATGTTCATATATAATAATGCATTCTGTGATGCTGTACACGTCCTCTAGCCTCAGTTTTCACTTTTCAGGTCAGCTAAAATGGTTTAATGACCACAAAAGATAATCTACATAACGGAGTAGAGTAAACATACATTTTACAGCCGTAACACAGCACCTCAGACCACCTCAGACCAATAATAGTGTACTGTTTAAATTTTGAATATTCCATTATTTTTTGAAGGCGTATGATGAAATAATAAAACAGAATGGCAAACCGTTCATAGCCATCACGAAAACATGCCTGTATAATTTTGACCCCCTTAAACCCCACTTTTATATAGTAAAACTGGGGTTTACAGGGGTATACTTTATTTTTTTTTTATTTTTGCTCAAAAACATAGATTGTGGGTACTCGTTAGAACCGCCTTGGTTCTAACGAGTACCCACAATCTATGTTTTGAGCAGAAATTTGAAAAATATCAGAATTTTTTATCTGAAAATTTTCAGTTTTTGAAGGTGACATTTTCTATATATTTGAATAGGCATGTTTTCGTAATGGTTCTTCATATCTGGAAAACTTTACGCTTTTCGTCTGTGGGATTGGAAGGGTAACTGTAAGGTGAATGCACTGAAATATTTTGCTACGGTTTCGCAAAGGGAGACAGGAATTGTCTCCTTAGTATTTGTAACCTTTTAAACTGGTTGCTAGTGTTAAAGGAAAAATATTTCCATGTCAGAGTTATATTCCTTGGAGTATTTCCATGTCATAGTCCTTGGAGGTGTCAACGTAATTCGCTAAAGCGTAACAGGATCCAGTGCACATATTGTAAACTTATAGGTCTATAAATGTATGCTTTCAGAAAACTATCTCGACTTCCACGATAACTTTGACGTTGTTTGGAATGAAAATGGATCATATTCGGCGGTAGGTAGTATTTAACCCTTAAAGCACCAGTCATTTTTTTATAGAAAATAAGGCTTGATATTTCAAATGAATTGACAGCCAAGCAGACAGTTCACTTGAAATGTCAAGCCTTATTTTCTAATAAAATAATGACAATAAAAATAAAATGTCGTCTGCTTTCTTTGAGCTAGTGCTACCAACTCAGCAACTATAAGTATCTAATTTAATGCAGTTCACTTGGGGTGTTGGCATGCACGAAGTATGTAAGCCGAGACGAACGGGAAACGAATTCATATAAGTCGCAAGACTTTTTCCGAATTCCATTTTTTTCTTGATATTTACTATTATATGCCATTGTTCATGTATATAATTGATGATTACAAATAAGCTGACACCATTACGAAGTGATGCTTTTCGCAAAACACATTGAACTTGTTTGGTGGAAGGTCACCTTGAGTAGTGATATGCATGCAGCGATAGAACTTCTGGAAGATTGCAACTATGACAGCCGAAATGAGAGTCTGACTAGATGTCTGACCAGATGTCGCTTTTAGCAAAAGCAGGTCGCACAGACTTTTGGTTTAAACATATTTTTTATTCTGATTTTCATTTGACATGCAACAAACATTGTACAGAAGAAAAAAATTAAAGGGATTGTAATGAAAAGAACATGATTTTTGATTCCTTTACCGATGTATCCAGAAGCTAAGATAACAGCACTTTTTCCCTGCGTGCCCTCATACGAATATATGCACACATGGACGGACAAAAGGGCGCTCTGACATCAAAGTAGCGACTGTGTCTCACACACCACAAGCGGGATCGAAAATAAATTATTTCAATACTTAGAGTACTTTCAGTGTTAAATTATATTTCAGGAACTTTATGCCAAGAGAGCTGAAAACATAATTTCGAAGCATGATCCTAAACAGCCATTATTTCTTTATCTTCCGTTCCAGAATGTGCACGAACCACTAGAGGTAAGCCAGTTTAACACTTTCATCCCTACAGACCAATTTAGACACATTTGCAAACAGTGTAGATCCAGATGCCGTCTCGTCAGGATCTGCACAGTTTGCCATTCTGTTATTTTGACCAAAATCCCTATATCTAACAATGGCTATGTCCAAATTCAGAGATGGAAGAGTCCATATCAGTAACTCAGGGGTAAAAGGGTTAATCAAAATAGTCTCTGTGTTATCAATTTGGCGACACGAATTTAAATCTAATCCCAGTTTTGATAGTGGGTTGGGGCTTGACGATATGTCTTTGGCCGTGGTTCAACTATGGGTTTTCATTTACTCTGGCATACAGTAGAATTAGCCAGGAGTACTCGTCTTTGTTTATTATAGTGATTAATTTGATTTTTGTGTTTTCGCTTTGATGCATTAACTGAGTTGGGAGCCTTTATGCGAACCGATTTTTGTATGTGTTTCTGTATTAAGAGTAGCATCGGGACCCAGGGTCGAGTTAGCTAGCTGTAAAAGTGCTTTAAACCGCCCCCCCCCCCCCCCCCCCCGGTAGTTTATTCTACTGTACGTTCTAAGGCGGTGGTCCTGGTGTTGTTCTTGCTCTCTGTAGTTTGTGGTTCCCGCATTGCTTTCTTTTTTTTCTTTATGTGATGCTAGCATTGTGGTCACCGTCTTCAATAGCTGCCCACTTTGCTTTCTGTTTTACTAGGTATGTTGTGGTGCTACTATTTTGGTCACCTTCAACAGCTGCCCATTTTGCTTACTGTTTTACTAGTTGTAATTAAGAGTGGCATCGGGACCCCGGGTGAAGTTGGCTGGCCGTAAAAGTGCTTTAAACCCCCCGGTGGTTTGCTCTGGCGCTGGTCCCGGTATTAGTCTTACTTTTTGTTGCTTTATTCTATGAGGCGATTTATTTTATATCTTAACCTTGTGTTGTTTTGTTCTTGTGTTTTTCGGTCCTTTTGGCGTTGTGGTTGCCTCGCTTGGGGAAGAGAGGGCTGGTCTTGGTGCTTTTCGTGCGTTTGTTCGGTTTGTGCTTGTTTGGTTTTGTCGGTTTCCTCTACCTCTTGGTGTCGGGGGAGTGGGGGATGGGGGCTGCGGTTTGTGATTGTGGCACTCCCTGGACTGTTTTTTTTTTTTTTTTTTTTACCTTTTTTTTATCAGACCAAACTGTTTCTAATAATGTACTTGCACGTTTTGAATTCGCAGTATGTATTTTTGAAACTGTTTCCGGCATACTGATGCCAAGTTAGTCACATATTTCGTTGGATTCCAGTACCCGTAATAGTAATCATTTAAATAAACCTTTAGCCCCGACACATATAACTTATGTAAGTATGTGTTTGAATTTCGTGTCGTGTCAATTTTTAGGTTCCACCTGAGTTCGAGGCACTCTATCCCAATATTCAAACAGAAGGAAGGAGGAAGATCTGCGGTAAGTGGAAGACTTCCAGAAATGTTTAAGGGGACTTAATAATCTTTGCAAATTTTCAGCCTTTTTCACTAAGGAGACACTTTTGTGACCTCCTGTTCGCTTTGCCATGCACCGGTCCCCTTCTGAAATCGAAAATGAATGAATTTTCTCTGAGGGGAAGCAAATTCTTTCGTTTTAATGACATTTCTTTTCCGAAAGGAGACAAAACTATATTACATAGTTAAAATCCCTGAAACTATTTATTCCCCTTAAATACGATAATCATTTTCTATAGCAAATGATTTATCAAAGGCATACATTAGAATTAGAACTCAAGTATTACCGAATACTTAGAGTAAATATCATAGGATGGAATTTGAAATGAAATATTTCCGAATACTTAGAGTAAATCTCATAGGATGGAATTAGAACTGAAGTATTTTCGAATACTTAGAGTAAATATTATAATATCATAGGATGGAATTAGAACTGAAGTATTTCCGAATCCTTAGAGTAAATATCATAGGATGGAATTAGAACTGAAGTATTTCCGAATGCGTAGAGTAACTATCATAGGATGGAATTAGAACGGAAGTATTTCCGAATGCGTAAAGTAAATATCATAGGATGGATTTAGAACTGAAGTATTTCCGAATGCTTAGAGTAAATATCATAGGATGGAATTGGAACTGAAGAATTCCCGAATACTTATAGTAAATATCAGTGGATTGGACTGAAGTATTCCCGAAAGCTTAGATGAATATCATAGGATGGAATTAGAACAGAAGTGTTTCTAAAATAATGAGACTAAATATCATGAGATAGGATTAGAACTGAAGTAGTATGTTTGTATTTATACAACGTTTTCCTCAGGGGAATGGATACACTTTCAGTGAGGCAACTCTTTCGAAATTGTTTTGCCTGTCTGAAATGGGTCTACTCTAAAAGGAAAGAATTTGCTCCTTTTGGGAGCAAATTCTTTCCTTTTAGAGTAGACCTCTTTTCAGAAGGGAATAGCTGTGCAAGAAAGCAAACAGAAAACCACAAAAGTTGTCTATCTGATACAAATGTCGGAAATCAAACAAGTGTATACATTTCCCTTCAGTATTTTCCGTTCATACAACAAATAACCATGCGGCCAAAAAGCTCTCTTGTCTTCATAGAATGTCTGCCTATTGACTATTTTCAGGCATGGCTACAGCCCTTGATGCAGCTATAGGTCGAGTGATACAAGCGCTGAAGAAGAAAGGGTTATATAACGATACAGTATTTTTCTTTGTTCCTGACGTAAGTAGTTGTTTTTTATGTGTGATCATTGCTTCCAAGGGTCATTCCTTTACAATGTTTTTTATTGTCACTATAACTGGCGTTAGGTGTGGCGGTTGTAAAACGTTTTCTCATACTTTACTGTAGTGTAGTTTATATTTTTGGTCCTTTGTGGTCATTGAGGCGTTCTAGGATTTTGCAAAATGATATGAAGGTCACTGATGACATTTAGTAACTGATTTTCATATCAACATTGTGAAATTTTAAGAAATACCAAATAAGTTGATCTTGTTGAAAAATCTGTCTCCAAAGTACCTGCCCTATTGGCTTTTGCACAATTTGCAGCCATTGTTATGAAGGAAATATTAAAATAATCGAATTTTAAATGAATACGACAAAACCGTTGGCAGTTATGACAAAAGGTTTTGCATTAAATCCTGACAAAACTTTGCACACTTAGTCTTCTGAATAAAGAGGCGCCAGACGAAAAGGATTCAGAATCTTCAGTAGATCTTGTGTTGGTGCCACGTGGCGATCATAAAACATCTTCCCGAATTGTATAGAAGCTTATAATTTCTAGTCCTTTGTGATCATTTATCCCATACACGGACTGTTGAAAATTCACCAGATCGTCATTGGTGAGGCCTCAATGAGCAAAGCTAGCTAATCTGACCCAGAAAACTTCGACACTTCAGATATTTAAATATCTGTGTGGCGTTCATTGCTTTCAAAGATCATTTCCTTTAGAATTTATCGAGTCCTACATTGAAGGTCTACATAAAGCAAAAATATCAAAGAAATGTTCTCAAAGTTGTATCTTAGTACCACCTTCAGCATTTAAATTCGGCGAGAGAAAACATACCTTTTGACATCCGCGCAGCCTGTTCAATGTTTTCGTTGTCCGCTTGAAGAAACTTTGAAACCTTGACTATCCAAAATGCGTGCAGTGAAAATTCAGATCAGACTGCGAATGCGCAGTCTGATCTGAATCTTCGCTGAGCACCCATGTCCGCAGGTACGTTTTCTCACGTTGCGGCTCGTTTTGTGAAGTGAAGCAAACTGAACATGTTGCTTTCAGAACGGCGGCTCAGTTCTCAAATATAGTAATAACTAGCCACTCCGAGGAGGGGTGGAGAGGGAGTGGGGTTGGGGGAGGGAAATGACGACCTCAGAGGAAGGAACATGGGTCGCATGAAATTGCACTCAGAGTCATGTCTAAGTACCACGTCAGCATTAGTTTTTTATTAAGTAAAGCAACGTGTATTTTTTACTTTAATGAAGTGAAGCAACGTGAAAATTTTACTTTTATGAAGTGAAGCAACGTGTATATATTTTCCTTTTCAGAACGGTGGCTCCATTCTGAAACATGGTAATAACTGGCCTCTCCGAGGAGGTAAAATGACGATCTGGGAGGGAGGAACAAGGGTTGCTGGATTTGTCTCTGGCACTGGACTACTAAAGACTGGATATACTTATGACGGGTATAACTCCACTTGTTATAAAGTAAACTACTAACCTGCTGCATGGAATTTATATTGCTCCTTACATGTTATACGAAATAGTGTTTAACAAACTTAAATTAGTTGTAGTTTGGAGTTTATACACTGGCTCAGATACGAGTCATACAACATCAATATCTGCCTAAATGCGAGTTGCATACCTAGATTAGAATGCACATAAGGCTAGAATGCGTGCGTGATTTTTCTAAGAAGGTATCTTTGGACCTTTTATACAAAACAAAAACACGTTTGCAATTATAATAAGCAGTTTGCTGAGATTTACGACGCTGGGTAATTGTTGTATGACTGAAAACGGTACATTGTTGTACACAGAGACTGTTGAATTAATCCTTGTCCTGCTGATCCCGAATATACCCTGTCTTTGCAAACAGTGTAGGTCCAGATCAGTTAGCCAACTGATCTGTATCTGCTCTTTTTGCCACTAAGTTTGTGAATTTATAGCAACAATCTGGATCAAGTAATGTAATTGGCTAAACATTATAAGTGGGCGTGGCATCTTAATTTATTCGGCAGGACAAGGGTTAACGTAGCCAAAATGAATAAGTGTTTTTACGAGTGGTCTTCAAATCTGATGATTAAAATGTTAACATGATTCATTACTTCCTCAAACACACACAAAGAATGCACTGCGTTATCTTATGAATACAGTATGCATTGGTTAAAAGTTTGTAAAAGCTTAATTTTACTCGCGGTTTTATCGTTGATACGCAATCATGTATATACATGTACAATTTCTCAAAAAGAGAAAAATATCATTTTGTTAAAAAAAGCCCCCTACAGTAAATGATTGTAAAGAATTTTGTGCGCATTCTCAATCTGATAGTTGTTGCCTACTACCATGAAACCATCTATTTTCTTTGAAATGCGCATTTATGAAATGTTTCTGAAAACTGGAATGATTAAGGCAAGTATAAATTTTTAAGTAAACGTTTTAAAGTTTTTTCGGCGGACGCTTAACGTTTGGTATACATATATTGCAGTATACAAATGACTTCATTTTTGCATTCATGGAATTTAGGTAATTCCGAAATCATACTGATGATGACTATTAGAACTGAGACGATATCATCAATGAATTGATTCGTAATACTGATGGTTAATTAATGATAACCTGCATACTGCATTTTGATATGTAATAAAAGGCCTTTAACCCTACTACAGGCTGGGCTAATTCATAAGATGATAGATATATGATTTTTTCTTATTTTCCTGAGAAAATAGGTTGTAACATTTTATGCATATTGTCATCTTCTCAATGTTCTTTACTCACCATGCTAAGCGTTAACACAATACTTGTATATTTTATGACAAATACAGTCGAACCTCAATGGCACGAACATCTTTGGGACCATGGAAATTCGTTCGACACATGGGTAATTCGAGCCACTGAGGGCTAATCATGACACCAGTTCAGGAAGCAACTAGCGATAATTTAGAGAAATCTTTTCGATTTTCTACACAATGAGTGTATGTTGAGTGTACTCATTAGAATCGCCTCGATGAGGCGATTCTAATGAGTACACACAACATACAATCCCATGATAAAATAAGACAAAATCCCTAAATATTTGTTTTCTTGAGCTATTGGAAGAATTTTGTACGGACTGAAAAAAGAGTTCGAATCATCCACGGTAAACGAGCCATCTGTGTTCGAGCCATTGAGGTTATACTGTATAGAAAAAAGCAGTTAAAGGATCAAGATAAAGTAGCGTGTCGGACACTTGATAATATCGTTATACTTTTTCTGCTGTAATGACTATTCTTAGCCGAATATCAAGGAGTACAAAGAAATGCAAAGTGAAGATGAATATTATGTTTCAAGACATCAATTCAGAATAAAGTACCTTCCCAGCAGGCACACAACATCAAAATGACGTCGTATCAACGTCAATGAGACGTGATCACGTCGCATCGACGTTGATACGACGTCATTTTAACGTTGTGTGCCCACTGGGTTTTCATGAGCTTCAACCACTTTGCGTTTTATTACACTTGACTACATTTTTTAGAAAGACTAACGTGTAATTATGTGATAATCGACTGCTTGTCTCGAGTTCTTAAGGGGACTAGATACACTTGACAAATTTCCACCAAACTTAACAAGGGAGACCACTTTTGTTTGTTACTGTCTGTTCACTCTAAACTGCACCCAGGGTGAAGTTAGCTAGCTGTAAAAGTGCTTTAAACCCCCCGGTGGTTTGCTCTACCGACCGTTCTAAGGCGGTGGTCCCGGTGTTAGTCTTACTCTTTGTTGCTTTGTAGTTTATTCTACGAGGCGATTTGTTGTATGTCTTTCCATGTGTCATTTTGTTTTTGTGTTTTTCAGTCCTTTTAGTATTGCGATTACCGCGCTTGGTGAAGAGAGAGCTAATCTTAGTGCTTTTCGTACGTTTGTTCGGTTTGTGCTTGTTTAGATTTGTCGATTTCCTCTTCCTCTTGGGATCTGGGAAGGGCTGCGGTTTGTGATCGTGGCACTCCCTGGACTTTTCTCTTACCTTTTTTGCATTATGTACTATGTGACATTGGCATGCCAAAATAGAGGCAAAGGTACGTCTACCAAAGTCGGTGTGCCCCGTAGCTTAAAGTAGGTTACTGTTACCTATATTGTAATCCATGACCTACTTTATATAAAATCATGTCTACTTCTTTTCTTCTGTACTGTATATCATCCAGTGCGGGTCTCTGGAATTTGTTTGGAATGCTATATAAGTGAATAAGCCGGGAGTTATTCTCTACTTTAGAGCTTTATTTGGAGATTAAAATCATCAATAATCCAATAATTAACCCGTTAGCGGGGTAAGCAGTCATTCATAATCATAATAACATTATACCTCTTCGGGAAAAGAAATATTCATGTTCAGGATAGCAAACAGGAAGTCATATAAGTTCTATCTACTAAGTGTACCTATTTGCCTTAAATGCGAAAGTTTGAGCCAGTGCATGACAAAACATACAAAAGGACTTGTGCGACCAGCGAAGACAGATCAGCCGGCACATCTGCGCAGCCTGATCAGAGCCTTTGCTGATCGCATGTGCCTTCTACAGCCTCCGGGGTGTGTGTGGGGGTGGGGTGGTGATCGGGTGTGGCGAAGGTGTATTTTACGTCATCGGGGAGTCCACCTGATATTGGCTTACAGTTGGGCAAGGCCTGCTATCCTTGAAGCAGGTAAGGGTAGAGAGGGAATGATTTATTTCTTCTGTTTCTTCGCTTTCATTCCTGTTCCTCTTTCTTCTCTGTCCCTCTCTTTCATCTACTCTAGTATCTCTCCTGTCTCTTTTCTACCGTTCTCTGGGAGACAGCACAAAATGACCAACAAGGGTTGACGTGTCGTTAAACCCTAAAACAAACAAAATCTACAGCCTCCGGGCTATCCGAAGAGGGATAAGCGAGAATCCTTGACAAACTGGGTGATCTGAGTCTTTGCTCGTCACATAGGTCTGAATGTAGGTTTTGTCATGCGCGAGCTCAAATTAATTTCATAATGATTTACAGCTTGATGCATGCTGTTGACTGGCATCCTACTATCCTAGCTGCCGCTGGAATAGAAACAGGTAATACAATCTTACATCAGTAAGAGATTAACATCCTAATCGCTCTCCTTCCAATAGGCGGCGTACAGGCAATTTGCAATCGTTGGTTAAAGGGGCCATTTGGTAAGGAAGCGGCCCAATTAGTAACTTATTTATAACAAGAAAAATAAATTTTCAAACCGCTATTTGTGTTTTCTAATAGTGTAAATGAAAAATATATGTTTTACTCAGATGTTTCACTCATGATGTAGAAGATCCCTGTGTGGTCAGAACCACATTTGGTATTTGGAGCTGCATTGGAATTAAGGGCGAGGATATGCAAGTAAAACTAGTCGTACCTTCATCACCAGTATTATGTTTTGCTGATAGTGCCAAAGTGGTTCTTCTGTAGCACTTTAATTTGATCGTGCCAGGTAATGGCAAACGTACCATTTTGTTTTTGCCCTTTTTTTTTGTTCCTCATGTTTTCCGGACATATGCTTTTACCGATATTTCCTTCGTTCAGGCCTATGGGCATGGTGGGCGAAGCTTGCTTACCAAGTAATGCTTATTGTTCGCGGACTCCTGATTACACCCTTTATTCTGGGGCCCATGTCTGTTGGTCTGAACATTCTGATTCGTCATTCGTTTATGGATTTATGAGTTTGGATTACGGCTTAGGTACCATGACCGCAACTACATTTTTCCTTCGCTACCTCTTTTAGCTCACCTGAGCATAAAGTGATCAAGGTGAGCTATTATGATCACCCTGTGTCCGTCGTACGTGTTTCGTGCGCCGTGCTTCGTCAACATTTACGTTGTTCACCCTCTAGAATCTTCAATCTTCATGAAACTTTGCCAGAATGATCTCGGTCAAGTTTGAATATGGGTCATGTCAGATCAAAAACTATGTCACTAGGTCAAATTTCTTTTAAGCATTGTTCACCCTCTAGAGGCCATAGTTTTGCTTTAATCGTCAAGAAACTTTATCAGAATCTCTATCTGGATGATATCTCGGTCAACTTTGAATATGAATTATGTCAGCTCAAAAACTTGGTCAAATTTTGTAAAACCTTGTTCACCCTCTAGAGGCCGCAGTTTGCTTCAATCTACATGAAACTACACCAGAATGTTTGTCTTGATATCTTAGTCAAGTTAAAGGAAAACCTTCTTAACACTCTAGAGTTCATACTTTTGAAGTTGTTATTATGAATCTTACTCAAAATGTTTGTCTTGATGATTTCTAGGTCAAGTTCGGAACTGGATCACTTATGACCTATATTTCATTGTCTAGTGGCTCTCTTACGTTTCTCCGTTTAAGTTAGTTTCTCAGATACTTGTGGTCCTACAGCAGCGATACTTGGCACTTGCATACATTTTAGCATGGCCTCTTGAATGTAGTCATCCATATTTGACCTTGTCCTATATTTCACGGTCTACTGACTTTATTAAGTTTTTGCATATAAGTCAGTTTCTCAGTAACTATTGGTCCAACAGCCAGTGATACTTAGCACATGCATGCATTTTAGCATAGCCTCTTGAGTGCAGTCATCCATGTTTGATCTTGACTTATATTTCATAGTCCATTAGGCATGCTACATTGTCTTAATTGTTAATATAATTATCATTAATCTCGGTCAGAATGTTTGCCGTGATTATTTCTAGGTCAGGTTCTGTAAGTGTTGTGATATTCAGGTGAGCCATCATGTCCCTCTTGTTTTAACTTCATTAATATTTTCAGTGAGACTAAATTGATTTCGCTTGCTGAATTGAGCATTTTTTAATATATCAGATAATATTATTTAAATAAAAATCTAAAAGGTTGCCTTTGGAAACAAAGAACACAGAACGAAAATTAGAGACTCGATTTTATTAAATCTCTTCATATAAAGCAATGTCTAATGCTAGGATGCATACGACCCCCACCCGCCTACCATCCTACCCTCCACTCACCCCCGCGCCGGCTTAAGCGGTATTCGATTTTCAAAATAATCAGAATGGGCTCAAAGATCCCAAAGTTAATGACACTATTATCTGCAGTATGGTGCATCAAAATTCTGTCGAGAAGATACTTTGATCAAACTAAAGAAGATTCAGCAGTAACAACATCTTGACTCGTCACGGCTTGAATAAGCTACACTGTTTAATCCTTGGCCTAAGTTTTGACCACAAAATATCATGTAATATGTGATGCTTTAACGTATTGTAGATAATGATATGGTGCTAACTGATAATTGGCTACTGCAAGAAAAGTGTGCTGTTTGATTACATTACTTTATTTAATCTATCTTTAATATCATACCTCTTGTAACAAGCTCTTTTATTAGCAGTCCCTGTTTCGTAGACTGGCAACTTGACTGGCTAACTGACTGTTAGTCATAATAAATATCTCGCTCAACAGGGCAAGTGGCAATGAATATATGAAGTTTATTCAATGAATATATGAAGTTTATTCAGACCTTTGTGAGGTAAGATTCAGTAACTAATGATCATTCTATTTGCACGTAGCTACTGTTTGTCAAGATCATCTTGACAAGACAGCTTTATTATGTTGTTGTTGTATTAGCTTAATGTTGGTAAAATAACTATGACGTTGACATACAAATATCGTACAGAAAACAGGGTATTCACATATTTCTCGACGGAAACATATGTTGTGGTGTTTATTAGATGAGGCCTTTCTTATCAGTACACATAACCTGAAACCTGAAATAAGCCGTTACAGCCTCAGCATATATGTTTTCATGGTTGAAAAAGAATCGTATCGTGAACTTTGAGATGTTTTTTTGTTTTCTTTTTGGTTTTACACGTTTTTTTGTTTTTGTTTTTTGTTGTTTTTTTTGTTTTGTTTAATTTTGCAGATTCTGGTATAGATGGCATTAACATGTGGGAATCCATCAAAGCAGGACTGCCGTCCAGACGCACAGAGTTCATTTATAACTTGGATGATTTCAAACCTCCTACACATACCTTTGGTGAGGCTGGTATACGGTAAGTCTCAAAATAGCCATCGACCCTTCGTACTTTTGTGTTTACTGCCAAGATCGTTTCTTTAGAATGTATCGTAAGTCGAGTAGATCAGCACTGGTCTTTATTGTGTATTTTTTACAACAAAAGCAAACGCCTGCTGACTTGAACCTTGTTTTTTCATTCTTTCAAACTAGACGTCAGTCTACAGTACTTTTATCTCTTCTGTCAAGATCTTTTCTTGAGAGTCTATGTAGTCGAGTAAATGTCTTCACTTTTTTGTAAAAAAAAATAAAAAAAATAAAAAAACTTGATGATTTTTACCTTCGTTTTTGTTAAAGAGAGAAGTGGCCTAAATAAAGATTATGTTTTGAAGTTTTGACTGAGATAAAACAACACATCAATTCAGAATAAAGTACCTTTTCATGAGTTTCAACGACATTATGTTCTTTTACCTTTGAATACATTTTTAAGAAAGACTAACATGTAGTTATGTGATTATCGACTGCTTGTCTGGAGTACTTAAGGGGACTGGATACACTTGACAAATTTCCACCACACTTTACAAGGGAAACCACTTGAGTGACTTCCTATTCACTCTAAACTGTCCGTTGCATATATCCTGTACTATATAAGACATTGGCAAGCCAAAAAAAGACATATTTACGTCTAACAAAGTCGGTGTGCCACGTATCAAGAAGGTTGCTGAAACCTATATTTTTATCCATGACCTACTTCACAAAATCATGTCCTTTGCTTTTCTTCTGTAATGTTTGTCATCCAGTGTGGGTCTCTGGATTGCGTTGAAATCCTTTGCCTTATTTTATGTGATGATGGTTTGTAGCCATGAGACTTCGTTCGAAACAACATGTTTACTTAAGACTCATTTCTAGTTTCTTTTTTTTCTGCTTCATTTCAATGCACTGATTGTCTGAAAATAATTTTGATGCTGCTATTACTTGGGCGCTTTAGATAGTACGGGATGTTCGAAATGCTTATTTCTATCTGGAGACTTCAAATTTCAAGTTAGCCCAAAAGTACTCATTTCATGCCCTCGAAGTACTCCCCGTGGCTAGAAATGCAAAGTTTCAGCCGATGTATCCACCTCTTGAAGGCGTCACGGTACGCTGATTTGGATACAGTAATAAGGTACTGATGAATGGCAGATCCAAGTGCCTGTCGGGACTGGTATTTCCGCCCAGCAAGGAATACTTTCAATTTCGGAAACAAAATGAAATCACTTGGGGCAAGGTCTGGGGGATACGGGGGGTGAGGCAAAAAAGTTACTTTTTCTTTCTTCAAAAACGCCATAACTATTGCGGAGGTATGAGCTGGGGCATTGTCATGTAGAAGACGGACATGTTTAAAACCAGTGGCAGGGCATCGTTTCTGATAATACTTTTTCAGTTTCTTCAGTACTACGTCTTTGTAGTACTTTCCGGTGATGCTTTTGCCCTTTTTCACTGGCACTTTTATTGCGACTCCTGCACCAGAGAAGAAGATTGCATACAAAACCTTCTTTGTACTCAAAGAACGTTTGGCAATTATTGGGCATTTGCTGTGTTTAGTGGCCCAGATCTTATTGCTAACCTTTCTGACGGGCCCAAAATAATGGACCTAGGTTTCATCACCTGTGACGACATTGGCAAACTGCTTTTATTATATTTTGGAAACATTTGAAGCAGCTTTTTGGCCACTTTAACCCGTTGCCTCTTTTGCTCGTCAGTCAACAGATGTGGCACCCATCTAGCAGAAATCTTTCTGACTTTCAAATGCTTCTTCAAAATAAGGTGAACCGTTGATAGTGATATGCCTACCTTTCGTGCAATATCACGAACTGTAAATCTGGCATCCCCTTCAATGATTTCCTTTATTTTGGAAACGATTTCTTTACGAGATGTAGATTTTGGCCTACCTGATTCGGTGCATTTTTGATGGACTCTACACCAGACTCAAATTTCTTTTTCCACCGCCGAACTATGTCATTAGACACACAAGAAGGTCCAAAAGCAGTAGAAATTTCAGTCATCAGCTTCTTCAAAGAACAACCCAGTTTTGAGGGAGCTTTGATGTAAGCCCGTATTTCATCTTTTTTGTCGACGCTTCTACCAACCATTTTTACTGCAGTGGTCAATGACTGCGTGTATTCAAATGGCAAATTTTATGTCTTACACTTAGTCTAACATGTATATTTATATACCATTGTGTAGATATTGAATAGCCCTATACAGGTATGTATTGGTTTTTATCGTGCCCCACGTGGATATCGAGCTAGAGGACAATAAGCAATTCATTTCGAACATCCCTCGTATTTCATTGGGTGGTCGTTCCAAGAAACGCCCTTAGTTACATACTCAAATATTTAATGTTGACTAGGACCAGTCTAATGCATTTCAGAATTGGCGACTTCAAACTTATAGCTGGATATCCGGGACCTTTTAGTGGCTGGTATCCACCTGATAGAATTGTTACAAATGTATCAGGTTCAAATGACCAGAACAAGTACCAGTATTTCACTATGGATGACAAAGATTATCCTGAACACATCAAATCCGGAAATGAGTCGTTCTACAAACTATTTAATTTAAAAGGTAATATAAATTATGAATTTATGTTTCACTGGCAGGGCAAATGCAAAGCGATTTATGATGATTTTTTTTTATTAAATTAGATTTCCAAAGCTCCGGATAAGAGGTGGTATTAAGATAGAGTTTTCTTCTCGTAAACATCTGATGTGGGTACTCATTAGAAGTGCCTCGGCGTGGCTTCTGATGAGTACTCATAACATGTTGTACGAGTACTCACAGCATATGGTTTTGTGAAGACATAAGAAAAATATCAATGCTTTACGGTTCAAAAAGTGTCATATCTGGAGGTTTGAATAAATGTCATTAATTTGTCCCCTGATAAAGACGTTACAGTGATACAAATCGTATTAGAGATGCTTACTTGAATAATTCGATAACACTGCATCCTATTCAAATATTTCCCCTACTTTGCGGAACGTATATATGGGACGGTCACAGGTATGGTACTTCATTGTGTATGCATACTAACATGGTAGCTATAATGCAAATAAGCACTGAATGTTTTGTATTGTTTTCTGGCATATTGTTTTCCTCGCACACAAACGAGGGAATCCTGGATATACACTACACGGGGTAGGATATAATTTTAGAATACTCACGTGTTTGATGTGCACTGGTTGTATAGGACGTCGTTATGCCATCATTCAGGTTGACGTCACTGAATGCAATGACGTTATTAAACGTCATTAGTGTCATCACGATATGGCGGACGTCAGCAATCAAAGTGACTTCATTTTTTAAAAATCCGCGTTCAGAAATGAAAGGTATGCAAGAAAAAACTCTTAGAAGTAAGAAGTAGACAGAAAAATACGTCCCTCGAGATCACAGTCTGGTATCACTCGGCAAGCCTCGCGATGCCAGACAATGACCCTCAGAACGGATTTGTCTCTCCAGCCCTCACACCCATCTAAGAATCTTATATTCTTACTTCTCCATAAAAGCATATGTTGTGGGTATTCATTAGAAGTGCCTCTAATGAGTACTCAAAAAATGTTTGTAGGACAAGTAGAGAAATTTATCCTGGAATTATCATCAAGTACTCTTACTCAACAAATCTTCTGCACAATAATTTTCTGACATTGTGGACGTATATGTGGGAGATGCATGTACATCTTTATTGAACGTATTTCACTAGAAACAAAGACATTTTAGCTTGGGGTATAATAAAGACACTGAAAGAAGGAGAGATGAAGAAAAAACAATGCAAACAGTGAAAAGACACAGACACTGTTACAATAACCGATATACAAACAAAGAACGACATCAGAGGAATCACATTGGAACGGTCAGTACATACTACTTATGGTCGTCTTTATATGCTGTTTTCTCTAGTTATCGTACACTTAACTTTTTCCAGTATTACCAGTTGACTGTCAATGAGAATTCAAACTACTTTACCTCAGTTTTGGTATGTTTTGAATGATGTCTTCAAGCAGTTACAAAAAAATCTGTCATTTTCATATTTTCACAGCCTTAACAAATTTTTAGTTCATTTTTGGACGTTTCTCATGTTATCGTCCACCCAAAATACATTGTTCAAAATAAATAACAAAAGCAAAACAAGCTTGCATTTACTTACTCGTATTTCGTTTTACAGAACCATCAATCATACCATGTAGGCATTTTCATTTCGGTGATATTTTTCTTATTTTTCTCAGAATATAGGCTTTGACCTAATTTTATTTTCTGGAAAAAAATAAGATATATTATAAAATGTTGTCGCAGGAGGTTTTGATCAGCATGCTAAGCGTTATTTAAAATCGGATTAAAACACACCTATGCTATACATAAAGGAATTGTTGTATGTTTTGTTACCTTTTCTTCAGACGATCCAACTGAACACCATAATCTTGCCGATGCTCTTCCAGACGTAGTGACTAAATTAAAGGAGAGAATGAAATATTATCATAAACAACTGATTCCAGCAAAATATCCCCCGATAGATCCGAAATCAAACCCAAAATACTTTGGGAAGGTCTGGACTCCCGGATGGTGCGATAAACCAGTGGAATAGTTTACATATTTGAATTCACTCTGTTAGACCTATTAGCGATACTGCTGATTAGGACCATAAAACTCGTAACATTCCGTGGATTGCGAGTTGGGGTAGGTCTGGAATCAAGTGAGGCATTGTGAAGGAAATTTAATAATTGTAATAGGGATAATCTATGGATCATATACCTTGGTTTTATTACCGTATACAGTATGAAAACATGACAAGTTCAAAATCTGTATATACAGGGCGCTATTTGTTCAGTTTTCAAATACTATAGACCAGTTTAATATTATTGTCTTTATCCGGGCTACTAACCACGTGATTACAATGTTATGTCACGAGATAAATAATTGTGATTGGCACAAACATTTTCGGTTCCATTGATACCAATTGAATAAAGCAAAATTTTGTCGGGAAAAATAATTCCTTTTGGTTAATATTCACGATTAAATTTTATCTTTGAAAATACAGCTTTAAGAGGCAATTCGACTGCTTCTCCTAAATATAAATACAACTGTTTCAATGAAAATTTTCGATATCAGCAGGCACATTCGCAACCGTAATATTGGCTTTATGGTGACCATCTTAACGCCTAGTTTAAGCTAGTTGATAGATAAAATATGTAGTTGTGATTATAGCATTTAAATGGTCAGTCGACGGGAATCTTTCATGAAAAGCAACTTTTGACGAAAGAAAGCTGGTTTATTTTTCCGACAAATATTGGCCATTTCAGTGTCCGATAAACGTAAACAACAACATTCTGCCATCCAAACCAGAACAAGGCTCTCCATTAAAGACCGAGAGTGTCCGAATTATTTCATTGTGTGACATGTTTACACTGGTCTATAAAATTGATTTTTGCACGTGTGTAAAAATAAATATTTACACAGAGCAAACAGCTCATGATCAGATTGAACACAGTTCAATTTGATCTTGAGCTTTACTGTTTGCAACAGTTTTAGGCACATTTCTACTGGGTTGGTGTTAGATATTTAAGGTAATTACTGTATAGAATCTATTTTGGGTAATTAAAGTATTGTAGACGACTGTTTTGTTTCTTACGACTATATATATTAAAAGTATTTGTTTTCCTTTCTTATAATAAAACGAATAAATAATTTACTTCCGTAAACAGAGAAATACACCGAAATAATCCATTTTAAACATTCTATAAATGTTCCTATAAGAAAATCTCAAATCACAGTGTTACGGGATTCGAAGCGGGTCATGTTGATTATAACAAAAACGCCTGTTAACCAGTGGATATTCAACCGCTTTATTTGTACCAGCCACGCTGCAACAAACAATATATCCTGTATTAGAAATATTGAGACCTTCATTTCACACACGGGCGGAAGGCGACCTGCCGCCATGAAATTAAACATATGACTGACAAGGCATATGGTTAGTGCGCATGCGTATTAGTAATTGCTGTTCATGCATAAGTGATTCGCGCGCCAGCAGTCATAGTCAACAAAGTCATAGCTTTATGAAAAGTATGTTACAGGGTGTCCTTAAAAATGAAAAATGAGATCATGGTCTGATAGGATATGGAAGCTGGTATAAACAACCCTTGTACACTTTCCCCCACTTTATAAATGTCGTCCGCGACATAACCAGTCATTCTATAGTGTTTTGATAATTGATAAAACGAAATATGACAACTTTACAAGCACCAATTATCTGATAATTGCCAATTCGGTTTTCGGCGTGTACGATTCGACCGTCTAATAGTAATGGTTTCTAAGTTCTTTGGCACAAATGGTGCCGCTAATGGATTTAACTTACATGTCCCGGGTCTCCTCTGAGGAATAATATATGGGCCGGTTTTCTTATTTTTCATATTCACCGACTGGGTGTTATTGTTCAGTCGCCGAGTCTCACCTACAATTTTAGTATTCTCGTGTAACTGAGTGGTATCGGATATTTTATCCTGGTGCCCAGTTTCACCTGTGTCAATACCTGTGTCACTTTACTGAGTGGTATCGGATATTTTATCCTGGTGCCCAGTTTCACCTGTGTCAGTTCCTGTGTCACTTAACTGAGTGGTATCGGATATTTTATCTAGGTGCCCAGTTTCACCTGTGTCAGTTCCTGTGTCACTTAACTGAGTGGTATCGGATATTTTATCCTGGTGCCCAGTTTCACCTGTGTCAATACCTGTGTCACTTAACTGAGTGGTATCGGATATTTTATCCAGGTGCTCAGTTTCACCTTTATTAGTACTTTTAGGAGCAGACATTGCTTTGTGCGGTTTTGAAGGAATGCTCATGAATGGGAGCAGTAAATTGCGATGAAGCAATTTAGCTTTACCCTTACCATGTTCCTTCTTCACAGCAAACACAGGTATATCCTTATTTGGTTGAGCTATAACTACATAAGGCTGCCGGTTCCACCGGTCAGCGAGTTTATGCTTGCCTTTAAGACCGACATTTCGTATCAGGACAATGTCTCCCGGTCGGACTACAGACTCCCTGACTTTTGTGTCATACATATCTTTGCTGCGATGTGCTCGTTTCTTTGCTTCTCTGGCAGCCGTCTTATAAGCAAAATTCAATCTCGATTTGAGTTTGCTAACGTATGTACTGGCATTCTTGCCACTCTCACCAGGAGGTTTTATGCCCAGAAATGCATCTACTGCGAGTCTTGGAAACCTGCCAAACATTAAATAATGAGGGGCAAAACCAGTACTCTCGTGGCGGGTCGCATTGTAAGCATGCACAAGAGGAGCGACGTAAGACTTCCAGTCTTGCTTATGGACGTCATCTAGTGTCCCCAACATGCTTAAAAGAGTGCGATTAAAGCGCTCCGTCATTCCGTTTCCTTGCGGATGATAGGGGGTTGTTCGAGAGCGTTCCACGCTGCTTGATTACCTGGGACTCAAAGTTCCTTCCCTGGTCACTATGCAATCTCGCGGGAAAACCATAGTGAACTACAAAGTTTTCAAAAAGTGTTTTGGCTGTGGTTTTCGCCGTTTGATTGCGAGTTGGAAAGGCCTGAGCATATTGAGTGAAATGGTCCGTTATTACCAGTATGTTCTGATACCCTCCCTTTGATGTTTCGAGGGACAAGTAATCCATGCATACCAATTCCATGGGCTGAGTGGTGTAGATATTAACTAACTCAGCGGAGCTCCTACTTGGTGTTTTCCTGCAGATACATCGCTGGCAATTTTGGACTTTTAACTCAATATCTCTGTCCATTCCTGGCCAGTAAAAACGGGATTTGATAAGATAAGTTGTCCTATCTCTACCTTGATGCCCTGCGTCATCATGGTACCCCGTCAGAGCAAGATCGCGATAAATAAGGGGCAAAACTAACTGTGATGTTCTTTCACCATAGAGATTGCTCTGTCGGTAAAGGATGCCATCCTTAATCACAAGCCTATCCCACTCTTTAAGCATCTTGTAGACACTGGCATCTTCAAGAGCCGTCTGACGTTTAGTTGGCTTATGCCCCTTTTTAAGGAGTTCAATAACCCTTCCTATAGTTTTGTCTGAACTTTGCTCTATTTTCCAATCTAACTGGCTAAAATTACTCGTAGCCGGTATATCATCTTGACTTGTAAATAGTTCAGAGTCCCGACCAAGGAGAACACTCTCGACTGCTGATGGTGTCTTAGCTGTGGTCAGCTGAGCAGAGCATATTGCTTTAATAGCGTCATTGAAAAGTTCCTGTGTGTTTCCTGGAAGACGTGATAAACCGTCAGCATCCCTGTTTTGTTTCTCGCTGCGATATGAAATGCTGAAGTTGTAGCAGGATAAGGCTGCAACCCAACGATGCCCAGTTGCATCCAGCTTCGCAGTAGACAGGACATAAGTTAGAGGGTTATTGTCCGTTCTGACCTGAAACTCATTACCGTAAAGGTAGTCATGAAATTTATCACAGACAGACCATTTCAGGCACAGAAACTCCAACTTATGTGCAGGGTAATTTCGTTCACTAGCCCTTAAGCCCCTGCTTGCATATGCAATGACGCGTTCTTTACCGTCCTGAAGTTGATATAATACTGCTCCTAGGCCATCGCCACTGGCATCAATATTCAAGATAAAAGGGAGTTTATAGTCTGCGTATCCTAAAACTGGCGGTGATGTAATCTTTTCTATGAGCGTAGTGAATGTTTGTTGATGAAGTTCTCCCCAAGTAAAAGGCTGTGGATTCTTCCTACGTCTAGACTTACGATTTGTCCCATGACCAGCCAGTAAATCATTGAGAGGTTTTGCTATTTTAGCATATCCCTCAACGAATCTGCGGTAGTAGCCGGCGAATCCGAGAAAGCTACGCAGTTCCTTTATATTTGTTGATACTGGCCATGTTTTCAAAGCATTGAGTTTGCCTGGATCGGTCTTTATTCCAGATGCACTTACTATGTGGCCTAGATATGATACTTCCTCTTGTAAAAATTCGCATTTTGAACCTTTCAACTTCAGACCATGTTGTTTTAATCGTTCAAAACAATTTTCTAGTCTGCTGATGTGCTCTTCAAAGGTCTTACTGAAGATGATAATATCATCAAGATATATCAAACACTCTTTGAGATTCAGATCGCCCATGCAGCGCTCCATGAGGCGCTGAAAACTGCTCGGAGCATTCGTGAGACCGAATGCCATTCGATTGCATTCGTAAAAACCTAAAGGACCTACGGTGAACGCTGTCTTATGTTTGTCTTCCTCTCGGATTTCAACTTGCCAGTATCCTGACCTAAGGTCCAACTTAGAAAAATATTTGGAACCAGCAAGGGAATCGATGGTTTCTTCAATCCGAGGGAGAGAATAGGCATCCTTTACTGTGCTGGAGTTCAATTTCCGGAAGTCAATACAAAACCTCAGGCTATTGTCTTTTTTTCGGACAAGAACCACATTGGATGAAAACGGGCTTTGAGACTCACGAATAGCCCCGGCGTCCAACATTTCTTTGAGATGTACACGCACCTCTTCAAAAAGAGCAGGTGGTATACGCCTATAGGGGTCTTTGAAAGGTGTGTCATCCTTTAAGTGAATCTCATGTTTGATTAGATCTGTTTTTCCGAGATCCGTAGGACCCTTGGAGAAAATTGAAGTCCACTTCTGCAACAAGTTGAAAATTGTCTCTTTTTGTTCTGTATTTAAGCCTTCTGTATTGACCGTCACACCAAGGTCTTTCATTTCAGGTTCGCCCTCACACTTCTTATTAGCAATGTTATCAGGCTCTACAAAACTTGAGAGTGGTCATGGCTTCAATACTTTAACTTCATGAAGTTCACATAGATGCGAATGTGGTTCTATTTTTAATGTCCTTGCGGATATGTTAAATACCTTCACAGGTATTTTGCTGTAGTGTTGGTTCCCTTTAATTGAAACTACCCGTGGACATATGTTAAGAGAGCCTGATAACCCAAAATCTCCGGCTTCTGTCACAGCATCTTGTGCTTTACAGTTGCGTACAAATCCTGTAATTGTCTAGATTCCATTGGCTTAATATTTATTGTTCTCTGATTTGTAGATTTAACGACTCCAACCACATTATTCTGTAAAGCTTCAAATGCAGAGTCCCATGCTTGAGGCACAGAAGTATCTGAAAGATCACACGACAATGCCTTACAGGTTCGAATAACGTTTGTTCCGATAATTACAGGTACTTGGCCAGAGTACTGCATATCAGGGACAACCAAAACTGGAACAGCCATAGTCTTGTCGTGAAGAAACGGAATTCTGACCTCTGCCTCAATATACCCACTATAGGGTAAAGTAGAACCACCAGCTACTCGTACGTCTAACTGGAATATGTCTAAACTTAAAAGCTCCGGTTTTGTGCTCAAACTATCATAAAATCTTTGAGACATTGTAGTCACCATTGAGCCTGTATCTATCAACGCATGACATTTCGTGCCACAAATCTCTACCTCTGACTCATTTCTGCTTCCTAGTAATCTATCTATAAGAGGTATATCTTTATTTACGCAATTACTTTTATTCCCCGACTTGACATGATCAAGTTTGCAGTTCAAGACCTCACCGTCTTTGGTGTTAGTCAGGGAGTCGGAACTTTTCTTATTTGAAAAGTTCTTACTTGAGGAACTCGAACAAATATTGGACTCTCTATTATTTGCTCTAAAGTGCACATCCTTTTCTTTTGGATTCTGGCTATTTTGATTGTAATCAAAATACCTAGATCCTATTGTCCGAGCTTTTTCCTTCTCTTCTTTTATTGACGGCTCAGCTCCAGATGTATATTCATTCTGAGATTGTTTATTTTCTATCAGGCTTGGAATATATTCTCTGTCATTTAAGTTATTTTCAACCGGTAACCGATCCATACAATATTCTTCAAAAGGGCCCTTGTCTCCACTGTGGTCTACTATCTGCCCTACGATGTAGACCCTTTCTCGTTTAAAGATCCTCTCTGTCCTTGTCTTCCACCTCGGTAACGTCCTCTATAGCCTCTATTTGGACCATACCCTCTTGTTGGTCGTCTGCCTCTCGCTGATTGATTATCTATCACTGTATTTCCTTCTGATGTTTCATGCAGCTTGCTCTCAATTTTTCTTTCTATACTTTTTTCTATTCCTTCAAACTTTCCTTCCATAGCTTTCAAACGCTTTAGAATCTCTTCTAATTGATTTTCATCAACCTTAGCAACACTTTGTTGCTGTACTGAAGCTGTTTTAGGGATAGTTTTAGATGGCATATCCTGCTCTATCTTTCTTATTTCTATTCTTAATCTATTGAAATCCCGTTCCATTTCATATTTAAATCTACTAGCATTCCTTAATTGAGGATCCCTAAGTCCATTCCAAAGTTTGGACCTCAACATTTCATTTTTGGTTATTGGTGATATGTAATCCTTAGTTTTCTGGAGCATATTTTCTATCCTTATACTATATTGAGCCACGTTCTCATTCTCCTTTTGTTGCTCTAAATAGAACTGCTGAATTATTGATTCATTTGAGGATACTATGTCATATCTTCCATTCAGCTTCTCTAGTATAACAGCTGAAGTGGCGGTTTCCCCAACAGTCAACAGTATATCCCGTGCTGGGCCCCTGAGGGATTGCCTTATAGCTTGAAGTATGTGTGCATCTGGATATATCTTTTCCTTCTGTAAACACATGACTTCAAAACGCCATACTTCATATGACGCTTCTCCCTTTCCATCAGTTCCTGAGAACTGAGGGAGCTTTGGTACTGGAACCTTTGCTAATTGTACCATACTGGTATCAGGGAGACCTAATTTATTTGACTGTAGCAATGCAGCAAAGTCAACTTTGTCACCTGTGTCCTTAGGCACTGACGGCCGTTCAGGATCTTGTAAGTAACTTTCAAATGTGGGCGGTTTGTTACTTGGTGTACTCGCAAATAAATATTTTGCTATATCACCGTGGTCCCCTGGCTCTTGGGTCATTTTCTTTTCTTCGACTACCTTAGCTTTTTCTGTTTTAGGCGTTGCTGACAAAAGATATCGATACTTCTCACTTTTGACCAGTTCTCTAAACATATAGTCGAGGGTGTCGTCTTTCCAATTTCTATCTGGTGTTTCACCAGATGCCATTTTCTCAGTTTTATTAGGCACAAGGCTCTACAAACTACTATCTTTGTGTAATGTTCTTTTAAAAATATATAATGCACAACTGTAAAAAAACATGTCTGAATGTCTGCACAGCTGTGTTTTAAAGCAGTAAATCGGTAAAGATTACTGTTTTAACGATAAATTTATCAGGTTCGCAGCCGGACATATCATTACGGTTTTATGAAATTCACTCAATCTATTTGCTATCAACAAATGTATACAGTGGCTGTTTCAACCACTGATTGTTTAATTGTCACAGTAATATATTTTAATGGTTTTTTGCATACGGGTTTATCGACCTACACTGTGAGTAAAAAGACATATTAAGATCAACTATTTCCACACTCCCTGTATTAATTAAATTTTGTTTATGTAGTTTAATGTAGTAATTTTTATTGTTCTATATTCCGCACCTGGATTTATCATTTCACACAAAACACCCGGTACTTTGATTTAGAATTGACGTTATTTTATTATTATTTTATTTATTTATTTTTCATTAATAAATTTTATCTGGTGTTGGAGTAATATGTTTATTGTTTAATATTCCGCACTTTGATTTATCTCGAACGCATAGAAGCTGGTAAAATTATTAATATTTAAGTCTTAATTATTTAATTACTCGGATATATCAGTTGCGTTCCTTTACTTTTTAATAAAGCTACTGGTGTGTTATTTTACACTATGAAGCTGAATTTATTATTATCTTTTTATTTATTCATTTTTTTATACAACCTTCACTCAGGTTTACCCTTTAGATTTTTTTAAACAACCCTCACTCGGGTTTACCTGCAGATTTTTTCAAACAACCCTCACTCGGGTTTACCTTTAGATATTTTTTTTTTCAACAGCCCTCACTCGGGTTTACTTTTTAGATTTTTTTCAAACAACCCTCACTCGGGTTTAACCTTTAGATTTTTTTTTTTTTTTAAACAACCCTCACTCGGGTTTACCAGTAGATTTTCAAAACAACCCTATAAACACTATTTCAGCCATAACATATCACTGAATCTATAAGCGATTATGGCAAGTGTGTGTAATGTTCAAATTCTATTTCTTTTCAAATCACTGTTTCACGGATCCAATAAATCACACTTTCATTCCTCATGTACACCGATAAGACTACATGTACAATGTGGGCAATTTTGATCAGAATGAATAGAATAAAGGAGCATTTCTTCAGTGGCTCCAACGTATAAAGTAAATTACCAAATACAAGATCAAATGTATAAAGTAAATTACCAAATACAAGTCAGCTGTCAGAATAAAACCAAGTGTTCAGATCAGGGCGCTTGCCAGTGTACTTGACGAATGTTTACCATATATAGTCACGGTACTTAAACCAGGTCAATCCCGTGCAAAGCTCTGGAATGTTGATAGTAAACACTGATGCACTGAAGTAATGAAGCGAAGTAAACTCTGGTAGCTGAAGGAAAACCAGTCACTTGAATAAAGAATGGTGTACACAGTCTTTGCTTAATAAATACAACGAATGAAAATCTGATGGAGATTAACGCTCACTAATCACTCACCAACAAAAATAGTTTCATTCATAATCTACAATGTTTATCCATGGTGGTCGCCATTACACGCCATAACCCATGAAACGATAATAGCCAATGAAAATCGTCGAAATTCCGATGACCTCGGAGTTGACTGGCTGATGTTGGTCACGTGATGTTGCTTTCTAGAGCGTGGCCCCACGTTGGGCGCCAAATCTGTTACGGGATTCGAAGCGGGTCATGTTGATTATAACAAAAACGCCTGTTAACCAGTGGATATTCAACCGCTTTATTTGTACCAGCCACGCTGCAACAAACAATATATCCTGTATTAGAAATATTGAGACCTTCATTTCACACACGGGCGGAAGGCGACCTGCCGCCATGAAATTAAACATATGACTGACAAATATTCAAATTCACAAAATGTCTGTATAATCAGCGAACAGCGTAGCGTCCTCATTATTTCTACATATGAACCAGACCATAACGAAAAGGTACTTAACGCATAGGCGCATAGCAAAGCATTAACCGAGGCTGTGCATCGCATAAGCGCAAGATCATGAGCTTCCTCTATTCATAGACACCATTTATGGATCCAGAGGAACGTTGAGATGAAAAGCCATGCCTAGCTACCGCAGCCGGCCGTTCACATGCATTTCAAAAGCATCAACTCTAAAGACCATTCCGTCATGAGTCGGCTCATATATATATATATAATCAAGACTGATAGATGGACACGCAGCAGCTACAAAGAGGCATCAATGCGCAACTGCAAAATAATAGAATTTGCAATGCTGCTGTGTCCTATTATTAATAAAACACGAAAGATAATGTAATGGGACATACCTGCAACAAACAATATATCCTGCATTAGAAATATTGTGACCTTCATTTCACACACGGGCGGAAGGCGACCTGCCGCCATGAAATTAAACATATGACTGACAAGGCATATGGTTAGTGCGCATGCGTATTAGTAATTGCTGTTCATGCATAAGTGAATCGCGCGCCAGCAGTCATAGTCAACAAAGTCATAGCTTTATGAAAAGTATGCTACAGGGTGTCCTTAAAAATGAAAAATGAGATCATGGTCTGATAGGATATGGAAGCTGGTATAAACAACCCTTGTACAACAGTAATTTCCAATACATGTTCTTTCTGTGGGTACAAGGACCAATTAAAACGTCCAGTACTCCTTGCATTTATGTTGGCCCATGTAAGACACTTCATCAGGACTTGGAAGTAAGTGTCTGCACTTCCTCAATTACCTCTCGTCAGTGTATTGCTACATTCCTATTTCGTCCTTTAGTTACGTCCTTTCTTCTGTGAATATCCGAAATCCGACTATCCCGCTATTTATAAGTCATGCGAAGTATTTTGACTATCATTACGCTAGCAAGTCTATAAGTTTGAACTTAAGTTACAGTAGACTTCGAATATACGTGTATTTCAATATGTTTATGTCATTAAAATATTTTTTTTATAAAAATATTTATAAACTTAACGCAGAGGTTCCATGTTTACCCTTCAGCAAGTTTTATGTGATACTGATCCCTTTATCGACATTGCCCGAGTTCTATTAAACGGTGGAAAATCCTCTCAGAAACATAGCGTACGGAATGTTGGGAATATCTCTCTAACCTTGATATACTGAAGTGAAAAAGAAACGCTGGGTAAACTTTTATGCTGAAATCAAATAAAGTTTTAAAAGCAACACCTTTATAACCAATTTCCAAAATTTTATTAGTTTGTGACTAAAAGCTCGTCAGTTAATGTAGCGCTTGGAAGGTACAGTGAACCCTCATTACAACAACAGCATTTGTTCCCAAAGAATTTGCCATTCAAATGAAATTTCTGTCGTAAAGGATCTTTAATGAGCAGAGTGATTAGTAAGAAAGGCATTGTTGAATTCTTATATCCTCATAAAACATGTTTCTTGAAGTATTGAATACAATATTCTGACATAATAACTGATTAACTGTCACCTCTTGAAGAAAGGTTTTGTGCCAGTTAAATTGTCATTGTAACGAGTTTTGTCGTTGTGTCGAGTGTCAGTATAAAGACTGTACCCCCATAACTGTAGATGAAAACCAACTGGATATAATTAGTATCGGACGCGCCCCCAGCCCACACCCCTCATCACTGTTGCCGCCTTTATTCTCCTCTGCATGGAGCTCATTAATGCATTAATCCTCCTCATTGGAGTCTTCTAATAATGCATTTCTCAACTTGACTAAAGTGATGGGGCTATTCCGTCGCGTTCGTACCTTTCTGTCCAGATCGTCCCACAGATGCGCAATCGGGGATTAAATTTGGACTGTATTGTGGCCAGTTGGATAGGATACTGTTATGATTAGCCATAAACCTGGCTTTGAAGGGCCGAGCATTATCATGCTTTAAAATCAATTGATGTTGCTGCACAAGAGGGACTGCATCGGGACGGAGGACTTGATTCCTGTATCTTACTGCTGTTGAATTGCCCAATATCACAATCAATAATTATTGTGATTTTACACAATGCGAACTGCCTCCCCAGACCATAAGAGAACCACCGCCAAATCTATCCCTCTCGACAACGCAACCGTCGGCAAAGTTTGTCCCACGATGTAAATAAACGCGACGTCGTTCATCTGGGCGAAAAAGAGTGAAACGGGGCTCGTCAGTTAAAAGGACCCATCTCCACTACCTCATCGGGCATGTGCCGTCAACCACGCCATACGAAGCATGCGACGTACCTGAGTCAGGAGCGGCCCGATATACGGACAGTGTGCCCAAATACCAGCCTCACGAAATAGATTTCTCACAGTTCCGAGTTAAATGGATGATAATGAGTGCCAACGGTAGTAAGGGTCTTTTCTGAGGCAGGTAGGTGACGATTTCGCAAATGCGAGATATGAATAGCCCTGTTCTGGCAACACGTCCTATTTCCTTTAAACATCTTACAAGACGTTCGATAGCGGAAACATTTACAATGTACCCTTAAATGATAGCAATTGCTTAAAATCAGAACAAAACCTTATCCTTATGTTTTTTGTTGTTGTTTTTTTCACTACAGTATAGATTTTATTTGACTTCACTGTAAGTGCCGAGTGGTGATCGAAAAAAGTCTTCTGTACTTCAACATAATGCAGTTTTTATTTCTATTTGTCTTTGAGTCATTGTGTCCATTCTGGTATCTTGGAAAATTGAGCACTACCAATACCTCCTGATAAGGTATCGGCCTTGGTGGCTCAGTTGGATGCGCGTCCGACTGGTGAGCAGAGGGTTTGCGGGTTCGACCCCCGCCGGGTCGGCAACATTCTTTCGTGGAGAGTGATCATGAAATATTTTCTACCGTCATTCTTTCCCTTCCGCTGATTCAAGAAGGGCAGTTATCAGTTTCTGGCGTAAGAATGTGCACAATACTAATTAACCGCTAAGAGGACTAAGTCTGTCAAGTAAAAGTGCGGTTAGGTAAACTGTCCGCGCTCGACATGACCTCATTAGATTGACTGGGCCGTAAAACCTCAACACAAACTGTTTTCAACTTAAAAGTACTGATAATTTGTTTATTTCTTCATAAAGACATATAGTATGGTACTCATTAGAAGCGTCTCATCGAATTGCCTCTAATGAGTACCCTTGACATATGTTTTCGTGAAGAAATAAGAAAAATATTATGTGGACACCTCCTATATAGAGCCATGGCAAGGGAGCTAATGCAGTCCTACAAACTATATTCCTGTCATTTGAAGAGTCTCAGTGAAACCGAGACTCTGATTTTCGTTCTGTTACGTTTTCTTTCTTTTCAAGGGCAACCTTTATAGATTTTATCTGACTTTTCTGCAGCTGCTGTTAAGTGGAGAACAGGAACGTGGGCAACCGGGATGATTACAATAGCTCTCCTTGTACTTCGTGTAGGTTAACTAAAACAGTACCATACCACAAGACACATTTGGCGCTAAATAGTTAAGGCTTTGCTGAAGTAAACAAAACAATTGCTTGGGCAGATATTCTATGGCAGAATCACCAATATATTTCGTAATAATCATTCTTATGCGGTGTTGACGCTGCTGTAACTGCATGGATGTCTAAATTCGTATGACAGGTCTGCGAAATCATCTGCAAATAAAAATACAACATGTAAGGCTAATGAAAACTTGGCAGATTTTAAGACATTTTTCACAAGGGGACAACTTTTTTTGTGATTTCTTCTTTGATTTCCTGTACATCAACCCCTTCTGAAAATCCGCCTACTTTTAGGAGCAAATTCTTTTTTTCTAGAGTAGACCCGTTTCAGCAAGATTCACATGCAGTAAAACCTCAATAGCTTGAACATTTTTGGGACCATGGAAATTTATTCAAGACATGAGTAGTTCGCGCCTCTGAGGGTTAATCGTGGCACCAGGTCAGGAAGCACATAATGATAATTTAGGGAAGTCTTTTTATCTTCTATATAATATTGGTATGTTGTGTGTACTCATTAGAATCGCCTTGATGAGGCGATTCTAATAAGTACACACAACATACAATTTCATGATAAAATAATAATAATAATAATAATAATAATAAAAACCACTAAATATTTGTTTTCTTGAGCTATCGGAAGAATTTCGTAGGGACTCATAATCGAGTTCGAATTAGCCATGGTAAACGAGCCCTCAGTGTTTGAGCTATTGCGGTTCGATTGTATGTGGCCACGGGGTTCGAAAGAATTCATTGAATCGAAATTGTTCAGCATCGGCAAAATGCAAAATTTCTAGCCGCGAAAATACATTGGTTTACAGGAAATCTGTGACTAAACGGTAATGAGCACAAGGACAAGTCCAGCTTTTTGATTGTGTTGGGGTTTAATGACATGTCAACCATTGGGTCATTTTGTGTCATCTCCCAGTGGAAGGGAGAAAAGAGATAGAAGAGATAGTAGAGGAGATGAAAGATAGGGACAGAGAAGAAAGAGGAACAGAAATAAAAGCGACGAAACAGACGAAATGAAAATATCCCTCCCCTCTACCCATACCTGCTCCACAGGCCTTTCCCAACTGTAAGCCAATATCAGTTGGATGCCCCAGTGTCATAAGATACAGGCCACCTTCGCCAAACATGTCTACCCCTCAACAAGTCCAGCTTATATTTTGTTAGTAACAGACACGCTTTCGGCGTGTTTACAGACACGCTTTCGGCGAGTATCTGTAAAAGAAACTCTAAGGGAATAAGGGATCAGAATTGAATTGGTCTTCTTGAGAAAGGCCATTTGATGGCCAAAACGTCATGTTCCTTGAAAAATAAAGTGATTCAAATAATCAGAAAATCTAGACATCACTGTATAATATTTGCATATGTCGCTAGGCGTACAGGCAGCATTCGACCTTTAGTGATAACATACAGTTTCCGATAGGCTTATAGCAACGGAGGAAGCAGTGGTCAATTTTATGTGGCAATGGTTTGCGTGTTGCAGCCTTTTTGGTATAAGTGACAATAACGTTTTGTTAGCAGGGGATAATTATTTCTACATGAAAACATACGCCAAACAAGCACAAGAAGATGCCGAAATGTCCAAAGATTCATCACATCGACTGGCAAAATGAACAAAAAATTACGGATTCGCCGTCCAAAAACCAGAATTTCCTAGGAAGAGCAATTAGTTTGTGCGCATGGCGAGAATATTTGGTGCACTTTAAGATACAGAAAACCAGGTCTTAATTAGTTCTGTCGGTTTTTCTTTTACCTGCAAATGAGTTATCGCGTCGCTAATGTTACTTATTGATATTCGGCGTACAGAGAGTGTCGCTTCCGATATCCCGCACTGTAAGATTATACATTGTGTCTGTGAAGTATGTCGATGCCCATATTAGAAACAGCGCTCAGGGTCCAGTTTCACAATCATTCCTAAGAGTTAAGGCGTGCCTTAACTGAAGGAGATTTTACACATTCTATGGAGGCAGCTCTGTCAAAATTGTTTTCTATCCTTCTGAAGGGTCTTCTCTAAAAACAAATAATAAAAATGCACCCCTTTCTTTCGGACCCATATTCAAAAGGGGACTGGTGTGCTGGAAAGCATAAGAAAGTCACAAATTTGTCTCCCAAGTCAAAAATGACGGAAAACCTACCAAGAGAATCCACCCCGCTCAAGATCAGAATTTGAATGAGGTATTTAAAATAAAAGTAAACAAGATTGCCTCTTGAAACAAAGAACACACAAAATCACAGAAATCGGAGACTCGGTTTGATTGAGTCTCTTCATATGCATCACTGTAGTTTGCGAGACTGCATACGCAGTCAAAGAAAATGAAAACGTCTTAGTTATACTATGGTTCGTGCGCATGTACGATGTGATAATGCACGAGCGTGAGCGAGTACATTATCGCACATACATGCGCAGAACCATGGTATAATTTATTTATCATATTTTTATGCATGTAGATCATCTACATCGCGAGATATCTTATGTTGAATGTTGGGGATTTGGACTACTATGTGTGCTATTCCAATAGACTATAAAAATTTATTATTTTCTTTTCATCCTTGCAAATTAGATTTTTGTACAAAATTGCAAAATTTGCTATGCAAATCTCAGTTATTAAAGTCAAGATCGACCTGAACTTAAGGCCTGAATGGTAGTGAAACTGGACCCAGGTCTATGCTTTATACTGAAAACAAAAATGAACCGGAACATATCTAAAGCTTATTATCTATTTTCCCTAGATGTTAGAACACCTTACCATACATGTCATAAAACTCTAACACGTCCATTTAAATATATGTATCCGTTGATGGATTTAAGAACTGCTGGATGAGGCTCAAATAGTGTAGATCCTGATCTGAGTTTACGCGGTTTGTCCAATCCTATTCGTCTGAAAACTTAGGGTAACTACGGTATAGCAAAATACGGTATAGCAAAGTGCCCACTCAGATTGCGCATTGTTGTTCGCCTACAGTATTATAGGGACATTGTACTGATGTTGAATATTGCCCCTAGTTGGGATATCAAAGGATGCGAGCTTGCAAGTAGTCTTCGATATCCGAGCGAGAGACAATAGTCACCAATATCAGTGCATTAACCTTTTTATAAATTTTGTCAGTTTCAGTTGTTTGTAGCCTCAAAAAATGAAATTTTATAATCTAATATTCACAGCCTACATTATTGCGTGACAAATTTAGGCGCGAAGCCATCACCTAAGACATCATCAAAAGCAACGTCACGTACCAGTACCATTAAAAGCTCCGGATAAGCGTGCAATACCAAGTAAGCGTGTCGATATCGAGTGATATCTGTACTCTTACTCTTTGGAATTTATTAATGCACATTTTTAATTATTCAATATTTATAGCTACAGTATACTTCAACGGCTCCAACATCTTTGGGACTATGAAAATTTGTTCGAGATTTGGGTAGTTTGAGCCACTGAGGGTTAATCATGGCGCCGGGTCAGGAAGCAAATTGTGATAATTTAGGGATATCTTTTCAATCTTCTACAAAATAATGGTATGGACTGTACTCATTAGAATCGCCTCGGCAATTCTAATGAGTACACACAACTTAAATTCTTGATACGAGCGTATAAGAAAATTTCCCTAAATATTTGTTCTCTTGCGCTATCGGAAGAGTTTCATAGGGACTTAAAAACGAGTTCGAATTAGCCATGGTAAAAGAGCCATCGGTGTTTGAGCTGTCGATGTTCGACTGTATATAAAAAAAAATACTGATACTGTGAGCAAACAGCGCATGCGCTGGCTGATTTAGGCCTTCGTTGCCCGCATATTGGATAAAGGCACGCATTTGTCTCATGACACGACTCGTTTTAAATTTTGACTTACGTAAAGTGTAGAATTCAAATAGCCCAAATAAACTCCTACAAGTTCTTTGTGTAATTTGTTAGAAGAATCAAAGTGTCCGATGGCGGAATATTTTTTAATGACGCCAGCAAAGTCTACAACCTGAAAAAAAAATCAATTAAATTTCAAATCCCCGAAGCGACATAATTTTCCTCAAGATCAGATCTTGAGAGAAATGAACACACTTGGTAACTGGTATGCTATTTCCGCCAAGGGAGAACTTTTGCGTCTTCATTACGAAAACACGCCTATTCAAATATATAGAAAATTTCACCTCCAAAAACTGAAAATTTTCAGATAAAAATCGCTGATATTTTTTCATATGTCTGCTTTAAAACATAGATTGTGGGTACTCGTTAGAACCGCCTCGGCGAAGCAGTTCTAACGAGTACCCACAATCTATGCTTAAAATAAAGATTGTGGGTACTCGTTAGAACCGCCTCGGCGAGGCGGTTCTAACGAGTACCCACAATCTATGTTTTGAGCAGAAATAAGAAAAATAATGTATACCCCTGAAAACTCCAGTTTTACTATATAAAAGTGGGATTTAAGGGGGTCAATATTATATAGGCGTGTTTTCCTGATGTTCCTATTTGGCTTTCTGCACACCCATCTGCTTATGAAAAGGGGCCTTCTCTATAAGAAAGGCCCTTTTTCAAAAGGGCCTTTCTTATAGAGTTGCGTCCCCTGAAAGTGTATCAGTTCCCCTTAAGGGAACGATACAGACAACCCTCTTTATACCGACACTCGATACAGCGACAAAATTCGTTATAATGACAATTTAACTGGCACGAAACCTTCGCTTGAGAGGTAATATTTAGTCACAAATTATGTAAGAATATTGTATTTAACATACATACGTTTCGGATATTTGTTAGAATCATCTCAGTGAGGCGATTTTAACAAATATCCAAAACATGTATTCTATGAGGAAATAAAAACAAAACAAGACCTTTCTTACATATCAGGCTGATCATTAAGTGTTCTGTACAACAGCAACGTCTTTGGGAACAAATGCGGTCGTTGTAACGAGGGTTCACTGTAGTATATTGAGGCCACAAGATACATATAGTCTAATATATATAAGCTAAAAAAACTAACACCCTAAATGTAAATCCGTGAGTCTCTGGTCGGGCAAAGTTAGTTACGTAAATCAAGGGACTCAAACGTCCAACAACTGAAGGTGGATCAGATGTTCCGAAGAAAGCATCTCATGCCTTACTAGTCACACCCATCGTGTTTCGATAGACATAGTCGGCATGAAAATCAAATCCGGGATGGAAACCTACTAGTTGACTTTAGTTATAAATTTTGCTCATTAACTTATCAATAGAAACATTGTATTTGCTAAGCCCATAAAACTTCTTTATGGGAGCAACGAATTTATGCGTAAGTAGCTTTTCGCCATAACATGCATAAGCCTTGAAGTAAGGAGTCGAACTCTCGAGATAAAAAGTTACTGAAGAATGATAGTAAGGTCTCAATCACAAGACGCCAAAGCAAATTCTTTTTTTTTTTCAGTGTAGCCTCCAATGAGAAGGAATGCAATATTATCTTGTCAGAATATTTTCTCTGGATGTATATTCATTTCCCTTAAAACAAGTTTTCTATTTTGTAGCTCGTATTTCGGTCGAACTAAAGGGAATCCAATTTGCCCATGGGCGTAGACTAGAGTTTGGTAATGCTCCCCGAAAGAACTTTATGAAAGGCCATTCACTGGTCCAATGTTATTTTCCACGGACTGCCCAACGTTATTATAACCAAGCATTAGCTTTCACAAACAAGCTAGGTATACGCTTAGCACACACTTTGTGCTATGCCTATACCAAGCTTTTTTTGTGAAAGCTAAAACTGTTATATAACTATCAACGATATCGTTTTCAAGCAGCAGTTAAGTTCCTCACAGTCTGTTAAGTTCCTCACAGTCTAATCCAAAAAAGCCGGATCAGTTGAGAGTCTCACTTTTTCAGATACTTCTCACGCGTTCTTAAACGAGGTTTGTTTACTCTGATATCATCACGTCCAAGCGACATGCTTTTAACGTTCATTTGTTTTATTTTTCCGAGAAAAAAAGGCTTGGCATGTCATATGAATAGGCTGCCAATTCAAATGAAGTCTCAGCCCTATTTTCACAGAAAAAATAAAATGTCGTCCGCAGCTGTTGTGAATGAAGCGTTCAGGGATTATTTTCAAAGTATATAAAAACACATTTTTTACTAGCTAACGTGATCTGATGCTTTGTATCATGTTCCATGGTTGTTCCCTATCTCTGGTTCACATTCGACGCAAACATCTCGTGTTATTACCCAACCTATTGTATGAGGTTACTAAGCATTTTTTGACTATCTAACGCATTTTCACCTGTGACAAAAGCCAGCCAGATTGAACCGGTTCTCAGAAAAAAAAAGCCTATCACCCGGACTCATATGTTGGACTATCTCCCGCTCACGTGATCAAATAGTTACCAGCATTTATTGATCGTAGCGATCAAAAGAAAATCACTCCTTTAAAAATGAGTTTGGTAGTGAAACACCTATATCATATCTTTCTAGGCGACAAACAAAACTATCAGCTCCTCGATGCTGTGGACCACCTGATAAACTATCGCCCGAGGCCGTAGTGCTATAGTTCTTCAGGTGATCCACAGCACCGAGGGGCTGATAGTTTTGACTGTCGATCGGAAAGGTATGATATAGTTGTATATTATTCTGCGATCCGGTAACACTTAACATGTCGATTTAGATAACATACTCTAGTAATAATATATAAATATTACCTAGTAAACACAGAGCGTGATAACAAACGTCCCGGCGAACATCTGACGTTATACAACGTCGCGTCATAATCGTTGCAACGTCATGACGTTGCATCAAAGTTGATGCGACGTCGTCTCAACAGTGCGTGCCCGCTGGGGTCATTTCGTCATAGCCACAACGTCATTGTGTTGCACTGACTTCGGCACGGCGACGTTGTTGCGACGAATGTGTTTGTTTAAGAAATAGAACAGCAGCTGTTGAGTAATAAATCACAGGATGGAGGTCAGTTGTAATGTAGATCAAATAAAGAGCGCGTAGCGCGAGTGATTTATCTACTTACAACTGACCGACAAACTGTGATTTATTACTCAAAAATTCACGCACTAGAGCTATTCTGTTTAGATTCTAACACGCTAAAAATCGACAAAATGCCGTTGATTCCTTGATTCTCAAGCCTTCCGCCATTGTTCGATGAAACCCCGCCAACTTCCTTGGCTGTGTTACATCTATTTGTAACGTACTTGATGCGAAAAAACGACGTTATACAGTTTCCGTCCAGGAAACGGCAAATGATCAGAATTAAAAAAAAAAAGTCACGGAACAGCGGTTCTTCGCGTCATGCTCCCGCCCAGTGATTTATTGCAGAATAATACAAAGTTCATTTCCGTTGCCTATATAGGCGTGCTGTGTTAGAATAGGTAATTACCTTTCTTCCTTTCAACCATCTCGACGGTTCCGGTGCAC
Source organism: Anodontia alba (assembly GCA_964016985.1). Classification (NCBI taxonomy): domain Eukaryota; kingdom Metazoa; phylum Mollusca; class Bivalvia; order Lucinida; family Lucinidae; genus Anodontia; species Anodontia alba. The sequence continues at coordinate 35,719,277 of OZ024836.1, read as the reverse complement.
CACAGAACGCGGAGATAGCAGCATCTGCAGCGTAGTGAATGTTGTCGGAACAATGTCGTGACGTCGCCGTACCAATATTTCTGCTCTGAGCAATGTCCATGAACAATGCTAACTTGTTACATTTAGCGGACAGTGGTGTTCCTGTTGTACTTTGTACAAGAACTTTCGTTGCTGTGGTAACCGGTGGTGTCTTCGTTGTCGAAACTATAATATGAACCTCAACGTGAGAAAATATAAGAATCTATCATTGGTGTTTGGGGTAGACAGAAAAATCCGTTCCGAGGATCACTGGCATCACGAGGCTTGCCGAGTGATGCCAGACTGTGATCGCGAGGGACGGATTTTTCTATCTACCCATCACACCCATGATAGATTCTTTTTCTTGCACATCTTTTATTTCTGAACGTAGATTTTTTTAATAATGCAGTTACTTCGATTGCTGATGTCCGCCATATTGTGATGACATTGTTGTGGCGTTTAACAACGTTATTATATTCAGTGACGTCAATCTTAACGATGGCGCACCGTGCTGTCCCATACAACCAGTGTATATCAAACACGTGAAAATTCTCGAGTTTTATCTTTCCCACGGGACGGATAAGGGTATGTGAGATAAGATATGCTAGCAACGGTGTAACTTGCGGAAATCCTTATCCGGTATGCAAGAATTCCTATCCCAGGGTAAATCCAGGAGTTTCTTATCTGGTGTGCAAGAACGTACTTTCTGACAAGTACGCCTAACGAAGACTCAAATTAGCTTGTCCATTCAGGCAATCTTCGTTGTACGCATGAAGAAATGCATCTTTGCCTATCCAAAATTCGCCCAGTGATGGTTCTGATAAGACTATGCGCATGCGCAGGCTGATTTGAATCTTCGCTGGGCGCACATGTCCGCAGATACGTTTTCTGACGTCGCGATTCACACAATTTTAAATTTTACAGAATACGATTTTTTTTTATCACCATGGATATTTTCCAACCGCAAGCCATTCGGCCATTCGATCTCTTTTGCTTACAATGAAACTGAACATCACTCGTTTATTGGCTATGTGTTTACAAAGCAATACAAATATATTGTATCCAAGCACGTGACTCTGTGGTCACTTGCAAAATTACTGTATGGGTACTAGAGTTGTTGTAAGTACGGGGTGATCAAACTGGTTCACATAAATGGTTCTTTTTAAATATGAATTTACGAATCATACTAGTATGATTCGTAAATTCATATCTAAAAAGATGTCGCAAGTACAAATCTAAACAGGATGCCGCTTGGTGACAGACAGCAGCACCAAGTATGCATGAATGATTCGTGAAAGCAATGCTGTACAAACGCATGTACTTAACACATTGTCGCCGCATCCATGTGCCTCGGGTGCCTGGTAGTGTTAAAATCTGCACAACAACAATAAAAACAATAAGATGTGGCAGTCTCATACCAGTGTTCAGCGTGTGAACATCACAGCATATGTTAACAGAAATGTCTGTCTCCATATAATGTGCTAATTTGTTTTTATTTTCGTCTTTATGCGTGTTTGCAATCCCCGTTTGCTCCTGAAGAAGATTTGTACGAATTCAAACGATCTATGGTTATGTCCGTCTCCAAATAGTTTTGGACTGATACCTTCTCCACTTAGATATATATTTATTTACCCGTATCATCGATGTTTGGGTGACCTATACAAGTCGTCACTAGTATATCTTTGTCTTTCAGAACATAGCCAACCTAAAATCATAATACACATAATACTGAAAGCATTAAACAAGAAAATGCATTCTCAATAAAACATAACAATAATACCATGGATAATCTATGCAGTTTTGAATAGGCAATACATAACACACTTTCGTTTGCTTTGCTTCAAGGCCGTTGATTCTGACATTCTGATGTCCAGAGGAGTCGAATGACATTGGTATTTTACAATTTACAACACAGCTAGAATTGTAGTCTCTCTCAATTTATTGTAGTTTTTCTCAGTTTATTAACACCTAGCACGACATTTTGAAATATTTTTGTTTTAAATTTTCCAGAAAATAGGCTTAGACAAATTGCAAATTGTCTCCCAAGGCAAAAATTGTATGCCTCATCGATGCCATTCTAATGAGTACACTCAACATACCATTATTGTCATGAAGATCTAAAAAATTCTTTAATTATCACCTTTGCCTCCTGACCTGATGCTATGATTAACTCTCATACCCATATCTCAAGCAAATTTCTATGGTCCCAAAGAGGTTCGAATTCTTGATGTTCTTGAGGTACATGGTCTATACTATTAAAACACTTCGGAGAAAAAAGCCATTTTCAATTGACAATGCTGCACATTGCAGAAGCGTTTTTCCAACAAACTTGATTTTTTTTTTTCTCTCTTAATGACAGGTTAGCAGCTTAAGGCTTACATTTGGCTCGTGAAAATCTATTGGCTACGGAAACATAAGAAGAATGAGAGATCTGTGTGAAGGCAATGACGCCTCCAGTCACGAACCTGTCAATAGCTTATCGGCATTGTTTACTTGAAATGAAAAAAAAGGACAAATGTTACGATGGAAATCAAAAACAGAAGATAAAAAAATAAGCAGTTAGATTCTAACAACAAGTCTTGTCTGCTGAACGCTTAGCATGTTGGATAAAATGAAAATTGTCAATAAGCAGCGCTTATTCGATAACTCCGCATAAAGCATAAAACCTTTTTCTAACAAAATTTAAGTTTCAAAGTGCCGGCGTGACCTTGAAAATAAAGTCAAGGTCACCAAAATCTGATAAAAAAATCTAATCACTTCTTTGTCGCATTCTTATGATGTATCTGTGCTAGTTCGGTCTATTTCCAGCTATTGATTAAAGAGATATTGTGCACACAAACATTTTACTTCATTAACAAGGCTCCTTTTTGAGTATTTATAATGTAGTGACCTTGAAAATAAGGTCAAGGTCACCAAAATCTAATCACTTCTTTCCCCCATCCTGATGATGTATCTATGCTAGTTTGGTCAAATTCCATTCATTGGTTAAAGAGATAATATGCACACAAACTTTTTACTGCATTAACAAGGCTCGCTTTTTTGAGTATTTATAGTGTAGTGACCTAGAAAATAAGGTCAAGGTCACCAAATCTAATCACTTCTTTGCCCCATCCTTATAATGTATCTGTGCTAGTTCGGTCTATTTCCAGCTATTGGTTAAAGAGATATTGTGCACACAAACTTTTTACTTCATTAACAAAGCTCCTTTATCTATAATGTATTGGCCTTGAAAATAAGGTCAAGGTCACCAAAATATAATCACTTCTTTCCCCCATCCTTATGATGTATCTGTGCTAGTTCGGTCAAATTCCAGCTATTGGTTAAAGAGATATTGTGCACACAAACTTTTTACTTCAATAACAAGGATCCTTTAGGCTCTTTTTGAGTATTTATAATGTAGTGACCTTGAAAATAAGGTCAACGTCTCCAAAATCTAATCCGCCCCCGCCCCCCTACCCCCCCCCCCCCCCCCCCCCACCCCCCGATCCTGATGATGTATCTGTGCTAGTTTGGTCAAATTCCAGCCATTGGTTAAAAAGATAGTGTGCGCACAAACTTTTTCTGCCTTTTTTTCTGCATTAAGAAAAAAATTTACAAAGGGCAATAACTCCAAGAGAATTGGCCCCTAGCCCTTACTTTCTCTTATGTTGGTACATCTTTTGATATCAATGTGTCTGCAGAAATTGATGAATACCCATCACTGCGTTTTCACGATATATAATACAAAGTTCATTTCCGTTGCCTATATAGGGGAGGGGGGGGAGGGGGTGGGGGGGGGTGGGTGAGGGTGGTATAAATATCAGCACACGATATTTTGAAATATTTTTCTTATTTTTCCAAGAAAACAGGCTTTGATATTTCAAACAAACTGCCAGAACCAATACAATCTATATCAGGCAAACTACTCAGTGTACATTAGTAGGGAAGGGAAGGACTAGCCAAGCTTTTTAAAAAGCTAATTCTATGCGCTGTTCTCTCGAACCTATTTCAAGTGCCAACAATAATACTTGGGATGCGTTCAGAAGTGCAGAGTGATCGCAAACGTTTTGTCCTAAATGCGTGGACCTAATGATGAGCGCAAACACAAGGGATCTAAGGCAAACTGTTCGCGAGTGTCTTGCACTTCTAAATACAGCCTTGCTGTCTATGTTTGGAGGTCACCCAATAAACTCGATTAATTCTATTAACATGGCGGCGTATGCGTCGCTGCACTCGAGTCGCTGCGTCATGTATAAAAATCTTAGAAAAACAGACATGAAACCCTTTCAATGTTGATTTTCTGAAATAGACTCTTCAATCTCTGCATTTGGACACATCCATTGCTGTCAAAAGGGTGATCGTTGTAAATCAATATCGCTGTGGCAAACCGTGTAGATCCAGATGAGACGGCTCATTATGAGCCGTCTCATCAGGATCTACACTATTTGCAAAAATTATCTACCTTGGTCTGCAGAGCTGGAAGGGTTAAGGAATAACGACTGCTCAGGTAAGGATACTCCGTATCCAAAGGCTCAAGTTAACAACATCAACATCAGCAACAACCAGACAAAAGAAACAAAAAACAACAAACAAACATTCTTTATCTGGGGTCTTTGAGCTCAACGTGAGAAAATGTACCCCTTGACACGTGCGCCCTACGAAGACTCAGCTAAGCCTGCGTGAATATTAACCCTTATCCTGCTGGTCCCAAATGCGCAAACAGTGTAGATCCCGATCAGCTGGCTTCTTCAGAAACCAACAGATAAAGTTTGTCATTCAGTATGTAAATTTATACCAACAACCTGGATCAAATTTGATTGGCTGACAATTAGAAGGGGGTGTGGCATCTTAATCTATTCAGCATGACAAAGGTTAATCTTCGCTAGGCCGATGGTACGTTTTCTACTCATTTACCTGGTGATAGTGTATAATAGATACAAACTGTGAGTTGGTGCTATTGCTATACGCTGGTTTACACTCGCCTACGTCTGGGTACAGGGTCCCGATTGGTTCCGTGTGTATATCGGCTGTTTTGTAGATTTTAGCACCAATGTGATTACTGCAGACACAAGGGTAGTCAGATGAAGCCGGGTACCAACAAGCAATCAGAACCGAGAGAATCCACAGCAGCATATTGTCATGTGGGCTACAAATAGAATTAACCTAGTAAACACACAACGTCCTTCGGACGTCCTCGCGACATCATGACGACGCAGCGACGTCCGAACGAAGTGGTGCGTTTGTTGGGAAATGCCAAGACATATATTTCTATGAAAAATAAGGCATTTTGAATGACATGTCAAATAAAAATCTAAAATTCTGCCCTTGGAAACAAAGACTCTTCATATGCAATGTAGTTTGGGAGTCTGCATACGTTCCACAACCCCCACCCTACCTACCCATAGCACCGGCTTTAGCGGTATTCAATCTTCAAAGTAGCCAGGGTAGGCTATTCTATTCTATCACAAGTAGGCTAGCTGAATTAAATGGCAAAGATATCCTCTGTAAAAATGTTTTAAAATGTTGTCTGCTTTTATTTATAGGCAGAAAGTTAAGATGTAAGTTTTCAACTTCGGTATCTCCAAAGTACTTGTGTACAGTCAGGCTCCGGCATATTTTAGCGGGTGGTTTAAAAAACAAAAAGTTTCCAAAATCATTTCTGATGGTTTAAACATAAACATAAAAATACATGCTTCATTTATTCAGAAGTGAGGCAAGCCCTCCATTTATCACTTCATATAGTAACAAACATTCGCTTTCACAAAAAAAGCTTGATCTACGCTTAGCACATAGTGTGTTTTTGTTTAGTTGTGTTAAGGTTTTACGGCCCAGTCAACCTAACATGGTCATGTCGAGCGCGGCCAGTTTACCTAACCACACTTTTACTGGACAGGCTTAGTCCTTTAAGCGGTTATCCAGTATTTGACACATTCTTTCGCAAGAAATCACACAGACCAAAATTTTCTGTAAAAGCTAAAACTTGGTTATAATAACGTTGAAGAATTTATGGAAAATAGCACTGGACCAGCTCATCATACTCCATGACCTTCCATAAAGTGGTTCTGAAGCAATGGCAAACATTAATTTTATAGGGATCAAACATGGTTTTTCATACATAAACATTCGCAACGTCCCGAGGGAGATGTTGAAAACCGAGGCCGAAGGCCACGGTTTTCAACACCTCCCAAGGGACCTGGCGAATGTTAATACATTAAAAAAACATGTTCGATCGCTATTATTGCCTTAAATGTGAAAACATTTGCTACATTTCGCGTTATCCCTTGCACTATTTTGTTTCGCCTTTTCACCGATGTCTCGCGAACGAAATTTCCACGGCCTATACTCGTTCTAGGGCTGGGCAGTACACATCTCGTGACGGCAGCAATTCTGTGGCCTTGATACAGGCATATTGAAAGTTGCGTAGCTGTGCATTAACAGCGCGTAAATTGCCTTGTTAATACACGGCTTTTCGCCGGTTAATGCACGGCTGTTAATAACGTGCAGCATTGCTTTTTATGCACTAATGACAGTTACTGCCACTTAAATACAAAGATGATCGGATACACTTGGTAGACTTTTCGCCATTTTTTACAAGGAAGATAACTCTTATGACTTCCAGTTTGTATTCCTAGACAGCAATACCTTCCTTAAAAGATGTCTACTCTAAAAAGAATGCAAATTCTTTCGTTTTAGAGTAGACCCCTTTACAGAAGGGGAGAAAATCAGTTTATACCTCCCCTGATAGTGTATTCTCACCTAGTCAAAGATATATGATCCTTACTTTGCACTGCAGTGTAAGCCGGTTTGTAGAACGACATATAATAGAGTTTTCTGCGGTCAGAAGGCGGTCTGTGTTCGATTACGATATGCCAGGTAATGGATGTTGCATGAAGTTTAATATAATTATGAAATATATTGATTTTTGTTTTTATGATCCGTACAATACCTTTCTCAAAACAATTGTTTTAATATCCTATATTTAAAAGGTCGACGTCTGTTGATAAGAACGTTTCTTATCGCCTTAAACCTTTACCACTCCCTGGGCTAATTCAGCAGACGACAAATTGACGGTTATTTTTCTTGTTTTTTTTTTTCAGCCAAATAGGTTCATGTAAATTAACAATATTTGCATGGAATGTCAAAGCTTATTTTCTGAAAAAAAAAAATAAATAAATAAATAAAATAAATAAAAAAAATATTTAAAAATGTGGTCTGCTGAAATTTGGATTCCAACATGCAGAGCGATAAAGATATAAAGATAGTTGGTTGAAAGTTTTGTAGACAATTTTGAAAGTAAATTCTCTTTGAAAATTCATCAAATAATGTTCCTTACTTGAAGAGGAATGCTACAGAGAGTTTGTTAAGCATAAAGACATTCGACTCACCTCGTACGAGCTATTGAACCATTTCCTATTATAAGTGGCAATCAAGCAAAAACGGACAGACTGAGAAAATAAATTCCCTCTACCTAGCCAACATTTCATTTAGAATTGAGTCAAACCACTTCAGTGATTGCACGACCCGCAGAAAAGTCGACCGATTGAAAAATTGACTTTCGACTAGTGCCCTATAATGATCTTATTGATTTGGTGCAGATCCCATTAGCGCTGGCTTGGCAGTTTCTTGTGTGCGCAATATATCTAATGGACTGGCAATATATATATATATATATATATATATATATATATATATATATATATATATATATATATATATATATATATATATATATATAAGCAGAAAGTCACTCTAAAGTGGCAAGTTCACAGACAGCACGTTAGAGAACATGTTCACAGAGACAGACTGTCACCGTAGAGAATTATCGCGCACAGAAGAAACCACCATGCCAATGCCAACGCCACTGAAAAATAGGTCAAGGACAAGGTCACTAAAATCTAATCAACTTAAAGGCATGTCCGGATGATATATCCATGCAAGTTATACATATGGTCACTAAAATCTAATCAACTTTAAGGCATGTCCGGATGATATATCCATGCAAATTATACAGATATGTATAACTTGCATGGATATATCATCCGGACATGCCTTTAAGTTGATTAGATTTTAGTGACCTTGTCCTTGACCTATTTTTCAGTGGCGTTAGCATTGGCATGGTGGTTTCTTCTGTGCGCGATAATTCTCTAACAGGCTGTCTGTGAACATGTTCTCTAACGTGCTGTCTGTGAACTTGCCACTTTAGAGTGACTTTCTGCTTATGCAACCCAATGATCATTATTTATCATATTTCACATACTAATATTTTTGTTGTCCAAGAAAGCATACGGTGAGGGTACTTAAAGAGGCGATTTTAATGAGTCTCATAATATACGAGTCGAGTCGCAACTTCAGAAAACGTACGTTTGGACATGTGCTCTCAGCGAAGATTCAGATTAGCCTGCGCATTCACGCAGTCGGATCAGAATCTTTACTGGCGTATTTTGGATAGCCAAAAAAAAGTTTCTCATGTGGATAACGAAGACTCTGTTCAGACTGCCGGATGCGCAGGCTAATTTGAGTCTTCGTTGGGCGCACCATTAGAGAGGCACGTTTTCTCATGCTGGGCTTCATATGTTCTGTGACGAAATAAAATGACGCCAGCTCACGACAAAACGTACAATTAGACCCGTGTGACCAGCAAAGACTGAGATCAGCCTGTACATCCACCTAGTATGGCAAGGTTTCTCGCTCATCCCTCATTGGATAGCGCGAAGGCTGTAGAAGGCACCTGCGATCAGCGAAGACTCTGATCAGTCTGCGCGGACGCGCAGACTGATCTGAGTCTTAGCTGGTCGCACGTCTTATCGTAGGTTTTTCGTGCACTGGCTTAATTATCAATGCTTTTGGGATAAAAGCGTCTTTTCTGGGGCAATGATCTGACATGACAAACGTAATTAATAAATAAGCACCTATAAATCAAGTTTACAACCGTATAGACAAGTTTTTTTGACGTACCGTTATTGCTCAAAGTATTCGGACAACTAACTCCTAACGATACTTGTCCTTAGAAGGGAACAAGAAAACTTTACTTTCATTGGACTGGTCTGAAAACTGCTGGAAGCTGGCAAACAATGTAGACTGAGCTGATCTATTCTGCGGCGTATGTTGTAGGTCTATATAGTTCACTCAGGTACTTAGGATGAAAGCAGTATTACAAATATTACTTATTAAAATGAGGAAACTTTTCGGTGTTTTATGACTTGTAAAATTAATAAGTGCATACAAATACATGTAATATTATTTGAAGTTTTGTTTCCTTATATTGGTATACAGCGAAAGCATTTCTGACTTTGATCTGTGAGCATGCAAATCAAATACTAGTACTCTAGGAAGTAATTTCAGTTTAAACTTCGAGTTAACACAATCAAATATGTATACAGAAGATTAAAAGGAAACCAAATAATAAATGGAGGTATAGTATGTACACAGTTGGCGCTTAACCGATTTTGGTCTTAGACTGGCGAACAATGTAGATTCAGATCAGATGCCACAGCACGCGGCGTCTGATCAGGATCTACACTGTTGTCATTAAATACAGGGATTTCTATATAACATAGCAATAAAAAAAACTAACCAGACACCCTGCTATTAGAAATATACTTGCCCAAAGAGTTCTGGTAGACGAGTCTACACAATGAAACTGGTTAAACTAGTATTACTCGATGAAAACTTCGCCCATAACCCTGAATCTTTGTGATATAAACGTTACGTCTTGATAAAACGCGTTTGACAGCAAGTTCGAACTGCGCATACCAGGATCCTCTTAACCAATGTATATGTCTGAATATTTTCAATGGATTCTCCCATTTTATAGAAATGGTCATAGTCGTTTTAAGCACTGAAAATTTCCAGTGTGATAGCAAACAATGTAGACCCGGATCAGACGCCGTCTTCTGCGGCGTCTGATCCGGGTCTACATTGTTTGCCACTGTACCTTCATTCAGACGCTAGGAATGAATGGGTTAACGGGACTAGACTTGGTAGACGTTCCGACACTTTTGACTAGGAAGATAACTTTTTTTTTACAACTATTTGCCCAGCAGGCACACAACGTTAAAATGACGTCGTTTCAACGTCGATGCGATGTGATCACGTCGCATCGACGTTGATACGACGTCATTTTGATGTCGTGTGCCTGCTGGGTGGTTTCCTTTACGTCAAGCCCCTTCTGAAAAAGAGGTCTACTCTCAAAGGAAAGCATTTAGGGGAGGATTTTTTTTTAGAGAACACCCCTTTTCAGATTTAGGGGACCAAATTCTTCCCTTTAAGAGTAGATCCCTTTTCAGATTTACGGGAGCGAATTCTTTTCTTTTAAAGCAGATCTATTTTCATAAGGGAGGCAAAAGTCGTTCTGACAGAGCTGCCTCCTAATTAAGGCAGATTAGTCGGGCTGTATTTCGTTTTTTTTGTTACATTGTCACTTAACTTTTAACCTGCTCACTTAAAATAACGACAGAAGGCAATTTTAACAATTATTTCTAATTTTTCCAGGAAATAAAGAAACAATTTCGTATGAAATACCAGGCCCTATTTTCTCAAGAAAATAGGATGTCTCAAGAAAATAGGATGCACCAATCTGTCGTCTGCTGATTTTGTCAAGAGTATGCTTAAGGTTAAGTACATTTACTTGTTTTATCGTATTCTATATTCGGCAAATGACGGGCAAAAAAACAAAGACGTCTATTTGTGCATCATAAACCTTTAATCAGTCAGCTAACAGGCACAGTTTTAGTTATATGTGTACGATACATGTCTCTTTAACGCTTACCACCCTATGGGCAAGTTCAGCAGTCTACTTTTCGTATTTTTTTTCCACAAAATAGGATTTGACATTTCATGCAAATTGTCTCCTTAGGAGACAATTTGCATGAAATGTCAAATCCTGTTTTCGGGGTAAAATAAGAAAAGATTTTTTTTTTTTTTTTTTTTTCAAAAAGTCGTCTGCTGAAATTATAACCCAGCAGGCTTAGCTTTAAAGTTAAGAGAGTGTATGAAAATAGGTCTTGGCATTTCAGACGATTTGCTTGAAATGTCAGACGTATTTCTATGAAAAATTATAAAATATATATTTTATAAAAATCTCGTCTGCTGCAGTTGTGATTGGGGCTTTTAAGCTTAAGATAAAGGTAGTGTTGGACAATTACGTTTTCGTGACGTCAGTTGTATCAAAATGGACAAACGTACGAACACATTCAATATGGTTATAATACTCAGTATTGTGGTCATGGCAACATACGCCCAACAGGTGCGACTTAGAAGACCTATTGGTTCTATAGTGGGAATGTTTCTTGGCAGATTCAACCCCCGACGGGGCCCGGACAGAGGTGGATTACAAAGGACGCTTGAATCCCTTCGGGGCTATCAAGACCGAGGGATTTCTCTCGTTCAACTAAGAAGAAGGAGTCGGCTTATTGATAGCGTGATCCGTTGGATGGAAGAAAGAAACAGAGAAGATCCTGTCAATCCTGGTAAGTACATTCGAACTTCAATGGCTCGAACATCTGTCTGACCACTGAAATTTATTCTAGACATATACACCCAGGGAAACCCGATATCGGGATATCGGAGCTGCGAGATTTCGGAGGTAAACAAATGACGTCATCCAGCGACAGGGTATGTACTTATCCATTTTTGATAGTTTATATCTTAATCATTTGATAAAAAAGCCGAGTTGCTCGTTCTAGAGACATAATAATGAATATGTTAAAGCAAATATTTCCTTTCTCAGCTACTTTGTGGAGGTGAAAACGGCATTTGAACCAAGATGATCTATTTTTCATCTCATTTTTTGCCTTTTCGACGGCTACCAGCCCGATCATGGTAAATGACATGTTGGTTTATTATTGCCCAGGGATAGACTTATCTTTTCTTCGATTGTCTTCATAGTTGTTTCAGTTATCAACAAAAAATAACGCCTCCGGATGAAATTTAAAGCAAGTACTAGCGAAATTTTGGATAACGGAATATTCGGAGGTACATTGACACATGATGCTGTGGATCTCGGAGGGACTGTTGCTGGATTTCGGAGGCACTGAAAATTGACGGAGTGAGTTCTGTCTAGAAAAGTAATATAAATTAAAACCCTAACCGCACAATATGGTGCTAAGCCTGTGTGCAAATACTAGTGTCTCTTTTTGTAGCAATTTTAATAGGGTTTGATTGGTTTGAAGGAGAGTTTAATGTAATAATATTACTAGAACCAATCCCATTACGTTTAAGAATGCATATGCAATAAAACAGCTTTTCGCTGCAAAAATGATGTTCTGTATGTGAAACGTGATATTTTCCTACCTAAGTTTCGACTGAAATGTTGATTTTGGAAACTCGTAAGAACCGCAGCGCCGATGTGGTGCCAACGAGTGCCATCAGATCAGAAATAATAACCGTAACATTACCACTGTAAATCTATGATATATAAATTATTTATAGCAATATCCCAACTCGGCACAATATTCACCAATATCAGTACAAAAACTCTATAATAAAGTTAACAACAGGTGCTTATTCGTCCATCGGGCTGACATTTGCATATCTAATTACAAGAATCTATCTATTTTCTTATACTGAGTCGATCATATTTGACCATTACCTGTGTTAGGTGGGTCGCTTAATATAGAATTTAGCAACAACAACAATAATAATACTACTACTTCTAATAATAATAATAATCACACGATGAGCTCTATAAAAATGTTTACAATCTGTTAAGAAGCATATCTCTGAGTCTCAGTCTATACCAAACGGGCTTTCAACTCCCTGTTGTCTACAAATCTTTACGGACAGTCCGCTTATCTAGGTTTTTAAGCAGCAGCCAGAAAATTACACATTCCCCTGTAATCCCATTTTCCTAATATAAGTGAGATTTGCAAGGAGTCTTCACCGCATAAATTTGCTAGCGTGATATAATAATTATATGAGTTCTATCGAGTTGTATCGAGGAGACCTTTGTCATTTTTATTTGCTATCAATAGAAAACATTGCAGATTTTGTAACGTGTTCTTCCATACGCGCTGTGCGCGCGCGCGCGCGTGTGTGTGGTGGTTGGGGATGGGGTGGACAAATTTATTCAAAATCAAGCAGATGGGGGGTGCGGTGGAGTGTGGGGGGAGTTGGCGAACGTAGTCCCCATTGTGGACAAATTATTTAAAAAATCAAGCAGATTTTAATTGAAAACACAGTTTACGCCCCTAATTTTCGCCTCTAATCAACATTTTCTGAGCATTTGCATACGGTCACACCATCCCCATTTCAAAACCCACAGGCCTGAGGTGTTTAAGCCTAAATTAAAAGTAAGTGAAAAATCCATGGAGTGTCTGACCGACCAAACGATCAAACGAGATTGTACCCCTTTTCGGGCCAATTATTTGAAAAATCATGCAGGTGTGGCCATAAAACCACTTTACATTCCTTAATTTTGCGTCCCCCATCGGCATTTTATTGGCATCTGTGTCCCCTTTAAGAACAGCCAAGAATTCAAATACCCGCCCCTTCCATTTCAAAAGTCTGTGTATAAGCCTGGAAACTCGCCAAAGGCACAAAACGTTGTGATGAACAAATATGAAAACACGCAGAATGAAATTTTCATGTCTTAAAAATACAAACTTTCCAGAAAGAAAACTGTTAATTTTCGTATTATTATTTTTTTTTTCATCGAGGCGGTTCTAACGATAACCCGCAACCTATGTTTTAAAGCAGAAACGACGTGGTTCTTAAGAGTACCTCAATACATATTTTAGAGCAGAAACAAGAAAAAAAAAAAAAAAAAAAAGATTTATAGCCCTGCAATCCCCACTTTTTCTATGTGAAGTCGTGTTTGTTACCGGGGTTTTCATAACGAAGGCTGGTTATCTTGATGTTTTATCTTGATAAGTCTATGGCACATTATTTCATTTATTCTTTGCCAGTCAGCATAAACGCTTTGTTTGCTTGCTACATGCAACTCCTGACGATTCAGGTAATCGTCTTCAACATATTAAACCAGGCAAAATCACGTTTCAGAAAAGATGTAGTCGTTTTAAGAAGAACACAAAATTTTCTTTCCTCCGATATCCCGTAAACCAATATAAATCTGTCCTCCGACATCCCTGCATCATACCTCCGACATCCTGTTACCAATAAATATGACAACAACCCTAAAGAAATCTAAAAAATCAGCCACTTTAGTATTTTTTTCACATCTGCTATTTCTTGTATAATTTATAGAAAGGTTCTGGATTATACAGACATACATACTCAATGAAAAAGCTTTACAGGATAAAAGCTATAAACAATTGAAAATGGAATTTGGGTGAAAAACAATGAAATTTCCTTTTCAAACGTGATTTTGAATAAAAAGGAGGATACTTTATATTGAAATGCAATTTTCGTATATTAAACTATTCAACTGAGAAAATATAGGTTACGTTGCTTATCCTCCAGAAGCTCTTTTTTGATCACTAAAAGAGGATAAGTATATACACTGTCGCTGGATGACATCATTTGTTTACCTCCGAAATCTCGCAACCTCCGATATCCCGATACCGGGTTTCCCTGGGTGATATAGTTCGAACCACTCAGAAGTAATCTTAGCGCAAGGTCAGAAGGCAAATGCGGCTGTTTTAGGGACGTCTTTTCGATCATCTATAAAATAATGGTATATTAGGTGTATTCATTAAAATCATTTCAAATTATTATGCTTTGATACAGCAGTTACAAAAAAAAAATCTTCAGAATAATAACCAACAGTTTCACCTTACCTGGAGCTATGCTTTTGATTTTTTTTTAAATATATATATACGTATAATATGAAAATAGGCTTTGCCTAAATGCGAGCACAGCACAGACCCTGTTTGTAGTCTCTTCAAAAGTCCTTCACAGCATCACTAAAGAATGACTATCAGTATATAAAAATATATGTAAATCAAAAATAAATAATAAAAATAATCAGCAATATATGTCCGTGACACTTATTGACACTCATTTCTTCTCACTTCGTGACGCTTATTAGTATCAAGTCCGCTCCAGTCCTGTCAACTTCCGGTGACAACTTTTGACAACTTCCGGGAAGAAAACGGGTAGAAAATTGGTCAGAGCGATTTCTGCTGAAAGTATATATTGTTGTATGTTACTTTTCATTGATCATATTCTCTACCGTAGAGCTCACTTCGTTCGCGACGCGCTTCGCTATTACCTATTTAGCTTTAGTATTCAGACATACATGCCTCAGCAAATAGTGTAGACTCAGATCAGACGCCGCAGAACGCGACGTCTGATCAGGTGTTACGATTGCAACTCGTTTAAGACAGACCAACAATAGAACTGAACAGACTTCATTCACTTTAAGGACAAGTATGACCAAGAGTTAAGAAGTCCCAATAGACTCTGTTAGCAGTTTTAGTCATATTAACAGGTGGTAAAATGGACTCCATCTACTTTAAGGGCATGTATGATAAAGAATTAAGATGTCCCAATAGACTCTTTCAGCAGTTTTAGTCACATTAACAGGTGGTTAAACAAACGGACTTCATCCACTTTAAGAGGAAGTATGATAAAGTGTTAAAATGTCCCAATAGACTCTTTCAGCAGTTTTAGTCACATTAACAGGTGGTAAAATGGACTCCATCTACTTTAAGGGCATGTATGATAAAGAATTAAGATGTCCCAATAGACTGTTTCAGCAGTTTTAGTCACATTAACAGGTGGTTAAACAAACGGACTTCATCCACTTTAAGAGGAAGTATGATAAAGTGTTAAAATGTCCCAATAGACTCTTCAGCAGTTTTACTCATATTAACAGGTGGTTAAACGGACTTCATCCACTTTAAGAGGAAGTATGATAAAGAGTTAATATGTCCAAATAGACCCTCTCAGCAGTTTTAGTCATATTAACAGGTGGTAAAATGGACTCCATTTACTTTAAATAGAAGTATGATAAAGAGTTAGGTGTCCTAATAGATTCTTTCAGCGGTTTTAGTTACATTTACAGGTGGTAAAATGGACGCGATTGACTTTAAGGGCAAGTATGATAAAGAGTTAATGTGTTCCGATAGACTCTTTCAGCAGTTTTAGTCACATTCACAGGTGGTTAAACGGACTTCATCCACTTCAAGAGGAAGTATGATAAAGAGTTAAGGTGTCCAAATAGACCCTTTCAGCAGTTTTAGTCATATTAACAGGTGGTAAAATGGACTCCATCTACTTCAAGGGGAAGTATGATAAAAAGTTAAAGTGTCCCTATAGATTTTTAAGCAGTTTTAGTCACATTAACAGGTGCCGGGTAAAACGGACGTGATTGACTTTAAGGGCAAGTATGATAAAGAGTTAAGGTGTTCCGATAGTCTCTTTCAGCAGTTTTCGTCACATTCACAGGTGGTAAAACGGACTCCATCCACTTTAAATAGAAGTATGATAAAGAGTTAGGTGTCCTAATAGATTCTTTCAGCAGTTTTAGTTACATTTACAGGTGGTAAAATGGACTTCATCCACTTTAAGGGCATAAATGATAAAGAGTTAAGGTGTCCCAATAGACTCTTTCAGCAGTTTTAGCCACATTAACAGGTGGTAAAACGACTTCATCCACTTTAAGAGGAAGTATGATAAAGAGTTAAGGTGTCCCAATAGACTCTTTCAGCAGTTTTAGTCACATTAACAGGTGGTAAAACGAACATCATCCACTTTAAAGGCAAGTATGATAAAGAGTTAAGATGTCCCAATAGACTCTTTCAGTAGTTTTAGTCATATTAACAGGTGGTAAAACGAACATCATCCACTTTAAGAGGAAGTATGATAAAGAGTTAAGGTGTCCCAGTAGACTCATTCAGCAGTTTTAGTCACATTAACAGGTGGTAAAACGGGCTTCATCCATTTAAAGGGCAAGTATGATAAAGAGTTAAGATGTCCCAATACGTAACCTAAATATGGTAGTTTCGGGTGTACTGAACGAATGGAAGTTACATGCGAGTTAACAAAATATTGTCTCTGTTTAATAGATCAAAATATTTAGATTTTCAATAAAGGGGACTGGCTACACTTTCAAGGGAGACAACTCTATCAAAGTTGGTTTTGTCTCCATTCTAGAAAGGGACCTACTCTGAAAGGAAAGAATTTGCTCCCAAGGGGGAGAAAATTCTTTTCTTTTAGGGTAGATCCCTTCTCAGAAAAGGACTGGCGTGCAGGAAGCAAACAGGAAGTCACAAAATTTGTCTCCCTTGTACAAATGAAATGTCGGAAACTCTTCCAAATATATCCAGTCATCTCAAATGCTATTAAAGCCATCGATCTTTAAGCGATGCTAAAGATGTGGTAGTTAAACCGCACTTCCTTCCGCACAAGTCAAAATCGATCACTAATAAGATTCGACATAAAATTCGGATGGTTTAATTGGTTCGACTGCAAATCTTATTTTGTTGACTCGGACGTTACCTTCAACAAATACTTTTAGCGCTCTGCTTGCTGGGTGAAACTTTCAGCAGACGACATTTTGATTTTGTTTTTGTATTTTTTTTTTCAAGAAAATAGGCTTTAATATTTCATGCAAATTGTCTCCTTACGAGACAATTTGCAAGAAATATCTAACCTAATTTCGGGGAAAAAGAAAAAAATATCGCCAATTTATCGTCTGCTGAATTAGCCTAGACCGCGGTAAAGTTTTATATTTTATATTTCAGATGGAACACAGAGGAGTGTGGCTATTACAACATTTGCGCAAGCTTTCTGTGAATTGTGCCGACGACTGAATCACTGGGCTTGTATTTCCAGATACTGCTTCTAGAACCTATAATATCGTCAACATGATACTTAATTATAGAAATCATTTAAACAGTTATCCTTGAAAGGACATGGTACGACGAAAAATGATACCTGGTATCAATTTTCGTACAACACGTACGAAAAATGATACCGGGTTTTCGGATTTGCAATTTTCGCATACCGCGAAAAATGCTACCAGCACGAAAACTCAACATGCATGTAAAACCGCTTATTGGATTTTGTTCCTAATGTTCCTACCGATTTTCTCGTTTGTTTTCTTTTTTTATAAATGGCGGATATAGGCTATATTAATCTCACAAAATAAGCACCTACTACCAGGCTTGTATATTTTACTGTTTGACGTTCTTGCGACAAAGCAGACGTTCCCTACCTCGATATAGGCTGTGAGTAATCAGCTGATTATGAATAGAGCCAGGTTATGGTTTGTGGATGTGTACAAGTTTCGAAAGGTCTGCGTTAGTTAAAAATTAGATATTATCTGTTATGTTCATTGAGCCGTGACGTGAAGAAACCTGTTTATGTCATTAAAACTGGCTGTCAACGGAATAAATTCTGATTGGCTTGCGCATCCACGCATATAAGCCTCCATAATTCCATGAGGCGGTGCACGGTGACCATATTTTGCCTCATAGCCTATCTAAGAAAAACATGAAACCCACTTTTAGTCAGATTTGGGAAAATTGTCAAGTTAAGGATGACCTTAACTTTACGATGTTATTATAATCTTGGGCCCTAGTCAGTGTCTACATGGTGCGGCACATCCAGTTTCTTGCCGGAACGTCTCAAATTGGAGGAGAATACGAGACACCCAGTATGCACATTAGGAACAAGAGACAAAATGGTTTGTCTTGTATGAAGACTTTTTCCTGTTGCTATCATTTTTCGTGGCTACTGGTATTCGAAAATTGCAACTCTGAAAACCCGGTTTCAGGTTTCGTAAGTGATGTACGGAAAATGATACCGAGTATCATTTTCCAAACGTTATGCACGAAAAATGATACCGACTATCATTTTTCGTCGGGGTATCAGCTTTCGTCGTTACAAGGGCACAGCCCATCTGAGGCACAAAAATAGAAAAAAAAATATTAGGAACAAACAATGAAAGAACATAACAATTAGCAATGACTGATATACGACGAAGAAGAATCGCAACAGGGGAACCACCATCGAACCCTCAACAGAAAACTACTGTAGGGCTAAAACTTCATGCAGTTTAGCCTATCAAAGCAATGTCCTTAATTCTGATATAGCTCCTCGTTACAAATACGTGTTCGCTCTACGTAGTGTCCTCTGCCTCCCCAGCTAGCATTCTAACGTAAATCTACATCGGGCCGTCATCGGCCCGTCAGCTACCCTGACGGGCCGATGACGGCCCGATATAGTTTTACGTAGAATGCTGACTGGGTCATCAGTGAAACAACAAATTAAAAGCACAAATAAGCCAGCGCATGAAAAAATAAAAAAAATAAAAATAAAATAAAAAAAAAAAATGGCATGTGCACCCTGCGAAGACGCAGATTAGCCTGGGCAGCCACGCAGTCTGATCAGTCTTCGCTGATCGCACGTGTTCTACAGCCTCCGGACTCTCCAAAGACGGATACAAAAGAATCCTTGCCATACTGGGTGAATTTCCAGGCTGATCTTACTATTTAGTAGTCATACAGGTCTTATTGTAGGTTTTGTCGTGCGCTGGCTCAAATAATGATGAAACAAGTGGATGGCCCAACGGCGATCTGAAGAAAGAGCAGAAGAAAACATCAAACTGAACCATGATGAACCAGACTACAGACAGTAACAGTCCCGCCAACATTCCGAAACAGGCAGAGGAAGGAGCCGTCATACAGTGTGAGGACTGATTCATCGTCAGGCATCTAAAGAGGGAAGCAAAGTTATCAAACATTATTGGGTTGACAACTATGCATGCAGTCTGTCGCATTCATATCAAAACCTCTTTCTGTAACAAGTGGCAATCTTTTTTAATTGGTTCAAAAAATCAGTACCGTCAACCATCTGTCTGATTTTATTGACTGGGTCCGATAATGTTCCCCTTTGTTTGTCCATTCTGTTTTCATTGGTGTACATGTACTGTTTTGTGATGTCGTTTCGTGTTATTCTAGCCTTATTCGATACCTTGGGAGCGCTGTGTTCCGTGATAATGGCATTATCTTGGTATACCCATATTTATATCATTAAGAGCCAGCTCGCACGACAAAACCTAGAATAAGACCTGTGTGACCAGCAAAGACACAGATGACCCAGTGCATCTACCAAGTATGCCAAGGGTTCTCATTTATCGCTCTTTGGATAGCTTGAAGGCTGTAGAAGGAGCATGCGATCAGCGAAGACTCTGATCAGCCTGCGCGGGTGCGCAGGCTGATCTGAGTCTTCGCTGGTCGCGCAAGTCTTATTGTAGGTTCAGTCGTGCGATGGCTCATTTGTCAAAGCAGCCGCTTGATAACAATATAGTTTATTGTCTTGTCTGCGGGAACATTGAAAGTCTTTGATATCATTTCCTATTGCGAAGCGAAATTTTGGGTTTTGGTAGTAAATATTTTGATGTTTAGAGTAAAGTGAAATATTTTGAAAATGCTTTTAAGTCATTTAAATAGGTATAGGTCTTTCCCTAATTTCAAAGACTGTTGTGATGCGTGACCGGAATATTCCACTATTATTAAGGTTGAATACACATGCTATAATCTTGAAGCGTTTTGTTATGGCTGACCGCTCACTAACTCACCTAAACACATCTCTCATACCACAACCACAGTATTTACGTGCCAGTAAGATTTATTCATATCTTTATAAGACTCACTTGAACAAGTCTTAAAACTTAGACAGGTTAGTTCCGACTGAGGAGCTTCCAAGCGCCCTTTTTAAGTTTAAGAGTCAGAGAGTTTGGTCTGTTGAGCATCGGTAGCTCAGTACATTCAGACATCGCCAGTTCATATTACAGTCTGAAGTTCGAATACTGCTCTGCAGAAATTTCTTCTCACTACTGAAGTGTGTTTCCTTGAATTAACCTTTATTATATTTTCCTTTTACTACAGTCCTAGGATAGTTTAAATACAGATGTCGGGACGTCAATACGTTTAAACACCAAAACATAAAATTTATTTTATTGTCAAGTAAATGTCTCAACTCTGCGAGGTAAAATCAAAATAAATTCTGTATCCATTTAATGAGTCACAGACGATTTAGCAAGCATCTTAACGTTGCAATATTCTATCCTTTAGACACATATATACACATATTTTGAGTAAAATACCCGTCTAAAATGTTTTCAATTCATTTAGGGGTGATATCCCTTATTCAGTGACTAGAACCTACCACAATTGGAAAGTGTCAACAGTCTTTAAAATACGGGAAATACCTATAGACTATCCCTTTCTCGTTTGCAACAACTTTTCCGGGTTCTTGTAATCTACATTTTTACAATAAATATGGCTATACAATATTTATACCCCATAGAAATAATCGCGCGAATTCTAGAACCCGAAGTGTTTCTCAAGTTTCTGGATATAATATGACCCGTGATCTGCTTCGAAATATCATAATTTAGCTGGATCTATCTTACTACCGTTTATCGCTCCGAATGAAAGGAAAAATCAGCAGACTATATTTTGAAATATTTTCTTGTTTTCCCCAGAAAATATGCCTTGACATTTCATGCAATTTATCACCCTAGGGATTTGCTTAGAAGGTGATAAAGGTTAAACTTAAAGTCCGTAGTAGATTAAAGACATAAAAATAAGATGTGTCTTAGTCATTAATCTTGTCGGGCACAATAAAACCTAATATACTGTCAGTAATCAGTGAGTAGTTAGAGGCCTAACAGAATAAGAGAATTTAGTACTGACTTTTATTTGATCCATAGGTAATATCCCCTCAAAAGTATCTTTATCCCTTAGAAGGCCTCTTTACCACCTCTGCTGGCATCTCATTATCACCTCTTTATGCCACGCCTTTGATGTATCTTGCTTAGTACCTAAGATTTACATCACAGAACGTAATGACGTCATTAAACGCAACAGTAATGTCATCACAATATAGATGTCAGCAATCGAAGTGACTGCATTATTATAAAACCTACGTTCAGAAATGAAAGGGGTAGATAGAAAAATCCGCCCCTCACGATCACAGTCTGGCATCACTCGGCAAGCCTCCTGATGCCAGACAATGATCCTTGGGACGGATTTTCTGTCTACCGTACACACCAGGGATAGATCCTTATTCTATAGAAAAGATGTCTAGGAAGAGCCACAATCGCAGAACATAGCTTACGAATGACATCAAAGGGATGGACAAACAAACGAAGACAGGCAGCAAACGAGCAATAGAAAAAAAAAAGAAACCAGTTCCCTCCTCCCCCAAAATGGTAATCACAATGCTAGACAGGAGTCACAAAACACAACAATAAAGAGAGCGGTCAGCCACAAGGCCACAACAAAAATAAAAAACACCAGAACCACCGCTTTAGAACGATCAGTAGTAAAACCAGTGTGTGTGTGTAGGGGGATGGGGTGGGGGTAGGAAAGGTTTAATTGATTTTACTTGCACCAAATACACCCTTGGTCAAAATGTTGCAAAAACAGCTCGCTTCACTTAGAGGCAAACACAGCACAAAACAGAAACAAAGAGAAACAGAAAGCAAAGTGGGTAGCTACTGAAGTGAAATGACCACAATGCAAGTATCAGAAAAAGAAAACTTGACAAAAGAACAGAAAACAGAAAGCAAAGTGGGTAGCTGTTGAAGTGAAATGACTACAATGCTAGCATCAGAACAAGAAAACTTGACAAAAGAAGAGAAAAAAGAAAAACAAGTGGGTAGCTATTGAAGTGCAATGAACACAATCCAAACATCAGAACAAGAAAACTTGACAAAAGAAGAGAAAGCAGAAAGCATAGGGGGAAGCTATTGAAGTGAAATGACAACAATTCAAGCATCAGAACAAGAACACTTGACAAAAGAAAAGAAAAAAGAAAGCAAAAAGGGGAGCTATTGAAGTGAAATGACCACAATGCAAGCATCAGAACAAGAACACTTGACAAAAGAGGAGAAAACAAAAAGCAAAGAGGGTAGCTATTTAAATGAAATGACCACAATGCAAACGTCAGAACAAGAACACTTAACAAAAGAACAGAAAACAGAAAGCAAAGTGCGTAGCTATTGGAGTAAAATGACCACAATGCAAGCATCAGAACAAGAAAACTTGACAAAAGAAGAGAAAGCAGGAAGCATAGGGGGTAGCTATTGAAGTAAAATGACAACAATGCAAGCATCAGAACAAGAACACTTGACAAAAGAAGAGAAAACAAAAAGCAAAGAGGGTAGCTATTGAAGTGAAATGACCACAATGCAAACGTCAGAACAAGAACACTTGACAAAAGAACAGAAAACAAAAAGCATAGTGGGTAGCTATTGAAGCAAAATGACAACAATGCAAACATCGGAACAAGAAAACTTGACAAAAGAAGAGAAAACAAAAAACAACAAGAGCTGTCGGAGGACAGCAAGCTCGCCTGCTGGGTACATTTTATATTGTAACATTTTTATCATTAAGCCATATAATATAGGTCACACTGACCTAGATGTATTTGTATGTAAATCATTTTGTCACTTAGATATAATAATCCAGGTATGACAATTCTCCATGAAATAGTAATAAAAATAAAAGGCAAAATCACTGAAGCATGAAATATAGGTCACAATGACCTAGATATAGTAAGTGGTCATTCATTGGGTCACATGGAACTAATATCCCAGGTGTGACATTTATCCAACAAATATTCAAGATATAAGGCAAAATCACAGAACCATGAAATATAGGTCACACCAACAGAGATATATTTTGACGTCAATAATCGGGTCACAAGGAACTAATATCCCAGGTGTGACATTTATCCAACAAATAGTATTCAATATATAAGGCAAAATCACTGAACCATGAAATATAGGTCACAATGACCTAGGTATAGTAAGTGGTCATTCATTGGGTCACATGGAAGTAATATCCCAGGTGTGACATTTATCCAACAAATAGTATTCAAGATATAAGGCAAAATCACTGAACCATGAAATATAGGTCACACCAACAGAGATATATTTTGATGTCAATAATCGGGTCACAAGGAACTAATATCCCAGGTGTGACATTTATCCAACAAATAGTATTCAAGATATAAGGCAAAATCACTGAACCATGAAATATAGGTCACACCAACAGAGATATATTTTGACATCAATAATCGGGTCACAAGGAACTAATATCCCAGGTGTGACATTTATCTAACAAACAGTATTCAAGATATAAGGCAAAATCACTGAACCATGAAATATAGGTCAGAATGACCTAGATATAGTAAGTGGTCATTCATTGGGTCACATGGAAGTAATATCCCAGGTGTGACATTTATCCAACAAATAGTATTCAAGATATAAGGCAAAATCACTGAACCATGAAATATAGGTCACACCAACAGATATATTTTGACGTCAATAATCGGGTCACAAGGAACTAATATCCCAGGTGTGACATTTATCCAACAAATAGTATTCAAGCTATAAGGCAAAATCACTGAACCATGAAATATAGGTCACAATGACCTAGATATAGTAAGTGGTCATTCATTGGGTCACATGGAACTAATATCCCAGGTGTGACATTTATCCAACAAATAGTATTCAAGATATAAGGCAAAATCACTGAACCATGAAATATAGGTCACAATGACCTAGATATAGTAAGTGGTCATTCATCGGGTCACATGGAACTAATATCCCAGGTGTGACATTTATCCAACAAATAGTATTCAAGATATAAGGCAAAATCACTGAACCATGAAATATAGGTCACAATGACCTAGATATAGTAAGTGGTCATTCATTGGGTCACATGGAACTAATATCCCAGGTGTGACATTTATCCAACAAATAGTATTCAAGATATAAGGCAAAATCACTGAACCATGAAATATAGGTCACAATGACCTAGATATAGTAAGTGGTCATTCACTGGGTCACATGGAACTAATATCCCAGGTGTGACATTTATCCAACAAATAGTATTCAAGATATAAGGCAAAATCACTGAACCATGAAATATAGGTCACAATGACCTAGATATAGTAAGTGGTCATTCATTGGGTCACATGGAAGTAATATCCCAGGTGTGACATTTATCCAACAAATAGTATTCAAGATATAAAGCAAAATCACTGAACCATGAAATATAGGTCACAATGACCTAGATATAGTAAGGGGTCATTCATTGGGTCACATGGAAGTAATATCCCAGGTGTGACATTTAACCAACAAAAAATATTCAAGATATAAGGCAAAATCACTGAACCATGAAATATAGGTCACAATGACCTAGATATAGTAAGTGGTCATTCATTGGGTCACATGGAAGTAATATCCCAGGTGTGACATTTATCCAACAAATAGTATTCAAGATATAAGGCAAAATCACTGGACCGTGAAATCTAGGTGACCTTGACCGTAAAATGTAGGTCACCATGACCTTCACTCTCTTACACTTAAACTGATGTCACATAGTTAGCTGATGTATAACCAGTTGTGTCTATAACCTGTAGGCATATAAGATTTTACAAATGTGTCCTAGATTTTGACCCCTAGCCCCACCCCAAGGCCCACCCTGAGGTATGAACCCAGGGGTATGTTCTTTTGGAATCTCAGAAGACTCGTCCAGGTACCCAAATTCTAAATATGAATGCTCTATGAGGAGTGAAAGTCAAGATATAAGAATTTGAAAAACTTTAACACAGTATTACAAAGGTGTCCTAGATTCTGACCCCTAGCCCCACCCAGGGGCATGAACCCAGGGGTTTATTCTCTTGGAATCTCAGAAGACCCTCCAAGGTACCTAAGTTCCAAATTTGATGCCTCTGTGAGGAGTGACTGTTGAGATATAAGCATTTGAAAAACTTTAACACAGTGTGACGGGAACGGGAACGCAAACGCAAACGCAAACGCAAACGCAAACGCAAACGCAAACGCAAACGTGGACGACCGGGGTGACTACAATAGCTCTCCTTGTACTTCGTACAGGCGAGCTAAAAAGGGTAGCTATAGAAGTGAAATGACCACAATGCAAACATCAGAACAAGAATACTTGACATAAAAAGAGAAAACAAAAAAGCAAAGAGGGTAGCTATTGAAATATAATGACCACAATACAGGCATCAGAACAAGAAAACTTGACAAAGGAACAGAGAACAGAGAGAAAGCAAAGTGGGTAGCTATTGAAGTTGAAGTGAAGTGACCACAATGCAAGCATCAGAGCAAGAAACTTGGTAGAAGAAGAGAAAAGAGAAAGCAAAGTGGGTAGCTATTGAAGTGAAATGACCACAATGCTAGCATCAGACCAAGAAATGACCACAATGCAAGCATCAGAACAAGAAAACTTGACAAAAGAACAGAAAACAGCAAAGTGGATAGCTATTGAAGTTAAAATGACCATAATGCAACGATCAGAACAAGAAAACTTGACAAAAGAACAGAAAACAGAAAGCAGCGTGAGTAGCTATTGGAGTGAAATGACCACAATGCAAGCATCAGAACAATAAATGACCACATTGCAAGCATAAGAACAAGAAAAGTTGACAAACAAACAGAAAACAGAAAGCAAAGAGGGTAGCAGTTGAAAGGTAAATACCACAATGCAAGCGTCAGAACAAGAAAATCGACAAAATAACAGAAAACAGAAAGCAAAGTGTGCAGCTAGTAAAGTAAAATGACCACAATGCAAGCATCAGAACAAGAAAACGTAACAAAAGAACAGAAAACAGAAAGCAGATTGGGCAGATATTGAAATGCAATAACCACAATGCAAACACCAGCACAAAAAAGATTGACAAAAGAACGGAAAATACAAAGCAAAGATAGTACCTATTGAAGTAAAATGACCGCAATACTAGCATCAGAACAAGAAAACTTGACAAAAAGAACAGAAAACAGAAAGCAAAGTAGGTAGCTATTGATGTGAAATGATCAGAATGCTAGCATCAGAACAAGAAATGATCACAATGCAAGCATCAGAACAAGACAATTTGACATAAGAACAAAAAAGACAGAAGGCAAAATGTGTAGCTATTAAAGTAAAATGACCACAATGCAAGCATCAGAACAAGAAAACTTGACAAAAGAAGAGAAAACAAAAAGCTTAGTGGGTACCTATTGAAATGAAAAGATCACAATGCAAGCATCAGAACAAGAAAAAGTTGACAAAAGAAAAGAAAACAGAAAGCAAAGTGGGTAGCTATTGAAGTGAAATAACCACAGTGCTAGCATCAGAACAAGAAAACGACAGAAGAACAGAAAACAGAAAGCTCAGTGGATAGCTATTGAAGTGAAATGACCACAATGCTAGCATCAGACCAAGTAGACAAAGGATCAGAAAACAGAAAAGCGAATCGGGCAGCCGCAGAGCAGGTGACCACAATGCTAAATTAAAAACAGGACTTAACATGCATCGAGAGGCCGCAATGCCTTTAAAAGAACAATCAGCATAAGACTTAGTATGCTGCGCAGAATGTTTAATTTATATGCGTAATGATGTTAAGTGTTTTTCGTTAACCTGTATTATACAATATTCGTTAAGATTGATTGCACGCATGATCACATGATCGCATGCACTGATGGGCAACAGTACAACGTATGATTCATTTAACGGTCAGCATACTGGGTAATAATTTCAGCAGACGACACTGTTAGATAGCTTTTCTTTCTTTTCCTAAAAAATAGGGTTTGACATTTTATACAAATTGTTTCCGTAGAAGACAATTGCATAAAATATCAAATTCTATTTACAATGAAAATTACGAAAAAGTATTATCAGTTGGTCGGTCGTCCGCTGAATCTGTCAAGATAGTGTTAATGGTTAAACAGGTGTTGTTTTAACAACGTTTAACAATATATTCTGATATGAAAATGGAAACACATTTTCGGAAATTGATTCTTATCTTTACCTTTTTTGCATTCGTGTGGACGGAAGATGCACGATCTAAAAAACCTAAAAATATCAAGAACTTGGATATCGGACAGCCAATATCGTTGAAGCCGAAGAATTCTAAGTTAGAAAAAATGTATTCGAGACTGGTAAAATATTATAAAAGTGGATTGTCTTTGGAAGATGCGAGAAAAAGACACCGGATCATTGATCGTGTTGTTCTTGATATGGAAAAAAGGAATAGAACAGAATCCATCGGTCCCGGTAAATATTAGAAGGTTTTCATCATACAGTTAACCCTTGACGCGTCATTCAAAATGTTGCAGACGACATCGGATTTTTTTTTTTTTTTTTTTCAAAAAAGAATGTCTTGATATTTTTTAGGCAGTCGTCTGCACGGCAGTATTTCTCTCTGAAAACATAATATGGGTTTTGGAATGTAGTAAAATATATGTAAAAAAAAAAGTTTTATAATGTTTTATAATGTCGTCTGCTTCTATTATAAATGGTGCTTTAAGGGTAAAAACGAGTAGCCAATAACTGCTTTTCGTGTGTGTTCATGAATATGTATGCTCGGCTGCGTATTAGAATATGATATAGTGGGTTCAAGGGGCATCAATACATTCTCGGGGGAGGGCATCTCTATCAAATTGTTGCCTCCCTTCTGAAAAGGTGTCTACTCTAAAAGGAAATAATATCTTCTCAGGGGAGCGAATTCTTTCCTTTAAGGGAAGAATGCCTTTTCAGAAAGGGCTTGATGTTGATGAACGCGAACAGGCATAAAAGGTCTCTCTTTCAAAAAATGGCGGAAATTCCACCGTGTGTATCAAGTTTCCATAAGCTCTAGCACACTGTTCCCGTTCGCTACAGATAAAACTTAGTGATGCTATTCTTACTTTTTTAGAAAATATAACATTTTATTTTTTAAAGAGACAATGTGAATAAAATGGCAAGTCCTAATATCTGTGAAAAATAAGAAAAATATTTTTAAATGTTGTCAGCATAAGGCGGTTCAGATCAGGTATTTCTAAACAACAAACGAAAAATAAATAAATACAACTTGTTCGTAGCGCGGGCTTCACTGGCGATCTTTGAGCATTTTAGTTAGAAAATTCCGGTGTTCTACGTATATTGAAACAGTAAAACATCACACAGTCTAATCAGGACCCTCATTCTTTGTGGATATATTAATATTTAAATTGCTGAATTCAAGTATGAGCAGACAACATTTCTGAATACGTTTAAGCCCAGCGAGCACATGACGTTTAATCAACGTCGCACAAACGTCAATGAAACGTCCTGAGGTTGCATCGACGTTGATGCGACATTGTATCAACGCTGCATGACCGCTGTACAAAGCGGTATTTCTTTTTCAGTAGCTCTTCGTTTAGTTCAATCCGGTTTCGTTAGAGTGCATTTTTGTGATTCTACCCTTTTTATGATGAAGTTCTTCTTATATCCTGTTATCCTTAGCATGCCGTTCGAACATATACTGACTCTAAAAGTTACCAGAATAGACGCCTTATAAAAA
Organism: Anodontia alba; assembly: GCA_964016985.1. Lineage (NCBI taxonomy): Eukaryota > Metazoa > Mollusca > Bivalvia > Lucinida > Lucinidae > Anodontia > Anodontia alba. The sequence continues at coordinate 35,690,030 of OZ024836.1, read as the reverse complement.
TTCCATTTCTTTATAAGGAAATAGAATTCATCGATATGCCCAGTACATGTGGAGATGTAAATCTCTGCTGCACTAACTTACTTTCAAAATATCGAATCACCCATTATTTGCTACGATTATAATACGTCTATTCGGAATACAATACACAAATTTAATAAAATAGTTTTAGATCTTGATATTAAGATTAATACTCCCAAGACAAGAGATTGTAAGGACTCAAAATAGTGGTATCCCGCGGCTAGTCACGTTTTCATTGTAATTTAAAATCATTAACAAATCTAAAAATCACTAAGTCATCTCTAAATATCTCTTAATACAGCTTCCTATTTAGATCGACAAATAAATGCAGAACACGGCGTCTGACCATGGGCCACACTGTTTGTCACTCATCAAACAGTAAAAGAGTTAAATGGACCTGATAACATTTTATGAGACACTTGCTAAGGAGTCAAAGTGTCGAATACTTAGGGTAAATAAGGTAAAATGGTCCTCCATAAAACTAGGAATCAAAGCACCAAAGGCACTGAAATGACAGATATCTTAAGACATTCATGAAAATCTGAACTGTTGTAAACGTTTAATAATTACTGTGCGTGGCTCGATACATATATATGTTTTGTAGACCTTGCAAGAATTTTGGCAGAAGCAAACGCTAGCAAGAGGTTATTTGCAGACATTTCACAAGTAGAAACAGCAATGGCGTATTGATATATTATATGTTAATTACTTCGATTTGTTTACATTGCATCCATCACTTAAACTAGGCATTTTTCATTCATAATTTTGTTTTATATTTATCCGATTCTATATAATCAAAATTCGAGAGATAATGCTCTTAACATCAAATAAATATGATTTTGACGAAAATGATTTGTAAATATCGCAAAACGTGAGTATAGGTTGCACTACTTTTTGTGCGGAAGCATGTTGAGTGGCGGTGAAAGCCACTAACACTGGAAAAGTTGATGGTAACGAAAAATGACAGATGAAATGTGTTATTAGAAATGACCCGTTGAACGATCTACAAGTAAAGTCCTATAACAGAAACAGCCTCACATCAATCAAAGATTTGTGAAATATTGTATCGCTGATGACTGCATAGGATATAGATAGATGAAGAACAAGAAGAAGAATACGTTTAAGACTTAAACTGCAGAATTAATTAAAAAGTAATTTGGCTTGTGTTATCATTCGGCTGTCATTACTGACAAGGACCAATCCTAATCAACTGTGTGATGTGTTATTATTTGTGTGTTCTAAGATGGTTGTAATACTTCATATTTGATGAGTGGAAACGATCATGAACTTTAATACCGTCTTTTTCAGTCACAATTTAAGGTATTTGAGTCTGGAGACCACTCAAAGAGTAAATGTTGAACAGTGCAGACACTGATCAGGCACGGCGTCTGATCAAGGTCTCCAGTGTTTGCAAATAGTTTAGCCTTTTTATTCTAGGGATATCTGTACCACATAGCCTGACATACCAAAATAGAAATTAGACTCTTCCAATATATAGTGACGGGGAGTTTAATCATTTTATAAATGGTTATATATTTCCAAAATGGTCGACGACTGATTGTAAGAGAAAACATCTAATTTTAATAAACGGATGAAACGTGCTTAGAGTTGGTGAAAATGATATCACGAAAACATACCTATATAATTTTGACCCCCTTAAACCCCACTTTCATATAGTAAAACTGGGGTTTACAGGGGTATACATTATTTTTCTTATTTCTGCTCAAAAGCATAGATTGTGGGTACTCGTTAGAACCGCCTTGGCGAGGCGGTTCTAACGAATACCAACAATCTATGTTTTGAGCAGAAATAAGAAAAATATCAGACTTTGTATCTGAAAACTTTCAGGTTTTTGGTGGTGAAACTTTCAATATATTTGAATAGGCGTGTTTTCGTAATGATATACTATAAACTTTATAAAGGCATCACAAATTGCATTTAAAATATTGAACTGCCATTTTTACTATGATTTATTTATGAACACTTTTTGAAACAATTACCAGAAGCGCAGCAGTCAGCAAGTTAAAAGTAACACTTTCAACTTATTAATCTCTCTTATGTGCTATATAAAGTTAGAATCCATCTCTTATCAGCGGGCGGTTTAGTAAATAGGAGAAGTTTCCTAAAGTATTGCTGAGGTCTTAAACACAACCACGGTAAGAAATGTTATATATATATATATATATATATATATATATATATATATATATATATATATATATATATATATATATATATATATATATATATATATATATATATATATTTCAGAATTCAGGTCCCCACCTACAATTTACCACTTTATATAGGAAAAAAAAACATAAATATGAGGAATGGCAGGGGACAAAGCAGATATAATGAGGGATTTTTTGAAGATGATTGACATGATAGATGCAGAGTAAAGCTACAAATTTTTTGTAATCGTTTCTAGAATTGATTTCAAAACGATTTGACACAAATAGCAGAATCGACAAAATGCACTAAAATAATAACTACAAAAGAGTCTAAGGTAAACATACCAGAATCATATTTTGAAAAATAACGAAGTCGATAGACACAAAGGTAAAATTAGAAACGTTCAGACAGACAGACATGGACCCAACATAAACGGTGATCAGTCGTCCCTGGAAAGTAAGCATTACTTCGTCAGTACGATTTGCCCACCATGTCTATAAACCAAAGCAGATATTTAGAAAAATATGGGAAATAATGCCCGGGGTCTAAAAAGTCTGTTTATGGTTTTGCTGTGGCAAAAACATCAGACATAAGTTTGGGAACAGCCACAATGATGCCTCCAATAGAATTTCTTTAGCGTTTAAATTCTTTAGTTTCCCTGTGTCAACAGTCTTGTGGTGAGCAGTCTTCTTCATTCGATAAAGTCCTGATACTCAGAGCAGACTCTCGCGTAACGGATTACCTATGAAACGTAAACACCATATGTTGGTGCAGAAGGAATATTGCTGCACAGAAACGGAACATTAACTATGGAAAAGCTGAACTCATCCCGTTTGTCGTAAAGCCCAGTAGTCAGCTTTCCATTGTCTATATAGAGGTAAATTAATTCAAGGTACAAAGTGACACCTTTGGACAGTATGACATGCAAACAGACGAAAGCTGGGTAAAACAAATCTTTTACCACATAAGCCTAACATTTCGTTTTGACATCTATTTTGAATGCTATCCAGCATGCATTAGTGTTACAACAGTTCCACATCACTTTAACCGCTGAAAAAGTATTGTGTACGCAAAAACAACATTTTTTAACAAAAGCTTATATGTATTGATGTCATCTTTTTTTTTTTTTTTTTTTTTTTTTTTTTTCATTTCAGATGGCATACCTGTTGAAAGGCTGGTTGTTATCACGACATTCGCACAGTTGTTATGCCAGTTGTGCCAACAGATGTCTAACCAGACCTGTATCGACAGACATTGTAACTATTGAGGTTGAGACAAAAGCTGGCCGTTACAATCAAGAACGAGTCTCTAGCAAACATTGTGTTATAGGGAAACGCATATCCAATAATAAACAGTCGAACTTCAATGGCTCGAACATCTTTGGGACCATAGAAATTTACTCGGAGCATGGGTAAATCGAGCCACTGAGGGTTAATCATACTGCCAGATCAGGAAGCAAATAGCGATAATTTAGGACTTTTTCGATTTTCTACAGAATTGTTGTATGTTGGGTGTACTTATTAGAATTGCATCGACGAGCTGATTCTTATGAGTACACTCAATATACAATTTCATGATGAAATAAGAAAACTTCCCTAAATATTTCTTTTCTTGAGCTATCGGAATAATTTTGTAGGGACTCAAAAGCGAGTTCGAATTAGCCATTCTTAAGAGCCATCTGGGTTCCAGCTATTGAGGTTCGGCTGTATCAGGAAATAAAGAGTCTTTAACGCTTAGCTCGAAAAGGATGAAACTCGGCCGAGAAATAAAGATAAAGAGTTATTGGGCTTTGAAGATCCAGAAAGTGTTATCATGGATGCGGCAATTTTATACGTATCGTCTTACCCACTAAGTTTATGTAAAAAAATGAATAAATCACATTTATAGCTATCATCATGTATATGCCTTTATCTGTATACAGACATCCCTCTTTATAACCATTAGTTACGAATTATGCAAGAATACTGTACTAAACACTTTGAAGAAATGTATGCTTTGGATAATTGTTAGCATCGCCTCATTGAGGCGATTCTAACAAATATAAAAAAAAAATTCCATTAGGAAATAAGAACAAAACACGACTTTTCTTACTATCAATATGCTCAGTCAATATTCTGTACAACAGCTAATTCATTTTCATGGCAACGTCTTTGGGAACAAATAGTGTCGTTGCAACGAGGTTCACTGTATATATATTATCAACTAGCTTACATAAGCAGCATATCAGTTAGTCACAATGGAAGGCACCCACGCTCACAGCAGTAAAAACCTAAAGCTGCAATACTTTTCTTATTTTCTAACCGATTTTCATCAAATCTGAAAGAAGTTAAAACTGAAGATTTTAAACCATACATGGTATTTAATTAAGAAAAAGATTAGCTCTAGCAGTGATTTGTTGAGTAATAAATCACTGTTTGGAGGTCAGTTGTAAAGTAGATCAAATCACGAGCGCGGAGCGCGAGTGATTTATCTTCTTACAACTGACAGACAAACTGTGATTTATTACTCAACAAATCACGCACAAGAGCTGATCTATTTCGATTCTAACACATAGAAAACGACGAAAAGGTTATTATATCCTTCAGATTTTTCAAACTTTCCGCCATCGAATAAAGAAATCCCGCCAAAAGTTTTGACTGTAACGCTGACATTAACATGTATTTCTTACGTTGTTGAAATGAGAAAAACGACGTTACACCGTCTAACGTCGTAGAAACTAAGGCTGACGTCAGCAGCGTGTCGAAATGACGTTGGAAATGCGCCAGATAGCGTCGCGCGTTTCCGCCCAGTGATTTATTGCATAATATATCACTGAGTTTAACCATTGGCTATATAGGCGAGGAGTGTTAGAATGAACCTTTTCAAGGTAACTGGGTCAAATCGTAGGAAAACATGCGAACATTTAATATAACCGGACTTGTTTTTTTATGACTTATATATGAAATCTAGGACAACAGAAAAAATAAACAAACAAACAAAAAATAAATGAAATAAAAAAAAAATCCCAGAAGACGAGCACATGCCGATATTTAATACGAATTGATAACTGTTTTATGATAATGTTTTTTTACAAATTAAAATATTTTTGAAAACAGAATCATACAACAACTCCCGGGAATAAATGAACAAATAAATAAATAAGTAAGTAAATAAATAAAAGAGTCGTGTCATGGGAAATGAGCCATTATAACATATACGAACAGTAAGTGGTAAAGTAAGTGGAAACTTCAGCCAAAGAACCAGATATGTGGCCTCGCTAAGTCGGGAACAAAAAGTTCGAAGCGCCTTTTTCTTGCGACACGACTCATGTTAATATTTAACTTTCTATTTCTGCATGAACATTATTGAAGAACTGGTTGTCAATAAAACTGTTTGTAGGGGTCGGGTGAGGTTGATTACCACCACAAAGAATGGTGTTAACCCTTGCCAGTTGCTGCTGGGGAACGAGTGATGCGTGCAACAAGCAATATCAGAAATAACCTTTATTATATTACCTATCATTGACACGGCTTTCAAACAGCGGGCATGCAAAGTTGAAAACGTTGCATAAACGTCGATGCAACGTCAAGACGTTGCATCGATGTTTATGCGACGTTGTATGTGCCCGCTGAGTAAGTATCTAACAGTCCGATCCGAAAAGCTGGTTTGGGTGAGAGTTTCCTTGTTTTTTTAGATCCATATCATACCCGCTGAAGCTAAACTTGTTTACGACCACGTCATGACGTGGGGCGGCTTACGTATGACGTTTCCGTGCCTTTAATTACGTCAAGTGGCCTTTTACAAGCGCCATTCAAACGGTAGCAGACAATATTCTTTGTTTGCGTATTGTTTTTAATAAAGGTCAGATGCACAACAAAATATTTATTTTTGGCTGACTGGTTTCATGACGAAAGTCAGTTGAATTGTTTTGTTGTGCCTCTGACTTTTATCTAATTTATTAATATATTTAACATACCCGCATTGTGGAAAATTATTGACATTCTCTAATATATATACAGTCGAACCTCGTTATCTCGAACTCGCTTATTTACTGTATATCTCGAAATGAAAATCTGGTCCCTGTTTTAACATGAAACTATGACAACAGGTAACAAAATAATGTGGAAAAGAGGAAAAATTGCTCCTAAGGAGCAATTTCTCCTCTTTTACACATTATTTTATATATATATTCCTAACTTCAGGAGTTAAATTACATATCCAGTTGTTAAATATTGTTGTTCAATTTATTGTTTTCCTCACTCTCTCAACTCCGATATGTCGAGGTACGGACATCTCGAAGTGTTTCAGTGAGTCCCTTGGAATTCGAGATAACGAGAGTCGACTGTATAATCGCAACGGAGGAACCGTCATCGAACGGTCAACAGAAAACTATCGTAGGGCTTAAACTACATGCAATTTAGCCTATCGAAGCAATGTCCTTATTCCTGATATAGCTCCTCGTTACAAATACGTGTTCGCTTTGTGTAGTGTTCACTGCCTCATCAGTGAAACATCAAATTAAAAGAAAAACAACAAATATCCAGCACACGGCAAAGCCTACAATAAGACTTGTGCGCCCAGCGAAGACTCTGATCAGCCTGCGCAACTGCGCAGTCTGATCAGAGTCTCGCTGATAACATGTGCTTCTACAGCTTTCGGTGTATCTAATGAGGGATAGAAGAGAATCCTGGCCATACTGGGTGGATGTACAGCCTGATCTGAGTATTTGGTAGTCATACAGGTCTTATTGTAGGTCTTGTTGTGCGCTAGCTCAAATAATGATGAAACAAGTAGATGGCCCAACGGCGATCTGAAGAGAGAGCAGAAGAAAACATCAGACTGAACCATGATGAAATAGACCACAGACAATAACAGTCAAGCTAACATTCCGAAACAGGCTGTGGAAAGAGTCGTCATTCAGTGTGAGGACCATCTCGTCGCGTGGCATCTAAAGAGGGAAGTAAAGTTGTCAAATATTATACGCATGCAGTCACCCGCATTCATGTTAAAACCTCAGTTTGTAACAAGTGACAACCGTTTTGACTTGATTCAGTATCATCAACAATCTGTATTTATAGACCGAGTCGCTGTAAATATGGATTCCGATAGACCTTACTGCAGAAGTGTTTTAAGTCAACGTTATCATAAAGTAATTCAGAATGGCGGAGATAAAACGTAGAAAATGTTTGGCAGAGTTTAGGATACCGATACCCCTATTTTAGAAGTTTAGTAGTTAAAAGTGTTTTACGATAATTAAAATTACTGACTTGACTATATACTCTATCAAAACGAATAAGCTTAAACTTATACACCAGAGAACTTAGCTCAAGGGTCGTTGCCATCATAACACTCTCAAAATAAGTCCACCCGTTTGTCAACAGTGTAGAGAGGTTATATCATTAAATATTGGTGAATTTAAATCCAGAATCTAAACTCATGTGGCAATTAAAACGAATATATAAGCACTTTACTTCTTCTAGAATATATAAAACAAAGTTTGAACAGTGGCAAACAATTGCGGCTGATCATAATCTACATTGTTTGTTCAAGTTCATCTGTCCGATTATATGGAATAAGCAGAGTAAAACAATACCTATTTAAAGTCAAGACGTAATCCGACTGACAGCCATGGTCTTTGCAATCAACAAACATCACATGACCATCCTCATAATTTTTAAGTCCCCTGATTCCTCCTTAATACTATACACGTATTAGCTTTCACTAAAAAGTTTGGTCTATGCTTAGAACACAATATGTGCTAAGCGTAGACCAAGCTTTTATGGATGCTAATACTTGAGTATAGTTACGTTGAGCAGTCCATGAAAAATAGCACTGGACCAGTCCATAACCTTATATAAATAACTTCCGGAGTAATATCAAACCCTAAGATTGTCTATCCCATAGGCGTAAATTATAAAGCGCTGATTTGGAGAATAAGAAAAACTATTCTGTGCCGTTTGATCTAGGTGTTTAGTCAGGCCGGCCTGCCCTTTACTAAGGATAAATACGGTATGTTTTACTGTTAAGAGAAATTTGTGTTGTCTGTACTGACGTCATTTATTCTCAACTCTGCTATATTCATTTTTTTATGATTGATTACATATAATGACGGTCACAGGTATTACAATGACTAATTTGAACCGCAACGTAAGAAAACATACTTTCTGACATGTGCGTCCAACGAAGAGTCAGGTCATCCTGCGCATCGGCACAGTCTGATCTGAGTCGTCGTTTTCCGCACGAAGAAAATTTAGAGACTTGGCTGTCCACTATGCACACAGTGAATTCAGATCAGCCTGAGCATTTGCAATGGACATTACATCGCTGGAATTGTATTGCGGTACGTTTTCTGTCGTTGCGGCTCATTTTAGTAGGTATGGTTTAAACAATGGTTTACATTATGTTAAGAAACAGGCATGGAAAAGGACTTTCATAAACTGGTCATGCTATTTGCACTTTCTGCACTGGTGTTGATGACAGACTCACGACCAAGAAAACTTAAGAATGTCAAGCGCTTAAATAATGGAGAGACAATGGTGCTAAAACCGAGGAAAACCAGGTTAAAAAGAATATATTTGAGAATGGAAAAATATTATACCAGAGGAATGACTTTAGATAAAGCGAGGAAAAGAAATCGATTCGTTAATAATTTAGTTGTACAAATGGAAGAACGGTCCAGAAAAGAAACGACTTCTCCTGGTAAGTACGTTGTGGTTAACCTTTTTACCTCTGAACAAGCTGTGTAGCACCGGAGGAGACTGTCCATAACTAGTCGTCTTATTTGGATCTACACTATTTACTGTTCTATTTTTTAACTTTGGTCGTTACTTCTATTTGCAAACAATGGCTGTGTCCGAATTCAAAGACGGTAGAATGCATTTCAGAAACTTAGGAGTGAAATAGCTAATACGAATATACAAATTAAGTGGTTTAAAACTTTTCTAATTTCTCTACGGACATGTAGGCTTAGGTTTAAGACCCCGCCTCCTCAAAAGCTGTTGATCACTTTAACCCATTTATGCCTAGCGTCTCATTAAAGGGACGTTTGCAAACAGTGTAGATCCTGATCTTGGCCTACACTGTAAGCATTAATTACAAGGATTTCTATAAAACATGAAGATAATAAAAACTAACCAGATACCCCTTCTGTTACAAATGAACCTGTCTAAAGAGAATTTAGATAAAAGAACTCATTCATTAGATAAATAAATGTCACGCAAAATGACATAATAATTGATATGGCTCTGATTATTGCCTTTGTTCTTCGCTGTCAGAAACACAAAATACTAGTACATGAGCTAGGATGTAACAAAGGTCCAGATAAGACTGATATACTCTTCTGATTTCTCCACGAAAACATATGTTGTGGGTACTCATTTTAGGCGCCTCGCTGACGCGCTCTAAATTAGTACCCACATCATATGTTTTCATGGAGAAATAAGAAAAGAAAAACCACAATAAGTTTTGGTTGAAAAAAAATCTTATCTGGAGCTATGATATGGACATCCTCCATTTTAAGCATCATCCTCTATTTGCTTAAAGTCGTATTGTTACTCAGTCGAAGGAAACATTCTGGATACTCAGCATGTAAATTGCCGTATTGTGTGTCAATAATACTAATATCCACGCTTTCCTCCTCTGGAGTATTCGTCTGCTGTCTTATTCTTGCATCTTTCCGCTGTACCGCTATCAATATTGCCTAACGTGGAAGTCCACAATACAGGAAAATATATCCAGAAATAATGAATAAATGACTGTGCGTGTTTTCTGCTAATTAAATGTATTTCTCTTTTTCTCCGCAAGTCATCTGAATCGCTGTTTATGTTATGCATTTGTAGCTGTTGGGGTATTATAATTCGGGTATGGTTTCTCCATGATTCATATATTTTGGCTTGAGTTTCATTTCGCAGATTTTGCCAAAATTGTTTTCTCCTATCATTAAGATTTTTATTCCAAATGTTTCCATTGTTCCCTTCATTCTTCTTGCTTCTGGTTCCCTGGCTGGTGATTTGTTTCCTGGATGAGTTCCCGTATCACATAGTTGTTGGGTTGTTGTGGTCTTGATCTCATTGTTGGCTGTTGTTGCAGCATCGTTCTGCGTTACGGGGTTTCAGAATTTGTTTGAGGTAAATTTATATGTGTGGAAATGAAATTGAAAATCTTACCCACATCGTCGGAGATTGATATTACCTTGCCTAATACTAGGTCCATTTCCTGCATAAATGCTATAAATTCATCTCTGCTACACTGTTTTTGCCATATAGTGTGTCAATAATACTAATATCCACGCTTTCCTCCTCTGGAGTATTTGTCTGCTGTCTTGTTCTTGGCATCTTTCCGCTGTATCGGTATTAATATTTCCTAACGTGAAGGTCCACAATACAGGAAAATATATCCACAAATAAGGAATAAAAAAATGCCTTTTGTGTTTTTTTTTTGTTTTTTTTTTTTTTTTTTTTTTAGTTTTTGTTTTTTGTTGTTGTTGTTGTTGTTTGTTTAATGTCTTTCTCTTCTTCTCCGCTGGTCATCTGGTTCACCGTTTATATCTGCATTTGTAGCTGTTGGGGTATTATAATTGGGGTCTGGTTTGTCCATGAATCATATATTTTGGCTTGAGTTTCATTTCGCAGTTTTGCCTTTTTTTACTCCTTTCATTAAGTTTTTTATACCAAATATTTTCCATCGTTGTCTTCATTCTTCTTGCTTCTCGTTCCCTGGCTTTTTTATTTGTTTCTTGGATGAGTTCCCGTATATTATCGCATAGTTGTTGGGTTGTTGTGGCCTTGTTCTCATTGTTGGCTGTTGTTGCAGCATAGTTCTGTGTTATGAGGGTTGCAGAATTTGTTTGAGACAAATTTATTTGTGTGGCAATGAAATTGAAAATCTTACCCACATCGTCGGAGATTGATATTACCTTGCCTAAATTCATCTTGCTACACTGTTTTTGCCATACTGTGTGTCAATAATACTAATATCCACGCTTTCCTCCTCTGGAGTATTCGTCTGTTGTCTTGTTCTTCGCATCTTTTCTCTATATCGCTATTAATATTGCCTAAAGTGAAAGTCCACACTACAGGAAACTATAGTCACAAATAATGAATAAAAAGCTGCCCTATGTTTTCTGCTTATTTAATGCCTTTCTCTCTTTTCTTCTCCGCTGGTCATCTGGTTCGCCGTTTATGTCATGCATTTGTAGCTGTTGGGGTATTAAGACAGGGTCTGGTTTCTTCATGATTTATATATTGTGGATTGATTGTAATTTCGCAGTTTTTGCCAAAATTGTTTTCTCCTATCATTATTTTTTATACCAAATGTTTTTCACTGTGCCCTTCATTTTTCTTGCTTCTCATTCCCTGTCTGGTTGATTTGTTTCTCGGATGAGCTCCCGCATCACATAGTTGTTGGAGTGTTGTGGCCTGGTTCTCATTGCTGCCTGTTGTTGCAGCATTATTCTGCCTTGCGACAGTTGCAAAACTGTTTGAGGCATTATTTTTTGTGTGGAAATGAAATTGAACATCTTTACCACATCAGTAGTATAGGGTGGCACCCTATACTACTCACATTGTCGAAGATTGATGTTAACTTGCCTTATACTAGGTCCTTATATATTTATAAACGTAAATGTAACGTTTATAGCTCGAAAATGTGATCAAGTGTATCAGAGCTCATTACAAACCTGACATTTTAACAAGTTTTTTTTATGTAATCCTGTAAAAGTGTCATTCACCTTGGTGAATTTTCGTGTCAGTAGAGACAGCCTGAACACTTTCTCTATGAAGTTTTGCTTGTTTCTAAAGAAAGATACAAAAAAGTCCAGGGAGTGCCACACTCACAAACCGCAGCCCTTCCCAGACACAAGGAGGAAGAGGAAATCGACAAAACCAAACAAGCACAAATCGAACAAACGTACGAAAAGCACTAAGATTAGCTCTCTCTTCCCCAAGCGAGGTAATCGCAATGCTAAAAGGACTGAAAAACACAGGAACAAAATAACACAAGGTAAGACATAAAACAAATCGCCTCGTAGAATAAACCATAAAGCAACAAATGTAAGACTAACACCGGGACCACCGCCTTAGAACGGTCAGTAGAGTAAACCACTGGGGGTATTTAAAGCACTTTTACAGCTAGCCAACTTCACCCTGGGTCCCGATGCTACTCTTAATACAGAAATACATAAAAGTTGGGTTCGCATGAAGGCTCCCAACTCAGTCAATACATCAAAGCGAAAACATATAAGTCAAATTAATCACTTTAATAAACAAAGGCGAGTACTTATGGCTAATTCTACTGTATGCCATAGTAAATGAAAACAATTAGTTGAACCACGGCGGGCCAAGCCAAAGACATATCGTCAAGCCCCAACCCACTGGTTAAAGTTTTACGAAGAGGCCGTCATTGAGTCTGAGGCCTGAACCGCCGTCGTGCAATTAAAGTGTGAAGCATAGCCATCAACAATGATTGGGTTGACAATTAGGCATGCAGTCTGCCGCATAATATCCAGGCTATAGCCAATTCTTTTATAACGGTTAATAAGTTTTCTTAATTGCTCAGAAAAGTTAGATTTTCCTACAATTTTTCTAAATCTGTACACTAAAAAAAAAAATCACAAACCGCGGCCCTTCCCAGACCCCAAACTCCAAGAGGAAGAGTTGAAATAATAACACCATTAAATGAATGTAAAATTCTGGTTCCGATATACCCTGTTGCAGAAGTGTTTTCAGACTGACGCTATATTTTTCTACCAAGGCACTGTGTCTGCGATAAAATAAGGAAAACGCCTTACGAAATTTAAAGTAACGATAGCCCTGCCTAAGAAGTTTGGCAGTAAGGGCTTTATTACGGCAGTTAAAGTCATTAAGATTTGAAGAAGCTCTGGCGAATCTAATAAGTTGAGATATGTATACCCCATATGAGGTACGCCGGGGGACATCGCCATCCAGAAAAGGAAAATTGACTATATCAAAATCAACATCGTCCCGTTTATCATAAATTTTGATGGAAACTACCATTAGATATACATAGATTCAAATCCAAAAAAAGTGCCTCGGTATCGGAAGAATTTGCTCTATTTAATTGGAGTTCTGTAGGGTATATGCGGTCCACCATTTGGTCAAAGTAAATATTGTCAATATTTAATAAATCAGCAAGGTTTCTTAAGGTTGAATTGAAAGCCTCAATAATGTCAGTCTGATTTTCACGTGAGAGAGACTCATAACAAAAAAGAAACAAATCTGCAACAAGAGGAGCACAATTAGTTCCCATCGGAATACTAATAGTTTGCCTATAAAGTTTAGTTCCAATCTAATAAAAAAAATTATCCAAAAGATAAACAAAGGCATCACAGACTTTTTGACACGACCATAAATTGTGAGTATTGATTATTGTATACATCTGAAGTGAAAAAAGCACATTCTTCGTTGCAAGCAAAATATTGGGTATTCTCCCGAATAAACATTCGGTTAATTAAATCAATAAGTTTATCTTTTATAAGATGATGAGGTAATGTAGTATACAGTGAAGAAAAATCACATGTAGACAATTTAGAAGCCTGAAAGTTTTAGATTTAAATATATTGAGAACTTCATCGGAATTTTTAATGGACCAAAAATAGTTAATTCCGTCCCTTTCGTAAACAGTATCATAGTATCTAATCCAATGGTTTTTTTAAACAGCAGTAAGGCATGAAGTTAGCAGTTTGGACAAAACAGTAGTCGTACATGAAATAGAATTAGCAATGAAACGTGCTTTATAAGGTCGTTTATGAAGTTTCGGTAACCAATATAACGTAGGAAGGATGTCTTGTTTTTCCCATTGTTAACTTTCCATTCCTGAGCAGTAATATCCCTTCTGCACCAGCATACGGCGTTTACGTTTCACAGTTAATCCGTTATGCCAGAGCCTGTTCAAACTATCAGGACTTCATGGAGCGTGGGAAAGTGCTCACTACAAAGTTATTGAGCCAGGGGTATCAAAAAACCAAACTGATAGCAACACTTAAGAATTTCTGTGGGAGACATAATGATCTGGTCAATCCCTACAATGTGGGAGTTTCCAGAATTGTTTCTGATGTTTTTGCCACTGACGCGCCATAAGTAGACTTCAAAAATCCCGGACATACGCTTCTACCGATATTTCCTTCGTTCAGGCCTACGGCATGGGGGCGAAGCTTGCTTAACAAATAATGCTTACTATCCGCGGACGCCTGATTACACCCTTTATTCTGGGGTCCATGTCTGTTGGTCTGAACATTCTGATTCGTCATTCGTTTACGGATTTATGAGTTTGGATTATGGCTTAGGTACCATGACCGCAACTACTTTTCTTTAATACTCACTGCAAACTTAGCAGTAATATCGATAGAATGGGTATCAACAATAGATCTCTCGTCAGTAGAAATCCGTTCATATGTTTTGGTACTACCAAGTTCTTGTATTAGAGTATTGATAAAATGAAGTCGTCACACAACGACAACATTATTAGCAGCTTTATCAGCTGGAGCCAAAACATACTTCCTAAGAAATTCTTGGATACCTTGTTTCATATATCGAAAAGATATTTTAGGCTTAGGAGGGAGAAGATCAAGGTTAGTAGAGTAAAATAACAAACGTTCATCAATGATCTTAAAAATCTTTAATTTCCAATTATTTGAAGCATTAGACTCAACATGCTCTCGTTTACACCAACGCATACAATAATCATTTAAAGCACTGGCAGTTGTTTCCCGGCATTTATTAAAATCAATGTGGACTGGGAATCTATATTTAGGTCCTTTTGAACTAACTGAACGTATACGTGAATCAGTTATAATCTTCAAGCTACCAGTGACAATATGACCCACTGGTTGAACCTCATTACCGGGCTTCACAAGTTATAATGTTCTTACTAGATTCGTTATACCATAATAGAGATCTTTGAACTATGACTTGATCAAAATATTTAATATGGAATATAAGCGCGAAAGTATTTTCGGTATAACAATCCATGCACTTTTTTTCAGCTTATCAGAAGGTGTAAGGTTTTAGTTGTATAGTTCATACTGTTTTAGTTGTACAGTTCGCTTGGTAAATAGCAGCCCCATTTCTAGCTTTGATCGATTATATTTATGGGAACAAGACAGATGTTACTTGTACCGCAGTAGGTACTTACTTATCGTAATAAGAAATCACCTCTTGCGTTACTAATACGTATATAAGTAACATTTTACTAGCGTGTCACATGTTTTTAAAATAGTAAATCATACAGTATATGTTTGTGTTGAGGTCTTACGGCCAAGTCAACCCATAGGATCATGTCGAGCGCGGTCAGTTTTCCTAACCACACTTTTACTGCACATTCTTTCGCCAGAAACTAACAGCTGCTTTTCTTGAATCAGCGGAAGGTAGAGAATTACCGTAGAAATTATTTCTTGATCAGTCTCCACGAAAAAAAATGTTGCCGGCTCGGCGGAGGTCGAACCCGCAACCTCCTAATCACCGGTCGGATACGCATTCAGCTGAGCCACCAAGGCCGGCAAATCATACAGTAAAGAGGGTACATGATATTAAGACATTCAGCTGGAGTTGCCAGCTTATGAAGAACAGTAAGTTAATGAATTTTAATGCACGTATGTACATAAACGTATCGTAATGTATAAAAAAGAAAGTTTACCACATGCAAATGAAAAAAAAAAAAAAAAAAAAAAAAAAAAAAAAAAAAATAGATATATTACACAAAATAACCCGAAAATATGACCACCATAATCATACGTTGCAGATAGTGCTCATTGTTTTACATATTTTCGGAACGAGTAGTGAAATATACCAGATCTGGGGATGATATAGGGAACATGTGGCGGAACCAATGTAACACCTGTCTTGTTCTCAGAAACATAATCGGTCAAACCTAGGATGCTTTTATCTCTCAGATTTGAATGTTTCCCTCTAATCCAAAGATACCCTTTGGTGGAGATACTTTCCCGACATACCTACGTAATATGTATCAATGGGAACTTGGGTCTAGGGGAAACATATTTTTATAACAGCTTTTATGAAACGCATTGAATTTTGCATTTTAACCGTAAGAGAATTCAAGTCAGATATACCAGACACCCACACTATTTATATTCATTTAACCATAATTTCCAATCAGTGTTGAATTCTCGTCATTCTAATGCAAGAAATAATTCCCAAAGAGAAAGGTAACTAAATGTAATTCCCATCGTTTTAAATATCGTATTAATTTAGGAGGTTTGGGGTGGGTTAAACAGGACTGAATTATCTCCCCGTAATAAAAAGCCAGAGGCATAACTGTTCCTTTCTGCTATGATTCAGACATCGGGCTACCGGAATATGTAATATAAATTTGAATATTGTGATTTTTAAAATCTGGTTTTCAATACCTGTGCCAATTAAGGAAAATCCTCGCCTTACGGCAAGCATAGCCTGTCTATGTGAAATTTTGTATGGCCGATAATTGCACAGGATATAATAACTGAAGAACAATAAGGACAATACGTGTACGACTTTAACCGCAGAATGAATTAAAATGTAATTTGGCGTGCGTACGTTCATTCATATTTGATTAATAGAAACTATCATAAACTTTGATATCGTGTTTTCAGTCACGATCATACACTATCGGCATCCATTTTAGAAATACGAGTGTGCCGATACAATGTGAAGGAAAACGTTTGATACATAGACAAAGCGTGCTCTGAGTTTGTGAAACTAATATGGGCATCGCCAAGAGAAAATGTGTCTACGATCATACGCAAACTGCACAGATTCAGATTGATCCAACGCATGCGCATAGTCTTATCCGGGCATTAGCTCTCCATTGATACATTCTATAGTGTCCAATAAGGACGACGTGCATTATGGATGCCTAAATTTTGATAAAAATCAAAGTATTTTATTCACCAGACTTTTCCTGTAAATAGTTACGAGGTAAAAATAGACATTAAACTTTGAGAAACATGTAGAAATATATCATTTTCAGCAGCTTCGATGACTTCCAACTTTTGGCTAGTATAGAGCACACCTGAATACCAAAATGATATTGAAATATGTTATAGCCTGTAATAAGATCTACATCATATATCAATATCTTTTTGTTATTCAGGAGTGCTCTATGCTAGCCAAGTCTTGATAGTTGTCAAAAATGCCCAAAATTACCCTAGTTTGGTCCATTTTAGTAAGTTTTAGTTAGTCCTTATAAATCCATTTTCGGTCTTAATAAATCTAGCAAACACCTATTCCTGTAATTTCAGTCATTCCTCAATATAAAGGCGTAAACATTTTGATTCTGGAACAGCTTTCATTTTTGACCATTTTTTTTTTTCATGAATTTGCAATGTAAATTATGGAAAACCAAATGTATAGACTATATAACAAAGGCTGAACTTTGACTTGCCATATCTTCTGTCTTTGGCTTTGCCAGCCGTGGTTCAACTATTGGTTTTCATTTACTCTGGCACACAGTAGAATTAGCCATGAGTACTCGTCTTTGTTTATCATAGTGTTTAATTTGGTTTTTATGTTTTCGCTTTGGTGCATTGACTGAGTCGGGAGCCTTAATGAGAACCGAATTTTTATGCATTTCTGTATCAAGGGTCATCTGGACCAAGGGTGAAGTTCGGTGGCTTTAAACCCCCCCCCCCCCCCCCCCCGCGGTACTTTATTTTACTGACTGTTCTAAAGCTGTGGTCCTGGTGTTGTTCTTACTCTTTGAAGCTCTTTACAGCTTTGTGGCTTTCTGTTTTTTGGGTTTGTTTTTTTTTGTTTTTTTTTTCTATATGTGTTGTGATGGTAGCATTGTGGTCACTGTCTTCTATAGCTGCCCACTTTGCTTTCTGTTTTTACTAGTTGTGTTGTGGTTTTAGCATTTTGAACACCTTCAACAGACGCCCATTTTGCTTTCTGTTTTACTTGTTGTGATGAAGAGTCGCATCGGCACCCAGGGTGAAGTGGGCTGGCTGTAAAAGTGCTTTAAACCTCCGGTGGTTTATTCTACTGGCCGTTCTAAGGCGGTGGTCCCGGTGTTAGTCTTACTCTTTGTTGCTTTGTGGTTTATTCTGCGAGGCGATTTGTTTTGCCTGATGTTATTTTATTATTGTGTTTTTCAGTCCTTTGAGTATTGCGATTACCTCGCTTGAGGAAGAGAGAGCTAATCTTAGTGCCTTTCGTACGTTTGTTCGATTTGCGCTTGTTTGGTTTTGTCTGTTTTCTCTTCCTCTAAGTGTCTGGGAAGGGCTGCGGCTTGTGATTGTGGCACTCCCTGGACTTTTCTCTTATCTTTTTTCTGTCGTGTTTTTTTTTTTTTTTTTTTTTTTTTTTTTTATTTATTCATATATGATAACAGGCGTGGATAAAGGTTCATGATGTGTAGAGATGAATCTGTTCGGAAGGGGGCCAAAATATGTCTTAATGCACGTAGTCCTTTGTAAGCGGTCCTGATCAGAATACACGTTTTCGCTTGGCTCATGTTATATGAAGAAAGTAAACGTGTGTCCAAAGTACACAGTCCCCCGCACTTTGCTCTTTGCCCAAATGGCAACAACTATTTTCCAAATATTCAATCCGATCTGTTATACATTCATACCCCTAGCCTTATCCCTGGGTATTCCCCAGGAGCAACTCGAAAACAGAGTTGATGGTTTAGGTCTGGGTAAGTTGCATACCACATTTCAACTGCCTAAGCATTAAAAGTACCAAAGTTATGACCGTTAAGTGACACCTGACATATGCATGTACGGATGTAACATCATGGCGAAACGCTATATGCCCACTGCTGCATTTGAAAGCTCATACTAACCTAATCAGAACTTATGGTGTTTATACACGAAATACTTTTAAGGTATAAGGCAAAATCACTGGACTATGAAATATAGGTCACTGTGGCCAACATTTATTTTAAGGTCAAACTTTGAGTCATACTGACATAGAATAGGAAAACATGATATTTATACACCAAACATTCTTCAAGATACAAGTTAAATTAAGTGGACTATTAAATATAGGTCACTGTGGTCTACATTTATTCTAAAGTCAAACTTCAGGTCTTACTGACTCATAATGAGAAAGTATGGTATTCATACATAAAATATTTTCAAGATATAAGGCGATTTCCCTCGACTGTGAAATATAGGTCACTGTGACCTACATTTATATTTAATATGACTCATTATCAGAAAGTATGATGTTAAAACATGTAATACTCTTCAAGAAGCAAAAACGCTAGACTATGAAATATTGGTCACTGTGACCTACATTTATTTTGAAGTCAAAATTCTGGTCATACTGATTCATAAAGCAAAAGTATAACTTTCATACATCAACTACGCCTTAGTATACAAGACAAAGTCACTAGATTGTGAAATATAGGTCACTGTGACCTATAGTAGTTTAAGGTCAAATGCCAGGCAATATTAAAGGATAATCTGAAAGTTTGGCGTTTATATATGAAATATTTTTCAAATATAAGGCAAAATCGCTGGACCGTGAAACAGAGGTAACTGTGATCTTCTTTGTTTTGAGGTTGAGCTACTCATATTTGGAAAGTATGTTGTTTTAAACTCTTCAAGAAAAAAAGGCAAAATCATGAAATATCGGTCACTGTGACCTACATTTATTTTGGTGTCAAACCTCGGACCTATATTTATGGCGCGTCAGCCCTCAGATCATACTGACTCATAATCCATTAGTGTAATCTTGTAAATCAGATACTCTTCAAGATATAAGGCAAAATTACTGGATCGTGAAATAGAGGTCACTGTGACCTACATTTACTTTGAGGTCAAACTTCGGATAATACTGACCCATAGTCCAAAAGTATGATGTTTATACACCCAATATTCTTCAAGATATGAGGCAAATACACTGAACTATGAAATATAGGTCATTGTGACCTACATTTATTTTGAGGTCAAAGCAGATCATGCTGACATAATCAGGAAGTATGGTGTTACTTGAAATATTCTTCAAGATATGGCAAAATCACTAAACCGTGAAAACTCTTCAGGATATAGGGCCAAATTACTGGACCGTGAAATATAGGTCTCGCTGACCTTCACTTCATGACCTACAAGTCAATGTCACAAGGCTGACTGATATCTGACCAAGTAGTTAAGTTGTTTTCATATCTAATAGAAAATAAATGATAATAAAAACATACAAAAAAAAACACACCACTTTTTCAGGCATCCTAGATTTTGACCTTTAGCCCGACCTCAGGGCATAGATCCTGCGGTCTGTGTCATGGAATGAAAGCTGACCCTCCAGAAAACCTATGATCTAAATATGACGGCTTTCTGATAAGCGGTTGTTAAGATACGAATTTTTGAAAAACTTGAGCATACTAGACATGTCTAGAGTACACAAATTAGCCTGCCCCTTTGACCCCTAGCCCAGCTCAGGGCACACCCCGGGGACAACTCTGTCACAGTGTTGAAGATATAAATCTAGATAAGTAGCACATCAAATTTCAACGTCCTAGCTTAAAAGGTACCCAAATTATGACTGCCAACAGAAATACGGATATAAATGTCAATGTAAAATCAGACCTGTTATACATTTTGGCCCCACCCCTGGGCATGATCCAGGGGCAACTCTAGCACAGATACGAAGGTTTAAGTCTGGGTGTAAGTAGTGTACCAAATTTCAATTTCCTAGCATTTAATGGTTCCCAAGTTTGACATATTATACATTTTGACCACTAGTCCTACCCCAGGGCATGACCTAAGGGCAACGTAGCACAGAGTTGAGGGTTTAGGTCTGGGTAAGTAGCATACCAAAGTTCAACATCCTTGTATAAAAGGAACCCAAGTTAAGACCTAAGTAGCCTACCAAATATCAACTTCCTAGCATAAAAGTTACGCAAGTTTGACCTGTTATACACTTTGACCCCTAAACCCACAACAAGGTAGACCCAGGGGCAACTGTAGCACATAGCTGAATGTTTAAGTCTGGGTTATTAGCATAACAAACTTCAGCTTCATTGCCAAGTTATGACCTCCAAGAGAAACTAGGACGTAAATGTCAATGCAACCTTAAACATTTGTAAACATTTGTATACATATTGACCCCTAATCCTATCCCAGGGCATGACACTGGGGCATATCTAGCATGGAGTTGAAAGTTTATGTCTGGGTAAGCAGCATACCTAATTTCAACTTCCTTGCATATATGGTATCCAAGTCATGACCTCCGAGAAACGTGACATAGGCATGTACGCACGTACCTACGTACGCATGTAACATCACGGATAAACGCTATATATGCCCCACTCCTGCTATTGAACTCTTATTTTTTTTTCTTTTAATAAGATTTATTTATGATCGTTTTTTAAACATTTAACATAAGCGGTTAAAATTTAGACATTAAACTTTATATGAACCCAAAACAGTTTTCCTTGTACCTCCTAAAGTTTGTGGGGGACAAATTTGTGGTGTACGCGAACAACGATGTTCCTGACAAAAGCTTGGATTGGCAGATTGTTTTGGTTTTGATTTTTTTTTTTTTTTTTTTTTTTTTTTCGTTTATTTTGATGCCATATTTCGTTTTCATTTCAGATGGTATACCCGTTGAAAGGCTGGTTGTTATTACGACATTCGCGGAGTTGTTATGCGAATTATGTCAACAGATGTCTAACCAGACCTGTATCGACAGACATTGTATCTAAGTTTCAGACGGACGGTGACAGTTACAATCAAGAACAAATCTCTAGCAAACGTTTCAAAGGAACACGAACAGGAAATGATAAGATATTAGAAACTAAATAAAACCTCAGTAGCTTGAACACCGATGGCTCATTTACCATGGATCATTGGAACTCGTTTTTTAGTCCCTGCAAACTTCTTTCGATGGTTTAAGAAAACAAATATTTAGGGAGATTTTCTTATTTATCATGAATTTGTATGTTGTGTGTACTCATTAGGATCGCCTTATCAAGGCGGTTCTAATGAGAAAACTTAACATACCATTATTGTAGAGAAGCTCAAAAAGACTTCCCTGAATTATTATAATTTGCTTTCAGATCTGGCGCTATGATTAACCCTCACTGTCTCGAACTACCCATGTCTCGAATAATCTCCACAGTCCAAAAGATGTTCGAGCCATGGAGTTTGTATTGTACAAAGCTGTCCAGTTTGATGAAAAAATTGCGAAAATCAGTCGGGAAATAAGAAAGTTACTGGGCTTTGAAGCTCTAGAAATGCTGCCATGGACGTCCTTTTTGTAACGTCATAACTACTTAATTAAGCATGAGAAGTGGATGAATCATATCTGAAACAATATGTTATGGCTGTATACCTGTGTATACGTTTATCTGGGTATATGTTATAAACTAGCAGATAAGCAGCATATTAATGAAAATGCTGGCACCAACGCTTACAGCGGTAAAAACCTAAGACTGCAACATGTCTCTTATTTCCTAACCGAATTTTATCAAATTAAAGACTAGTAAAAACTGAATATTTTTGGCATTTAGATGGCATTTTCCTTTAAGCATAATACATACGCAAAGTGGGAATCCAACTGACAAATATTATTTGGCATCCCTTCTGAAAAAGGTGTCTACTCCAAAAAGAAAAAAAATGCTTATCTTTGGAGCGATCATTCATTTAAGAGTGGACTCTTTTTCATAAGAGGTCTTATTTTTGACAAGATCTTTACGAAAGTGCCCAAAATGACTCTTAAAATAAAATCTAGGTCATTCGAAACTGGTTATAAAAATGTTTGTCTTCTTAATTTCTAGATCCAGTATGGATTTAAACCCCATAGATTTAACAACTAGATCATCTTGTTTAATCTTAGGACAATAGAAAATGCAAATATTTGAGGCAAAATACCATAGATTTGTCATACAAATTGGACTGTTTGTCATGATGATTTCTATGGAAAGTTTGATACCGGATCACATTGGTTCAAAATCTAGGTCACCAGGTCAAACAAAAATAATTCCTTGTGAACACGATGGTCGGGTTTTCTACACATTCAATAAATGTTAAAAGATTGCCTTTGAAACAAAGAACACACTACGGATTAGAAAATGGGAGTCTCGGCCTCTGTGAGACCCTTCATAAGCAGTAATGAAGTTTGCAACACTGTTTCCACTCTCTAGCGTATACATGAACAGAACTCCATTTTCAGATATACCACAATGGGCCCAATGATTCCAAAAGAAATGAAATATAATCTGTGCTTTGGTAAGGGTATATTAGAAGTTTTGACTTGATGATCATAAAATGACCCGCAAGGGTTGATATGCCGTTAAACACACACACACACACACACACACACACACACGGGGTCAGATGGGGTAAAAACTAAGCCACTGGGTCAAATAAAAGAAACTCTTGTGATCACTTGAGTAACTGCTGAAGCAATCTTGACCACATATATAGTTTGACAAACAAATTTAAATACTTAAATGAATTTGACACTGACCTTGGACTTACGTCCTTGTAGAAATATCGGTTCAGATGGGCGACAAAGGACCATTTGTTACCATTGTTGTCTTTTTTTAACTCAAGGGGCTTACCAACATGCTTGTACATGGTAAGCAACACTGTCAAATAGGTTTTGCCTCCCTACTCCCCTAAAAAGGGGTCAACTATAAAAGGAAAGCATATACTCCATGGGGAGTATTTTTTTTCCATCAGAGAAGAGAAGTTTTTTTAGAAGGGTCATGGTGCGCAGAATAGCAAACGGCAAGTCAACGCTTTGAAGCAAAAAAAAAAAAAAAAAAAAAAACACCGGTTGAATCCAGTCCCTTTCATATAAATTTTCGGGACAATATGACAATCAGTGTGAGAATAAAGATTATAAGTTATGTGCTCTCGGAGCTATTGTGAGATTAAAGAGTATGAGTTATGAGTTCTCGCAATTAATGTGAGAAAAAAAAAAAAAGACTATGAACTATGATTTATCGGAATAATTTGAGAAAAAGACTATAAAATATGGGTCTCTGTACAAATGTGAGAATAAAAACTAAAAGCTATGAACTCTTGTAATTAATGTGAGAATAAACACTGAACTATGTGTTCTCGGATTGATGTGAAAATAAAGACTATGATCTTTGAGTCCTCGCAGTTATAACCAATCTTCTTGATAAACGATAGAAAGTAAACATAAGTGCGAAAAGTCGTATCTATTGATTAAGGATATATTGCCGAAGTTCCAAGCACATGTCGATACGTAATGCGAATCGGGAACTGTTATATTATTTTGTTTTCGATAAAATATATTCTAGGGTGCTTTAATACAATTATAAGAAAACCCGAGAATAAAGAAATGTGAACAGAACCGTTATAGCATATGTGAACAAGAAAGGTTACGGCGAACCTGCTCATCCGCACAGACTCGATAGACCCTATGCTGTTCACTCACGTAAGCAGTAGGGCAAGGAAAAACTTCAGCCAAAGAATTAGACATGTAGACTCGCTAAAGGGTCAAAAATGCGCACTGAAAGATTGATTCGACGTAAAGTCCAAGGAGCTTTTGTCTCGCGGAGGTTCCCATATCTCTTGATCACACTTGAAGCAAGAATATCGTTTTATCTTGTAATGATCCCGTATCTTCGGTTGACGTTTGACTTAAGGATTTCATGTGATCTTGTAATGATCCCATATCTCTCGATGACACATGGCGCAAGGATCTTGCGTGATATTGTAATGATCAAATATATTCAGCTGCCACTTGACGCAAGAGTCTCATGTGATCTTGTAATGATCCCATATCTCTGGACGACACATGACGCAAGCGTCTTTTGTGATCCTGTAATGGTTCCATACCTCTGGTTGACCTTTGATGCAAGCGTCTCGTATGATCTTGTATTGTTTTTATAACTCTAGGCAAGCGTCTCGTGTGGGCTTGTGTTTATCCCATATCGCTGGATGACACTTTAGGCAAGCGTCTCGTGTGATCTAGTAACGATCCTATATCTCTGGATGACACGACGCAAGCTTGTTGTGTTATCTTGTAATGTTTGACACGACGCAAGCTTGTTGTGTTATCTTGTAATGTTTCCATATCTCCGAATGACACTTGACGCAAGCGTCTCGTATGATTTTGTAATGTCCTCATGTCTCTGGTTGACACTTGACGCAAATATCTCGTGTGATCTTGTAACGATCCTATATCGCCGGTCGACATTTGACTCAAGCGTCTCGTGGCAGCTTGTAATGAACTCATATTTCTAGTTGACATTTGATGCAAGGGTCTCGTGTGAGATTGTTGTTCCCATCTTTGGATGGCACTTGGCGCAAGAGTCTCATGAGATCTTGTAATGATCCAATATCTTCGGTTGACACTTTCGGCCAGCGGCTCATGAGGTTACTATGATCCCATATCTCTGGATGACACGACGCAGGCGTCTCATGTGATCTTGTAACATTCCCATATTTTCGGTTGACACTTGACGCAAGCGTCTCGTGAGATCCTATAATGATCCAATATCTCTGGATGACACTTGTCGCACGCGTCTCGTGTGATCTTGTAATGATCCCATATCTCTAGGTGACACTTGACGCAAGCATCTTGTGTGATCTCTGGATGACACTTGGTGCAAGCGTGTGATCTTGTAATGTTCTCACATATCCAGTTGACAGCTGACGCAAGCGTCTTGTCTGATCTTGTAATGTTCCCATATCTGCGGTTGTGATCTTGTAATGTTCTTGTAACGAAATGAGCTATATTGAATTGTTCCCCTTGATTTCCGTACTTTGCACCAATTCAATTGGACTTCCTCGGAAATCAAGGGGAACAATTTACATGTAGCTCGTTTCGTTACATTCTTATATCTGTGGTTGACATCTGTCGCAAGTGTTTCAAGTGATCTTGTAATGTTTCCATATCCCTGGACGCCACTTGGTGCAAGCGTCTCGTGTGATCTTGTAATGTGCCCATATCTCCATTTAACACTTGACGCAAGCGTCCCGTGTAATCTTGTAATGTTCCCATTTCTGCGATTGATACTTGACGCAGCTGTTACGTGTGATCTTGTGATATTCCCATATCGCTGGACGACACATGGCGTAAGCGTCTCATGTGATCTTGAAATATTCCCATATTTCCGGTTGATATTTAACGCAAGCATCACGTATGATCTAGTAATGTTTCCATATCTCTGGACGACACTTCACGCAAGCGTCTCGTGTGATATTGTAATGATCCCATATCTCTGGTTGACACTTGACGCAAGTGTCTCCTGTGACCATGTAATGTTCCATTTTCCCTGGACGACATTAGACGAAAGCGTCTCTTGTGATCTTGTAATGTTTCCATATCTCCTGCTGACACGACGCAAGCGTCTTGTGTGATTTTGTAATGTTCCCATATCTCGGGTTGACAACTGACGCAGGCGTCTCGTTTGACCTTGTAATGATTCTGTATCTCTAGATGATACTAAGCGCAAGTGTTTTATAATGTTCCTAAATCTCTGTTTGACACTAGGCGCAAGTGTCTCGTGTGATGTAATGTTCCCAAATCTCCGGATGACACTTGACGCAAGCGTCTCATGTGAGCTTGTAATGATCCCGTATCTCTGGATGACACGACGACGTGCGTATGGTGTGATCTTGTTATGTTCCCATATCTCCGATTGACACTCATGTGATCTTGTAATGATTCCATATCTCTGGATGATACCTGACGCAAGCGTCTCGTGTGATCTTGTAATGGTCACATATCTTTTGATGGTACCTAAAGCAAGCGTCTAGTGTGAACATGTATTCTGGAAACATCCATTACATGCGTTACAAAAGTGATATTATTTGCAATAAAGAAACATCAACTAACACAGAAAAATATTTTGCTTCTATCCCATAGGGGCTTCTCTTAAAGAAAAGACCGTATCGCTTCCAAAATTTTTGTTAGAATCTGACTGAGGCGATTCTAACAAATATCCGAAACGCATGTTTCTTGAAGTATTAAATACAATGTTCTTGTATATTTTTTTATTAACTGTTACCTCTTGAGCGACGGTTTCGTGTCAGTCAAATGATCATTATAACCAATTTTGTCGTTGTATCGAGTGTCGGTATAAAGAGGGTTATGATCAGAGTACAAAATGACACAGTTCAAAATGCGGAAAACGTTAAAAAATGCTTTCAGGATTATACCC
This sequence comes from Anodontia alba, assembly GCA_964016985.1. Classification (NCBI taxonomy): domain Eukaryota; kingdom Metazoa; phylum Mollusca; class Bivalvia; order Lucinida; family Lucinidae; genus Anodontia; species Anodontia alba. The sequence goes on along the minus strand of OZ024836.1, from coordinate 35,662,757 downwards.
AAAATATATGCACATTTTCAGATCATGAAAAAACGTCTGCAAAGTTTCAAACGGATTGGCATGAAAGTATGGGAGGAGTTGCGCATACAAGGTACGCACAATCTATACACTTTGATAGTACTGGAGCTCGAGAAATGACAAAGTAAAAGTGTAAAAACAAAATGAGATTTTTTTCAGGATTATTTTTTTTTCTGGATTATACCCAAAGCACATGCATATCTTCAGACCATGAAAAAACACCTGTAAAGTTTCAAAAAGATCAGCATAAACTTGTAGAAGGAGTTACACACACAATCTGCATATTTTGATAGAATTTAAGCGCAAAAGCGACTAAGTTCGAAGTGTTGCATTGATCTATAAGAGGAGTTGCGCAGACAAGGTACCTACTATCAGAGGTCGGAACCACGTATTACGGAATCACGAAAAGCCGAATACTTTGTCCCCACGCTTTTCTTCGAAAAGGCGGGGATAATAATAATGATTATAATAAAACGGTCGGCTCTCATAAAGGCAAAAAAAGCATAAAACATACAGAAAAAAAGAAAGCCTAAAATTAGGCTATACAGAAAACCCTCTTTACACCGTTGATACAACGACGAAAATCGTTATAATGAAAATTTGACTGTCATGAAACCTTCGCTAACAATTAGTCATAAATTATGTAAGATTATTTTATTTAATACTTAAAAGAAACATAGGTTTTGGATATTTGTTAGAATCGTCTCGGTGAGGTGATTCTAACAAATATCCAAAAACATGTTTTCTATGAGGAAATAAGAACAAAAGAAAATCGTTCTTACATATCAATCTGCTCATTAACAGCAAATTCATTCAAATGGCAATGTCTTTGGGAACACATTTCATCACGAAAACATACCTATATAATTTTGACCCCCTTAAACCCCACTTTCATATAGTAAAACTGGGGTTTACATGGGTATACATTATTTTTCTTATTTCTGCTCAAAAACATAGATTGTGGGTACTCGTTAGAACCGCCTCGCAAAAACATAGATTGTGGGTACTCGTTAGAACCGCCTCGCCGAGGCGGTTCTAACGAGTACCCACAATCTATGTTTTGAATAGAAATACGAAAAAAATCAGAGTTTTTTTATCTGAAAATTTTCAGTTTTTGGAGGTGAAATTTTCTATATGAATAGGCGTGTTTTCGTAATGTGTCGTTGTAATGAGGGTTCACTGTACATCCGTAGAGTATTATCTATTTTCGCTGTGTGCTTACACAATCATTAGATACTGCAGATACGTATCAAAGGGGTACAAAGCTTCTAGTCAGACTGTCGATGAGCAAGCTTCTACTGTGCTTTCGACATCTTTCGGAAAGTCGTTAATGGCTTGGCGCTTTACACAGAACAAGTAAATGTTCAAATTTTTGTCATGGTTTAATGCAAAACCATTTGTCGTAACTACCTATGTACAAAAAAATTTATTCTAGTCATTGGTTTTTAAAAAATCAAATATTTTCACTTTTTCCCATAGTAAAAATGAAGCCAAATCATGCAGAAATCAATAGGGTAGGTAACTTGGAGGCAAATTTTCAACAAGTTTCACTTGTTCAATTTTTCTGAAATTTTCACAATATTGTTGTAAAACATCAATAATTCAAATTCAGCAAAGAAAAATAAAAAAATATTTTCTTAGACAAAAATTAAAAAAAAATCACTTTACTACAGAAATTGCATAGATCAGACCAACTTTTGGCCGTAACTTTAATTTTTGTGTAAATATTTGAGAACAAAAAACAGAAACATAAAAGACAAATGGTTTGTGATAAGATATGGTCAATCAGAACAAACTATTTTCATTTAAATAAAACGCCAAGCAAAAAAACGTCTTTCCAAGAGATGTCGAAAGGACAGTAGAAGACAGGTCTGATTTTATAAATTAAGTAACAAGGCGGAAGGAAAATGAGCACTGGTGTGTGGAATTTGACTAATTAAATAACGTCAAAATTTCGTTTCCTTTAGCATTTTCGTTATTTCCTTGTATTTTTGTCGAAAATTGCGCATCTAAATTCGTACAATTGACTCATAACGTGAAAAAACGTACCTGCTGACATGTGCTTCCAGAGAAGACTGAAACCAGCATGCTCATCCGTGCGGTCAGATCAGAGTCCATCACGAAAACATACCCATATAATTTTTACCTTCTTAAACCCCACTTTTATATAGTAAAACTGGGGTTTATAGGGGTATACATCATTTTTCTTATTTCTGCTCAAAACCATAGATTGTTGGTACTCGTTAGAACCGCCTCGCCGAGGCGGTTCTAACGAGTACCCACAATCTATGTTTTGAGCAGAAATAAGAAAAATATCAGCGTTTTTCATCTGAAAATTTTCATTTTTTGGTTATAAAATTTTCAGTATATTAGAATAGGCGTGTTTTCGTGATGCTTCGTTGTCCGAGTGAGGAAACTTTGCATCCTTGGCTATCCAAAATGCGCACAGTGAAGATTCTGATCAGACTGCGCGAATGCGCAGGCTGATCTGAATCTTCGTTGGGCGGACATATCTGATGGTATGTTTTCTGAAATTGCAGCTCAATATATTTTATAACAGCTAAGCGTAATAAGTGTAACGCAAGTCAAAATAAATTTGTCAACATTTTGCGGCACTCCTTTTTAAGCAACAGTAACCTAAGCTGAGGGCGCTATGAAGGTTTACGGACTATTCAAGGACCAGGGCCTAGACCTGGACCTAAACCGACGGAATAATATGGTCCGAGCCGCAAGCTCGGGTCATATTAATCCGTCGGTCGAGGCCCTGACCCGAGGGTAGTCCATAAACCGAAACTTACGTTTCTATTGCATTTAGTGCATTTAACTCTTAAAATTTTGAGTGACAATTGACAAACACATTGACATTAGCCTCGACTTCAAAATGTGTCCCAGAGTCTCGCACTAATATAAGAACGTATCAGCCTGCGCGATATGTAGCCACTAAAGCCAACTATCAATACATCACGTTGTTTTTGCCCATGTTTTCCTAGCCCCACATTTCTTACCTTTTGTGTGCATAAAGTAAGAAATATGGGGTAAGGCTAGTTTTCCATCTAAATGAAATAATTTTCATAACTTTGTGTTTAAAACACTCTTTGACATTACAGTAACTATATAAAATTTATAGTATTTTTTATGAAATTAAACGGAGTCTGTGTTAGGTGCACGTCAGAACATACGTTTTCTCACGCTGTGGCTTACACCTTCACTATTCCAAAAAAGGTAAGATCAAAGTCCAGAGAGCGCCACAATCACAAGCCGCAGCCCTTCCTAGACACCAAGAGGAAGAGGAGACAGACAAAATCAAACAAGCACAAATCGAACAAACGTACGAAAAGCAATAAGATTAGCTCTCTCTTCCCCAAGCGAGGTAATCGCAATGCTCAAAGGACTGAAAAAAAAAAAAAAAAAAACAAGAACAAAATAACACAAGGCAAGACTTAAAAAATTACCATTATCTTCTTGCAAGATCTAAACACTTTGTACTTTTAGGACCGTAGTGACATCATATGCTTCTCAACATTTTCTTGGGTAATCTCTTTCGGGGCCAAATTTCAGACTACATTTGTCGTCTGCTTTTTTTTTTTTTTTTTTTTTTAAACTATCGATTGGAAAGAAGTTTATATGTAAAGCTGACAGTCTGAATGTCAAACAGCCTAGATCCAGATTATGAGCCGTCTCATCTGGATCTACAATGTTTGCAAAAGCCTAATATTATCGCCAATGGCAGTGAAAGAGTTAAACTGGTTGATGGTCGTCCCCAACGGGCGTCATCTTGGAAACCTTCCCTATCACATTGAAATTCCCTTGTCAACTTTTTTTCACACTATCATCATACAAGAGGGAAACCGACGTCATACAAAACAGTGAAAAAGGCTATAATATTTTGCGAAAAAGGCCTGTTCAAATCGGTAAGTTACTATCGTTTTCATTTCGTTGTTCTGACAAAAACCAGGATAGGCTCAGATAATGTAGCAAGAAACAAGGCATTTATATTTACAAACTTGATGCACAACCATATGTTCATTGTTGAGAACACTCGCGTACAATGACTTATAAGGTTATCAAAATATTGTGCCTGAGTGTTCTCAATGATGACAATACGGTAGTACATCAAATTTGCAAATATAAGTACTTTCATACTTGGTGCACTCTGAGCTTATGCTATGTTTCATCAAAACAACGAAAATAATAACAAGAAAACATTGATGCAAAGCATCAATACGCCAGGAAACTAATCTGTCATGCATTACTTAGCTCCCTACAGATCGTAGTATAGTGAAAAAAAAAATGTTATAATTTATGAAAGGTTCTAATTATATAAATTATCGCAATACTCAACGATAAAAACATTATAGACGTTATCAGAGCTATGTAAAAACAATCAACTATGATCGTCTGTTTTCTAGCCCCCATACATAATTACATGTCGCCATCCATAGCCTAGGCCGAACATACTATATCCGAAATCATCTATGTAGCAGTGATTCGTTCTTTTCTCTACTCATAACGTTTTCTTTCGGCCCAAATCTTTCCATGCTTGAATATCAAATTAAACTGTATTATAAAACCAGCTTATAATCCGTTCGATTTGAGAATGCATATTTCTAATCGTAAAAAAGAAAAATATCTTTTGTTTCTTCTTTGTAGTACGACGAAAAAAACGAAATGAAAAAATTCAAACGTGTACTAATATTGACAGCAACAAGCTCATTTTAGGTCGAATGGTCAAATTGGGGCTCCTACGGGAAAACTGCTAATTTCTCTTTTAAATGAGCAAAACCCACATTGCTACATTCATTCTACACAGTACTTCCCATTTTCTATTTCACAATGTTACCAAATGCACAGTTCTCTGTTGCAAAAGTGTGACTTTGAATAATAAAAAAAGTGGGGGTGAATAGTTATATATCCCACTAAGAACCCCATAAAACTGGAAGAAAACCGATGTTCTCCAAATGCATACACATTTTACAAAAACAACCTCAAACAGATACGCCGGGCTCGAGCCCGGCGTAAATAAAAACAAGTAACCGATTTGAACAAGTTCTTTTCGCTAATTTATTGTCTTTTTCGGCGTTTTGAATGACGTAGGTCCCCTTGAATAGTGGAAAAGATTCATCATAAACTGCAACCAAACATTCATGGACGATTTTGGAAGCTTGGCCTTCTTTTGTCAAAAATTAATTATTGTCCCGTATGCATTTTGTCCAGTTTACTGTTAGAGAGGGCATGGAGAAGGGTGACACATCGCATAAAAATCTTTAGTAACAGTCATGCTAAAATTCTGTAAAATAAATAAGGATACTTCTGTAATTAAGTATAAAAATATTAAACACAAATCTCTAGGCTACATCCCAGTTAGCATTCTTTATAAATCTGCAGTGGGCCGTTATCGGCCCGTCAGCTACCCTGACGGGCCGATAACGGCCCGCTATAGATTTTCATGTATGTAGAATGCTTATTGGGATATATCAGGCTCAAAATTTAGTCATACATCCTCGTACGTACGCAACTGTACGTTTTACGCAATTATAACGTAGTTCAAACAATGATATTAAACTGACGACATGGGGGCCGTGCCATGCGAAAACATGTCTTAGGGTATATGCGGCTAACAAAGGTCCAGATCAAACTGAACATCCGGGCAGTCTGATCAGGGCCGTTACGGTCCGCCAACAGAATGATTGGGTACTACAGAATGTATAAATTGAGAGCATCACGAAAACATACCTATAATATTTTGACCCCCTTAAACCCCACTTTTATATAGTAAAACTGGGGTTTACAGGGGTATACATTATTTTTCTTATTTCTGCTCAAAACATAGATTGTGGTACTCGTTAGAACCGCCTCACCGAGGCGGTTCTAACGAGTACCAACAATCTATGTATTGAGCAGAAATATGAAAAATATCAGAGTTTTTTATCTGAAAATTTTCAATTTTTGGAGGTGAAATTTTCTATATATTTGGATAGGCGTGTTTTTGTAATGAAAGGCTCAGATGGTATCTCGTGCATGCACAGGATGATATAAACCTGCGCATTTTTTTTTTTTTTTTTTTTTGCATATTTGAAGACACCTTTTCGTTTGGTGCGCCCATGTATATATGACCTTAAGCAGGCTTGGCAGGAAACAGATTACACTATTTTCATACGTACAAACTTTACCATCGAAGTCGCTGAACCAAGAAATGTGACCCGGTCAACGAAAAAGGGAATTGACATATATGCGAATCAAGACAATCATTTTTAACCCTTGTCCTGCTGAACCCGGACATGCCCTGCCTTTGCAAACAGTGTAGACCCAGATCAGATGGCTTCTGAATCTACACTATTTGCCATTTAGTATTTGAATTTGTATCAACAACCTGGATCAAGTAAACTGATTGGCAGTAAATTAGAAGTGGGCGCGGCATCTTAATTTACCTAGCAGTACAAGGGTTAAAACTATGTCTTTAGAACCCAGTGATACAGTATACGGACGGTTCATGCCCTTAATCTGAGGAACAGCTGAGCAGATGAGCTGTTCAGTCTTGGTTTATTCCTTTTCCTTATTCTGTAAGACTCGGTTCCATTCGTTGTTTAACCTTTACCACTCTCCTGGCTAACTCAGCAGACGACGATCTAATATTTTCCCAGACTGAATTTGCTGAAGTTCAGCAAATTCAGCAGACGACAAACTGATGATACTTTCTTACTTATTTTTCAAGAAAATAGACTATAGTATTTCATGCAAACTATCTCCAAATAAGACAATTTGCATGAAAGTTCAAAGTTTAATGTGTAAAATAGTAAAGATAAACAGAAAAATAAATAAAATAAATAAGAATAAGAAAACACGCATACAAAGCGGTCAGAATACTACCATTGAGCCAGCGCATGACGAGACCTCCAATAAGACTTGTGTGACTAGCAAAGACTCAGCTCAGCTTGTACATCCATCCAGTATGGCAAGGGTTCTCGTCGTTTATCCCTCTTTCGATAGCCTGGATGCTGTAGAAGGCACAGACGATCAGCGAAGACTCTGATCAGACTGCGCGAATGCGCAGGCTGATCTGAGTCTTCGCTGGTCGCATAAGTCTTATTGTAGGTTTTGTGCACAAGCTCAATTAATATACTACGGGGGATTTGATTGTGTTGGGGTTTAACGACACGTCAACCCTTAAGGGTCATTTTGTGTCGTCTCCCAGAGAAAGGGAGAAAAGAGATAGAAGAGATAGTAGAAGAGATGAAAGAGAGGGACAGGGAAGAAAGCGGAACAGGAATGAAAGTGAAGAAACAGAAGAAATAAAAACATTCCCCCTCTACCCTTACCTGTTACAAGGATAGCAGGCCTTGCCCAACTGTAAGCCAATATCAGTTGGACGCCCCAGTGATGTAAGGTACACAACACCTTTGCACCACCCGACCACCCCCATACTACGGGGGAAATGGTCATGACGTATGTCAGCAGTGAATGCCTAGTTCAGCCTGCAAATCCATACACAGCAATAATACATAATGAGCTTGCTACGAAGACACTGTTCAGACTGAGCGGATATGTAGGCTTACGGACTGCCTGCATGCATGTATGTGATAAGAACAATTTTCTTACAGTTGAAACAAAATTACTCTGAGCAAAATCAACCCTTAAAATGCCAAACAAAATCATAGCAGATGACATTTTGATTTTTTTTACTTACTTTTTTTTTAGAGAAAATAAGATTTGGCATTTCATGTGGATCCTCTGCTAGGCAGACGATTCGACGAGATGAAGTGCTTAGTCTTATTTTCTCTGATAAATAAAAAAACATCTATCGTCTGTTGCGGTCGTGATTAGCGCTTTAAGGGTTAAAATTACTTTCTGTTTTAACATTGTACATCAATCATGATATTGTGTATTGTTTAAAACAAATGGCATGCTGGGTAAAAATTTCAGCAGACGACATTTTGAAATGTGTTTTGCATTTTTCCCAGAAAATGTGCTTTTTCAGTGACAATTAGGGAAACAATTTGCATAAAATTCAAAGCCTATTTTCTGAAAAGAAATAAAGTAAATGAGTAAAATAAATAAATGAATAAAATAAAAAAAAAAAAACGGAAAATAATTCGAATCATCGTCTGCTAATTTTTTTTCCCAGCATGCTAATATATAAATGACTGTATATTATTTAATAGTATCATTGTGCGCGTTAAAATTTAGATCTGTTTGTTGTTATTTCAGTCGGATTGAAAAATTGAAAAAAAAAAGTTCTAATTTTAATAAAGTATATTAAAGGAGACTTAGTAAACTTGGTAGAGTTTTTTTTTTTTTTTTTTTTCATTTGTTACAAGGGAGACAACTTTGTGGCTTACTGTTTGCTTTCTTGCGAACCATCCCCTTCTGAAAAGGGGTCTGCTGTAAAAGAAAAGAATTTTCTCCCATAGGGAGCAAATTCTTACCTTTTAGAGTAGACCCCTTTTCATAAGGGAGGCAAACATTTATGACAGAACTGCCTCCCCTGAAAGTTGTACAAATTTCTCTAAAACAGTGTGTCAACATTTTCTTTGGACAGTGAGTGTTCAGAAATTTGGCATCTAATAATGAATCATCCGATTCTTATTATGCTTAGTGTTGTTTTACTATTAATAGTAACGGATTCAGCCTCCGCCATAGCCGAACGACATATCTCAACGTCTGCCTCGGACCGTGCCTCGCCCCGTGCCTCGCCCAAAGACAGACAACGACGCATTCGAACAAGCAATGCGATAACAAAGGAATTGATAAAGTACTACAAGCGTGGACTATCCGTTGATGTGGCCATGAAAACTAGCGCAGTTGTGAGAAAGGTAGTGGATAAGCTGCAGAGGAATAAGATGCTGCCAGACATAAAGAGAGGTAAGTCGGACATATTCGGCAAATCTCGTAAGATACCGATGTACCGTGTTAGCCTTAAATACTGGGACACCTTCATTCCTTATTGTCCTAACATTTGAATCATTTTACTACCTCATGATGTGTCTAAAAACTGCTGTATGAATGGTAAACAGTGTAGACCCTGATCAGACGCCGTCTTATCTGGATTTACTCTGTTTGCACAGGCCTGTGTGTCCCAGTACATATGAATCACATTGATGAATGCACATTGTCATATATGAAATGTAAATTTAAAAAAATCGCCTGATGACGTCATAAAACTCATGACTATTAATGAGGCTCATTGAACTATTTTCAACAAGAGATACAGAATACAGATCAAAAGCTAAACATGATATCCTTTCATAGCTTTTGATCTTATTAGACTGTTTGGATCAAGATATTTCTTCAATCATTCTAATTACAGTCGAACTTCGATGGCTCGAACCCCTTTGGGACCATGAAAATTTGTTCGAGACAGCGGTAGTTCGAGCCACGGAGGGTTACTATTAGTGCCATACCAGGAGGCATAATGGAGATAATTGTGGGATATCTTTTCGGTGTTCTATATTATAAACGTATGTTGTGTGTACTCATTAGAATCGCCTCATAGAGGCGATTCTAATGAGTGCACACAGCATACATTTGCAAGATAAAAGAAGAAAATCCCCCTAAATTATCCGTATATCGTATTTGGAGGAAATCTCTGCGGACTCAAGAACGTGTTCGACCCATCCATGGTAAACGAGCCATCGGGGTTCGAGCCATTGAAGTTCTACTGTACTATTATTATCCAAAATGAATCAAATTTGCATAACAGCGCATCGTTTGTCAACACAATATACTTGTATCTTTGAATTCTCCATCAGCGTTTATCAGTGTTGTTTTCCCCTTTAAAGTGAATATATACGGCTCAAAGACAGACTACTGAACTGAAAGCATTTGCTCCCATTCTCAGGAGTGTGTGGGTTGGGGAAAAACATAGCGAAGGCTGCTCTTCTTGGAAGCTCTTGGAAGCAACCTCTTTTCTTTCTTTCTTTAGATACTGCAGCACGCCCTCGCGAGGATTACGTACAAGTAGATTACAACTTACTGTCACGGTACAAAGTTTAAAGAAAAGAACAAACAGATGATTTGGTTAAAAGAAAATGTAGAAGACGAAATAAAAACAGGATAAAAACAGTTTCAACGGTTGAGGGAAAGAAAGAGAATTTATGATAATTGGCTGTAGTATGAATCTGTCGTAATGCAAGGGGTTGCCAAGTGTGTCGTGTCGATCTAATTGGTTGTTTGAAGTATTGTGGAATGGGTCTGGCAACCAGGCCATGCATGATTTTATACATGACTATGCCATCCACTCGCCTCTCTTCTAGCGTTCTAGCGTTCTCAGGTTTATTTGATGCTGGTGTTCCGTTACACTTTGATAAGGTGAATAAGAGCTGGAAATCCAGCGAATGGATCTTCTTCGTATCATTTCTATCTTATTTATGTCTTTCTTAGTGTATGGACCCCAAAGCTCCTCAAATGGGCGGGATATTCTTTAAGAATATCCCGCCATTTTGAGAACGGAGTTCTATAACAAGGAAGAATACCCTCATTTGTTGCAATGGTCTTTCCTTCACACATGTAAAAATATATCAGCCACGTCATGGAAAAAAGCCGTTAAGTATATGCGAACAGCATAGGTTCAGGCGAGCCTGCGCATCAGCGCAGTCTCGCCAGAACCTATGTTGTTCGCTAACGTAAGCGGTAGGCCAAAGGAAAACCTCAGCCAAAGAAGCAGACATGTGGCTTTGCAAAGAGACCAAGTATGCGCACTGAAAGATTGATTCGACGGAAAATGCGAAAGCCTTTCCTCCACGATGCGGCTTTTATTGTAATTTGTATTAATACATCCTTTTTTGTTTGTATGTTTGTAGGATTTGGGATGGCTGATATTATTTGTGCCTACTGCAGATCAATCAACCATTGGTCATGTATTAATAGATGGTGTTTCAACCAGTCAGGATAACGGACATTTATTTCATCTTCTTTGTGAAAAAAAGTGTTTCCTTTTTTGAAGATGGAATACATTTTAAAGACTTCTCCATCGCCATATTTTACAATGGGGACAATTTTTTGTGATTTCCTGTTTGCTTCTCTACATTCCAGTCCACTTCTGAGAAATGGTCTTATTTAAAAGGAAGCACAGTAAAATGTCAATGGCTCGAACATCTTTGGGACCATGGAAGTTTATTCGAGAAATGGGTAGTTTGAGCCACTGAGGGTTAATCATGACGCCATATCAGGAAGCAAATAGTGATAATTTAGGGAAGTATTTTTGATCTCCTATACAATAATGGCATGTTGTGTGTACTCATTAGAATTGCCTCGATGAAGCGATTCTAATGAGTACACACAACATACAATTTCATGATAAAATAAGAAAAGTTGACTAAATATTTGTTTTTGATAGCTGTCGGATGAATTTCGTAGGGACTAAAAAACGAGCCATTGGTGTTTGTGTCAGTGAGATTTTGCTGGAAGTTGCTCCTTTTTGAGTGCAAATTCTTTCCATATAAGGTAGACCTTTTTTTCAGAAGGAAGCAACACAATTTTGAAAGAGTTGCTTCTTCTGAAAGTGTATCAATTCCCCTTAACTCTTGTTATGCAGAACAAATTAAGAGGCCACGCCCCTTCTAATTGTCAGCCAATCAGTTTGCTTGATTCAGTTTGCTGATAAAAAAAATCACATATAAAATGACAAACAGTGCATATTTTTCACAAGCCAATTGATCTTGAGCTTCCAGCGCAGATTTTTCCTAAACAAACTGTACTGGATCTGCACTGTTTGCAAGGGCAAGTAATAAAACATCTTTTGGTAGGTTCATAATAGTTATATACCTTGTTAAATGGTCACCCGAATACAGGGCCCGAATGTCAGGCTAGCAAAGGCAGGTTCCAAGGTTATAAAACTTTTTTATGCTCAACTCAGCTGAACATGAAACTTGTCCTGCTATTGATAAATATCAAATTACTAACAAAACTTCAATGGCTCGAACATCTTTGGGACCATGGAAATTTATTGAGGCATAGGTACTTCGAGCCACTGAGGTTAATCATGGCGCCAGTTCAGTAGGCAAATAGGGGTAATTATGGAATTTGTTTTTTCTCTTCTATTAATAAACGGTGTGTTGAGTGTACTCATTAGAATCGCCTCGATGAGGCGATTCTAATGAGTACACACAACATATATTTCATGATAAAATAAGAAAATTTCCCTAATATATGCATAAATATTTGCTTTCTTGTGCTATCAAGACAATTTCCAAGGGACTCAAGAACGAGTTCGAATTAGCCATGGTAAATGAGCCATCGGTATTCGAGTCATTGAGGTTTTACTGTTTATCCCATAAGCGGTTATTCGAGATAAGCGAGGTCGAGATAACGAGAGTCGACTGTATCTACATAAGTGATGAGTCAAAAACAACGCATGTAACTGGAGAACACCTCGTGTATACATTGAACCCTCGTTACAAATACAGCATTCGTTCCCAAAGATATTACCATTAAAATGAATATGCTGTTGTAAAGAATCTTTTATGAGCAGAATGATATGCAAACAAATGCCATGTTTTCTTATGCCTTCGTAGAACGTATGTTTTGGATATTTGTCAGAATCGCCTCTGTAAAGCTTTTCTGTTAAATATCCAAAACAAATGTTTCTCGGAGTACTGACTAACAACGTTCCTGCATAATTTCTGATTAACTCACACATCTTGAGAGAGGGTTTTCATGCTTGTCAAATTGTCAGTATAAGGAATTTTGTCGTTGTATCGAGTGTTGGTAAAATGAGGGTTGACTGAATATAGGGTTTTCAATAAAACATTATTAAATATATTAACTCCCGTATTTTCCTAAATCTCTGTTCAGGCGGATAGGCATGGTGGGCGAAGCGTGTTTACAAAGTAATGCTTACTTTTCATGGACACCTGATTAAAGCCCATTTATTTTGGGTCCATGTTTGTCTGTCTGAACTTTATTTTGCCTTTGTGTCTATCGACCTTATGATTTCCCGGAATACGATTTTGGTATCTTGACCTTAGACTCATTCTTTATATGCTATTCAGTGCTCCAGCTAGTCCCGGGTTTTAGTCGTAGGCAACAAGCATAAGGTCAACGGTGTATTCTGGATCAATCAGGAATTCACTTCCATGTCCCTCTTCATATCTATACAGTCTCCGCATAAGGGCGTAAATAGTGTCTGTAAAACTGAACAAGACCTAGGTTTACAATCGTTCCTCAAGTTAAGTTCGACCCTAACCTTGAGAATTAAGATTTGCATAATATATTTTGCGCTTTCATATTAAGTCAATTACAAATGTGCTCAATTCTATAAGAGCAGGATAGACCATTTTGCAAGGAAGAAAATACAACAAACCGGATCAAATTATCTTTATTTATTACGGAGATATAGTGATTTTAAATCTCATTTGCATGGCAAAAAGGCAGCAGCTACATGTAAAACCTACCTCATTAATATTCATGAGGTCTTAGCTGAACATTAAATCTTTTAACTTTTTAAATATTGAAATATCTACTATTTTATAAACAGATATTATTCGAATTGTTAACTTTCTGAAACAGTGACACTAAGGTGAAATGATATGTGCAAAATGTTTGTTCTTATCATCTATAAAGAGCGTGAACTTTAAAATTTAAATAATTATAGAACATGATGAACAAAAAAAAAGCGTAAGTTAGTTTTATAGAATTTCTAGTCACCATTTTGGCATCTTAAAAATCCTGCAGTTTTAAATATTTATAAACTTTAGTTCAAATTAAAATTTTGGCATTTAATTTTGCAATTGTATTTCTAAATTTTATGCAGAATTATAATAATTCATTAATGTTAACCAGTGTTAATAATCAAACATTTATGCATGCAAAAAATTTAAAATTCATTTAAAATTTTTAAATCTTGGATGATATCACATTTTTAAATTTTTGACGATATTTGCTGCATTATGGTAAGAAATCAGAGAAAATCAAGGAAGAGCACTCTTAGAGTAAATAGGTATACCTCATTTTCAAACTGCTGTAACTTTGAACGGATTGGTATTTTTTAATGCGCTTTTCCACAAAATGACCCGTTCGGTGTCTTTATTTTATCACGATATACATTGATAATGATTTCATTTTCATTTGAAATGATCGTTAAGGACGTGTGTTTGCGTATTTATACTATGGCTACGCGTAGATTGTAAACAATCGACCCCAAAACGGCAATCAGAACGTATTAAGCAATGGTACTTGGTGATAATTCGGGGATATTCTTTCTCATTTCACCATAAACATTACGAAAACACGCCTATTCAAATATATTGAAAATTTTACCACCAAAAAAAAAGAAAATTTTCAGATAAAAATTCTGATATTTTTCATATTTCTGCTCAAAACATAGATTGTGGGTACTCGTTAGAACCGCCTCACCGAGGCGGTTCTAACGAGTACCCACAATCTATGTTTTGAGCAGAAATAAGAAAAATAATATATACCCCTGTAAACCCCAGTTTTACTATATAAAAGTGGGGTTTAAGGGGGTCAAAATTATATAGGCGTGTTTTCGTGATGATATACGATATGGGTTTACATTAGAAGCACCCAGGCTTGTCGAGGAGCTTCAGAGTATCAACAACATATGTGTTATGGAGCACTAGAGAAAATTGTCCCAGCTGTCGTCATATACTTCTATGCACCGTATAACCTGATGAAACGCCTCATTACTAGACTTCTCATCTGGATCAACACTGCCCAGATGACACACAAAGTTGAAACGTCAAACGTCAAAATAAATTTGTTACAAAGTTGTGTGCCTGCTGGGTGCTTGCAAAGGTGTCTTGTTTGGTTTACATGGTTGCAGAGATCAACACGTTTTTGTTCGCGTTTGGTTTAAACAATATTTATTTCTTCTATTTTTTATGAAAATACAAACATACATTCATAATCGAACGCTCGTTCTAAAAGAGGATCTGGACGAAAGCTTTAAAGCTTATAGAGTCCATCTCCTCACACGCATGCAGAATTTACATACATATTTCAACATAGAAATATATCGAATATCATTTTGACATATTTTTATTTCAAGAACATAGCGTGATTTCTCAATCTAGTAAATGTAGATTATATATATGTATATACACACTAACATGCACATATATACATACACACGTACATATGTACATAATTCATACATACATACACACATATACATATACATGTACATACACATATATACATATATATATATATATATATATATATATATATATATATATATATATATATATATATATATATATATATATATATATATATATATATATATATATGCGTTTACAGACAGATACGTACAGACAGGCATACATATACGCACACTTACAAATACACATATATATATATATGTCGATATAAAGGATAAATGTGTATACATATACAATGATAATAGGATGTCGCTTCCATGACACTCCCACTCCCCACCCCGCCCGGTGACTAAGGGTCTCAACTAAGATTTACGCTTGTAGTCCATAGGCCAGTCTGATTACATATTTTTTTGTGATGATAGTAGTTCGATTTTTTTATATAATTAGTGGGCATCGTTATTTATGAATACAAATCGTCTCGTAGAGGTAACATAGAGCTGAACTTGCTTGAAAATAGTGTCGTTTACAGCCGCTGATTCACCAGGGATCCCGTGTAGAAGGAGTGAAAGGGTCAGCTGGTACGGTATAACGGCCAGGTAACGCTGTCTTTGCAAATTATACTTATTACACTGCAAGAAGAAGTGGGTGGATGATTCTAGTTGGCCACACGTACAATATGGGTTATCAATAAGATTCTTTTGATATAAATGATGGTTGAGAGAGCTGCACTCAAGTCTTAGTCTTGTGTGGTAGATTTGTCCAGCTCGTGATAACTGTGCCTTTACATAATGCTTTGGTGGAGTAAGGATAGGAGTGTTAAGGTTTTTTTTAAAGCTTGCGATGGAGACCGCGTTCTTAAGATCTGTGGAGAGCGAGTTCCAATCCCTTATAGTAGAAGGAAGAAAGGAAGTAGAGTAAGTTACCGTACGCGAGACTGGAAGAGAGAAATTTTGTGAGTTTCGAAGAGAGTATCTTGATAATTGTTGGACTCTTTCTGGTATAAGCTGTTGAAGATAAGCTGGGGTTAATCCGTTAATCATTTTGTATAGCTGGCAGAGTTTATGTTTAGTTCGACGTTTTTGTAAAGTTTCCCATTTCGTTTCGTCATATAATCTTTGAATACTACAAACCTTTGTTCCACCTGTGACTATTCGAGCAGCCTCCAACTGTATATTTTCTACTGTGCGCTTATTTGCTATTATACAATTATCCCAAACAATGTTAGCATATTCTAAAAGAGGACGGACAAATGATATATACATTCGTTCCAGTGAGGATCTGTCCAAAATAAATTTGTTCCGTCTTAAACAGCCAACTCGCTTCCATGCTTTCGCTACTATCCCAGCAATATGGTTTGTCCATGTCGCGTCGTTTGAGAAAACGAGTCCGAGATGTTTATGTTGAGTTACCTCACTTATAGTAGTGTTCCCCATAATTAAGGGAGGGTGCTGTGGTTTTGTACGCTTTTTACTTATTATTAATGATGCGAATTTTAAGGGATTGAATTTAACAAGCCAGCGACTGGCCCAAGTGTATAAGAGCTTTAAATCGAAATTTAGTTCAAGAGCAGCAGTAATCGGGCATTCTACTATTTTAAACAGGCTAGTGTCATCCGCAAACAATCTGATATTACTTTTTATGCCATTAATTATGTCATTTATGTAAATCAAAAACAAAGTTGGTCCTAGGATAGATCCCTGAGGAACACCAGCAAGAATTTTCAACCAGGGTGATATACAGCCTCTTATACAAACGCGTTGTCTCCTGTTGCTAAGGTAATTTGTAAACCATTCTAGCATATCCCCAGAAACACCTATAGACTTAAGTTTAAATATTAATCCCTTGTGCCATACCCTGTCAAATGCTTTGCTTATATCACAAAGTACTAACCTTATTTCTTTCCCTTCATCCAAAGCTTTCAGAAATTTATTGTATAAATAGACCAACTGATTTATAGTCGAGTCACCACTCTGAAACCCAGACTGATAAGGTGTTATTATGTTGTTTAGTTTCAAATAGTTAAAAAGATGTTTGTGTATGCATCGCTCCATGATTTTTCCTAGACAGCTTAAAAGAGAAATCGGGCGGTAGTTTTCTGGCTTCGAGGGGCTATCTTTCTTGTATACTGGAATAACATTTGCATCTTTCCATGGCACCGGGAATTGCTTTTGTCGTAAGGAGATATTAAAAAGATTAGTTAACGGGGTCAAGAGTTGGTTCATACCTTCTTTAATAAGTTTTGGACTGACCTGGTCAGGGCCAGATGTTTTATTACATTGTAAAACTGATATAGCGTCTTTAACATCTTGTTCTGTAATCCTTATAGATTCTAAGGTTGGATAATTAGGAGGTTCAAATTCTGGTAAGCTAGCATGTCTGTCATTTATAGTGGACTGTTCAGCGAGGTATTTATTAAGAACTTCCGCAATATCTGCGTCAGCTTCGACTAAAGTGTCTTCAGTTTCTAGGCACAAAATGGATGGTTTATCAGAGTTTGAATTGAGAAATTTGGTTGAGATTTGGTACCATGTTTTAGAATTGTTTATATTTTCTTTCAGTGTTGCAGATAATTTTTCAGTGTGTTGTTTTTTAGCTTCGCGTATCATGGCTACTACAGCATTACGTTTTTGTCTAAATTTGATCCAGGTTTGTTCATTATTTTTTCTTTTTGCTATTTTGTACAATCGTTTCCGTTGTCTAATATGTCTTTTTATAGATGAATTGATCCAATTTGGTTCATTTGGACGAATGAGGACAGTTTTATTTGGAATTGAAGATTTAGCTACTTTCATGATTGTGTCTGTGAATTCATTTACTATATCGTTTAGGTCTTCATTAATTAAAATGCGATTCCAGTCTACTTCTGTTAGCAGTTGCCTATATTTATTATAATACCCTTTCTCATAAACCCAAATATTTCGTTTAAAACACCTTTTAGTCGGTTTTATATATTTCAAAATACATACTGTCGGGCAATGGTATCTTATCAGATCAGGTATAAAGGGTGAGATTACATCACTATACAAAATATTTTTCGGTTTGCTCGCAAGAATGATGTCAATTAAAGATGAAGAGTGTTCAGTGTAATGTGTTGGCTCTTTTATAAGTTGATGAAGATTGTAGGAAGAAGCAAGCTGATTTATTCTATTAGCTGATGTGGTACCTAACATGTCGCAAGTTAAAATCGCCGAGAATGATGATATCACTTATAGGAGTGGTTGTAAGATTATCAAGAGATTGCTCAATAAGGTCCCAATAATTGTTGCCGGAGTTTGGTGGTCTGTAGTAGCCACAAAGTAATATTTTATGAGACTGCAATGTAATTTCGATACAGTGCTTCAAGATCATTATAGAGTAGATCGGTCCTCTCTACTGACGATATACCTACTCGTGTATAAATGGCTACGCCACCTCCTAGCCGTCCGAGACGATCCTTTCTATATGGCTGATTAAAATTGGTTATAAGAATATCATCATTACTTATTTGTGGAGACAACCAAGTCTCTGTAAAAACAAGAATATCGTAATTTTGCATTTCTGCTTCTAAGATATCTAGTTTGGGTAATATACTTTGAATGTTTAAATGCAATATATTTATATTGCCAACAGAAGCAAGACTGTTTGAGTTGCACAAGGACACGGATTCTGTGTACGAGTCAGGGCCTGGGTTCGGATGTACATCTCCTGACAATAACAATAATAGGAGCAAGAGCAGAAGGTTACATATTATCAAGCTGCTAATCAGTTTCTTAGTAAAAAGTATATTATTTGCTTTATTTTTACCTGGGACTAGGTGACAGCTTGGGTAAGTAATAGCTGGTTTACGTTTCAGAGCGGCATGCATAGAATACAAATTAAACAAGTTATACTTTATGTTAGCTAGAATAAAACAGATAATGCTTAGGCGGTAACTTAACGTCAGTAGAACAGACCTAGGACTACGACGACGACGGCCCTTAATGCGGCAGGTAAAATGGTTAAAAAGCACGCTATCCATTGTCATATAGAAAGAAAAATATGTCCATGTCAGCTACCGCGGCAAGGGGTGTCGTCATCAGTTCTGTACTAACAGATAGACCATTCGAGCTCGTGCAAAGGCGAGAGGAGGAGGAAAATGGGAGCGACAAGTTGGTGATACAAAAAATGTAAAAATATGAGAAAGAAAACAGCATTGGCGGCCATTAAATGACCATTGTCAATAAGTACCCAGGAGTGGAATTATTTGGATCAATAAGTTAATTCATTTAGTGTTTTAGTTCACTATTAAAATGCTACAATGTTTATTGTTATAACTGTCATTATTATAATCATTAATTCTGTTTTTATTTTTTTATTGTTTTCTTTTTTTTTTTTTTTTTTTTTTTTTTTTGCAAAGAGCTGCTGAATCCTAGTCAATGTTGATCAAGTGAGACCTTCTCATTATATAGCTCTCTATAAACCAGTTTCGTTACAGCCGATAGAAAGATCTTAGGGTGGTTTGGTTACAGAATTTTTGGTTTTACATCCAATAATATTTCAGTGAATAAAGATTGCTCATTTTTCTTGGTTCCTATTCTATCGAGCGATCTCGTATAGCAAATTAATTTGCAAATTAATGTTCGCGTTTGAGTTGGCGCTTTACCACACCTGGTAATCTCGTGTGCCGCTTGTTATGCACTCAAAATCTACACGAACTTCCGGCATTGACTTACGATACATCCAAATGTCAACAAAAGGGTTAGTTCTCCTGATTTATAGATTTTTCGTCAATTCCATAGACATAGTTTGATAAATCGGACAATGCTATTCCCAGCAATTTTCATTTCTACGTCGGAAAAGATAGGCGTAGGCTTAAAAAAACAAGTCGGTAATTTTATTTCAATTTCACCCGGAGAAGGGTAACACAATATTCCTGTTTTGACTTTTTCCCAGTGCAAAATGAAGGTATTTTCAGCTATCTGGACTATGAAATACTTATTTAACATATCAAATAAGACGCAGTAAAGGTTAAAGAACGGTAAAGGTTAGTGTAATATGACGATATAAATTCTCCTCAAGGACTACTTTTCCTAAGTTTTAAATAGACAAAACTAATGTGAGTCGGCTCACACAAAAAGAGTTTTTTTTTTGTCTCATATGCGGAGAGCGAAAGCTCAAGTTAGGCCCAAGTTAGGGTCGTCTTTGCTTGCCCATGATGAAAAATCAATTGACGTAAAACAAGCCTCAGTTTAGACTATGAGTGGTTGGACAGGCCGATCTTGGCCATCTCTTCATCGAGTATGAGTTAAGGTCCCTTTTTGTAAGGTCTTGTTAAGTGTGGTCACGTATTATCTTGTTACATGACATAAAAATAAACTGAAACACATCATGCTGCTAATGAACAGGAAACCCCCGTTACAATCTGTTCATTATGTTTCTGTTAATTAGAAATAAACCGCAACATCACGAAACACCTTCGGACAGGTGCGCCCAGCGAAGATTCTAGTCAGACTGCGCAAATGAGCAGTCTGATCAGAATCTTCAGTGGGCACATTTTCGATAACCAAGAAAGCAAAGTTTCTTCATGCGGACAAAGAAAACTCTGATCAGACTGCGCTGATGCGCAGTCTGATTTGAGTCTTCATTGGGCGTACATGTCAGAAGTTACGTTTTCTCACTTTGCGATTTAATTGTTTAGCTTTATATAAAAGTATGTTTTGCATTTTTCTACGCGCTGTTATGTGAAGCCCAACAATAAAAAACGGACGCGTATCGCTTAAGCGGTCAGTGAAAGCCTCAGGTTTGCTGTCAGATCAGGGTCTTTGGGCTTTATGGAATTGTTGGATTCTGAAAATTTTTTTTGAACACAGAATGCCCTTTTAAGACTTTGCGGACTCGCAGACTGGTCTGGGCTTTTGCTATTCGCATATTGCACGAGGGCCCTTTTCTTTTGTAATTTGTCATGACATGGGAAAAAGAACCTTATAACATATGAGCCACGTCTAGAGAAAAGGGATCTTTGGGGCGTATGCGGACAGCGCAGGTGCAATCGCGCAGTCTGATCATGGCCTTCGTTGTCTGCTTACAGAATCATTAGATGTTCTAGAATTTATCTGTGTACAGAAAAAGGCCCTTAACTGACTGCATGGCTTAGCTGGCTGGTATGGGTATTTCGAAAACCCTGTTCCAGTTAATCAAGGTTATTTGCTTGAATTCAACGGCGTCTTCACGCAAAAGGTGAATTTTAAAGTTACACAGCGCATCCGCTCATTGCCAGCCTGATCTAGGATTTTGCGGGGGTTTTTTTTGTTTTTTTTTTGTTTTTTTTGTTTTTTTGGAAACATGAAATTGTCTTGTATTTAGAGTGATCTAGTGACATCGACAATGCGGAGCTATTTTTGCAGATGACCCTGATCTGATCTCTTGTTAACATTAAGAACAATTTTCTCATAAGACAAACTAGTTACAAAACAACGACTTGTATTCAGTTATCTTAGATTGACAAGAAATCACAGTATTTAGACATGTTTATTAACCTTAAGCTTAAAGTGTTTATCAAAAATGAATCAGGCATTTTGATATTTTCCTCTATCTTCCACTGAAAATATGACTTGATATTTCATGTGAATCGTCTGCATAGCAGACGATTCACATACAATGCCAAGTCTTATTTTCCATTAAAAAGTAAGAATGAAAAACAGGATCTCGTCTGGTACAATTCTATTTGGCGCTTTAAAGCTTAAAATTGTATCATTTGTTTATCAGATTGTTTTGTTTTCCATGTGTTGTAATGATATGACTACTGTACCTCGAAAACGGTATAAACAATTGTTTGTTCTTCTGTGTATATTAATAAGTACAGCAAACTCACATCGACTATTAACACGAGGTCAGAATGTCAGGTTTGGATTGGTTAAAAACGCCTCACAAACCGCACTGGAACAGAGCATACTCCACTTACAAGGAATATTTCGGACGCTTGCAATATATTATATGTGTGGACTATCCTTGGAACAGGTTAGAAAGAGAAATCAACTCATCGACGGTGTAATTCATGGAATTGAGGACGGAAATCGACTTGAACCAATTAACCCGGGTGAGTATAAAAGCTTTTATTCTAAGTGGCGTCTTCTCGATTTTTTTCTTGCTTGAGCTAGTCTGTAAAATCAAAATGGGTTTTTGGTAATGCAATTAGAAAAGTTTGTCACTCGCTACTAAAACAACAAAAAGAAAAAAAAAAAAAAAAACATAAATGATCTACGGCAAACTGCTTGCATGCTTGTGAACCCAGTTATGCTTGGTAACTTTGTTTCTCTCTTTAATTGAATGATGGTAAATCAAATCTTGGGCTGAATGAGATTCCATCCTCAATCTGTTTCTGAAGATTGGTACCTGAATATCGAAGTCCGCAATCGGGCCCATCGGCCCGTCAGTTGTGGATTTCTTTTGGCGTTGCTTCAGATCGCTATTAAACTCTTTACCCAGTTTCATCACAGACCTTCAGATTGCATATGGAGTTTATTGTTATTTTTTACTGATGGAGACAGAGTCCCCCTACGCGGACCAAACACAGTTTGCAATTTGGAGCTCCATCTGAATTAAGACCCAGTAAGCATTCTACATAAATCTATAGCGGGCCGTTATCGGCCCGTCAGTGTAGCTGACGGGTCGATAACGGCCCGCTGTAGATTTATAAAGAATGGTAGCTGGAAAGCGAGGTTTCGCGCGAGTAAAACTAGTTCAAGACTCACAGTTGTTAATTCTGCTGTCCGCCAGGAAGATATCCTGAAGCGAACTATCGTTGCTGTAGTTCCAGCACTATGATCAGTACGAATGCCCACTTTGAGTTTTGTTTGATTTCCATGTGCCATACTTTATTGATAAGCCCCGGTCACACTGTCGCGATTCTCGCTACGATTAACCACGATTTCAGTAGCTGTGGTGAATCTCTGTGAATCGTGGACATATACGTGAGGTAGTCTTGGGAGATCTGGTAGGTGAAAGATCTGGCAGGTCCACAACAATTTTAACCCTTGTCCTGCTGAACCCGGATATACCCTGCCTTTGCAAACAGTGTAGATCCAGATCAGTTGGCTTCTGAAGGCCAACTGATCTGGATCTGCATTGTTTGCCATTAAGTTTGTGAATTTATAGCAACAATCCAGGTCAAGTAATCTAACTGGCTGAAAATTAGAAGTGGGTGTGGCATCTTAATTTATTCAGCAGGACAAGGGTTAAGATGTCATTAGCATTGTGTTGTTGTCATCGTCTTTAACAGCTGCGCACTTACTATGCCCCTAACGTTTTCAAAGTTGTGTGGGGTGGGGGGAGCATATTGGTTCGGCCTTGTCCGTCTGTCCGTCTGTGCTTTACCCTTTCTTTTAGTAGCTTGTGAAACTAGAGAATGGCTTATGCTAGGAATTTGAAATTTTATACATGGCATGAGCACAAAAATAAGCGAACCTGTATTTTTTTTTTCGTCGGACCTAGTATTGCAAAGTTATGCCCGTTTTTTGGACTGTATTATAGCAATAGAAAACCTTGTCGACACAATATCTAAAGATATACTTGAGGTTGGATTCTTATATTATCGTACAGTTAAGGATCAGTGTGTAGACGACCCGATTAACTTTTGAGTGAATTCCATACAATATTGATAGTCACGCCATTTTTTTTGACTTTGTATTGCAATAGTAAACATTGTCAGCACTGTATCTAGGAAACCGCTTAAGCTATGATTCTTATATTTAGTACACGGTTTAGGATGAGTGTGTAGACGACCTGAGTAGTTTTTTCGAGCAAATTCCATAAACTATTGACAGGGTTATGCCCCTTTTCGGACTTTGCATAGCAATACAAAACATTGTCAACACAATAGCAAGTGAACCGCTTGAGCTAGAATTCTTGTATTTTGTATACAGTTTATGATCAGGGTGCAGACGACATGATTAATTTTTGTGCAAATTCCATACAATGTTGACAGAACTATGCCCCTTTTTGGACTTTGCTATTATAACAATAGAAAAACAGTGTCAACACGATATCAGAAAACCACTTGAGCTCGGATCCTGATAGTTTGCATACTGTTTAGGATCAATGTTAAGATGACCTGATTAACTTTTCAGCGAAATACATAAAGACTGGCAAGTTATGCCCCTTACGACTTTGCCTGTATTACAATGGGAAAACGTTGTCTACACAATATCTAGAGAACCGCTTAAGATAAGATTCTTATATTTGGTATGCACTTAATGACCAGTGTGTCGACGACCTGATTAATTTTTGGAGCGAATTTCGTAAAATATTGAGGTAATTTTTGCCCCTTTTCGGACTTTGCTATTATAACAATAGGAAAACCTAGTCAACACGCTATCTAGAGAACTGCTTGAGCTAGAATCCTGATATCTTGCATAGTGACATACTGTTTACGATGAATGTTTAGATGACCTTATTAACTTTTGAGTGAAATTCGTAGAAGAATGGCAGATTTAAGCCCCTTTCGACTTCGCCTGTAATTCAATGGGAAAACGCTGTCAACACGATATCAAGAAATAGAATGGATGGCAATGATCAGGAAATGATACAATTACCTAACACCTTCCGTCCAAGACACCAAAGGGAAAGAAGGACGCAAAGCAACGGCACATTCAAAAAACTACAAGCAGAAAGCCGTAAACACGCGTAAACATTTGGCACAGTTATCCCTTTCCGACTTTGCCTGTGTTACAAAGGGAAATCGTTGTCAGCACGATATCTAGAAAACCGCACGAGCTAAGATTCTGATATTTGGCATACAGTTTTGGGTCAGTGTGTAGATATAGACGAACTGATAAACTTTTGAACGAATTCCGTAAAATATTGACGGAACTATGCGGGCGGATATTATTATTATAACAAAAGGAAAACTTTGTCATCACGATATCTAGAGAACCGCTTGAGCTAGGATCCCGATATTTTTGCATTCTGTATAGGATCAATGGCTAGATTACCTGATAAACTTTTGAGCAAAATTTGTCAAAAAATGGCAGAGTTATACTCCTTTAGCCTTTTCCTGTATTAAATGGGAAAACTTGGTCAACATGATATCTAGAAAACCGCATGAGCTAGGATTCTGATATTTAGCGTACAGTTTAGGATTAGTTTGTAGACGACCTGATTAACTTTTGAGTGAATTCCGTAAACTATTGACGGAATTATGCCCGTATTCGGACAGCAATGATAGCAATAGGAAAACCTTGTCAACACCATATCTAGAGCATCGCTTGAGCCAGGATTTTGATTTTATGCCTCAACTTTTGAAGAAGCTTGGGGGCGTATTGGTTTGGCCTTGTCCGTCAGTCTGTCTGCGCGTTACTCATTTAGGTGCTTGTGAAACAAGAGAATGGCTTACGCTAAGAACGTGAAATTTACAAATGGCATGAGCACAAAAATAAGCGAGCCCTTATTTTGTTTCCGCCGGACCCTCTTATGCCAATTTTTAGACTGCCATTATAGCAGCTTGAAAACCTTGTCAACCTGGGCCCAGTTGTTCAAAGCTAACGACGTCGTTAGTTAACGATTCGTTAAAATTTACATAGAGTGATACGCAAATATGCTGAAATTTTTTGCTGAAAAAATATGAGTAGCTTTTGCAGTGCAAAAGCTACTTACATTTTTTCAGCAAAAAATATCAGAATATTGTATATTGAATCCACTAAAACAGTTAACGAAATGACCCTTAATGGGCTCGTTAAGCTAACGACGCTTTGAACAACTGGGCCCTGATATCTAGAGAACCGCTTGAAGTAGGATCCTGATATTTGCCACTATTTTGGATCAATGTTTAGATGACATGATTATGCCCCTACCTTCGAAGAAGTTGAGGTGGCATATTGCTTTGGGCCTGTCCGTCGGTCCGTCAGTCCGTCCCTTACACTTGCATGAGGAATGGTTACGGCTAGGATCCTGAAATTTTATATTTAGCATCAGCATGAAAAATATGTGGACCCATATGTTTTCGTTTTCGTCCGTTTCTCATTGCAGTTATTCCCCTTTTTCGACTTAACCATTTGACACGACAGGCGGTAGGTACCTTTTGTACCGAAACGTTGTAGGCGCTTTTGTCATGGTCTGTAGATATGCATGTGATTTTGGCTTTAACGTCAATTTGATTTTGTTCACTTTTTTGTACTTTTGAACTAAGACATTTTTTAGGGTTAAATACTATTTAAGTGCATTACAGATGGTACCTTGTGAGCGCAACTCCTCCTACAGTTTTATACCAATCAATTTGAAACTTTGCAGGCCCTTTTCCCAGTAAGCATACTTTACAAATCTATAGCGGGCCGTTATCGGCCCGTCAGGGTAGCTGACGGGCCGATAACGGCCCGCTATAGATTTATCAAGAATGCTAGCTGGGTTGTCATGGTCTGTAAATGTGCGTGCATGAGGTTTTGACATTATCACCAATTTAATTTTTGTTGCTTTTTTCGACTTTCAAACTTAGCCATTTCTATCCGTCTGTCCATTACGCTTTGCATACGGTCAGGAATGGTTAGAGCTAGGATCCTGAAATTTTATGTAAAGCTTCAGCATGAAGAAAAACGGACCCATATTATTTCATTTTCTCCTTTCGGGATTCTCCTTGCGGAGCTATTCCCCTTTTTCGATTTAGGTTTTTGAAGACAGATGGTAGGTACCTTGTATGAGCAACTCCTCATACAGTTTTATACCGATCAATCTGAAAGTTTAAAGGCTTTTTTTGTCATGGTACGTCCGTAGATGTGCATGTGGTTTTGGTATCAATTTATTTTTGTTACTTTTTACGACTTTTGAACTTAGCCATTCTTGGGTCCTAGATTCTATTAAAGTGCATTACCGTTGGTAGCTTGTGTGCGCAATGCCTCCTAAGTTTTACACCGATCAATTTGAAACTTTGCAGGCCTTTTTGTCATGGTCTGTAGATGTGCATGTGGTTTTGGCATTGTTCGGAATTTAGTTTTTGTTACTTTTTTCGACTTTTGAACTTAGCCATTTTGGGGCTTAAGTATTACGGTCAATGCATTCTTAAAGGAAAGCATATAGCTGGGGGCATAGTGTTTTATAAACGCATTTTCTAGATTTTACTCCATAATTCACGATCAAAACAGCGGTCCATATATATATATATATATATATATATATATATATATATATATATATATGTATATATATATATATATATATATATATATATATATATATACATATGCTCCGATCGGACGGCGGAGAAACATGTTTATGAATGTTATGAAAAGGTAAAATTCTTATTTTTTTTTTTTCAGACGGCACAGAAAGACCACCGGTTATTGCAACATTTGCCCAAGCTTTTTGTGCGCTGTGTAGACGTATGGCAAACAGATCGTGCATCAACCGATATTGTAATTAAATACAAAATGTACAACGGTTACAGAGGTTGTGGTTTTCATAGTGGACTTTCGGAAAGCATTTTGATGCGACTGATGTCTACGAATCATCTGAGCTTTGTTCTCTGCTTCGAGTGACTACAACGCGCGCATTGCAATTTTTGTAGGAAAAAAAAATGAAAAGAAAAAAAAGAAAGAAATCGAACCTTTAAAACGCTACGAAAAATTGTAGCCGAGGCGATTCTTTATTCTTTTTTTATTTTTTCAAGGAGGTAGACGATTCAAATGAAATTTCAACCCTTATTTCCTCTGAAAAAAAGTCAAGGTGTCTGCTGCAGTTGTGATTAGCGCTTTACGGATTAATAGAATCAAGCGGTTATAAAAACAGCTTTGTTAAGTAAAAAGACATGTAAACGCAATCGAAAAAAAACCCCTCAAAATAAACACATCTAGATGAGCTATCAAATTGTATAAAAAGAAATAAAAAACAGAAATCCTTGTATGACGAAAATAATATGTCTGTTATATTAAAGAAAAATGTTACAGTTTCCCTTCGAATATTGGGATAATAAACATATAAGAAAGAAAAAATATAGAAATTTATAGAAACAATATATTTATAGAAATTTATAGATAGAAACAATAATTTATTGATTGTCAAACAATTTTGTTAAACAATGAATTAGAGAAAATATCAAAATGAATAAAAAAGAAAATAAAAATAACAAGCATTATTTAAAATCTGTTTTGGTGTCTTTTTAACAAAACAAACACACACAATTAAATACATAAATAAATAAGCGCTATTGCAAACAATTTAACATATATTATATCTAAGTCCGTGTACCACATGTCGAGATGGTACAACTTTGAACTTCATATCAGTATCAAACATCAGGGCAAGTATGAATTACTGCCATCAGAGGTTCAGGAGATTTAGCCCTTTAAAAACTTTAACATAAAGTTGACACCGTGGTGACTGCTTAGCTCTACCTGTATGTATATATAAAACAAACACACCGATGATCTATTTACAGGTGCTAATGAGACGTACTTCAACATGGTAGTGTAGTTCATGTTCTATGATGTCGTTTTGTGTCTTCCTTACCTTATTCGGTACCTTAGGAGGGCTGTATTTCGTGACTGTGATAAGTTCAGCAGGACCAGGTTACTGTCTTACAGTACTTCACGCATTATATTTACTAAATTTGTTCAGCCTAGCGACCAAAATATGGAGGGTATGCTACCGATATTTCCATTGCTTGAGGGCCGGAATTCAAACCTATAGTCCAAACTTGCTATTGCTCCCACCCATCCCCTGTTGGGTCGGTGGGGGACTAAAATGTAAACACATTCTCAACCGCTGTCAGTGGCAATAGTTTTTATTTACCCCTCTGGTGCTCAGGAGGCTAACTGTTGATTTGCACTCATTCTGTCCTTCCACTGAATAGAGATTCTGGTACAGCGCATATCTTCTTTTTTATTGTAGCCTAGGCTGACCAGGCCCCGACGTTACAAAACTTTTTTCTTGCTCAACTCAGCTGAGCATGAAATTTGTCCTGCTAATAAATCTAAAATTACTAGCAATTGCAAATTCTTTCTTGCTTAACATTGCTGAGCATGAAAATTTCTCGTAATAAATATAAAAAAAAATGTCAAGTAGTATTGTCATTTTCATATTTATAAGCAAAGACAATTTCATTCTCAGCTGAGTTGAGGACGAAAAAGTTTTATAAGCTCGTGGCCAGATTTAATTATTTGAGTACGTCTATTGATTGAGGTGTATCATAGACAAGAAATGGTTTATACAACCTATGCCGCTACATGGGAATGGCTAATTATATTTTGTATATGATGACTTAGCATTTCTTTGAATTTAAAAGATATTTAGCTTTATTTAAAAATTCTGAAGGGGATTCCCTCCTTCCTCAGGAACTTCAGCAAGTTATATATGATGTTATCCCGTTGTATAATGGACCACTAGTTTAACAATATTTATGTTGCTTTATGATAACATAAAAGATTATAAGTAAGATGATCTGGACGAAAGTTTCAAGGTCTGTTCTAGTTCATCTTGCGACAGTTCAAACAAATACATTTTTGCATTAAATGAAAGCAAAATTTAACTCTTTAACTAAAGTGTTATGTTATAGAGCTATTAAAATAAACATTTTTCCAGACGTTTGTTTTCTTTATGTACCGTCAAGTCATATAAACCATGACCCTGCTGAACCCGGGTATGTCCTGCCTGCAAATTCTGTATATCCAGACCAGCTGGCTTCTGAAGAGGCCAACTGATTTTGATTACCTCTATTTGTCAGTGAGTATGTGCATTTGTATCTACAACCTGGATCCATTAATTTGATTGACTGAAAATTAGAAGTGGGCGTTGAACCTTAATTTATTCAGCATGGCAAGGGTAAAAACCCCTGATCTGTATTACAGTGAACCCTCGGTACAACGACAGCATTTGTTCCTAAAGATGTTGCCATTAAAATGAATTCGCTGTTATAAAGAATTCTTAATGGACCGATTTATATGTAAGAAGAAAAACCTTGTTTTATTCTTATTTCGTCATTAAACATATGTTTTGGATATTTTTAGAATCGCCTCAGTGAGGCGATTCTTACAAATATCCAAACCATATGTTGCTTGAAATTTTAATGCAATATTCTTGCATAATTTCTCATTAACTGGCACCTCTTGAGCGAAGGTTTCGTGACATTCAAATTGTCATTATAACGAATTTTGTCATTGTATCGAGTGTCGGTATAAAGAGGGTTGACTGAACAAAAATATATGTGGAATAGCTTTTGTACAGTGTGTCATTGGAAGAAATACTAACATTCACTGTTCTCTCATCTGCTGCAAGTGCAGTAGGTACTTATCACATTCTACAAGCAATTTAATAATATTTGTTTTGAGAATACGTTTTACTGACCAGTCAACATAATTTTATGTCGTGTCTAGCTGGTCAGTTAACCTACTCACAGTTTTCCTGGGCGGGCATATAGTCCTCTTAGCTGTTAACCGGTAATTTATGTACATATTTTTCCAGTTATTGACAACTGCTCTTGTGGAAACAGCATAATGGGGAGAATGACCGTAACATTATTTTACGATCGATCAGCACGAAAGGTATATAAATAAGCTGGGATTCGAACTTCTCTCTTACTATTTTTGCAATCTCTGTATCAGATACACTACCGATTGTACCAAGGAGAAAGGGCAATCCTAAGAATCATCACGAAAACATGTCTATATAATTTTGACCTCCCCCCACCCTCAAACACTATTTTTATATCGAAAAAAAATGGGGTTTGCAGGGGTATACATTATTTTTCTTACATTACGAAAACACACCTATTCAAATTATATTGAAAATTCCACCACCAAAAAATGAAAATTTTCAGATAAAAAGTTCTAATATTGTTCACATTTCTGCTCAAAACATAGATTGTGCGTACTTGTTAGAACCGGATCGGCGAGGAGGTTCAAACGAGTACCCACAATCTATGTTTTTTTAGAAAAATGAGCTTAATTATACCTAATTTAGTGCCAGAGGCCTTTCTGTTATTTAAACTTCATCAGTGTGGCTAAACCCCAAAAGTTTGGAAACGTATGATGCGCATGTCTTGGCAAGCAGCAAGACATACAGAAAGCAAAATAAGCCTAAAAAATGGATCCCGAACCCGCTAAGATACATGTTATTTTGACAAGTCAGTCTTAGTTTTAGAATTTTTTTTTCTTTTTTAATTTGTACTATAACAAAGATTGAGATATAAAAATAGTTGTTTAATTCAGCACCTAAGTACTGACGTTAAGACCGCAGTATCAACCTCAGCACTTAGGAACTGATACTGAGCTGATGATATCCTCGGGGACGAACGAATCATCCACCAGCAGAGATACCGACTTACAAATAAGAAAAATAATGTCTCCCCCTGTAAACCCCAGTTTTACTATATATAAATGAGGTTTAAGGGGGTCAAAATTATATAGGCGCGTTTTTGTGATGTTTCTGCTATAAAACATAAATTGTGTGTACCCGTTAGAACCGCCTCGATGAGGCGGTTCTAACGAGTACGAACAATCTCTGTTTCGAGCAAAAAGAACAAAAATATCATCTTTTTTTTCATCTGAAACGTTTCGTTTTTGCAGCCATAAAATGTGCAATTATATTGAATGGGCGTGTTTTAGTAGTGTTGTCTAAAACGGAAACTCTTACAAATTAGATGGCCACTGAAAAAGGCCTAGATGCATGCTAAAATGTCATTAGGGATAAAAAGAACCACTACTCGTAATCAGGGTCAACAACCTACGTCATCAACAAGGTAATATACATATAACTACTACTGTATCGTATGTTCGGATTTATGGACAAGTTAAGTAAAGTGCGAAAAGCATTAAAAACGCTTTGTGCATAAAACATGTCCATTATAGTACTCTCTTCCTTCAAAAATGCAATCTCTATACAAATCTTAATTGTTGTAGATACTTCTACTGACTAAGGGTATATATTTCAAAATAAGCATGCATTGTCGAAGCGTCTGAATATCTAATGCGTTTCAAAAGCCAGAATTTTCGAATACAGACAATCCGCATTCCTAATAGTGAACGTGGTGCCCTAAATTATTCTTCTGAATTTCATAAAAGCATAGCTCGTTTTATTAAAATTTCTGAAAAACTAGTTACTTGCGAAACTTAGTATCCCCATTATCGTTATGACGTAGGTTGTAAGGTGTGTTAAATACCCCAATGCTAATGTGAGTTCTAAGTTCTCTTTCGTAAAGTTTTAAAGTGTCAATAAGCCAAAGAAACTTGGTCTTTGCTACATTCAATAAAATGTCAGTTATCTAGAAGAAAGATACTGTCTTGTAATTCAAAGCAAGCCTTAGACAAGCACTATTTCAGGAGTGAGTTCATATTTTGACTTGGTTTTCACATATGAATTCATACAATTACTATGCAACAGAACATCATGCGCAGAGCCATAAAAACCATAAAATTAAAATACAACTTGCAA
The DNA here is from genome assembly GCA_964016985.1 of Anodontia alba. Classification (NCBI taxonomy): domain Eukaryota; kingdom Metazoa; phylum Mollusca; class Bivalvia; order Lucinida; family Lucinidae; genus Anodontia; species Anodontia alba. The sequence continues at coordinate 35,630,313 of OZ024836.1, read as the reverse complement.
ACACGAAATTCATATACAAGAAATCAGAAAATTCTCATAAAGGGCATCTTTCATTTCTAACCACGCATGGATTTTTCCGAAACTTTGTATAATAATAACTAGGCATATGCAACCTATGAAAATATGCTTATTAAATTATATAATAAAAAGTTGGATTCAGGACGCAACCTTGACTCATTCCCCCCATGAGCTGATACCTGTCTCCAAATAAGTATGTCATACATCTTAAGTTTAATTTAGTTTTAAGATTTTTGCGCTGTGCTGAATGGTGAACACCATAGTAATTCTATTGGTACCACAAAACATTTATATTTAATTAAAGTTAACATTTTCTGATAAATTGATTATAAAAAATCTGAATTTTTTACCAAAATTAAACTTTCAAAATTAATATGTTATAGTCTTTGTCAAGATTTCATACTACCAGAAAAATTTGCTAAATATATCCTCTATACCTGTGCCAAATTTCATAAAAAATCAAAACCGGTAACATTGTCATTTTAGGCCTTGAATTGATATAGGTCGATTTTTACAAAATTGACTATTTTGTTACATTGATAAAAACAGTAGAGAAAGGCAGTGTTATCAAACACTTCTAACATTTAACAAATCAAAGAGAGTTTAGACAACTCGGAATGAATATATCTTGAGCTACCCAATAATTTTCATGACTTTCTATTTCTTACCGTCTATTTATATGGACTCTGACTAACCAACTATTACAAACGTAGACAGCATAACAAATTAAATCTAAAGAAATTCTAATTAACAAATTAGGCTTAACAAAATCTTACGCTTTAATTCCTGTCAGCAAATCATTGAGCATTTTGTATAATTACTTCCCAAAAGACATAAAACTAAAATAGGTGTAAAACGGGTATCCATTCTCACCATTACAAAAATAGGCATAAAACAGGGAAATCCATAATCTCCATTGTCATTTTAAGAAGATGTGCAAACGTACTATTGCAAGTAGTTGTTGCTTGTTTGTTTGTTTGTTTGTTTTGAAGAAGGATTTGCATCCCCATCAACAGATTTTAGGATTTTTGGAGATTTGCTTCTGGACTGGTGAACTCTAACCAAACTAAGAACACTTGAAAAGAAAATAATATCTATAGACTTAACTTCTGATATATCTATAGCTTGCTTGCAAGCCTATATTGTATTTTGAAATTATGAACACTGGATTTCTTGTCCTGTATCATGTTCAAATGTGTCACTTCAATCGGTATTTCCTGCGATCGAATTGACACTGACACTGGAGTTTTTTCTCTTTGTTTCAACAGTTATCTTTAAAGACAGCAGCACAGAATACTGTTTATGTGGTCTTAATTTTTGCTATCAGAAAAGCAGATCTATCATTTCTTCCTTACAGTAAGCATATATGAAATTGTTTCTGTTCTGCATAAGTTCTATTCTAGTGCACATAGTTTGACTTAAACAACAAATTGGTGTTCTGTAGTTCTTTATGTTAAAGCTTTAAGATTTTTCCAAAGGTTGTATGACATTCATATTTTAGTCATTTGCCTAAGAACTTCCATACTAGTTTGAAACTCCGCCATATGTTAATTAACACAGGAGTTTAAAACAGCTAACTTGTGTGGTCTTAATGTGAATCTAAAGGATGTATTGAAGAGTTTTTGAAAATGTTTTCATTCATTTGGTTGCTGGCAGTTCTATGGTATTTAATTAATTCTATTTTCACCTTGTCTCTGTTTTTTTGTGTTGTAATACGTTTTGAAAGGAGGCTTTTAGTATTCAAGTTTTGTTTTAGTTCTTATACTTAAATTCTTTCTTCCATTGAATATTTTAACTGAATATAATTTCATTCTTCTTAATACCAACTGCTCTTACTTTCTTTGTTATTCTTCGCTGATCATATTTCTGAAAAGTTATTCTTTCATTTTAGAAATACTAAAGTATTTGGTCAGCAAGTGCATAGATCTTACCTAAAGAAACAGTACTAAGCTTGCATGTGCCAATGTGACACAGACTTTAGTTGTTCATTAATGATTGTATTTAAGCTGTAGTGTTTTCTTTTCCAATATTGAGTGTCTTCCTGTGTGTTTTGTACCAGCTGTGAAATCTTCTGCTGTGGTTTTGACAATATTGTGCTTTTTTGTATTTACTAAGCGTGAACAAGTAGTCACAGTACTGCCTGTTTATATCAATTCTTTTTGTTAATCTGTTATTTTTTAGGCATTTATCCAGTTTACACCAAAGTTTATAGTTGATTTTTGGACAAGAAGTCCACATTGTTGTATTTACTCATAAATCCATTGAAGATTGACAATTCTGAATGTTGAAATCAACAGACATGGACCCTGAAGATCAGGTGTCCTAGGATAGTAATCATTACTTGATAAGCAAGTTGTGCCCACCATGCCTATCTGCCTGAACGAGTAACTTTAAAGCTAGACCCAGGTTTCATATTCATCATCATCAGTTACAAAACTGTTACCTGCTTTTTATTATCTGATAAATACTTCCACAGTCAAGTATTTGAAGTGGAATCCTATATATACAGATACAGAGAACTTGGACTTAGTGTCTGCATGGTCCAGATTTTTTTTTTTTTTTTTTTTTTTTTTTTTTTTTTTTTTTTTTGGACATGGTGTTCAACAAGGTGCAATTCAGTCAACTGGTTATAAATGAATATGTACAATTATGGTATCAACTTCTTATACAAATCATACTATATCATGGTAATCCAAATTGAAAGCTATTGATAAGTTGACTTTACACGATACTACTTATACATGAGTATTGGGTAATTTCATATTTTGCCGACTCAGGACTGTATGTATTCAGGCTGTTCAAACAACATGTTACCGGTCTTCAATTTTTATGAAATTTCATGTGTTTATTCCTAATATATATGGAAATTTTTTATGCTGAAATGGTGTCTTGACAAGAATCGGAACATAGTAAAATTGCAGATAATATCTGGATGAATACATAACCTGCAGCTGAAATATGGGGCTACCGTTCAACTTACGTTATTGCTCCAACACTATTGCTAAGTACATGAAGCCATCCATAGTATCAAAAAATGTACTAATGATGGTCTTAATTAATAAAACATTCCAGCATCTGAAAAATGAAATCCTGTTTACTGTACGAAGGTTAATATTAGGGCACCCCCTGATTTGGTAGTGGCCGCGTACAAAACACCATAAATTTACAATGGAACTACATTTAAAAGCCAATGCCTCATAATCATCAGTGTTATACCCTAGGCAACCATTGTGCAGAATTTCATCCAATTCCATGCGTGGGCAGAAACCAATGTAAATTTCCTATACCGTGTAAGAGCCCCTTTTGTAATTGTACGAATGAAAACATAAAATATAATTATCTCAGCTATAACCCATCACGCACACAATTTTAACACAACATCATTTTAACGTTGAATAAACGTTGGAACGACTTTGTTTCAACATTGTGTGCTCAAGTATCTACATACTTCTATCTACTCCATGAACTGAGAACTTTTCGTCCTCCTCTGTGTACTTGGACGTCTGCATGTCCGCACAAACACTAGAATCTCCCAGCAAAATATCAACATCACCATGCCAACAATTTATGTTCCCTACTGAGAAAAAAGAGACATGTTGTAGCTCTTTATTAAAATAGTTTTCAAACTTCAACAGGTCACTAACAGTAACAAGTAAGCCCCATAACTCAAGACAAGAAACTTTTAAAAAAGTATTCATATTTTCTTATTTTCTCACGCAAACATATGTTGGAGGTACTCATTAGAAGTGGACGATGCGCTTCTGATGAATGCTCAAAACTATATTTGTGGATTAATAAGAAAAAAATACTTATCTGATGCCCCTTCTTATATGGGGCTATGTATGTGTCATTATGGAAAAAAATCGGTCTTCAGTCATATGCTAGATGCATATGCCCAGAGCAGACTATGCTCATCTGCACTCTGAACATGTATTTTACCCAGACAATAATTGCTCCTTGTAGAATTTAGACAGTGGTGCTCATACTCAAACTAAATTCTTGTCTGTTGATGTGATTTGCATACGATTAAAGACAAGTTTTGTTAAAACATGGCATTTTCAATCTGTCTGTTTCAGAGTTTCGTTAAGGCTTGATTAACCCTTAAGTCACTAATAACAATACCAATGGACAACTTACTTTTTTCATTTATTTTTGTAGTTTTTCAGACAAAACAAGGCTTGACATTCCATGTATTTGCAAGTCAGATAACTAATCAGAAATATCAAGTATTTTTCTCTCTGAAAAAAAAAAAAAAACGAAAAAAAAAACAACAAACAAACAAAAACAGAGGACCAATGATCCTGTAGCTCACCTGAGACTATGTGTTTTGAGCAAGCTTATGGAAATATATTTTAAAGAATGAAACATATGGGTATGATAGCCGGAGCAAGCTTATGGAAATATATTTTAAAGAATGAAACATATGGGTATGATAGCCGGTACAGTTTGAAAAAATCTTCCGTCTCTGTATCCTACAGTTAATTGGTATGGAATTAAGCTTTCATTAATTTGGCAAAACAGAAACTTCACATAAAATATGGCTTTGATGAAGCTACATACCAAATATCAATGGTTCGGGCCTTCTAGTTTCACCAAAGATTTTTTAAAAATCTTTCCCTATACGGATCTATGTATAACAAGCGACCTCATGAGCGAAGCCATTTGACTTCAGGCTCGTAGTGTAAACAGTCGTGGTAGAAGTCCATTGATAAAACTATGAACAAAATGCCAAAGCCCTAGGCATTCTAGTTTCACACAAGGAGATTTTTTATTTTTTTCCCCCATATGAGTCTATTTAAAGGCTCCATATTCCTCAAAAATAGACATTTTATTATCCAAGAAGCGTTTACTCAATTGATATATGGTATTAATAAAATCATAAAATGTGGTACCTGACAGCCTGTAAAATTTAAGTTAGTCTCTCGTTCCTGAAATGAGTGATTTTTTTTTTATCGTATCTCTGAATTAATGATGCCAACATTAATTCAGAGATACGATAAAAATCATTTTATGTTTGATCCAGTTCAAAAACGGGAGACTTACTGAAATTTTACAGGTTGACAGATGCCACATTTTATGATCGTGTTAATCTAGTTTCACATAAAAAAAAAGTGCTTTAAGTTTTTCTGCACATGAGTCTATGTAAAACAAGAGACCCCTACACCCCGGCTGGTTGGGGCCATTTTTGACCGCAGGGCTATAGTTCGAACAAACTTGGTAGAGTTCTACGAGATGAACCTACATAACAAATATAAATGTCCTGGGCCTTTTAGTTTCAGACATCTAAAGTTTATCTTTACACGTGTCTATATGAAACAAGTGACCTCGGGTGGGATTATTTTAGACCCCAGGGCTATAAGTTGAGCATTCTTGGTAAAGGCCTACTAGTTGAAGCTACGTGCCATATAGCAAATGCCTGGGTCTTCTAGTTTCATATGAGAGAATTGTTTAAAAAGTTGTTTTCCAACTCAACAACCGATTAATCCGATAGAGGTCGAATCATTCTTGGGCTTACTAAACTTCAAAACGAAGTTCATACTCAATCTAACTACACTGGCAGAACCGTTGCGAAAACTAACAGGAAAAGAAGTAAAATGGCACTGGACTAGCGAGCAGCAAAATGCGTTCGACTCCCTAAAACTAACCTTTGCGAGCGCAGAAGTCATGGCTTACTATAATCCAGAAGTTACCGAAAGCCATCTCATTGTAGACGGCTGTCCATTCGGACTAGGTGGTATACTCATGCAGAAACAAAGCCACGGCGATTTTAGACCCGTCGCATATGTGTCGAGAACTTGAAATGCAGTAGAAAGACAGTATTCACAGACAGCAGAGAAGCACATTCGATATATGGACTGTTAAAAGATTTAAAGTGTACTTCTACGGGCTCAATTTCGTAGTCTACACTGATTACAGCTCACTTGAAACTATTTAAGTGCACACGAAGCCCCAGCAAGAATCCAAAGACGGATGCCTAAATTGCATCCTTACAATTTCATCTTTAAATATATTGGAGGTATACAAAATCCATCTGACATACTTTCGACCCAGGACACGCAATTGTAATTATTTCAATGATAAGCTTAGCAATAAAACAGAGTAATAGGTTACATACTTGAATGAGTCGCCGATTTTTGTGATTTTGTGTGTTCTTTGTTTCCAAAAGCAATCCTTTTTTACTTTTATTTTACTCTACTGTAGCTGGTGTTGTGCCGTGTGGTGGCCGTAAAAAGTCTCCCCGTACATCATCATAGTGCAGGTTATATTTTGTTTCCTTTGGGATCATTGAGCCCATCCTGGTTATTTAGAAAATCGAATACCGCTTAAGCCGGCGATAGGGGGCGTATGCAGCCTCGCAAACTACAGTATTGCATATGAAGAGACTCAATCAAACCGGGTCTCCGATTTTCGTGATTTTGTATGTTCTTTGTTTCTAAAGGCAACCCTTTTTGACTTCTATTTTATCAGTAGCAATAACTATGCATAAAATACAGCACATCACGAAAGCATGCCTATATAATTTTGACTCCCTTAAACCCCACTTTTATATAGTAAAACTGGGGTTTACAGGGGTATACATTATTTTTCTTATTTCTGCTCCAAACATAGATTGTGGGTACTCGTTAGAACCGCCTCGGCGAGGCGGTTCTAACGAGTACCACAATCTATGTTTTGAGCAGAAATATGAAAAATATCAAAAAATTTTATCTGAAAATTTTCATTTTTTTGATGGTAAAATTTTCAATATATTTGAATAGGCATGTTTTCGTAATGATCTTGTTAGTACAGGTACAGATCTGCAGATAAATAAATGGCGAAAGAAAGGAAATTTGAAAGCCCTATTTTCTTGTTCGACACGGGCTGACTGTAATATTGGGTTCAAAACGTTTTATTCCCAAAAAACTGAAAACAAAAGTTTTGGAACTTGCACAGAATCTCATCCTGGAATACACCATAAAAAAAAAAAAAAAAAAAAAAAAAAAAAAAAAAAAAACCAGCTCTTATGTAGAAAAAAATATGGTTTCCGAACATTTGACAGGCAAGTTGATGATTTAATTAGAACTTGCCATACTTGTCAAATTACCAGACGGTCTGTGGCGGAAAGTCGAAACTGATCTATCTGGACTATACGGGTCAAATGGAGAGAATTTATCTCGGCCGCATTAGATAAATTATTACATGTATTTCCGTTTCCCGATGCTTGAACTGATATCAACTTCAAGTAACACAATCATAAATTGTATAGAAAAGTGTTTGCTATGCATGGTCTCGTAGAGACTGACAATGCAAGCTATTTCACATCAGGTAGCATTAAGGCCTTTCTGCACGAAAATGGCATAAAACTTTTGCAAAGCTCCCCGTATTGGTCAAGACACAATGGACTTGTCGAAAATTTCAACAAGAGTATAAGAAAAGCTGTCCGAATTGCACAGACTCAGAATAAAAACCGGCGTTTAGAACTGTACATATTTCCTCTGCATTATAGAGCAACAGAACAGAGCACAACATGGTTTTCCCCTGTACAATTATTATACAATATGGCCAAACAGGGGAAAAAAAGTCCATGGAGTGCCACAATCACAAGCGCAACCCACTCCAGACACCAAGAGGAAGAGGAAACACAAAACCAAACACGCGCAAATCGAACAATTTACGAAAAGCACTAAAATTAGCTCTCTCTTCCCCAAGCGAGGTAATCGCAATGCTAAAAGGACTGAAAAACACAAGAACAAAATAACACAAGACAAGACTCAAAACAAGTCGCCTCGTAGAATAAACCACAAAGCAACAAAGAGTAAGACCAACACCGGGACCACCGCACCGCCTTAGAACGGTCAGTCAAATAAACCACCGGGGGTTTAAAGCACTTTTACAACCGACTAACTTCACCCTAGGTCCGATGCCACTCTAAATCACAACTAGTAAAACAGAAAACAAAATGTGCAGCTGTTGAAGTTGACCAAAAAGCTAGCATCACAACACAACTGGTAAAACAGAAAGCAACGTGGGCAGCCATTGAAGACGGTGACCAAAATGCTAGCATCACAACACATATGGAAAAAAAACAGTACAAAGAGTAAGAACAGCACAAAATACCGCAGATAGATAAACAAAAGCTCCGAAAGGTTGAAGTTCCGTGATGCGGCGCAGAAGCCTCGAAACAAAGGAAATGCAGATAAATCAAAGCCAAATATAAAGTTTGGGGAAAAAAGGTTTGATTCTTTAAACAAGTGCGAACAATATGTCGCCATATTGGGAGCGAGGCGTGTACAGAGTGGTCAGACAAACAGGCACAAGAACAGTAGTGGCATTGTTTTCAGACACGTAAGTCATGTCAAGCCATATTTTGAGCAGAATATCCCTAGGAAAAGTACTGAAAACTGATCTAGGATCAATCAGGGTGTATGTATAGACCTATTGCAAGTACATTCAAGGACAATATTTTGTAGCAGTGAAATAAACTTGAACATCACAGGTGGATGTACTACAGATCAGTTTTCCTATGACAAGGATACTCTAAAACATTTAAATGACAGTTTATGTGGAGTATGTTTTATTACAGTGTTAATTCGAATGACCACTTTTGTCTACAAGATGCGTTTTTTTTTTTGGTTTTGTTTTTTTTCGTTGAGTACGAGTTTCGACGTGACTGTTTGACACAAATAGTGGGTGTTGCAGATTATGTGTAACAGATAGTTGTCGCAATAAGCCATTAAATGAAATGTGATATCCTTGATTTGATACATGAGTGGTGTACCGTGTGGTCAGTCTCATTATGGCATCTGTGAGATATGGTCATAGTGATTGTTGCAACAAATAGGTTATTGCATGCTTTTAAATTTCTCGCCTGACGGCTCGAAATTTAAAACTATGCAATAACCTATACTTTACATGACCAGCGAGTCCCATGAATCCAGCAGGAAATTCTTGTCATAATTCAATATTTATGCTTATTTCAGTTTTTTTTTCTGAACTAGGTTTCCGATCTAATCAGGAGAGGGAATGTAGCATATTTGACACACAATCTCTATGCCTCTTGGTAAATGAACCTGGCACCTGATTCATTTGTAGGTGGGGCTTTTACTTAATAGATGTAATATATACTTACCATGTGCTTGGCATGCTTTGAGTTGAATTGCGCACCGGAGTAGATACTGAAGTAATGTTATAACAATATTTTGTTTTTATTCCACAAATATTATACTGTCCCAGTTCCTGGTATAAGGCCAGTCCCAAGACATATTGCACCAAAATCTTACTATAAAATATTTATAACAGTTTTTTTATTCCAGTGGCGTAGCCATAACGGGTTTTTTTACGCACACCCAGGAAAAATCTTGGGGAAAAATTCCAAAATAGGGTCTACTCTTAAGCGAAAGAAATTGTTTCATTTATGGGTAGCCCCTATTTTGATAGATAATTTTTTTCCTTTAAGAGCGGCCTCTATAGCAAAGAAGCAAAACATTATATGTAGCTGATGTCTTATATTACCAAGGCTTTCTGACGAATTTTGTCAATGTACCGAGTATCAAGTCGTATTTGCATGCTGAATTATGTTTCCGAAGAGGCTGATTGTAACGATAATGTGAAGTTTGAATACTCTGACAGCCTTTATTTGGATGTCGCTGTCGCAGAAGACGGAACCAATAACTTTATACTGAATGTTTATAGAAAACGATATGAAAAATCATAGTTTCACCTTTTTTCTCTCAAAATATTATTTTCAATTATAAACTCCATTAACTAAATAAACCACCTCATTTTCAAATTGACCACCGATATAAAAATGTTCTGAGCTTTGACAGGAAAGCGTTTATTTTTATAAAACTATGTCCTGAAAGCACATATGGTATAGACGTAGCTGACTTCATCGATAATATTTCACTGGAAGGTTGAAAATTCACAAACAATGCAAATTTACCCGTGTTTGCCAACTTCCTTCTTTCGATTTCCCTACTGATCTTGCAGGACAAATATGATAACAATGACGCAGCTTAAAATCTTTCCATACCATTTAGTCTGAATATACATCGGAAAAAAAAAACAACTGATCGCATGATATTCTTCGATTTTTAAAATATGTTTTGGGACAACAAAAATCTTACCTGTAACGATAAACGAAATCTAATAATAAGAAAGGGTTCAAATGAACCTCCTGATATGACTCAAATGGTTTTTAATTGATCCGCCCCTCCCCTCCCCCCCTCGGAGGTAAATTTGAATTGTACCGGTCATGTGGTTGCACAAACGAACTACAGGACTGACCTTGGCGCGACAATTAAGCAATGAAATCTTTTTTGAGAACTTTGTAAATAGCATTAGTTTCTGGAAATTATCGAGTTTAAAAAAATGATATGAGTATTGTCTTTTCTATTTGTGTTTTTGTGACTTTCATTTTACCAACTTATTTAAATTGACTGTAACATTGAATTCAAGTGTTCAGTTGATACATCTACAATCATTCGTGCATAAATGATAATGTTGGCAGTTATTTGCCTTGATGTGTAGGTTAGACTGCACCTGCAACTACATTGTGATTGTCGGTCGATTTTGAGGAAAAAAAATCTATAAATCAGTTAGTCTATTCATTGTAAAAAAAAAAGAAAAAAAACAACATTTGTCAGTCATTTTGAGAATGAGTAGTTTCAGTTTTAATATATTGTCTAAAATATTTTACTAAGCACAAGTTAGCAACAGCAGTATGTTCCCAGCTAGTATTCTACGTAAATCTATATCGGGCCGTCATCGGCCCGTCAGCTACCCTGACGGGCCGATGACGGCCCGATATAGATTTACGTAGAATGCTGACTGGGTTTGTTCATTCTTCTATATAGTTTTTGGACATTTACGTCACGTTTTTGCATTAAATATTTTAAGAACTTATATTGTCAAGACCCTTAGATAGATTTAGTTCATATTTGGTATGATGATAGATATAGGTTCAAATATTTATATAGCGTTACCTCCATCCCAATCCATGACGTTGAGATAACATGGACACTTGTAATATAAATGCACACACTTCGAATGATGAACTTGCAGAGGTTAACTCTACTCTTGAATGCATTTAGAAGTTAATAACATTCGCGAAAGTTTTGCCCAAAGCAAACCCCAGCTCCAACTGGTACAGGACAAATCGATCGCGACCACTTTGACCTTATAGTCTAGTCATTTTAGCCCAAAAAATCTCATAACCTAAAACAAATTCCTTCACAAAAGATATTCATATTTTTTATACCACGGAGGTATCCTAAGTTACAGAAAAAAAGTCCTCAAAAAAATTCGCAGGCTAAAAGTGATTTTTGAGGCAAAATATTGAAAAAATGAACAAAAATCAACAAAAACAGGAATAAATTCATAAAAATTACATTTGAATTCAAAACAATACTCTAAATAGCTAAAAATATTCAAAATAGTGCTAAACACCTACGAAAAAATTTTGAACAAAGTCTATGTATACAAAATAGTCATTTTTGGGGTAGAAAAGCGAAAATTTTGACAAAATCTGAGGAAAACCGGAATAATTTTTTAAAAATTTACTGGTCACAATTCCTTGAAATGTTTTGATGTAAATTATTACATATGATTCTCAGGTAGCTGCAAGAAAAAAATAAAAAAAATTTATTTCAATAAAAAATAGTCTTTTGAGGGGGAGAAAAACTCGTTATTTGACCTAAAAATAAGCTGAAACTAATTGAAATAGGCTTCTTCAGCAAAATACTGGCCCTATTTAGCAAGGTCCTGTTACTGTTGCCAATGGAACCCTATTGAAAAGTAATTTAACATCTTTCCAATTGACAGCAGGTCATTTGAGCCTTGTTTATAGCATCTGATCTCATAAAATCTTGTATTAGGTAAGAAGGGGTCATTAAAAATGGGTTAAAATAGCCTTCTTTGTTACATTACTGAGTATATTTGGTAAAGTCTTGTTACTTTTTGGCAATGGGACCCTATTGAAAACAATTTTATATCTTCCTAGTTAGAAAAGAACACCACTGGAGACTTGTTGGTTTTGTCTGGTCTCATAAAATCTTGTTCAAGAGAGAAAGGGGTCATTCTAAAAGGGTTGAGATATGCATCTTCAGCTAGATACTGAGCATTTGTAGTATAAATGTGTTACACCTGACAATGGCATTTTGTTTTAAAAGTTATTTTACATCTTTCCGGTTAAAGGATAGGTTATTTGAAACTTATTGGTAGTGTCTGGTCTCATAACAGTCTTGTTTAAGATGAAAATAGGTCATTCAGAATGTGTTGAAATAGGCATTTTCAGCGAAATACGGGGCATATTTGGTATTAATAAAATACAAAACGGCAACAGAACCCAAATGAAAAATGATACCATATCTTACTGGTTAATGGGCAGGTTTTTGAGACTTGTTGGTAGTATTTTGTCTCATGAAAAAAAATTATTATTGAGGAGAAGAGGTTGTTCAAAATTGGTTGAAATAGTCGTCTCCAGCCAAATACTGGGCGTATGTGGAACACTGAAATTCAACTGGTAAAGGTACCTTATTTTTAAGTGATTTTGTTATCTCTGTGGATAAAGGACAGGTCATTTCTGACTTATTTGCAGTGTCTGGTCTCATAAAAGTCTGGTTTAAGGGGAGGAGGGGCTGTTCAGAATGGGTTGTATTAGGCTTCATTATCCCCAAACCGGGATTTTATGTAGAAGATGTCATAAAAGTGACAATGAAACCCTATCAAAAATGAATTTTATCCATATCTTGTTGTAAGGCATGTCATTTTTTTTTGTTGGTAGTGTCTGGTTGTATGAAACACTGGTTTAAGGGCAAAGGGGGTCATTCAAAATGTATTAGAATCAGCATCTGCAATCGAATGCTGGGAATATATGAAATAAATGTCATATAAGTGTCAATGAAACCCTAGTGAAACGTGGTTTTGATACCTATATTGTTGAAGGCCAGTTCCTTTGGACGTTTTGGTTGTGTTTTGCATATAGAAACTCTTGTTAAAGGCGAAAGGGGTTATTCAAAATGTGTAAAAATAGGCATCCCCATCGAAATATTAGGTGCATTTCATTTAGATGAATTAAAGTTGGCAATGGAATCCTACTGAAAATAATAACTATAAATGATAACTATTTCGTTCAAGGGCAGTTTGTCTGAGATTTGTAGGTTGTGTCTGGTGTCATAAGAGTCTTGTTTAAGAGAAAATGGGGTGATCAGGTTTGAACTGAAATAGGCTTCTTCATCCAACAAGAGCTGTAAGCAGACAGCATAGCTTGCCTGGATCTAAGGACTAAATGCCCCTTTGACCTATCGGGGGAGGAAGGGGGCATTAAGGTCATAATTGTCATAGGAGAGGGGGTGCTGCTGAATAAAACTTTGGACCCATATCTATCATCAAACCCAACATGAACCAAATCCATCATATGGTTTTGAGATTAAAGCTTTTAAAAAGCTTTAACATAAAACTCTAGCACAAAATTTGTCTGTGACCTTGAACTTTTGGCCATAGTAATAGGTGGGGCTATCTTTCTGTGAATTTATATTAAAATCCATTGATAAATGTAGGCGCTAGAGCAATGATAAAATTTTTCTCAAAATAGGCACAATGACCTTGACCTTGAGCCCAACACCCTGAAAGTCGAACTTATTCTAGATATTGTCATACACAACATCTGTATAAAGTTATATTAAAATCCATTGATAAATGTAAGCACTAGAGCAAAAGGTGAACATATGTACGTACCTACATACGCACTTACATAAAAAAAAAAACCATATTCCCTCCCCACTTCGTGGTGTGAGAGGATAATAAACTCTGGACCTCTATCTGTCATCATGCAAAATAGGAACCAAATCCATCATAAAATACGAGCTCTTTAAAACTTTAACGTAATACTTTATTTGTAAAATTTCAAAGTCTGTGAACTTGACCTTAAGATCATGGGCATGGGTTGGGGTACTGCTGAAAGAAACCTTGGATCTATATCTATCAACATACCAAATATGAACCAAATCCATCGTATGGTTTGGAAAATATGAGCTCTTAAAAAGACTTTAACGTAAATGTGGGCGCCGACGCCGACACCGGGGGTAGTGCAATAGCTCTTCCTGGACTTCGTCCAGGCGAGCTAAAAACTGATCATATTTGGCATAGATGTCATACAACTGGCAATTGAACCCTAATGAAAATTGATTTTGATAGATATCTGGTTCAAGGAAAAGTCATTTGAGACTTATTGGGTGTGTTCCAATGCTAGTTGTTAGACCCTTGTCAAATATGAGCAGTATTTGGCTGAAGATATCAGTTTCAACCCATTTTGAATGACCTCTTTTGTGCTAAATAAAAGTTTTCTGAGACCATTCACTATCAACAAGTTTCAAATGACCTGTGATTCAAAAAGACAGATATAAAAGTTTTTTGATAGGGTTAAATTGCCAGTTGTATTACATCTATACCAAATTATGTCCAGTATCTGGCTGAAGAGACCTATTTCAACACATTTGAATAACCTTTTTCCCCCTTAAACAAATTTTTTATGAGCTCAGACACCACCTACAAGTCTCAAATAACCTGCCCTTCAACAAAATAGGTATCAATATCACTTTAATTATGGTTTCATTGCCAGTTCTAAGATATCTATACCAAATACGTCCAACTGTTGCCTGAAAATGCTTATTTTTATAATTAGCAGATTTTGAATGACACTTTACCCCTTTAAACAGGAGTTCCTTATGACCATATAATATCAACAAGTCTCAAATAACATTCAGCATAGGTTTCAAACTTACTAATAAAGTTCCATTGGAAATAGTTTGATATCTACACCAACTATGCCAAGTATTTGGATGGAGAAGACTATTTTAACCCTGGTTTAACGACCCCTTTTCCCGTTCAGCGAGACCTTTTTATGACATTATACCATGCCTGTAAGTCTCAAACGACTTACTCTTTAACCAGATAGGTTTCCTCTTTAACCAGATAGGTTTCAATATCACTTTCAACTGGGTTCATTGCCACTTGTAATTCATCATCACAAAATATGTCCAGTATTTGGCAGCAGATGCATATCTCAACAAATTTGAACGGCCCCTTTTCCTCTAAATTACGCATATTATGGGATCAGGCATTATCAGCAAGTCTCAAATAACCTGCCCATTAACCAGTTAGATATGGTATCATTTTTCTATTGTTTCTGTTGCCATCTGGTATTTTATCAATACCAAATATGCCCAGTATTTGGCTGAAAATGCCTATTTCAACCCATTCTGAATGACCCTTTTTCATATTAAACAAGACTGTTATGAGACCAGAAACTAGCAGCAGGTCTCAGATGACCTGATTTTAACCAGAAAGATGCAAAATGACTTTTAAAAAAAGATTCCATTGTCAGGTGTAATACATTTATACAACAAACGCTCAGTATCTAGCTGAAGATGCTTATCTCAACCCTTTTAGAATGGCCCCTTTCTCACTTAAACAAGGTTTCATGAGACCAGACAAAATCAACTAGTCGTCAATAGTGTCCTTTTCTAACTAGGAAGATATAAAATTGTTTTTATAGGGTCCCATTGCCAAAAGTAACATTTTACCAAATATACCCAGCAACGCAACAAAGAAGGCTATTTTAACCCATTTTTAACGACCCCTTCTTCCCTAATACAAGATTTTATGAGATCAGATGCTATAAACAAGTCTTAAATGACCTGCTGTCAATTGGAAAGATGTTAAATTACTTTTCAATAGGGTTCCATTGGCAACAGTTACAGGACATTGCCAAATAGGGCCAGTATTTTGCTGAAGAAGCCTATTTCAATTAGTTTTAGCTTATTTTTAGGTCAAATTACGAGTTTTTCTCCCCCTCAAAAGACTATTTTTTATTGAAATAAAAATTTTCTTTTTTTTTTCTTGCAGCTACCTTAGAATCATATGTATCAATTTACATCAAAACATTTCAAGGAATCATGACCAGTAAATTTAAAAAAAAAAAAATATTCCCGTTTTCCCCAGATTTTGTCAATATTTTCACTTTTCTACCCCAAAAATGTGTATTTTGTATACACAGACTTCGTTCAAAATATTTTCATAGATGTTTAACACTATTATGAATATTTTTAGCTATTTAGAGTATTGTTTTGAATTCAAATGTAATTTTTATGAATTTATTCCTGTTTTTGTTGATTTTTGTTCATTTTTTCAATATTTTGCCTCAAAAATCACATTTCGCCTGCGAATTTTTTTGAGGACTTTTTTTCTGTAATTAAGTACATTACACACTTTTTAAAAATGTCCATAACTTTTGTGAAGGAATTTGTTTTATCTCTAACCCTATTTAGCCTAGACTATTATCGGTCAATCAAGATTAGGAGTTACACAATCAGTTATTTAACCGTTAACCATTGTCCTGCTGAATAAATTAAGATGCCACACCCACTTCTAATTTTTAGCCAATCAGATTGCTTGATCTGAATTGTTGCTATAAATTCACATACTTGATGGCAAACAGTGCAGATCCAGATCAGTTGGGTTCTGAAGAAGCCAACTGATCTGGATGTGCACTGTTTGCAAAGGCCGGGTATATTCGGGCTCGGCAGGACAAGGGTTTAGATAACATTATATGGACACACCGCGTCCAACCGTAACGCTGGATAACCGGTCGTAACGCTGGATTTTCGGTCAAATAACGCCGGATTACGGTATTTTTCGTAGGATTCGCCGCCATTTTAAGAACCGCGTTTGACGGTGGGTAGACAAAAACATTTATCTAAAATATTAGGATAGTTTCATCGAACATGAAAAGTAGCCTATCCGGATCTACATATATTCTTCTAACTGCCAAATCTTCAATTGATCCCTAAACTTTGCCGAAATTGTCAAACACTCAAAGAGAAAATGGTTGTGCAGGTTCGGCCATAGATACAAAAGCATTCTTACCGGAGGAGTTCGTACTTTTTTTCATTTTCTCAAAATTTCTGAACTGCTAATGGATGAAAATGCATTTGAAAATGACCTTGTATCATAAACTGGCCGTTGCTAAGACTTTTTTACCGACGAAACAAAGACCGAGGCACAATCCACGAAATTTAAGGTAACGCCGGATAAAACGGTGTCTTCTTGATCTACAAATGGCCAGTATTCTCGCAGACGAACACACTTGTAAAGGTAAAACTTTACCTTCACAGTCCAATACCAATTAATCGACACTATAAATTGTCTTAGTTTTGGTATATGAAGTATCTGAATGTATCAATCACATAAAAGATCAAGCACCTCCGTATACTTCAAAAAGAATTTAGATCTAAGTACTTTCATCCACAGCTTTTATCCAGTATTCTCGCAGACAAACACACTTGAGAGCGTCTGTTCAGAAAGCTGTAACAATTAGAGTGTGCAAAATAGTTAAACATTATCATTAAAATTGTATAACTTGTTCAAGTAGTTTGCAGACTCCCTCTGGATTCCTTTAGAAAATAGAGTGATCATATCGTTTACCTCATGTTTTGTTATCCTGCCCTCAATTTGGTTCTATTACATTTTCCCTTTCATTTTAAGAATCCTTAGATATGGTTATCATTGTATGGAGAGGCATGAGTACATACCAGGAATAATGTATTTAAAAACGGTGATAGTTTTAGTTGTAATCTTTTTGTGGGACGCAAGTACTCGGAGGCGTGGGTTATGTGTTAAAACGCCCGATTCGACTGAACATAGCATTTGTATATTTAAGTCTCTATTGTGGCAGGATGCAGTTGTAGCTATAACGGTTCTTCTGAATTGTCTTTTTTTTCTAGAAAAAGTCCAGTTATCGTCTAAATCTGGTTAGTAAAGCACTTCATTAGTTCTGTATTTGGATTCCCTGTAAATAACACGTCATAACATGATTACCTGATACAAACTTCAAAAAGATTGCCCTTGGAAACAAAGAGCACACTACAGATTAGAAAATGGGAGTCTTCCTGCGTCCGTTTTTTCTCAGGTAACAGTTTCGATGTGCTATTGCACAGTTGTTGTGTGGGCGATGTGTTCGCAGAACGTGTGTTTGTTTATGGATGACAAGCTTCGATGCTGACAAATGATGTACAAAAGTAAGTTCTACTAGACAAGAGAGGCAATCTAAAATCTCAAAATTTATTTGTCAAATTCTTTTGCAACATATTTTTGATCAAAGGACAACTAAACACATGTATGACTTTACAAATATTTGCAGGAGGATGGTTCATAGCATGGTAACGCACATATGCACATAAAACCTCGTTTTCGAAAGACGTACATGTAGTAAAGAGAGTAGATCAATTGCTTACGCTTAACATCTGGGTAAAGTTTTCAGCAGATGACATTGAAATATTATTTTTTCTTATTGTTTTCAGAAAACAGGTTTTGACATAATCTCGATTGGAGACAACTGACATTGTCTCGATTAGAGACATTTTGCATGAAATGTCTCATCCTGTTTTCTGGGGAAAAATAAAATAATAATAAAAAAAAACATCATCAATTTGTCGTCTGCTGAATTAGCCTAGCAACAGAAACCTCCATGTCTGGTTGATCCGGCTCGTGAACTGGATACTTCTTCCTGAAATCCTCATGTGAAAAAACAATATAAAAGTAAGTATTTCTCGGGTGTAGAGGTCAGGCGTGTCAAATAACATAGGTTTAAGTTTGTGAGCGATTCGCCGGAGTTAACACAGCGATAAAATGCACAAAAATAACTAAATCGTGCAGTTTTCTGTATCTATTTTATTTTGTTACTTGGTTCATGGCTCCAATTTCACACATTCGCTTCAATATTACGTACCTACCTTAAACATGGGTATGTGCAAATAAACAGATATCACGTCACCGACTTCCGCCTTAATATACATTATATAGTTCCTTCTACTGTAATCGTAATGATGTTGTGAAACTCATTTTTCGAAGAATTTGCCGAAATTAATGAAAGACGACAAGCAAAACGCCTTCCCCGTGTGGTAAGAGTTTACATTAGGACTGAAGTGGAGTCTAATCAGTTCACGAGACGACAAACTGATGATGTTGTTTTTTTTGTTTTCTTTATACCCTAGAAAACAGGCTATGACATTTCATACAAATTGTCTCCAATCGAGACATTGTCAAAACATGTTTTCTTAAAAAAAAAAAAAAAAAAAAAAAAAAAATATATATATATATATATATATATATATATATATATATATATATATATATATATATATATATATATATATATATATGTGTGTGTGTGTGTGTGTGTGTGTGTGTGTGTGTGTGTGTGTGTGTGTGTGTGTGTGTGTGTATATATATATATATGTGTGTGTGTGTGTGTGTGTGTGTGTGTGCGTGCGTGCGTGTGTGTGTGTGTGTGTTCGGCGCAAAGTAAGAATCGGAGTCCAATCAGTTCACGAGACGACAAACTTATGATGTTGTTTTTTTTTTATATATATACCCTAGAAAACAGGTTATGACATTTCATACAAATTGTCTCCAATCGAGACATTGTCAAAACATGTTTTCTTAAAATATATATATATATATATATATATATATATATATATATATATATATATATATATATATATATGTGTGTGTGTGTGTGTGTGTGTGTGTGTGTGTGTGTTCGGCGCAAAGTAAGAATCGGTACAATTCCGGAATTGTCTTGCGCAAAGTAAGAATTCTTACTTTGTCCGCCAATTCCGGAATTGTACCGGACAATTCTAGAATTGCGCAGGAGATATTGTGATCGATAAGGTAAATGTGCCTGTGCAAAGTGGGAATAGTTTGGACAAAGTGAGAATATATTAAACTAATGTTTTGTTCAGGGGAAAGATGGAACGAGAACTAGCTTCAATTGATAAAAACAGGACACGCATCCTTCTACCAAATGACAACGCCCCTACAATTTCAGAATTCTTCCTCACAGGCAACACCCATAATTCTAGAAACAGAATGTACCGTCATGACGAATGTATTTTTTTTTTCATTTTTTCTTTCTTTGTTGCGTAGATAGATAGATAGATCTAGATAGATAGATAGATAGATAGATAGATAGATAGATAGATAGATAGATAGATAGATAGAACACAGTGATCGGCAAACTTCAGAGGACACGATTAATGCTTTATTTTGCTTTAATTGTTGACCTATGCCATTTAAGAATTCGGAAAGAACCAGGACGCGAGAAAAACAAATCAACCATGTTACGGCTAATCAATTAATTAACTACACACATTAATAATTATCTATTTACCTAACCAATATAAGTCTAGAATCCAATTTCTGGACGTTGGCAAACAATGTAAACCCAGAATGGACGCCGCACTTAGCGGCGTCTGATCAGGATCTCCATAATTTGCTTGCAGAAATATCAACTTGTACCTAACCAATATATGCCTAGAGTCCAACTTTTGGCCGTAGGTAAATCATGTAGACCCAGAGCGGACGCCACGGTTAGCGACGTCTGATCAGGGTCTCCACAGTTTTCTTGCAGAAATATCAACTTGTACCTTACCAATATAAGCCCAGAGTCCATTTCTTGGATGTAATAATGTAGACCCAGAGCGGACGCCACAATTAGCGGCGTCTGATCAGGGTCCACAGTTTGCTTGCAGAAATATCAACCTGTACCTACCAATATAAGCCCAGAGTCTGATTTTGGCCATATGCAAATAATGTAGACCCAGAGCGGACGCCACGGTTAGCGATGTCTGATCAGGGTCTCCACAGTTTGCTTGCAGAAATATCAACTTGCACCTAACTAATATGAGCCTAGAGTCCAATTTTCCGACGTATGAAGATAGTGTAGTCCCAGAGCGGACGCCACAGCTAGCGGCGTCTGATCAGGGTCTCCACAGTTTGCTTGCTGAAATGTCAACTTGTTGCTTACAGTCCAATATTTGGGCGCAGGCAAACAATATAGACACAGATCGGACGCCAGAGACAGCGGTGTCTGATCAGGGTCTCCACAGTTTGCTTGCAGAAATGTCAAATTGAATCTTTACACTTAATGTTGCCTGCATATCACAAATTATTCAATATTATTTTGGATACTTTAAAAATCCCGTCATCAAGGACCGAAGGTTGCATCATCCCAATTTATAAGAAGAAAGGCTCAAAATTAGACCCAGAAAATTACCGACCAATTACACTTTTAAGCTGTTTGGGGAAGTTGTTTACTGCTCTTATTAACTCAAGACTTCAAACTTTCTCCAATGGTTTTGACATCATTCAGGAAAACCAAACTGGGTTCAGAAAAAAATACTCAACAATAGATAATGTATTTGCGCTACATGTGTTATTTGATCTACTGTCGAAAAGTAAACGAAAAATGTATTGTGTTTTTGTCGACTTTCAGAAAGCCTTTGACACAGTATGGCGAGTGGGGCTCTGGCGTAAACTTATCGACTCTAATATAAGAGGAAAGTGTTTTAACATTATTTATAACATGTATCAAGAAATCAAGTCATGTGTCCGCGTAAATGGTAAACTATCATCTTTCTTTTCATGTTTAGCGGGAGTTCGACAAGGTGAAAATTTGTCCCCTTTTCTATTTGCAATCTATCTAAATGATTTGGAGCATCATCTGTGCACAAATAATGTAAATGGTATTAGCTGTACACTGAATACTAATGATATATTTGTATTTTTTAGAGTGTTTGTGCTGTTATATGCGGATGTTACGGTACTGTTTGCTGAAACAAGTGAGGATCTACAGCTCGCACTAAATGTTTTCGAAAATTATTGCAAACAGTGAAGTTAACTGTAAACGCACAAAAAACAAAAATCATGATTTTTGGTAGAGGGAGGCCTAAACAAAATTGAAATTTCGTACTTTGTAATAGTCATATACAAATAGTAGATCATTTCAAATACCTAGGTATCATTTTCTCACGGGGTGGTTCGTTCGGAGAGACATTAAAGAATAATACCGAACAAGCAATTAAAGCAATGGCCGTTCTTCGACGGAAGATTAAAACATTAAATTTGACTATTGATTTACAGATAGATTTGTTCAACAAAATGATAAAGCCAATTTTGCTATACGGTTGCAAAATGTGGGGTTATTGTAACACTTAACAAATCGAAAGGGTCCAGCTACAATTTTTAAAATCAATCTTTAACCTAAAACAGTCCACCCTAAATGTTATGGTGTATGGAGAATTCGGAGTTTATTCCCTTGAAGTAGACATAATTACAAGAATGATATCTTATTGGACTAGACTCATAGAACCGGACACGATGAAGTTTTCTAATTTATTTTATAAGTTTTTGTTTTACAGTACTTCAAAGAAAAAATCGGCATGGCTAGAATATATTAAACGTATCGTAGAAAATTGTGGGTTTAGCGGGATATGGGCGGCCCAAAGAGTAGAAAATACGCGATGGTTTGTTCAAAGCATTAAGCAAAAAGTAAAAGATTTGTATGTAACCGAGTGGTTCTTTACTGTTACCAACAGTTCTTCATGTATGAACTACCGACTTTACAAGGAAAATATTGCTTTCGAACGTTATTTATTAAAAGTGCCTTATGAATTGAAAAGAAATTTATGCTTATTTCGTACCAGAAACCATCGTTTAGCAGTAGAAACTGGACAATGGTCCAACACTGACATCAATGAACGACTCTGTACCCTTTGTAAAGACTCATTAGGAGATGAATACCACACTTTAATGTGTTGTAAAAAAACTTTCATCGGAAAGACAGAAATATATTAAGCCATATTATTATAAACGGCCAAATGTTCTTAAGTACAGACAGCTCATGAATGTTACGAATATAAAGCAACTGAAAAATCTATGCAAGTTCATAAAAATCATCTTCGCTACAATTAAAAACCGAAACAAACAATAATGTGGCTTTCTTTATAATTTTTAATATCGTCATCTTTATTATTATAATTATTGCTGTGTTATTATAATCATATTTATTTTAACCAATTTGTTTACTTATTTATTTATTTATTTATTGTTGTATTTCCATCATGGAATTTGCAGGATCTTAACCAATATTAGTGAGATAGGTATAAGTAATACAGACGTCTGTGCATATGCATATATAGGTCATCTATACAGGTCTTGGAGTGCAGTCTGAGGGCAGGGAAGTGCTGTTTGGACATTGGCCCGCCACATGTTCCCTGCACGTTGGACTGTCACTCGCATTAGTACACGAATACCCCTGTCGAACACGCCTTTTGTTTCGTTTCGGAAAGCCGTGTTCTAGGGAAAACGTAATGCACAGTCTCTATAATGGTAGTTCCAGTCTTGACTCTTGATCTTATAAGAGACAACACTGTAACCTCCAATATGACTAGATAATACGACACTTGATATGAGCTGTTGAGCAAAATTGGACAAATACTGTAAATGCTCTGTATATTACTTTCAGTGTCATTCTGTATGTCATACAATCGTGTATACAAAACTATATATTGTACATATTTTGAATATGCATTGCTATGCAACGTGAAAATGATTTGTGAACGACAGGCAAACGCCGGGATCGGACTGTGTAGATGCGCATGCCGATCTTGGCCTTTGTTATCCGCAAAGTATAAATACAAACACGTTGCTATTCAACGTGTAATTTGTGTATTGTCTATTGCTGTGGGCGACTTGCAGTTGTCCGGACCGGAACGCGCAGGAGTGCAGTCCGATGGGGACCGTTGCAATTCGTGCTGAGGAGCAGTGATACAGACCATCACAGCGACCTGAGCGTGCGCTCACGTGGTCTGGTTTGAATACTTGGTCTACTGTTGATTTGTTTTCCTATGCGTGTCCTCAGACGGTATTATGCATCATTCATTTGTATATATATTATTGTATAAGAGAGAGAGAGAGAGAGATAGAGAGAGAGAGAGAGAGAGAGAGAGAGAGAATGACAGAAAGATCGAGAAAGAGAGAGTACATACCTTATTGAAAGTATAATTATCCCATACAACAATTTTCAGTCATCCCTAACTTTGCTCGGTGTGTTGAAGCCTTCAAACGGTATTAATCGCCACTAGTTGCACGAGACAGTTACAGACAGCACGGGCTTTTATATCCCAACGAGGCCACCCCTCACTAAATTCACAGACTGTCTCAGGTAATAACGGTCATCCTGACTGATATCCCAGCTATTACAATTGAAAGGATTCTATGCAGACCGATTGCCCTCCTGTGGAAAATATTCTCGTGTATATGTGTAGATATGTGCATGCATGCACATACACGTGCATATTATTAGTTTCAGCTAACAACAAAAGGAAAAAATGTGTACTGTATTTACCCTAAGTATTCGGACATCTCGACGCCTTACCATGCTTGTTCTAAAATTAGAACGAGTACAATTTACTACCCGATGTTGTGTCTAAAAGTTGCTGGATGGGCGGTGTGGACCCTATTGGGACGCGATGTCCCTGCTGGGTCTACACTGTTTGCCCAGGCCTGCCTGTCTGAATGCATACGGTGGGTGCGGTTTTAGAGATACTGTGTAACAGTGTAGTGTATACTACTCAGTTTTAATTGTCAATTACACGCATGCTTTTCAAACTGATATTTCTCTATTCACCTCTTATGCCATATTCTGTATGGATTGAGTGAAATAAAGTTATATTAATATTATTAATCTTACCCATATAAGCCAAGAGTCATATGTTTGATTGTTTGTGATGAGGGTTAAGCGGTTAACCAGTATTGTGCACATTCTTTCGCCAGAAACTGAGAACTGCCCTTCTTAAATCAGCGGAAGGGAAAAATTACCGTAGAAAGTGTTTCATTAGCAATCTCCATGAAACAATGTTGCCGACCCGGCAGGGTGTCGAACCCGCAACCTCCTGACCTTTGGTCGGACGCGCATCCAACTGAGCCACCGAGGCCGGCCCAAGAGTCAAATGTTTGGACATAGGCAAACAATGTACACCCAGAGCGGACGCCGCAGTTAGCGGAGTCTTATCAGGGTCTTCACAGTCTGTTTGCAGAAATGTCAACTTTTTCCTAACACATATAAGCCTTGAGTCCAATTTTTGGACGTAGACAAACAATGTAGACCCAGAGCAGACGCCGCAGTTAGCGGCGTCTGATCCGGATCTCCACAGTTTGCTTGCAGAAATTTCATCTTGTTCCTAACCAATATAAGCTAGAGTCCAATGAACGTAGGCAAACAATGTTGACCCAGAGTTACTCGTAGTTAGCGGCGTCTGATCAGCGTCTCCACAGTTTGCTTGTAGAAGTTTCGATTTATACCAAATCAATATCAGCATAGAGTCCAAGTTTTGGACGTAGGCAAACAATGTAGACTCAGAACGGATTCAGCAGTTAGCGGCGTCTGATCAGAGTCTTCACAGTAGGTTTGCAAAAATGTCAGCTTGTACCTAACCAATATAAAATGTTTTAGTTGAAACAAATGTGAAAAGTGCCCAAAGGTTTTTTTTTTTTTTTTTTTTTTTTTGTTTTTTTTTGTTGTTGTTTTTTTTTTTTTTTTTCAGAAATTAAATGGTGACAAATCTAAGTGAATGAAGCGCATAAAAATGCAAACCTTGTTCTATAAGTGCAGATATCAAACTTTATTCAAACTGAAAGTCCGTAAGAAGGAAAAAATGTTTCGAATTCAGTATTTTATGTTAATTAATCCGCTCATGACAGTTGCGCCAATAAACGAATTAAATGCAGGGCATGGCGTTGATTATTGTCGCATTTTCATGTCAGGTGGGGATTAACTCAGGTTACGCCAACCAATAGGAAAATAAGTGACTGACGGCTGTATTTATTTTATCTGCAAAAGTTGCTAAAATACATGTACAACAAAGATATTAAGTTAAATAATTAAACGATTGTCTGTAATAAAAGGCATAAACCCGTACATGACTTTTATCCATGGAGAGAGGGAGGTTCTGTTTATTTAGTTGTTCAAACCTGAAATATGTCTGATGTCTATTTTTATTTCTTTAAAATATTAATAAACTACAAAATAATAATAATAATAATAATACGGAACCCCCACGAACGAAAGGAATAAATGTTATTTGTGCAAATCTGAAATTTGTCTGATTTCTGTTTTTATTTCTTTGAAATATTAATAAACTACAAAAATAATAATAATAAAAATAAGAATAATGATGGAATGATGAAAAAACTAAACCCCACAAATGATATTGTGTAAAGTCACAGCTGCAGATAAGTGGGGTATCCATATGATAGTTTTCCTATATCTCCATTGAAACATATGTTGTGGCTTCTCATTAGAAGCGCCTCAACGAGACATTTCTAATGAATAGCCACAACATATGGATTCGTGGAGAAATAAGAAACATGCGTGTTAAAAAAAAATCAGTAGCCAACATTTAAAACATTCTTATTGTTGTCCAGAAAACGACAATTCATTCAAATTTGTCTTTCTTGTTTATTTATATTTTTTTTTTTTTTTTTTTTTATTTCTTTATTTATTTTTTTTTTCAAAATAAGTTTTGACATTTCCCGCCAGTTGGCTAGGAGATAATTTGCATGTCAAACCCAATGTTTTAGCAAGATAAGAAAGTTAATTTCAAACTGTCGTCTGCAGCAATTTCAAAATGTCGTCTGCTGAAATTTTACTCAGCATGCTAAGCGTCAAAAGACTTAAAAGGGCATCTTTCATTTCTGCCCACGCATGTATTTTTCTGAAACTTTGTATAATAATAACTAGGCATATGCAACCTATGAAAATGTGCTTATTAAATTATATAATAAAAAGTTGGACTCAGGACACAACCTTGAGTCACTCCCCCCATGAGCTGATACCTGTCTCCAAATAAGTATGTCATACATCTTAAGTTTAATTTAGTTTTAAGATTTTTGTGCTGTGCTGAATGGTGAACACCATAGTAATTCTATTGGTACCACAGAACATTTATATTTAATTAAAGTTAACATTTTCTGATAAATTGATTATAAAAAATCTGAATTTTTTACCAAAAAATGAAAAAAATATCAAAATTAAACTTTCAAAATTAATATGTTATAGTCTTTGTCAAGATTTCATACTACCAGGAAAATTTGCTACATATATCCTCTATAGCTGTGCCAAATTTCATAAAAAATCAAAACCGGTAACATTGTCATTTTAGGCCTTGAATGGATATAGGTCGATTTTTACAAAAATTGACTATTTTGTTACATTGATAAAAAACAGTAGAGAAAGGCAGTGTTATCAAACACTTCTAACACTTAACAAATCAAAGAGAGTTTAGACAACTCGGAATGAATACATCTTGAGCTACCCATTAAATTTTCATGACTTTCTATTACTTGCCTTCTATTTATATGGACTCTGACTAACCAACTGTTACAAATGTAGACAGCATAACAAATTAAATTTAAAGAAATTCTAATTAACAAATTAGGCTTAACAAAATCTTACGCTTTTATTCATGTCAGCAAATCATTGAGTATTTTGTATAATTACTTCCCAAAAGGCATAAAACTAAAATAGGTGTAAAACAGGGGTATCCATTCTCACCATTACAAAAATAGGCATAAAACAGGGAGATCCATAATCTCCATTGTCATATTAAGAAGATGTGCAAACGTACTATTGCAAGTAGTTGTTGCTTGTTTGTTTGTTTGTTTGTTTGTTTTGAAGAAGGGCTTGCATCCCCATCAACAGATTTTAGGATTTTTGGAGATTTGCTTCTGGACTGGTGAACTCTAACCAAACTAAGAACGCTTGAAAAGAAAATAATACCTATATACTTAACTTCTGATATATCTATAGCTTGCTGGCAAGCCTATATTGTATTTTTAAATTATGAACACTGGATTTCTTGGCCTGTAACATGTTCAAATGTGTCACTTCAATCGGTATTTCCTGCGATCGAATTGACACTGACACTGGAATTTTTCTCTTTGTTTCAACAGTTATCTTTGATGACAGCAGCACAGAATACTGTTTATGAGGTCTTAACGTTTGCTATCAGAAAAGCAGATCTATCCTTTCTTCCTTACAGTAAGCATATATGAAATTGTTTCTGTTCTGCATAAGTTCTATTCTAGTGCACATAGTTTGACTTAAACAACAAATTGGTGTTCTGTAGTTCTTCTGTGAAGCCAGTGTCGCTCAAATCCTTGGGAAGGAGAATGAAAGATTGCTAAAATAGGCATGGGCCATTGATCAAAATGGCTGCCATGCCTATATATGGTAATAACCATTAAAAATCTTCCTTCTCCAGAACCAAATAAGCCCTGGGCCCTAATCTTTGCACGAATTATGGGGACAGGAGATCTACCAAAATTGCTAAAATGACGGTTGACATTGACGTTTTTACTTCCAAAGTGAAATTTGCTTCCCCATGCATTTGTATGGGCCATATTCTTTCATATTGGAATTATCGAAGTGACTTATAGATCAACAGTAGCTAAAATCGTTCTGAGATTGAAACTTTAAGACGGCCGTCATCTTGTTTGTGTTTATTATATTTCCCTGCCACTGTGCTGTTTACATGTATAAAATCATGATTCTTCGGAAACCACTTAGCGAATTTCCACCAAATTTCCACATTGATCCTACTGTTGAAATGTGATTGATAATTTATTCAAATGATCACGGTCCATTGACTGTCAGGCCCATATATTATTCTTCATTACTATATGAACTGCTCAAGTGATGATCTTTTCATTACTTGAGATAACAGGATTGGAAAAATGTTGCATAACATCTGCATATTTGCAGTAGCTATGTCACTCAGGTGAGCGAGCCGTGACCCGTGGGCCTCTTGTTTTATTTATTTTCTCCTCTAAAACATAGTTTGTGGGGACTCGTATTAAACCACCTCCTTGAGTACCCGCAATCTATGTTTGTTATAAATTTGGGATAATAAATTTGGGATAATCTTAGAAACGCTTTGACAATGAGGCAGTTCTAAAGGTTACCCGTAATTACGTTTTGAGCAGACATAATATTTTGCATAGGCATGTTAACGTTATGCTGACTGCATGATATTGAATGCGTACATACGTTTTGATTGGATATCACACAAAGATGATGCACAGGAAGAGCCACAATCATAAACTGGGCCATAACCTTCTAATGGCACTAAGCGGAAAAGTAAGCTACGAAGATGTCCAAACACCCTGATTGGAAAACATGGTTGAAAACGACAGAATACACTGATTTCTCTTCCATTTCACAATTGTGGACAGGTCGGCAACTCTATCTCAGTCGTTTTTAACAAAACAAAAAATGCAGGAGAATGGATATATGTCCAAAAGAAACATCTAATCTAATCCTTTTATTGTATTTTCAAATGCGAATGAGGTTAACAAAAGTATGATTTACTGCTATAAGAAAAACTAATTACAAGTACATGTCACAATGGTAGATTTTCTCACTTTGTCCCGATCCCTAATTTGCGCAGGAGTAATTCAGAAATCGTCTTGCGCAAAGTAAGAATTCCTACTACGGCCGACAAAGTGAGAATTCTTACTTTGCGCAAGACAATTCCGGAATTGTACCGATTCTTACTTTGCGCAGAACATATATATATTTCAATGCTATCTGCTGAAAATTTTACCCTGAGTGCTAAGCGTTAGCAATTGATCTACTCTCCTTACTATGTCTTTTTAATTTGGGTTTTACGGCCCTTTCAAGAATATTTCACTAAAATCGCGACAATCGTTCATCAAAGGTGGGCGAAAACCGGAGAACCTGAGGAAAAACCACCTGACCATCCGTAAGCAGAACTTGGTTTTCCCACATGTGACCCGAGCGAGGCTCGAGCCACAGCGGTGAGAAACCTAATGGATTAAGAGTCAGCTCTCTTATCCACTAGGCCACGGGGGTCCACCATACATCTTTCGAAAACGAGGTTTTATATGCATTACCATGCTATGAATCCTCCTCCTGCAAATACTTTTTAAGTCCTAATAAGTAGTACTTTAGTCAAAAATTTGCTGAATCATCCTCCTGCAAATACTTTTTAAGTCCTGCAAAGATTTTGACAAATAAATTTTTGTTGAGATTTTAGATTACCTCCCGTGTCTACTAGAACTTACTTTTGTACATTATTTGTCACCAGCAAAGCCTGTCATCCATAAACAAACACACGTTCTGCGTGCACATCGCCGACACAAAAACTGTGCAATAGCGCTTCGAAACCTCATGCCTTATTCATGCCTTTCCATACAATGATAACCATATCTAAATGAGGCTTCTTAAAATGAAAGGGAAAATGTAATAGAATCACATTCAGGGCGGGATAATAAAAAAAAAATAGGTAAACGATATAATTACCCCAAAGGAATCAAGAGGAAGTCTGAAAACTACTTGAACAAGTTATTCAATTTTAACGATTACTTTCAACTCTTCTTTGTACACTCTAATTGTTACAGCTTTTTGAATAGATGCTCTCAAGTGTGTTTGTGTGCGAGAATACTGGATAAAAGCTTTAGATGAAATTACGTAAATCTAAATACTTTTTGAAGTATATTGAGGTGCTTGATCTTGTATGTGATTAATACATCCAGATACTTCATATACCAAAACTAAGACAACTTATAGTGTTGATTAATTGGTATTGGACTGTGTAGCTAAAGTTTTACCATCAGAAGTGTGTTTTTCTGCGAGAATACTGGCCAATTGCAGATCAAGAAGATACCGTTTTATCCGGCGTTACCTTAATTTTTGTCGATTTTGCCTCAGTCTTTGTTTCGTCGGTAAAAAAATCTTAGCAAAGGCCAGATTATGATACAAGGTCAATTTCAAATGCATTTTCATCCATCAGATGGTCAGGAAATTTAAGAAAATGAAAAAAGTACGAACTCCTCCGGTAAGAATGCTTTTGTATCTATGGCCGAACCTGCACAACCATTTGCTCTTTGAGTGTTTGATAATTTCGGCAAAGTATATGTATCAATTGAAGATTTGTCAGTTAGAAGAATGTATGTAAATCCGGATAGGCTACTTTTCATGTTCGATGAAACTATCTTAATATTTTAGATAAATGTTTTTGTCTACCCACCATCAAACACGGTTCTTAAAATGGCGGCGAATCCTACGAAAAATACCGTAATCCGGCGTTATTTGACCGAACATCCGGCGTTACGACCGGTTATCCGGCGTTACGGTTGGGCGCGGTGGGACAGGTAATATAATTATATCGGTGGAGAAAAGGCTTAGGTTGTTCAGTTGTCGCTAAGTTTTGCTTTTAATTCGCATATGAGTACGTATAAGCTGTAAGTGAAATATTATAAAGGTAATCTGTAGGTAGAATGCATGTTGAAGGAAGTGTTGCAGTTGTTACGGGCGGGACGCGAGGAATCGGGAAGGCCATAACAGAAGCTCTCTTGAAGCGAGGCGGCAAGGTAAGTTTTTATTTGCAAAAGACAAAGATTCGGTGTATTGGACCTGTCTTAATGATATTGCTGAGGTAAGGGTTGCTAAATTTATCACAATCTGTGGATTGCAAGTAGGATTATTGTGCAAAATCTGACTAATCGTTAATTGTATCCCTGTAATGGATCAATGACTACGCGTCTTTCCGTGGAAAGTAATAATTTAGCCTTTAATAGAAATAGTAAGGTTCCGTCAAGAGTTGTTATCGTACTCAGGTATTTGAAATGCCAGAATACGTTTCTGATACGCCACAGACCCGTTACACGGGCGTTTTATGTGCGTTGCATACGTTAAACGCGCGATTGACGCATGTTTGGGACAGGTTATAGAAGCGTCCCGTAAACATCCGACCCAAGGCTTTGATAAAATCGGAACGTGCGTGTAGCGTTCACGGCGTGCCTCAAACTTGCGCTGAACGCGTCCGTAACGTATTCGCATGTGAAACGTATACGTAATGTATGGGGCATACGCCTGAGCTCCTAAAAATTTTATGCATGCTTAAATTGTTTTAGAGCCCAAACGTACACCGGCGTACAGCGACCTACACTAAGCGCACGCGACGCTCAAATAATGAGTAAGTGACGTGTTCTCGACTTATTTCTGATGTTTTTGGACTTCCATTTTGTTTCAAAACGCCCTGTACACGTCTGGCTCATACGCCAATGTGTTATAGCCAAATAACAAAAACATTGGATACTACAGAATGAACGCATGCGCAGGATGATCTGAATCTGCGCATTTTGCGCATGTTCGAAGGCACGGTTTCGTTTGGCGCGGTCCATTTAATGTCATTTGTGATTTACAGGTATGCTTTAACGGTGTCAACGAAGCCAACGGTAAATCTGTAGAAAAGGCACTTCAGGAAGTATATGGAGCCGACTCAGTTATGTTTTTAAAATGTGACGTCTCAAAGGAGGAAGAATTCAAAGGTTATGTGAATTACCTTTTAGATTAGTGACATATTATAATAGTTAAATGGCTTTGATGGCTATGCATATATAATGTGTCAGCACTAATGTACCAAGTTCTCCGCAACATTCAACGAAACAGCACTCTCAATGTAGCGTTGTGATATGACTTCACAAATGAATATTCAATGATGTAGACATGAACATGACGTCAAAATGAGAATCCACTAATATAGATATGTACATGCCGACATGAATGATAATTCAGTGATATAGATGTATACATGGCGTCACAAATATGAATTAAATGATATAGATATGTACATTGTGTCCCAAATGAAAATACAATGATATCAACATGTACATGACGTCACATATGAAAATCTAATCATATAAATTTGTATATGAAATTACAAATAAGAATTCAATGATTTTGATATGTACATGGCGTAACAAGTAAGAATCAAGTGATATATGTGTACATGGCGTCACAAATGAGAATGCTGCGATATAGATATGTACATGACATTACAAATAAGCATTCAATGATATTAATATGTGCGTGACGTCATTAATGAGAATCCAATGATATAGATATGTACATGGCGTCACAAAAGAGAATCTGATGAGATATATATATATGCATATAGATATGTACATGCCACCACACATGAGTATTCAGTGATATTGATATGTACATGATGTGTCACAAATAAGAATCAATAACCTGATGAATACCACAAGAAAAGTGCCTGTAGGTTGCCTGGATACATATGGTAGATTTTCCACCAATTTTAAAAGGAAGATAACGTTTGTGACTTTATGTTTGCTTGCTGTCACATAAAACCTCTTCTGAAAATGGTCTAACTGTAAAAGGAAAGACTTTGTTTCTGAAGCGAGCACATAATTTCCTTTTAGAGAAGACTAATTTGGTGCTCAGAATGGCAAAAAGGTGGTCACAAAAATTGTATCCCATGTTCAAAGGGGCGGAAAATCTTTCAAGTGTATCCAGTAACCTTAAAGACATAGCTAAAATGAGAGCAAAAGTGGTACTAATTACTAATGATTTCATTGCCCCTACTTAGGAGCTATGCAAGAGACATCCAAGGCGTGTCATTAAGAGGTGAGTAGGATATCCTAGCAGGGGGTGGTAGAGAGGCCAGTTGAGGGGTAATAGATATTCAGAGGGGATATTACCTATTGTTCAAATAAATACGCCAGTACTTTCTTCCCCTAATGAGCCTCTATTGTATATTGAAAACATACTAGGTTTTGTTGTGCCCAGCCTCTTATGAGTAATAAGACTAATGACCAAAACACTTCTGATTTTTATGTCCGTAAGTTTAAGTTATAGCCTTTTTTTCTGTTGTAGTAATTCCAGAGATTTTCAGTACACCATGTATTGTTATGAACCAATAACACAATAAAAAACAAGAAATCAAAAAGTTGTCTCCCTTGTACCAAAAGGTGAACAAAATAAGGATATGACTGAACTTTAAGGGATTGACATGCATGTCAACCCCTGCAAGTTCAGTCATATCTTTATTTTGTTTCAATATTTCCAGAGATTTTGTGGACACAGTGTCAGGTTATGGGCTAATGGTACCGTCAAAGTAGGAAATCAATCAAGAATTCAATAACCTGATGAATACTAGAAGAAAGAGGCATTTAGGTAGCCTGGATACATATGTAGATTTTCCGCCATTTTTTAAAAGGAAGATAATGTCTGTAACTTTCTGTTTGCTTGCCGTCACATCAAACATTTTCTGAAAATGGTCTAACTGTAAAAGGAAAGACTTTGCTTCTGAGGCGAGCTAATTATTTCCTTTTATAGTAGACTGATTTTCAGACAGGGTTTGGTATGTAGAATTGCAAATGGGTGGTCGCAAAAGTTGTATCCCATGTTCGAAAGGGTGGGAAATCGTTCAAGTGTATCCAATAATAATAATAATAATAATAATAATCGACCTTATTTATAGAGGGTAACACATTTAGTAATCTAGTACTAATCTTCCATGTGGCCCTCTTTTTTCCTGGGTAGAAACCAGTACTAAGCAATGTGGATAAAGTCTCTTGCTCAAGGAACAACACTTGCTGTTAGTGGGGATCGAACCCGGTACCTATCGATCTTAAATAACCTTAAAGACATAGCTAAAATGAGACCAAAAGTGGTAAAAATATTGTCTTCCTTGTACACTATGGTGGAATATTTATGAAGTGTATTTCATACCCTCGAGTTCAGTTATATCTTTAACCAGACAACCCTCTTTAAACCGACACTCGATACAACGAAAAAAATTCGTTTTAATGACAATTTGAATGTTACGAAACCTTCGCTTAAGAGGTAAAAATTCGATACAAAATATGCAAGAATATTGTAAATAATACTTTAAAGAAACATATGCTGTGGATATTTATTAGAATCGCCTCATTATTTTCTATGAGGAAATAAGAACAAAACAAGACCTTTCTTACATATCAATCTGCTCATTAAGTTTCTGTACAACAGCAAATTCATTTTAATGGCAACGTCTTGGGGGAAAATGCTGTTGTTGTAATGAGGGTTCACAGTATTGTGTCAATATTTCTGGAGTGTGAAGTGTGCGGTTCAGGTGAATGGATAAACTTGGTAGATTTTTCTGTCATTTTTTACAAGGGAGACAATATTTGTTATTTCCTGTTTGCTTTCCTGTGCACCAATCCACTTCTGAAAGGGGATCTGTTCTAAAAGGAAAGCATTTGCTCACTTTTAGAGTAGAACCTATTTCAGAAGGGAGCAAACACTTTTTTTACAAATTTGTCTCCCATTGAAAATGTATCAATTCCACCTAAGTATTCAACATTGCCGCAAGACTTGAAGACTCTAACGACATAGGCACTATAGTCAACATTTTCTTTTCTTATATCTTTCCAGAGTTTTTCCGAACGGCAATTGCAAAGTTCAAGAAGATCGATATCTTTGTAAACAATGCCGGCTTTTTAGATGAAAGTCAGTGGCAGAAGACACTTGATATTAACCTGGTATATTGTACAATTACAGGAGTGTTGTTATTATTATTATTATTATTATTATTATTATTATTATTATTGTGGAATTTATCGATCTGCTCAAGCCGGTGGATCACTCATAACGAATTTTATATCTATTCGCCAGCGTTTACATTTCAAGAAAATCAACAAAAAGAAAATTCATTTCTTATAATTCCAACTCGATCTTATATATATTTAACATCGAAGTGTTTTACTGGGCTTTCGACATCCTTCGGAAAGACGTTTTTTCGGCGTTTTATTCCAAAAGTTAAACTTGATTTGTGATTGACAATCATCAGAAACCATTTGTCGTTTCCGTTCCTGTGCTTTGTTTTCAAATATTTAACGCAAAATTAATTTTATGGCCAAAAATGGATCTGACCTTTACAATGTTTTTAGTAAACTGGATTTTTTAATTCATTTTATTATTGAAAAATATTTTTGCTTTTCTTTACTGATTAAAATTACTGATGATTCATAACAAAACAGTGAAAATGTCAGAAAATTTTAACAAGTACATTTTTTTGAAACCTGCATCCAAACAACCTACCCTATCGATTTTTGCATATGTTGCAGCCGTTTTTACTAAGTGGAAAAATAAAAATATTCATGTTTTTAAAACCACTTTTTTCTGCAAATGCAGTTACGTCAAATGTGGTTTTGCATTAAGCCATGCTAAAAGTTTGCCAGTTTATTTCTTCTATGTAAAGTAGTAGGTAAAAAATGACTTTCCGAAAGATTTTGAAAGGAGAGTAGGAATCTATGCAAATAAAATAGTTCCAAGATTCCTGCTAAGTGGAATTATCGAAGTGTTAATGCCGTTTTGAATTGTTCACGACAAATCAGATTGCGCGAATTTAGTGTTAGCCTTTTGAGTTGGGAATTATTTTTGGAATTTACTTTTAGTCGATTTTTGCGGCTTCATAATTTAAGGAGTATAGTGGAACTCCCGCAAACGGTCATCTCCCTACAGCAGGAAGTTTTGTAAATTCCCAAGGGCGGCTGTTATAGGGAGGTTGCACTGTAATATATACTTGTCTCTACTAGTGCCTATACAAAAATAATTTAAAACAAACTGACCTCACTTTGTTCTCACATAAATACATTGGGAAGTTAGCAGCATAGAAATGTACTGTAATGATCAGTTTTAAAATAAATTTAGCTGTTTAAACTGTTTTAAGGTACTTCCTTGCTATTTAGTGCATGTCTTTGTATTGCATGACAAACTTGTTTAAGGGATATTGATACATTAAAAAAACTGTCAAATAATACGGTTCGTCAATAAAGACTAACCCTTTCACCCCCGAATTTCTGTAATAACCTTTTCCGTATTTTCCTTTGGCCACGCCCACTATTTTCAGATAGGCATATCATTCAAAGGCAGAATGGCAAGCACTGTAGATCCTGATGAGACGGCTCCTACACTGTTTCCTTATATAATTATAAGGGTCTTTCTGGCTGAAATGGCTGAGGGATTGAACAAATACCATTTTGAAAAAAGAACGTAGACTGCACGTTTAATTTAATTGAACTAAGTGTCAAGAATCTTCTGTTCATCACACGAACAGAAGCAGGGAGCCGAGACAAAACGTAACACTGCGTTTTGCACATTCGCATAAATTGGAATGCAGCAATAAAATAATTTTCTTCGCTTCTGGTGACTGGAATATAGTTATCATTTCTTCAAAGGTTCTCGATTTTTTGGCAAGTAGGATTCATTTTGCATTAGCCATGCGAAACCACGTCCACTGCGAAACCAGGTACAGTGACTCCAATCTATTCACTGTTTTCGTGGACATGCATTTCAGTTTCTTGTGCAAAAAGTATGCGAGCCGTAATAACACATTTACCAAATATAAATAGAAGAATAGATAAGATCAAATAACTACCTCTATTTCTTCAAACTTTCCTGGTGACAGTCAGAAAATCGCCAAACTTTTTTGAATGTCATTTTCAACGATGTACTGTTACTGGACGCCATTTTGAATGACGCAACATGATTTATCTTAATTTCAGACTGGGACGATAATAGGAACATTACTGGCAGTAGAACATATGAGGAAAGATAAGGGCGGAAGCGGAGGGATCATTTTAAATGTTTCCTCCACGGGAGGTAACGTAACCTTAAGGGGAACTTGATACACAAGGCAGATTTTCCGCCATTATTACAAGGGATACAGCGTTTGTATCTTCCTGTTTGCATTCCTGTATATTGAAACCCTTCTGAAAAGTCATCTTTTCTAAAAGGAGAGAATTTGCTCCTAAGGAGAACAAATTCTTTCTTTTTAGGATAGATTCCTTTGTCAAATAGAAATCTTCTGTATAAGGAGAGAGTTTGCTCTCCGTGGGAGATTAGGCCCCTTTTTAGAAGGAACTTCGTGCGGAAAAAAGCAAATAAGAAGCCATAAAAAGTTTAAAAAGTTATCTACCTTGTACAAAATGGCCAAGTGTATCAATTCCCCTCAAACATTAAAGGCCCTAAATAAATTAACCTTGATGTGTAGGCTGTAGTTGATTTAAGCTTGTTACTGTTTAAGTATATATCGACCGTCACTGACAAAAGGGCCCTTAGGGCATATATGAATGGCACAGCCCAAGACCAGATTGCCCATTCACGTGTCGCGTCAGGATCTTTGGTATTAGTCCCATATCTTCAACAAGGGTCCTATATCGTGTAGGCGAAGAGCGAAGATCCTGACCAGACTGAGAAGGCTGGTCTGGATCTTCGCTGTTCGCATTGTTCTAAGGTCCCTTTTACAGCCGACAGCCTATATTTAGTGTATGTCTTCGTATTGCATGACAAGTTTGTTTAAGGGATAGGGATACATTTTCAAGGGAGGCAACTCTTTCAAAATTGTTTTGGCTCCCTTCTAATAAGAGGTATACTCCAAATCTTCCATTTTCAGAAGGGCTTGATGTGCAGGAACGCAAACGAGAACCCACAAACGTTTGGGGGCATACTCGTTTCTGATAGAGAAGATATATGAAGATATATTTTTTTAGAAAAGGACTTAAACAATGTTGGCAGAGCTGTCTCCCCTGAAACTGTATCAGTAGTTCTTTGCGTGACATCATTCATATCGTGTTCTAGGTATAAATCCTTGTACTTATAGTCCGACCTCCACCGCATCTAAGTTTAGACTTAATTGTTGGAGGTAAGTAAGAATACAACCTACTTTTATAAACTGCGCATCGTGTTTAATGTTTAACAGAGGACATAACCCATACCGGGATCAAATAAAATCTATAAAGAAGGTTATACTTGGAAAGAAAAAAACATAAATAAAAGATTGATAATCGGTGTCTAAGGCGGTGGTACCGGTGTTAGTCTTACTCTATTCTACGAGGCGATTTGTTTTATGTCTTACATTGTGTTATTTTGTTCTTGTGTTTTTCAGTCCTTTTAGCATTACCTCGCTTGGAGAAGAGAGAGCTTGTCTTAGTGCTTTTCGTACGTTTGTTCGATTTGCGCTTGTTTGGTTTTGTCTGTTTCCTCTTCTTCTTGGTGTCGGGAAGGGCTGCGGTTTGTGATTGAGGCACTCCCTGAACTTTCTCTTACCTTTTGTTTTGGCATAAATGCAGTTTTTAACATAAACCAATTCCCTTCTGAAAAATGATTCTGTTCTATAATTAAAGAACTTGTTCCTTCTCGAAGCAAATTCTTTGTTTATAGAGTAGACTCCTTTTCGGAAAAGGAATCTAATTTGTAAAAAAGAATGTGCTCCCTCTGGGAGCAAGTTCTTTGCTTATTACAGAATAGACAACTTTTCAAAAGGGGCTAAAATAATTTTGAAAAAATGTCACCTTGAAAAGGTACCCCTTAACTCTTTCACTGCCATTGGCGATCATAATAGTTTTTGCAAACAGCATAGATCCACATGTGACGGCTCTATGAGCCGTCTCATCTGGATCTACACTGTTTGACATTCATTATTTCAACTTTACATATAAATGTCTTTCCAAACGATAGTTTGTTAAAAAAAAAAAAAAAAAAAAAAAAAAAAAAAGCAGACGACAAATGTCGTTTGAAATTTGGCGCCGAAAGAGTTTTTCATGACGTCACTGGTATTCTGCTTTAGGTGTATCACCTGGTTCACAAGTTCCTGCCTACTGCGCATCTAAGTTTGGAATCGTTGGGTACACAAGGAGTTGGGCGGTAAGTATAAACGCAAGAACGCAAGAAACTACAAATCATTGTTTTAACCCATTTTAGACTGTATAACCCTCCCCACATTTTACTGGAAGAGTCCAATTTCAATTTTAAGTCAGGCTATGTGATTTTAATATTCCTGGAGAAAAATGACTAAATTATTTCCATACAGTGGAGAGCCTGATAATTCCTGTGTCTGATTTGGGTCTGCACTGTTTGCCAATTACCCTTTTGAGGGTCTCCAGACTAAAACGGGATGATAAATTCAACTTAACAGGCTTTTGTCTTACTTTTTTTTTACATCTATTTGGCGCAATTTATTTGGTCAAGGGCAAATTGAAAACGACATTAATACTTCCATAAATATACTGCGCAGAAAATTCCGAAACTCTTTTCTTCGCGCAAATTTCTAAAATGAGCTATTTTACCCATATATTTACCAATTGGAATTATAAGGAATGAATTGTACTTTTTTGTTGATTTTTTTGGTGTCTGTATGGGACCGTTATTGGCCCGACAGGACTACCGTCAGGCCGACGGTAAAATGGTAAAAAAATTGAAAGTGGAAATATATTTCAATTAAATATACAACGGTTTAGGTAAAATGCTAGCTGAGTAGGGAACCCTACGCGGACCAAACACAGATTTGTAATTTTGCGTTGCATCAGAATTAAGACCGAGGTGTCAATCGAGTAAAACTGGTTGAAACCCCTTCGCCCCACCCAAAAGGGTTTTACTGCTGGGCGTTCTAAGTCAGGCAGTCTGATGCAGATTCGAGTTGCAGTAAGTTTAGCATTGTGATCAGGAAATCCTCTTCGCTCTCTCTTTAGTTTTCATGTGTTATGTTTTTCATGGTAGTGGAGGCGATGGGGTGTAATTTCTATGAATGGAAAGAATTTGTTCCGAAGGCATTTTTTCCAGTATTAACCCTTAAAGCGCCAATCACAACAATTGTCGTCTGCTTTGTCTTCTGCTTGTGATTTTAAAAGTCATTTCTGCAAACAGTGTGGACCCAGATCAGACTGCTGCTTTAGGAGCAGTCTGATCTGGGTCCACACTGTTTGCCGGTATGCAAAAAAATAGCTTTGAGAAGTTTGCAAGACTATTCAGCAGACGACATAAACAGACGACATTTTCAGATGCAGTTTTTCTTGGCGCTTTAAGGGTTAAGCCCATTTGAATGTGTATCAGTCGCCTTTAGTGAAGAAAGTACCAAGAGATACAAAGGAATAATGGGAAGATTAAACGAGACTTACCCTCATAGATGGGAAGTCGAATCGATATTTTATCAACTGCAAACCACTTCAGGGATCACACAGAGAGATAGCGTAGCTGTATCAGCATTCAAAATTTGTTTTCAGAGCTTATATACCAGGACAGAAGCGATGACAATGTGCCCTGGTATAGTGACTGGTCTAAAGAATCATGTGTCAGTTAGTAGCCCAAGGGTGGGGGATGTGTGGGTGTGTGATCCCTGAAGTGGTTTGCAGTTGATAAAATATCAATCAAACTTCACCTTTTCATCTACGAGGGCAAGTCTCGTTTAATCTTACCATTTTATCAACTGCATAACCCTTCAGTGGACCTCATAGAGATTTAGGGTTGATTCTTCAGGCCGGTATACACAAGGACAAGGGAAAAAGAATGTGCAAACAATTACTTAAAACTAAAATTTACTATTTATCTATATTATCTCAGTTTCAGTGTCGAATATTTAGCATAGCTACTTAATGCGCACGCAATATTTGACTCAAGTATTTAATTTCCTAATGACTGTATATTTAATTGAAATATACTTCCACTTTCAATCTTTTTACTGTAAACCTTTGCTTTGATTTTGCATTCTTCCACCCTGCTGTTTTTCACAATTATGCTTAAAGGCACTCCTGCCAACCTGGCAGCAGACGTGGAAGCAGATCGTGTGCTGTGAATCCCAAATCTTTGATTGATACCAGCCTTTAGCATAATATCGTTAACCCAATGAGAGACGGTTTGCTGTGTAACTGCTTTATGCGGTTTAAGTGTACTGATAAGTAACTTACTTCGGTGAGAAATTTAGTCCGTTTTGTGTATTCCTTCAATGTTTTAATAATACATATTTTGGGATTTATGTCTTATTTTTACAGAAATATGTCTTCTAGATAAATGATGATCTGCTTTAGACTTAAGCAAATGATTTGTGGTTATGGCACAATTGTTTGCATTTATTTCGATATCAGTCAGTTCGATTAAGTGAAGCGTCTGGCAGTGCTGAGCTGTGAGCAACAAAAACAACACACACAATTTCCCCGATAACTGAAGCAATGTAGTCTTTAGCATCCCGTCAATATAGGTAAGTACTATATATGCATCCCAGGTTGAAGAATATTTCCAAAGACTTAGGCGTGACGCGAAAACACCCATCATGTATCTCTTTAATAAAGGATGGTTACTAAAGTCCACATTGCCACAGATATTGGTGAGGTTGTTAATTACTGCTTGAGCCGATTGGAATACACTGTATTTCAAGCCCTGGTTATATAATGTCACAAGAAACTCGAGAATATTGTTTACAGAGGGTTGAAAGGGATTGACCCTGTCTCCACAAAAAGAAATCCATTTCTTAATGAACACGCTGTACTGCTTTTTAGTAGATTTTTGCGCCATGATGCCATGATGAGCTCAACTGACTGTGGAGGAATGCCTTGGCTTTCAAGCTATCCCCGGATAGTCTGAAAATACCCAGCCATCTTTTTCAGTGGGTGTTTGTAATTTTGTTTGTGATGTAGTTTCAATATTTCCGTAGGATCCGGTAGTAGGAAGCAAGGTCCGCTGATGAGCTGGAGTAGAGAGGCCCACAATAGCACAATACCTGTGTTGTCCACAGTGGAGCGATCATTATTACTTCCGCTTGGTCCTCTTTCAGCTTCTGCAGTATTCTGGGAATCAGACTGAAAGGGGAGAACATATTTGAGAACTCATCAGTTCATTGAAACGAAAAAAGCATCTTCCACAAACGCACTCAGGTCTAAATGAGACATACTTTTGTAGTTTTTTTTTTTTTTTTTTTTTTTTTTTTTTTTTTTTTTTTGTTCAGTCTTAGAGCAAGTAGGTTTACACATATACCAGGGAATTTACACTGGAGTTTTGCAAACTGGAGATCCCCCAGAGACCATTCCAGGTCATCATTGAATGATTTAGACATTTCGTCTGTTTCCGAGTTAGATGTCCCTGGTACATGTGCAGCACTTAGATGAATCAGGTTATCTAAACACCACAGACATATGTCTCTAGCAAACCAGTCCCGCTCCAAAGTTCCCTCCGAATTTGTTATTATATGAACAACAGGTTGTATTATCTGTATATATTCTAACATAACAGTCTGACTTTTTTTTGCAAAACGAGAGCAACGCCGACTGGCATGATTTTAGTTTGAGGATATTGGTGTGTTTTTTCTGTTCAATTACTGTCCACTGGCCACCTGGGTGGGGTGGGGGTGGGGTGAGCAGGGAATCCTCAACTGACTGTGGGTGAATGCCTCGGCTTTCAAGCCATCCCCAGATAGTCTGAAAACACATGGTTGGGGGGTGGATACTCAATCCCTGGCTCTGCGGCCACCATCTTCCGATTGATTTTACAAATTTTCTAATAGTGACGTTCTTTTTACAATGTAACATGGGTGAAAACAACTAAATCAATTCGTCTCTGCTTTCTGTCATTGTTTCCGAGCAAAGATCAAATCCAAGAAAGGTTAACTGCTTGCAGGGTGTGAAAATATTGTTTAGGATGTACTGTTAACCCTAAAGAGTCCATAAGTTTAACAGTGGCAACAGCATTATTGCAACACTCAGTAAGGTAAACAGGAATAGCCTTGTAAACAGGAATCGACTATGTATGTGGAGCTTATGAAGCATCTAGCTATAAGATGGGCAAAGACATTTTTCATGATCTTGGTATAAACTTTTGGTGAGGTAGTCATGCCTATGATTAGGGCTGTAAACTTGTATTTAATTCCCTTGAAATAAAATCTTAACTATTTCCTTTCTTCTACTCTGATGGAAATGCTTTAAAATGCTTCCGATATATCCACAGATCTACTATAATAATTTTTTCTCATAAAGTCTTTTGAGAGTTTTCATTTTAAAATGAATATTTTGCAGAAATTTGGAACTGAATCTTTTTAAATTTAATATCATACGGATCTTCCCATCTGTTTTGGGACGAGAAAAAAATGTTTGAGATATACTCATTGTCATTCTCCACATAGCTATTAACTTTCTCTGTGAGTTGGCACTGTAAAAACCTGTTGATCTCCATTTCAGTTTTGCCTATTTAGTTTTGTCGAATCGCAGGGGTTTTGGCACATACTTTTGTGTGGGTACTCTATTCAGTTCGACATGGTACCCACAAATTGTTTGTAGTACACATTTATCGCTGGCTAATTTATACCAGTTATTCACATGCAACCTTGTTTTCCCCGCAAATAAAGTTGTCAGTAGTGTTATTAAGGGAAATTGACCATTCAGTACTTACCTTCATTTCCTGTACGTGCTTCTCCCCTCCTTG
The DNA here is from genome assembly GCA_964016985.1 of Anodontia alba. Classification (NCBI taxonomy): domain Eukaryota; kingdom Metazoa; phylum Mollusca; class Bivalvia; order Lucinida; family Lucinidae; genus Anodontia; species Anodontia alba. The sequence goes on along the minus strand of OZ024836.1, from coordinate 35,586,356 downwards.
GTACTTTTGTAGGGCCTGGCCCCGAGGTTATAAAGGTTTTTTCATGCTCAGCTCAGCTGAACATGAACTTTTTGATGCTCGTTAATTCAAATTGCTAACAATGCCAAATTCTTTCTTGCTAAGCATAGCTGAGCATGAACATTTCTCTGCTAATAAATATGAAAATGCCAACTATTGTTGGCATTTTCATATTTATTAGCAGAGATAATTTCATGCTCAGCTGAGTTGAGCATGAAAAAAGTTTTATAACCTCGGGGCCTGATGACCCTCCTGTCTGTCAAGCCACTTCCTTTGTTTTTCCGGGTTGTTCCTGGGGTGGGGGATGCCTCTGAATCTGTTGTAATGGTTTGTACCACCCCGCCGGTGTAAAAATGTTGCTGTCTGGCATTAGTAGAGGAAGGTGTAATAAATACTGGTTTCTCATTTAGGGTTTGTATTTCGTCCTTAATTTTGTCGCTCAGCAGGAGCGTCGCTGCGGGAGTGGCATTCGCCACCATGTTTTTGAATTTTGGCATCACAGCGCCCTTGATTTTATTTTTCGCCTGACTTTATTGCTGTTGGCTATTGCATGAGCTAACATCTTGAAGGCGTCCCTTGTCAGAGGGCTTATAAACTTCTTATCACTTGTCTTAGTCGACTGCAAATAGTCAAGGAACTTGATAATAGGGACCAGGCACAAACTCACCTGACCTACTTATTTTTGAAGTTGCACGTCAATGTTTTTGACGTCTCCCGGAAGTTTTTGCCAGATGAAATGGTCGACTGATGGTATTTGAAGGTATTCGACATTTTCTGGTCGTCTATGTCGGTATCTGAGTTCTTTGAGCTTTGTTTCTTCGATCGGAGCCCGGCAACTCCTGTTAACGATAGTTGCAAAAAGGGTAAGAGAAAGCAAGTTTCTCTGTTATTTTTCCCCTGTTAAGAACTGTTCCTCAAAAAAAGGGAATCCAGGTCCCCGAGCAGATCATCATCCAAATTCTCACTGCGTTCTTGTTCTTCTGGGTCATTCAGTAGATCGTCTAAAATATCTTCTTCTTCTCCCCCATCACCAATGTGCCCTGTGTTGTCGTCTGCAGTACACGCTCACCGATTTGCTGGGAATAGGGGTATCAGCTGTTTTCAGTTGTTTGCCCATAGATGGTTCAGTGTCCGCGTTAACCGGTACTTTTAGGTTCTTGTTGATTAATTCAAGCGTTTTTGCCATCTGTAATAGCAAAGACTCGCCCGCACTTTCCACTTTCCCTTCGTCAGTCGAATTCCCCTGTTGGGAGCCTTGAGTCGCTTCTTGCGCAGGGTCGTCTAACCCGGATCTGTCATGTCCCTCCTCCATGATCAACGTCACAGATTGTGATCGTGTCAAAGGAGGATTGCTTGTCCACTATAAAAAAAAACCTTTTCGGGAGCATAAAGATATGATGGAATTAAAGTTATGGCTTTACGTTATAATAATTATATTCCGATTGAAATGCGCTACAGCGTTATTCTTTATCTGGAGCCACGAGAAGCCTCATTACTCAACACATACTCAAGGATTTCCCCGGAGTAACCCGCGTGGAGTAAACACTGACATGTGTATTGATAAGATTATAATTGTTATTTAATGTTATTTAATATCATCGGCATTTCGCCGTATTCAGTAAATGCCTGAGGATGTACCGACGATCTAAACCATGTGTCTTTTGTTTTCATGTGGAAACAAGAAAATAAGCAATTAAAATTGTTACATTGAATGTGCAAATGTGCGGGGCCATGAGGGTAACTGCATAAATTATCGCTGCATTGGTTTTGGTTTGACAAAGCAGAATGCAGGCTCCTTCGCCCTTTCGGCTGCGCATGTTATTCCGTTTCGGAAGCGCATTATATACCGTATGTTTCAAAATACCAGTCATACGCGTAAACAAATGCCTCAGTGTCTGATAAACTCGGACAGATATAGTTCTGCAGGCTGGCACCTTTCGACGGCACCGCACTTTGAGACTAAAATAAGTATTTTATCGACTGATAGACAGAAATGTAGTTGGCATTCTGAAATAGACAATACCATAATGAGCAAAGTCATACTTACACTGATCTCAAATAGTCTGGAAATATCACTTTTAAACTTAGTATTCGCAATCTCAAAAACTCTGTAACTAGCTTTGGAATGATACGCCTCGTTCTGATTTTGGACGCTATCTCTCTGTGGGGTCAGCTGAAGGGTTATGCAGTTTATAAAATGAAATGATATAGTTTGATAGACCCCAAAATCTACATAACAAAAAAATGAGCAGTAACGTGAGCACTCCCACGCAAAGACTCAAATTAGCCTGCCCGTACGGTCTAATCAGAGTCCTCGTTCTCCGCTTAAAGAAACTGCATCCTTGATTATCCAAAATGCACCTAGCGAGGACTCAGATCAGACTGCGCGAATGCGCAGGCTGATCTGAATCTTCGCTATGCGCACATATCCGAAGTTATGTTTCTGAGGCTGTCGCTCGGATGTTTGATGCGCATTGCAAAAAGTCATTATACAGTCGAACTTCGATGGCTCGAACCCCTTTGGGACCATGAAAATTTGTTCGACAGCGGTAGTTCGAGCCACGGAGGGTTACTATTAGTGCCATACCAGGAGGCATAATGGAGATAATTGTGGGATATCTTTTCGGTGTTCTATATTATAAACGTATGTTGTGTGTACTCATTAGAATCGCCTCATCGAGGCGATTCTAATGAGTGCACACAACATACATTTGCAAGATAAAAGAAGAAAATCTCCCTAAATTATCTGTATATCGTATTTGGAGGAAATCCCTGCGGATTCAAGAACGTGTTCGACTCATCCATGGTAAACGAGCCATCGGGGTTCGAGCCATTGAAGTTCTACTGTATAATGTGTTGTTAACGACAGCTCAAGTCAGCCAATGCATCTGTACAATCTGATAAGGGCCCTCAATGCCCGCTTACAAATGCCATGGACACTGTATAAATAAACGTACTCATACATTCGGATCAGAATCTTCTTTGGATGAAATTAAGACAGCAAAGGGTGCAGAAGTTGTTTTTTTATGCGACTGATCTGTGTCTTCGTTGGGTACGCCCCTCAGAAGTTACGTTTACATCCTGGAAAAAGGGCCTGATCAGTCTATGCGGATGAGTATGCTGATCAGAGCCTGTGATGTTCGCATATGGTTTTAACCATTTTCCTTAATAACGCATCTTTTTTCTATTACGTCCTATCTTTACTATGACAACTGCAGTGATACTAACTGCCCTGAAATCCGTGGTTTGCTGATACAGTCATTCCGATACCCGATACAATGACAAGATTCGTTATAAAGATAATTTGACTGGCACGAAACCTTCGCTGAAGAGGCGACAGTTAATCAGAAATTATGCAAGAAATTTTGTATTTCATACATCAAGAAGGAAATGTTTTTTTATATTTGTTAGAAACGCCTTATTGAAGCGATTCTAACAAATATTCAAAACAAATGTTATATTAAAAAAAAAAAAAAAAAAAAAAAAACAAGAATAAATCAAACTTTGGGTAAACTGCACGACCCGCATTGAAAGGCGGCTTATTTGGTGATGGAGTGACCTGGACGTTAATTTCACGTTAGAAATATGGACACCCACATGTCATGCTGGTACGCTGTCTAGAATACTATCGTTTTTGTACATAAGGATCCATGAGATAGACGCGGGTATCAAGCTAACCCAAAGTAGGTTGTCATCCCAAGATGCAAGTCGTATGGTTTGAGTGTTATGGCCATTTTCAAATTATTACATATTTTTGCCTCAATGAGGCTATTCTAATAGAAAACTGGCGTTTGTCTTTTTCATAAGCGGTGCTACGATAAAGTCTGTTTCATACAATATCACACTGTTACATAGCTTTTGTACGAAATCCAGAAATGAATGTACAAATGTATTTTGAACCGATGCTATTCTCCTCCCTAGATGTAATTAGTAATGCTTCGAGTGTTATGGCCATTTCAAATTTTTTCTGTAGTACAGAAGTGTAGAAAATGAACATTATTTTATAAACTTGACGCTATGGTGTGTTTCGCGAATTATCTTGAATTGTTGTTGTGAATAAGACTGATAAGCATCCCTCCTTTTCAATTAAAATTTGATTAATTTAACATACTAATGAGTGAAACAAAATGCTGATTTGAACTATGTATGAAACACTAATTCGTATATATATATATATATATATATATATATATATATATATATATATATATATATATATATATATATATATATATATATATATATTTTTTTTTTTTTTTTTTTTTTTTTTTTTTTTCCGCTGTGCGCACCGTTGAATGGTTGATTTCAGAATGCGGATGCTGATTTGGGTACTTGCTGTTCGCATGCGACACATTGCCATTTTCATAAGTTTTAGGGGCTTGATGTGGTGATGGAAGGGATGGTGGTAGGGGTGGGGGTGGGAGTGGTGGCGGGGGGTGGGTGCGGGCGGCGGGCTCTGAAATTCTCTGATTAACAAAATATCTCATATGTCTCTTTCTTTAAAGTTTTAGCTTATCCTTTCTCACAAGAAAGAAAGGTAATAGAAAAGTCCAGGCAGTGCCACAATCACAAGCCGCAGCCCTTCCCAGACACCAAGAGGAAGACGAAACAACAAACAAAACCAAACAAGAGCAAATCGAACAAACGTACGAAAAGCACTAAGAATAGCTCTCTTCCCCAGTAGAGGTAATCGCAATGTTAAAAGGACTGAAAACACAAGAACAAAATAACACAAGGCAAGACTTAAAACAAATCGCCTCGTAGAATGAACCACAAAGCAACAAAGAGTAAGACTAACAGCGGGACCACCGCCTTAGAATGGTCAGTAGAAAAACAACCACCGGGGGGGGGGGGGGGGGGGGGGGTTTAAAGCACTTTTACAGCAGGTGAACTTCACCCTGAGTCCCGATGCTACTCTTACTTCAGAAATACATAAAATTTTCCTATCCTTTAAATGTGAACAGTCTGGGATAAATGAATTGGAATTAACGTGACGCTCCTGTGACTTTCGTTATATCTCAAGTAGCTTAGTTATCAAATTTTATGTTATATGTTTTTCAATGTTAATTAACTAATGAGTGAGGGAATCTCTCTACAGACTGAATAATAATACGTAGCTGGAATTGTAATGTGATTAATGACGAGGTCTGGCGCCTATAAAATCATATGTAATCCCCCACTCCCTAATAATTTTCCTTCGGCAGTATTTCTGTTGCAGCGTGTCTTCACATGTTTATTCTTTTTCAATAAAGTGATGTTAACTGTTTCATTTCATATGGTTAAACCTTTGTCACGTACTATAGAAGGACTGTCTTTTTACGGCAAGTGTATTTAAGCGATGTCAATTAAAGACAGTTCAACGTAACGTTACCAAATCTGGTAATGTGTACCCTATGCTTCACCCATATAATAGTAAAATATCCATCAGAAGAGATGGCAAAACACCCGACCGAACCGCCACTTGTAAATTTGGTGTATATTTCAATAGGACATCACTGGAATATTGAAACAGCACAAATTAAAAAGAGGCTAAGAGAGTATGAAATGTGATCAAAATAATAAGTGAAAACAATAATAGGTGTACTGTAAATCATTTCATTTTTGCATGTTCTTTTATTTACCTTTTTTTTTTTTTTTTTTTTGTCAAAAATCATCTACTGAGTGACTTTTATGTGGGTTTTGTTTTATACAGGATACAAACTGTTTGCAAATACTTTGAATTTATGAGTGTGAATAAATGCAAAAAAATAAATGCCCTTTAAAGGTAAAGGTATTTGCTGTGTGCTTATTGGGGTGAAAAATCAACAGAGCAAAATTTGTACTTCTTGTATGCGACACTCCTACTTGACCTGGTATATGTCCCTACCAAACCATTATCAAGTTATTTCAAACAGTTTGGGAGCTGCGGCCTGCACGATGTTTCCACATCTGGGGAGATAAGTACATAATGGAGAAAATGGAGATTACTCTTGAACACGTCTGGCCCTTGTCTATGCCTCTACCCAATATTATCAAAATAATTCAAACCATTAAGAAGTTATGGCACATATAAGAATTTGGCTTAGAAATTAATTCAAGGGGGGGGGGGGGGGGCGGGGGGCGGGGGGGGGGGGGTAACTAGAAAACAACCACAGCAAGGACTGCCTTTCTTGCACGCGATATACCTACTAGTCCTTATCTATGCCTCTACCAAATATTATCAAAATATTTCAAACCATTAAAATGTAATTGAATGCACAAGAACTTGGTTAGAGAAATTCGTTCAGGGGAGATAAAAAAAGCAAGAGTTGTTCTTCTTGCATGTAACACTCTTACTTGACTTGATATTTGTTCCCACCAAACATTATCAAATTATCTCAAGTTATATGCCGACAAGCTTTCGGCTTCACTGGACAAAAGTACATACCGATGAAAGTCAGAGTTGTCTCTCTTACACGCGACACACCTACTATGCCTGTACTAAATAATATTAAAATACTTCAAACCATTAAGAAATTATGAAGTGCACTTTGACTTAGAAATTCGTTCAGGGGAGATAACTACAAAAAAGAGCAAAGCAAATGGTCATTGTTGCATGTGACACTTCTACACTTCTACTTTACCTGATATATCTCCCACCAAATATCATAAAATTATCTCAAAAGTATGGGAGGTATGGCCTGCACAATATTTCGATTTCGGAGGTGGTGGTGAGGGGGTGGGGGTTGGATAAGTACATAACGAAGACGTTGAGAGTTATTTCTCTTGCACGCGACACGTCCTGTCCTTATCTATGCATCTACCAAATATTAACAAAATATTTTAACCTATTAAGAAGTTATGGAGTGCAAAACAATTTGGCTTAGAAAATCGTTCAGGGGAGAAAACTGGGGAAAAAAGCAAAAGTTGTTTTACTTGCATGCGAAACTCCTACTTCGGGCCTGATATATGTCCCTTCTAAATTTTATCAAACTATCTCAAACAGTATGAGAGTTATGACCTGCACAAGATTTCGGCTCCAGGGGAGATAAGTACGTAACGAAGAAAGTAAGGGTTCTTACGCTTGCCCGCAAAGGTGGGATCTTGTTGATATCTATGACTATGCCAAAAATTATATATATATAAAAAGTATTTCAAGCGGTTTAAGCGCGATGATAGTTTTCGCTAACTGACCTCGGACGGTCACACAGGGTAATAAAAAGACGCTCTTAGAAAGTCAACCGACCTCAGTCGGTACCTTTCCTGCGGGTCGTGCAATCAAGACGTTTCTCACATATTCTGCACGTTAAGGATTCTTAACAACAGAAAATTGATTTTGATTGCAGAATCTTTGGGAACATATGCTGTCGTTGTAACGAGGGCTCACTGTATATATTAGCTAATTTTAACGCAAGCTTCTAGCAATACTTGATTTATTTCAGGCGGATCCGGAGGCTAAAGCGCTGGGTATAAGTTTTGCAACCTTCTGCCCAGGCCTGTGTGAAACAGACATGGCGAGTGAAGCATTTTATGCCGACGGCTCAAAACTACTGTTTTGGGATCAACTTAAAGAAAAATTAAAGTCAATTCTTGACGTTATGGGTGCATTAAGGTATGATTTTATTTCATAATTCGATAAGAGATCACAGATCTAGTTCAAGCTTAAGTATAGACATCATAGATTGGAAGTTTGTTTTTTTTTTTGCAAAAACGCGCGGTATAAGTCGACCACGACAACATCATTTTCATACCAAAGTCAAGCCCTCGATTTTCTGTAGCCAGGAACTTGTATGGGATGGGAGAGGCTTAAGCCAGTTTAACTCATGCGAAACCTTATCCTTAATTCTGATGCAGCTCCAAATTACAAATATGTGTTGGGCCCGCATAGGGTCCTCTGCCTAATGTGTGAATCATCACAGTGAAACGCAAATAAACAAAAACACTGTGATGAAACAAAGGCTCAATGGCGATCTAAAGCAAGAACACAAGAAAACCATAAGCAGGATCATGTCAGGCCCGACCACAGACACAGATAGGCACCAATCATCTGAAACAAATTATGAAGGGAGCCGGCATATACAGACGAACTTAAATGGTTTTACCATCTTTGAAACCATGGAAGTTTGTTCTAGACATAGGTAGTTCGAACCACTGAAGGTTAATCACAGCATCAGGTCAGGAGGCAAAGATAAAATGGTGGTATGCTGAAATAACTAATTAGAATCGTCTCGACACAAAATACAATTTCAGAATAAAATAAGAAAAAAAAAATCCCTAAAATATCCCTAGATATTTGTTATCATGAGCTATTGGATGAATTTCATAGGGACTCAAAAGATCAGTTAAGGTAAACATGCCATCGGTGTTCGAGTTTTCGAAATTTTACTGTACGTCTGTGTTCATTGGGTTCCTCCAAAAGCGCTGCTGGTGGGAATGTGGCATGTTAAACTTTGTTTTTTTTTTCATTATTTTATAAACAGACGCATTCAAACATAGAGTACTAATTTCTATCTATTTTTCTGTTCTATATTTTCAAAATTCACACTTTCAGAGTATAAAGGATGTTGATAAATTTTCAGGGGGAAGCAATCCTTTCTAAATGTTTTTAATCCCATTCTGAAAAGGGGTGTACTCTAAATGGAATGAATTGGCTCCCATTGGGAGCTAATTCTTCGATTTTATAGTAGATCGCTTTCAGAAAGGGACAAAACAATATATGAAGTGAGAAAACGGAAGTTGGAATTCATAGGAAGTGGGAATTTTTTCCAACTTCCTACTTTTGACTTCCGACTTCCTTTTGAATTCCTACTTTCGGGTTCATACTTCTGGTTTCCCATCCCGACTTCATACTTCTAACTTAACACTTTCTACTCGCATATTGCTTTACACATATAACGGAAACTAGGAAGTGGGATGTAGAAGGAGACAAGCAAATTCCATGGGGAATTTATGTCCCCCGCCTTATTTTTATTTGAGGTGTTAAAAATGGTAAAGTTAACCAGAGGACCACTGGAAAAATTATTTCAGGATTCTGAAAAAAAAACACATGCATATCTTCAGGCCATCCTAAAAGCCCTTGTAAAGTTTCAAAAGGATCGGACAAAAACTGTGGGAGAAGTTAAGGGGACAAGGTACCTGCACCCTATACACTTCTGCAATATTAGAACTCAAAAAAATGTCTAAGTTAAAAATACGGAAAAACTAATAAAAAAAATATTTCAGGATTCTGAAAAATCCACCTGCATATTTTCAGGCCATCCTAAAAGCCCACGTAAAGTTTCAAACGGATCGGCCAAAAACTGTGGGAGGAGTTAAGGGGACAAGGTACCTACTCCGTATAGACTTCTGTAGTATTAGAACTCAAAAAATGTCTAAGTTCAAAACGTGTAAAAAGTAATAAAAAATAATTCAGGATTCTGAATAAACCACATGCATATCTTCAGACCATCCTTAAAGCACCTGTAAAGTTTCAAAAGGATCGGCCAAAAACTGTGGGAGGAGTTAAGGGGACAAGGTACCTGCTCTCTATATACTCCTGTAGTATTAGAACTAAAAAAATGTCTAAGTTAAAAATGCGGAAAAAGTGATAAAAAATTATTTTAGGATTCTGAAAAAACCACATGCATATCTTCAGGCCATCCTGAAAGCCCATGTAAAGTTTCAAAAGGATCAGCCAAAAACTGTGGGAGGAGTTAAGGGGACAAGGTACCTACTCCCTATACGCTTCTGTAATATTAGAACTCAAAAAATGTCTAAGTTAAAAATGCGGAAGAAGTGATAAAAAATTATTTCAGGATTCTAAAAAGAACCACATGCACATCTTCAGACCATCCTAAAAACACCTGTAAAGTTTCAAAAGAATCGGCTAAAAACTGTGGGAGGAGTTAAGGGGACAAGGTACCTGTTCCCTATACACTTCTGTAGTATTAGAACTCAAAAAATGTCTAAGTTAAAAATGCGGAAAAAGTAATAAAAAATTATTTAGGATTCTGAAAAAAACCACATGCATATCTTCAGACCATCCTAAAAGCCCATTTAAAGTTTCAAAAGGATCGGCCAAAAACTGTGGGAGGAGTTAAGGGGACAAGGTACCTACCCCCTATACACTTTTGTAGTATTAGACTAAAAAATGTCTAAGTTAAAAATGCGGAAAAAGTGATAAAAAATTATTTCAGGATTCTGAAAAAACCACATGCATATCTTCAGGCCATCCTAAAAGTCCATGTAAAGTTTCAAAAGGATCGGCCAAACACCGTGGGAGGAGTTAAGGGGACAAGGTACCTACTCCCTATAGACTTCTGTAATATTAGAACTCAAAAAATGTCTAAGTTAAAAATGCGGAAGAAGTGATAAAAAATTATTTCAGGATTCTAAAAAAAAACACATGCATATCTTCAAACCATCCTTAAAACACCTGTAAAGTTTCAAAAGGATCGGATAGAAACTGTGGGAGGAGTTAAGGGGACAAAGTACCTACTAAAAACTCGGAACCACGCACCACGCGCCACGCGCCACGCACCACGCCCCACGGAAAACCAAAAACAGTGTCCCTCCACTTTTCTTCGAAAAGGCGGGGGACAATAAGTAGGAATAAGAAAACTATGATGTCACCACTGGTCTTCCATTAGATAACCATTTCTTTTTTTTTTTCAGTATGGATGATATTGGGAAGTTTGTCATAGGGTTACTGGAAAAAGAAAATTCTAACGGTATAGTTGTAACTTTAACCGCTGACAAAGGGGCTCAATACCTTTATACAGAAGAGGATAGCTACAAGTACTAGAACTTCTACAATTAGAAGAACAAACTTTCGGCAGATGAAAAGTAAACATTGTTACGTGCTTGTTGTCAAAATAGGAATACAGTAAATCCTCGTTACAATGCCACTATTTGTTCTCAAATATGTTGCTGTAATAAAAACGAGAAACGATAGCATCCGCCACTATCATGTGGCAGACAGATAACTCTGTCAAAACATTGATGAACTTTGCCCCTTAGCCATCTGAAACCAGATCTCTACAATATGCATGCACAAACCAGGTTTGGTAAACATTCATAGACATTTACTCGTTATCGTCCGGAAACGAAAATATGGACTGTTGCGAGCAGATAACTGTCAAAAAAATTACGAAATTTGCCCATTACCAATCCAGAAAAGGATCTTTACAATATCAATACACATACCAAGCTTGGTGATAATGCATTGACATTTTCTCATGTTATCGCCAGGACACGAAAATATGGACGTACTGCGGCAGATTAATATATCAGTTCCCCATTAGCAAACATTGCCCAAACAAGATCTCTATACCAATGCACATACCAAGTTTGGTGATCATCCATTGACAACGGACGTATGACAGAAGGACACATGGACGACCAACCTTAATTAATACCCCGCCACTATCATGTGGCGGTATATAAAAATAAATTCGTTGTTGTAAAGAATCCTGAATAAACAGGATGATATATATGAAATGCCTTGTTTTATTCTTTTTTCCTATAAGTACCTATACTTTGGATATTTGTTAGAATCGCCTCGGTGAGGTGATATTTACAGATATCCAATTAATATGTTTATTGAAGTATTAAATACAATAATATTCTTGTATAATTTCTGATTAATGCAGCTATTGAGGGAGTGCTTCGTACTAGTCAAATATCATTATAACGGATTTTGTCGTTGCATCGACTGTGGGTAGAAAGAGGGTTGACTGTGTTCCTTTTCTTACATCACGAAAACACGCCTCTATAATTTTGACCCCCTGAAACCCCACTTTTATATAGTAAAACTGGGTCCTAACGAGTACCCACAATCTATGTTTTGAGCAGAAATATGAAATATATCAGAGTTTTTATCTGAAATTTTTCAGGTTTTTGGAGGTGAAATTTTCTATATATTTGAATAGGCGTGTTTTCGTAATGAATATAAGCACCTCAAGAAACACATGGTTGGCAAGTGTTTAAAAACAAAAGGTTGATAGTTTTGCCTCAAAGATCCCAAACCAGATCATCCGTAGTAAATAACATGTAAAGCGCTAATCCATTCATGGAATTTAATTATAGTTGTAGCCGGTAAGTGAAAGGATGGACCTCTGATAGGTGAATGGACATTATTGAAGTCTAGGAAAGTCCAAGTGGTACCGTGATTGCAGGTATATACATGTTTTTTTTTTTTTTTTTTTTTTTTTGTTTTTTTTGTTTTTTTTTTTGCTGATTAGTTAATCAAGTTATCCCTGTGAGACCAGTCACATTTATGCATTTCTTCTATTAAAGAACTTAAAGAGTTGCGGCCAAATAAAATGAAAAATTATATTGCACATAATTTCTATACCAAATGACTTACTTTTGGTGTTTAAAGCTTAGCACACTGGGAAATACTGAAATATTTTCCTTGAAAATAGGATGTGATATTTCATGCAAATTGTCTCCTGAGAAGACAATTCGCATGAAATATGAAATCCTATATTGTATGAGAGAAGAGAACAAAATACCAATAATTTGACGTCTGTCGAGTTTATACACACAGTGGTAAAGTTTCAGTACATATTTGAATTATCCTTTAGTTAAATTCCCTACACAAGTTCTATAAACATTAAAACACAAATGACATTATATCAGCCTATTAATTTACATTAAGCCGCCATTCTATTCCATATATACAGTCGAACCGCATTGCTCGAGCACCGATGACTCGTTTACCATAGATAATTCGAACTAATTTTGGAGTCCGTACGAAATTCTTCCGATAGCTCAAGAAAACAAATATTTAAGGAAATTTTCTTATTTTATCATGAAATTGTTTGCTGTGTATTCTTATTAGAATCGCTCATTAAGTTGATTCTAATATGTACACTCAATATACCATTATTGTATTGAAGAACAAAAAGCTTTCCCTAAACATTCGCCATTTGGTTCCTGACCCGGCGCAATGATAATGATTAACCCACAGTGGCTCGAACAACCCATGTCTCGAACAAATTTCCATGGTCCCAAAGATGTTCGAGCCAATGAAGTTCGACTGTATTATGCAGGCATCACATTGATGTCTTCTGTATATCATCCGGGCGCAGCGTTTCTTTCAATACTGCATGTTCGACCAGCAAAGACTCCGATCAACTTGCGTATCCGTGATCCTGTATAAAGATGCTTTGAATCCCTAGATACCACATAGTGCTCTCTGAAATGTTGTCATTTCTGTGTGTGACACATTTTCGCATGATGTTTAATCAGCCTTTGAAGTTTCACCCCTTAACTTTTAACAGTTAGGGAATCCTGGTCTTTCCACAAAATTTTGGACAAGAGAGATAACTCATAAATAAAGCAAGTCAGAGTTGTTATTCTAATGTATGATAATATTATGCTGAATCCACACTGGAAGGTTTCATGCTTGTACCTTTAAAGACTATTGGGTGAGATGTTAAAAGATTACAAAAAATATAAGAAAATACCTTGGGATGGGTGGGTTTAGAAGGACGTAAGAGGTTCCTATATGTCCTTTTACCCACCGCCACTCTAATAAATCTTTTTGCTCTTGGAATTTTTTTTTTCTCTTGTTGTTTGTTTTCCTTTGAAGTCAATATCAAATACAAGCTGTAAATGGTACATGTACATACTTTCAAATAACGAGAACTCCAACTGAATTTTTTAATCAATTTTATTGTCTTTGGAACACCATATCAGATACAATATGTAAAATGTCTTCTTTATTCAGATAATACAAGTACAGATAATACAAACACATAGTTGTAAACTATATTTACTCTTAGTATTTAGACAGACAGGCTCAGCAAACGGTGAAGTCCTAGACCTAAAGCTGCACAATGTAGCATCTGATCAGAGTCGACCCTGTTTACCACCCAGCAACATTTCATTGCTTCAACAGGTAATCAGATGAACTTATTCAAACCCTGTTTACCACATATCAAACAACCTTTAAACACATCCACAGCTAGTCTAATGAACTTGTTCAAAAGCTTGCACATGTATGGAACGGCTTTAAAGCGTTCCAATATTTAGGTAAGTGTTTGCAATTCATAGGACTTCTGTACAGGCTGACCAAAGTGACCCGTCATTTTGACCTTATGATTATAACATTAATAAGTGCATATTACCCAAACTGTCCTTACTAGTTCATTGAACAACCTGTTAATATGTATGAAAACTGTTGGATAAATGCCACACAGTGTAGACCCTGCTCAGTTGCCGCATTCTGTGTGATCAGATTCCACATTCTGTGTAAGCAGATGCCACAATCTGTGTGATCAGATGCAACATTATGAGTGATCAGATGCTGCATTCTGTGTAATCAGATGCTGCTTTCTGTGTGATCAGATGCCACATTCTGTGTGATCAGATGCTGCTTTCTGTGTGATCAGATGCCACATTCTGTGTGATCAGATGCTGCTTTCTGTGTGATCAGATCCCACATACATGTACTATGTGATTAGATGCTACATTCTATGTGATCAGATGCCATATCCTGTGACCTGTATGATTAGATGCCAAATTCTGTGTGATCAAATGCCGCATTCTGTGTGATCATATTCCACATTCAGTGTCATTTTACCCAGGTTTTAGCTTTTTACACAAGATTGTTTGTCCAAATACTAAGGGTAAATATGGTAATGTTAGTAGATAACTCATTATTATTTCAAAATACTATGTCCTAATGATGCTATGATGTTTAAGTCTCTTTTAATATTATTTTTATGCTCTGCATGCTGGGTAAAAAAATTCAGCAGTTGATAGTTGAAATAGTTTTCTTACTTTTCTCAGAAAATTGGCTTTGATATTTCATGCAAACTGTCTCCTAAAGAGACAATATGCATGAAAAGACAAAACCTATTTTGAAATAAGTTTGCATGAAATGTCAAAGCCTATACAAAACAAAATGCCACTTTGTTGTCTGCTGAAACAGTCCAAAGAGTAGCAAAGGTTAAAGTTTTAATATATTTCCATCCATCCACAAACAATTTATGCAATATAAGTATTTTACTAAGTGCAGTTGCATCATATGGCCTTGACCTGTTACAACAGCTGCTGGTATGTCATCGAATATATGATAATCCAAAAAAGAAATGTAACACTTCAAAATTGCAAACAAGCATAGATTTAATATCTTATTGTTTAAGTTGTAATATTTTTCTATATATGCTGAACTACAATTTCTTGCAGGTATATTTTCAACTGAGGAACAAACAGTTCAAATATCCCCTCAACTGTTGACTTATATAACTACAGATCAGTTTTAGAATCCTAAGTATTCGTCTTTTTTTGCTGTTTAGCAACGTTCTTCTTTTTTGATACACATATTTCAATTAGAGATGCACCTAATTGGGTGGTTTGGAGTTTAACGGCCTTAGTCATGTCGAGCCAGTCAGTGTGCCTAGCCACACTTGTCCTGGGCTGGCTTAGTCCTCAAAGCAGTAAACAAGTATTTGTGCTTATTCTTTCGCCGAAAATGACAACTGTTGCTCTTGCATCAGCAGAAGGGAGAGAATGATCAATTTCCACAAAAGAATTTTACCGGACCTGGCGGGGATCCTGTGACCTCTCGTAATCACCAGTCAGATGCGCATCCTGCTGAGCCACTGAGCTAGAGATTGAACTAAATTAAATAAGAGCTATTTTAATGAGATAGGACTAAACTATATAAGTTAATAACGATAATTAATTAAGAAGTACATGTATAAACATGTTAGTACAATGTATAAAGGCACTATGTTACACTATATATTACAAAATATTAACCCATTATAGACTGAACAGACTCCCTCACACTACATATTGGAGGAGTCCAATTTCAATTTTAGGTATGCCAGGATATGTGATTCGATACTCCTAGAGAAAAATGGCTAAACTATTTGCAAACAGTGGAGACCCTGTTCAGTGGCCTTCTGCGGCGTCTAATCTGGGTCTGTGCTGTTGGCTAATTACCCTTTCAGGGGACTCCAGACTACAGTGGGTCAATCAAGAATGACGCACTGAGAACAGCAAAAGACCTTATACCATATGCAAACAAAACCGACCCAAATCAGCCTGCACATTTATACAGCCTTATAAGGACCATTGTGGTTTGCTCATAGAACCTTAATCCATTTTATACACAACAAAATAGCAGAAGGAAGTATTCATTTCATTTAGTAAATACATAACAAACATAAATAACAAACATAAACACAATATATATTTTTCTCTTTCTTTGGGGCCTACTCACCCGATGATCGTAAACGCAGACTATTTAACTGTTTACTTGATTTAACTTCTTACTTCCCCCGAAAACAAAACATACAGACCTTTGGAGGTCTTTGGAGGTCTTATAGTCTAGGGTGTCTGACTCCACCCTTGCTTTTCAGAAATGAAGAATATAGAACATCCGCTCAGCTTTGGAATTGGACCATGTAGAGGAGTTGATCACCCAGGGGTGGACTGTTACTTCTGTTTGCAGCAATAAGATTGGATCATATGATTTAGGTTTATCTACAACCAAGCAGACAGGAGATTCTCATAATAACAGACGTAAGCTTGGTAAACAATGCAGATCATGAGAATACAGTTTTTGGGGGATTCAAGAAGGTCAAAATAATTTGATAGAATGAAATGACACTCAAGCTTTTAATGAATTATTTTCACCCGGATTGTGTGGACAGTCCCAGGGAATAACAAAAGGAGATTGACATAACCCATGCATGTAACTAAAGCATAGTACACATATATAACAATTAATATGACTTGCACATTAAGTTGTCAAATACTGCCAAAGAATAAACCACACGTTACGGCCACTGTCTGTCACATGTATCCCTAATATTGTGATGGATCAAGCTGTGGCCACAGTGTGTACCCTGATAAGGCATTTATGATAGGACCTGATTTAAGTCTCTCGGTCTGACATGAATCTAGCATGTCCAAGCACCAAGTCAAGTTTAAAGAAAAGCATGGTAAGGAGATAAGATGTTCCAACGCTGAAGAATTTACCGTATTCGACCTAATTACCGCACTGTGCGTTTAGGTTTTTCAAAATTACTGGGAACACTCAGTTGTGGTAAAATATGTATCTACCTGCTAAGGATACACTATAAAAAAGATCAGAAAAGGACTTATTTGATGATGATTATACGATTTTTTCTGACTTTCTTTATAAAGGCGTATGTTGTGGATACTCATTTGAATTGCATCGACAAGTCGATGCAATTCAAATGAGTACCCACAACATATGTCTTTATGAAGAAGTAGACCAAAAGTACACTGGCTGTAATGAAGACTACGAAAACTTCTTGACTGTGTGCTTATAGGAGTATGTGCGGTAATTAGATCGAATACGGTAAATGCTGTACTTAATTAATTCTAGTATCAGAATCATGATCTTCTAACATCAAGCAGACCAACACAGCATCCACCCACCAAGTTGACGTCTTCCAAAAAACTGTCAAGACGAACACACCATCTAACCATTCACAAACCAGAATGAAAGATCTTCTGTTATTTGGAGGCATCACGGTCTCCTTCAGGTGGCCTGCAGATCGCCTTTAGCAGAATAGCAGAGATTACATAACCAAAAAAAGATAAGAGAAAAGTCCAGGAAGTGCCACAATCACAAACCGCAGCCCTTCCCAGACCCCAAGAGGAAGAGGAAACCGACAAATCCAAACAAGCACAAACCGAACAAACGTACGAAGAGCACTAAGATTAGGTCTTTCTTCCCCAAGCGAGGTAATCGCAATACTAAAAGGACTGAAAAACACAAGAAAAAAATGACACACGGAAAGACATACAACAACTCGCCTCGTAGAATAAACCACAAAGCAACAAAGAGTAAGACTAACACCGGGACCACCGCCTTAGAACGGTCAGTAGAGCAAACCACCATGGGGTTTAAAGCACTTTTACAGCTAGCTAACTTCACCCTGGGTCCCGATGCTACTCTTAATACAGAAATACATAAAAATTCGGTTCGCATAAAGGCTCCCAACTCAGTCAATGCATCAAAGCGAAAACATAAAAATCAAATTAATCACTAAAATAAACAAAGACGAGTACTCATGGCTAATTCTACAGTATGCCAGAGTAAATAAAAACCAATAGTTGAACCACGGCGGGCCAAGCCAAAGACATATCGTGATATGTCAAGCCCCAACCCACTGGTTAAAGTATTACGAAGTGGCCGTCATTGAGTCTGAGGCCCGAACCGCTGTCGTGCAATTAAAGAGTGAAGCATAGCCATCAACAATGATTAGGTTGACAACTAGGCATGCAGTCTGCCGCATAATATCCAGGCTATAGCCAATTCTTTTATAACGGTTAATAAGTTTTCTGAATTGCTCCAAAAAGTTTTTACCTACAATTTTTCTAAATCTGTACACTAAGTCATCGTAAAATTCTGGTTCCGATATACCTTGTTGCAGAAGTGTTTTCAGACTGACGCTATATTTTTCTAACAAGGTACTGTGTCTGCGATAAAATTTCGAAAACGCCTTAGGAAGTTTAAAATAACGATAGCCCTGCCTAAGAAATTTGGCAGTAAGGGCTTTATTACGGTAGTTAAAGTCATTAAGATTTGAAGAAGCTCTGGCGAATCTAATAAGTTGAGATCTGTATACCCCATATGAGGTAAATCCAAAAGTCTAGTTAGATGCCCAGAAACTTCCCAGGTTAGCCTTTGCTTTCTTACCATTATTACCAGTATTGTGACTGTTATTCTTACCATGTTTAACAGTATAGTAAATGATGCTATTACCATATTTACTCGTCTGGTGAATTGCTGTTCTTACCATATTTACCTGTATGGTGATTGCTGTTCTCACCATATTTACCCGCATGGTGAATCGCTGGTTCTTACCATATTTACCAGTATGGTGAATTGCTGTTCTTACCATATTTACCACTATGGTTAATTGCTGGTCTTCCCATATTACCAGTATGGTGCACTGCTGTTCTTACCAAATTTACCAGTATGGTGAATTGCTGCTCTTACCATATTTACCAGTATGGTTAATTGCTGGTCTTCCCATATTACCAGTATGGTGCACTGCTGTTCTTACCAAATTTACCAGTATGGTGAATTGCTGTTCTTACCATATTTACCAGTATATAGTGAATTGTTGTTCTTACCGTATTTATCTGTATGGTGAATTACTGTTTCTATAGTATTTCCCAGTATGGTGTACTGCTACGAGGGTCGTGCAAAAAGTTTTGTCACTGGGTTCGGCTTACTTCAGTGCTACGGTTTATCAAACATAATTTTATTACCAACCTTCAAAGTATTCCCCCTTTACTGAAACACATTTTTGTAACCTTTTTACCCAGTCGCGAAAAGCAAATAAATAGACTTCTTTTGGTATCTGTTGGAGACACTGATAAACAGCGCTGCCAAGAGAACTTCTAGACGTATACTTATTTCCAGAAAGCATTTTCTTAAGCCTTAGAAATAAAAAAGAAGTCACAGGGATTCAGGTCAGGTGAATAAGGTGGATGGTTTAAAACTTTCACCTTTTCAGAAGCCAATAAAAGACTTGACAACCTCACACTTATGAGAGGAGGCGTTGTCATGTCTTGTGGGGCTATAAAATAGTCACAAGTATCAAAATCGCATTAGTACCTATTCGTTAAAATGTCCGTCCGTCCATAGACGCATCCTTGTGCGCTTTTATAACCTTAGACATATTTTGATAATATTTGGTAGGAATGAAAAGGAGGACCAGTAGGCGTGTTGCGTGCAAGAGAGACAAATCTCACCGTCTTCGTTATGTAGTTATCTCCCCTCTGAAACCATAACTTCGATACCCTTAGGCATACTTTAATAATATTTGGTAGGAAATAATATTTGATAGGAATGAAGAGGGGGACCAGTAGGCGTATCGCGTACAAGAAAGACAATTCTCATTTGTCATGTAGTTATCTCCCCTGAAGCCCAAATCTTGTGCAGGCTATAATTCCCATACTGTTTGAGATAATTTGATAGTATTTTGGTAGGGATGAAGAGGACCAGAAGGCGTGTCACATGCAAGAGAGACAGTTCTCATTTTCTTCGTTATATAGTTATCTCCCCTGAAGCAAAAATATTGTGCAGGCCATAGCTCCCATGCTGTTTGAGATAATTTGTTAATATATGGCAGTGACATGTATCAGGATCTCACCGCTGTGGTTCGAGCCTTGCTCTGGTCACATGTGTGAAAGCCAAGTTCTGCTTACGGATGGTCAGGTGGTTTTTTTATCGGTTCTCCAGTTTTCGCCCACCTTTGATGAACGATCGGCTCGATATAAGTGAAATATTCTTGAAAGGGCCCTAAAACCTAAATAATAATAATAATAATAATAAAACATGTATCAAGTCAAGTAGGAGTGTCGCATGCAAGGAAGACAGCTTTTGCTCCGTTTTTTTTTTTCTAGTTATCTCCCCTGAACGAATCTCTAAGCCAAATTCTTGTGCCCTCATTACGTCTTAATAGTTTCAATATTATTATACCCCCGGCATAGTATAGTTTTCGTCTTTCCGTCCGTCCGTCCGTCCGTCCGTGCGTACGAATGTTAACATTTTGCGTCAAAGTTTTGCGTGAAGTTTTTGCCTCTTGCATATATTATTGAAAGCTTATACTTTAGGATGTTGATGTATGGTTAGTGCTACTACTAGATGATTACAGAATAGCTGACATCATTCTGCTGATGCTGCTGACCCAAGGTCAAGGTCACGGACTTAGAAAATAGTGTGATGTTTACGTCAAAGTTTTACGTAAGTTTTTGTCTTTTGCTTATAACTCTGCAGCCACTGATCAAACTCTTTTCACATTTGGTATGGGGGTACCTGGGAGGGTTCTCTTCCATTCTACAGCTATGGACCCCTGGGTCATGTCCCAGGTTGGGGCTAGAGGTCAAAATCTAGGACACCCCAATAAAGTAGTATATTGCACTTTGTTTATACAAACAACCTCTTATTAAAGAAGGATGGGCATCAGACATGTTTATCACATCAACATTCAGTGTAATAAGGTCAAGGCCATTGTGACCATATTTTCATGCTTCAGTGATTTTGACATATTTTGAAGCCTATTTCATGGATTAATGCCTCAATAAAGTAGTATTTTGCAGTTTGTTTATACGAGGGTCGTGCAAAAAAGTTCTGTCACTAATAGGCTTCCTTGGTTTTATCCCAGGTATATTTTAAAATGCTTTACTGCACTTTAATGGTGTGTTGAATAGCTAATGATACCCCTTTATTTCGTACAAATTGCATTCCAACTGACCGAGTTATTTCAAATTGAAATAGATACAGTCATATACACTGACGAATTTACTCGTTACATTGGAACATGGACCAGAAGACTGAAATTCGTAGCTATATTAAATGCCGCATTAGGCTTAATATAGATTCAAAGCAGATATTTAATGAATTGTGTGGTATAGATGGACCTCAGACCATTTCAATGCGCACAGTTTTAGGTGGGTTAAAGCTTTTAAAGCTGGGAATTTTTTTTCTGTTGAAGATGATACCCGTCCTGGAAGGCCTAAAACCTCTGTTACCAAGGCTAACATCGCTGCTGTAAAGACTGTGGTCGAACAGGATGCGCGATTGTCTGTCAAAGATATAGCTAGTTGTACTGGCATATCAGAAGGCAGTGTGCAAACAATTCTGAAAAAGCGTTTGTACCTGAGAAAGGTTTGCGCTAGGTGGGTACCTCATCTGCTCATTGAGGAGCAAAAGACACAATGCCTTAAATGTGCCCGGGAACTTTTGAAAACATACAAAGGCTGTAATAGTCGGGTTATTTCTAACTTGCTAACAGGTGATGAAACCTGGGTGCACATGTTTGAGCCACAAAGAAGGGCTGATAATAAGCAATGGAAGCGAAAAGATCAAAAACGCCCATGTACGATTTCCAAGAGAACCATAAGTTCGAAAAAGATGTTGTACGCAATTTTCTTTAATTCAAGTGGGCCAGTCGTTCAAGTGCCTTGTCCATCTGGTCATACAGGCACTGTCCAATTCTACAAGAATTCTGTACTGAAGAAAGTGAAAGAGTTTTACAATAAGAAACGACCAAGCAAAGGATGGTCAGGAGTCCACCATTTACATGACAACACTTCCTTTCATAAGTGAGGTTGTTAAGTCTTTTATGGCTTCTGAAAAGGTGAAAGTTTTAAACCATCCACCTTATTCACCTGACCTGAGTCCCTGTGATTTCTTTTTATTTCCAAGGCTTAAGAAAATGCTTTCTGGAAATAAGTATACGTCTAGAAGTTCTCTTGGCAGCGCTTTTTATCAGTGTCTCCAACAGATACCAAAAGAAGACTATTTATCTGCTTTTTGCGACTGGGTAAAAAGGTTACAAAAATGTGTTTCAGTAAAGGGGGAATACTTTGAAGGTTTGTAATAAAAATATGTTTGATAAAAAGGAACACTGATGTAATCCGAACCCAATGACAAAACTTTTTGCAGGACCCTCGTACAAACAACTTCTTAAAGGATGGGCGTCAGACATGTTTATCACATCAACATTCAGTGGAATAAAGTGAAGGTCATGGTGATCATATTTTCATGCTACAGCGATTTTGCCTTATATCTTGAAGACTATTTCATGGATTAATATGATACTTGGAATATTGATTCTGTGTGACACCATGATTGGCAGCATAACAAATGTAGGTCACCTGGACCTATATTTCATGGTCCAGTAATTTTGCTGCGTATCTTGAATATTAATTGATGTATGAACACCATTATTTGGGATATTGAATTAGTATGATCCAAAAGTTGACCTAAAAGTAAATGTAGGCCAATGTGACCTATATTTCATGGTCCAGTGATTAAATGTTACATCTTGAAGACAATTTGATGTATTACTATCATAGTTTGGGATTATGTGACCTATATTTCATAGCCCTGCGATTTTGTCATATCTCCAACTGTTTGATACCTAAATGTCATATTTACATATAATCTCAAAGTAAATATAACTCAGCATGACCTAAATTTCATGGTCTAGTGATTTTGCTTAATATTATCTTTAGATTATTTAATGGATTAACATCATAGCTGGTATAAAGCAACCGTGTGACCATCAGATTAATTTCTCAAGTATGTGTAGGTCAGTGGCCTGTATTTTATGGCCCAGCAAATTTGCTTCATGTCTTGAAGACTATTTACTCCAGAAAAGTTGTACTTGAGATGATAGATCAGTGTCACTCAGAGACTGACAT
Source organism: Anodontia alba (assembly GCA_964016985.1). Lineage (NCBI taxonomy): Eukaryota > Metazoa > Mollusca > Bivalvia > Lucinida > Lucinidae > Anodontia > Anodontia alba. The sequence goes on along the minus strand of OZ024836.1, from coordinate 35,563,184 downwards.
TGTAAAATATATCTTGCCTTATATCATTGTCATTAACTTTAAAATATTTTAAAATTAAGAAATAGCGCCGGCCGGGGTAATTCGTGACCCTCTGGGCATTTGCTGTAGTTTTGATAATATTTAGTAGCGGCATAGATAAAGACCAGAAGTGTTGTTGCGTGCAAGAGAGACAACTCTCACTTTCTTTTTTATGTAGTTAATCTCCCCTGAAATCGAAATTTTGTGCAGGCTGTAACTCCCATACTGTTTGAGATAATTTGATAGGGACATATATTAGGTCAAGAAGGAATGTTGCATGCAAGACAGATAACTCTTGCTTTGTTATTTTTTCTAGTTATCTCCTTTGAACGGATTTCTAGACCAGATATTGCTGTTAAATCCTTGACTTCTTAATGGTTTGAAATATTTTGATAATATTTGGTGCAGGCATATATAAGGACCAGTAGGCATGTGACGTTCTGGTTTTCTCCCCTGAATAACTTTCTAAGCCAAATTCTTGTGCACTCTATAACTTCTTAATGGTTTGAAATGTTTTGAAAATATTTGGAAAAAGGCATAGATAAGGACCAGTAGGCGTGCCACATGCAAGAGACAACTTGCACTTTTTGTTATACTTATCTCCCCTGGAGCTGAAATCTTGTGCAGGTTATCACTCTCATACTGAGATAATTTGATAATATTTTGGTGGGACATATATCTGGTCTAGTAAGAGTGTCACATGCAAGAAGGACAACTCTTGCTTTGTTCTTTTTCTTGTACATTCCACTAAATAAATTTCCAAGCCAAACTCTTGTGCACTCAATGACTTCTTAACGGTTTGAAATATTTTGATAGTAATTTGTAGAGGCATAGATAAGGGCCAGTAGGCGTGTCGCGTGCAAGAAGGACAGCCGCTACTGTGGTCGTTTTCTAGTTACCTCCCCTGAATGAATTTCTAAGCCAAATTCTTGTGCATGTGGTTTGAAATATTTTGATATTTGGTAGAGGCATAGATAAGGACCAGTGTCGTGTTCAAGAGTACTCTCACTTTCTCCATTTTGTACTTATTTCCCCTGATGCCAAAATCTTGTGCAAGCCATGTCCCATATTCTTTGAGATAACTTGATAATTTTTGGTAGGGACATATTAGGTCAAGTTGACGTGTCGCATGCGAGAAAGACAATTTTTTGCAGTGTTGATTGTTTACTCCAATAAACATACAGCAAGTACCTTTACCTTTACAAGGCATTTATTTGTGCTATTATTTCTGAATATGTACACTCACAAGTTCAAAGTATTTGCATATATTGTGTATCTTGTACAAATTATCACAGCGGAAGTCACTAATAGATGATGTTTGACAAAAGTAAAACATGCAAAAATAAAATCATTTACAAATAAATATAATAATAATATTGTTTTCACTTATAAATTTTGGCACATTTCATACTATCTTCGCTTATTCAGTCCAAGACCTTTGCAGTCGCTTTTCCCGCAGTTTGAAGAAATGTAATTATGGCTGATTTATGGTCCAATTTATAACTAACATATTTGTGCCTCGACATAAGAAAATGTAATCTTACGACCTGCGCCAGCAAAATTGTGGGTCTGCCGTTGTGAATCAAGATCTTCGCTATGCACCTAAAGAAATACTGACTAGCCAGAAAGCGCCTAGGAACGACTGATCAGACTGTGTGGATCCTTGGCAGCCCAGAAAGCGTCCAGCAAAGCTTGGTTAGACTGTGTGGATCCTTGGCAATCGAGAAAACGCCCACGGAAGACTGATCAGACTGCGTGGATACTTTGCAATCCAGAAAGGACTCATGCAAGGCTGATCAGAATGCGTGGTTTATTGGCAATACACAAAGGGCCCGGTAGATACTTACCAGACTGCGTGGCTTTTTGGTAATACAGAAAGCGACAGCAAAGACATCAGACTATGCCGATCCTTGGCAATCCAGAGAGCGTCCACGGAAGACTGATCAGGCTGCGCTGATCCTTGGCAATCCAGAAGACTGATCAGACCCTGTGGGTAGATCCTTGGCGATACATAAAGAGTCCAGATTGTGTGGATCCTTGGCAATTCAGAAAGCGCCAGCGAAAGACTGATCAGACTGCATGGGTCCTTGGCAATCCAGGAGGCGTCCAGCGAAGACTGCAGCGAAAACTGATAACACTGCACGGATCCTTTGCAATCCAAAGAGCACCCACAAAAGACTGATCAAGTTGCATGGATCCTTAGCAATACAGAAAGCGTCCAGCAAAGACTGATCAGACTGCGTGGGTCCTTTGTTAATATAGAAAGCGTCCGGCAAAGACTGAATAGACTGGGCGGATCCTGGGCAATTCAGAAAGTGCCAAGCAAAGACTGATCAGACTGCATGAATACTTGGAAAACAGAAAGCGTCCAGCAAAGACTAATCAGACAGCTTGAATCCTTGGCAATATAGAAAGCGTCCAGCAAAGACTGATCACACAGCTTGGATGTTTGGCAATATAGAAAGCGTCCAGCAAAGACTGATCAGACAGCTTGGATGTTTGGCAATACAGAAAGCGTCCAGCAAAGACTGATCAGACAGCTTGTATCCTTGGCAATACAGAAAGCGTCCAGCAAAGACTGATCAGTCAGCTTGGATCCTTGGCAATACAGAAAGCGTCCAGCAAAGATTGATCACACAGCTTGGATGTTTGGCAATATAGAAAGCGTCCAGCAAAGACTGATCAGACAGCTTGGATGTTTGGCAATACAGAAAGCGTCCAGCAAAGACTGATCAGACAGCTTGGATCCTTGGCAATACAGAAAATGCCCAGCAAAGACTGATCAGACAGCTTGGATCCTTGGCAATACAGAAAGCTCCAGCAAAGACTGGTCAGATAGCTTGGATCCTTGGCAATACAGAAAGCATCCAGCAAAGACTGATCAGACAGCTTGGATCCTTGGCAATACAGAAAGCGTCCAGCAAAGACTGATCAGACAGCTTGGATCCTTGGCAATACAGAAAGCGTCCAGCAAAGACTGATCAGACAGCTTGGATCCTTGGCAATACAGAAAGCGTCCAGCAAAGTGATCAGACAGCTAGGATCCTTGGCAATACAGAAAGCGTCCAGCAAAGCCTGATCAGACAGCCTGGATCCTTGGCAATACAGAAAGCGTCCAGCAAAGACTGATCAGACAGCTTGGATCCTTGGCAATCCAGAAAGCGTCCAGCAAAGACTGATCAGACTGCGTGGATCCTTAGCAATACAGAAAGGGTAAAATCAAGTCAGCGAACAGTAGTGCGTACAGTGACGCATAGCGAACAATAAGGAAGGATTTTTGGATTGCACCCCTTGAAACAGTAAATAATCACCTATAAATGTCATTTCTTATTTAACCATTGAAGCGATAAGGAAAACCCTGTGCATTCTAATGCACCAAAATAAATAACTTTGAAACCTCGCTAGTGTGCACAAATGTGTCTGTCTCATGCATGCGTACTGTGTAAAATACGTTCATCATGAAAATGAACTACAAAAATTTTTACTGTTTCTCACAAGATTATCCGTGATCACTCGGTAACAGTCCGATAGCTCGGAGAAGGTGTTAGGTACGATAATTCATAGGTAATCCTGACAAACTGTCAGTACGAGATTCTTTTCGTGAATTAACAGGAGCTGGCCATGGGACCCATTGTTGCATATGTCAAAATATTTCAGATTATCCAAGAGAATATGTACTCATTAACCTTTACCACTCTCTAGGCCTATTCAGTAAACGCCAAGTTAATAACATTTTTATTATTTTTCCCATAAGATAGGATTTGACAGTGACATTTCATGCAAATTGTCTCCAGAGAGGAGACAATTTGCATGAAAAGTCTAAGCCTATAGTCTGAAAAAAATAAATAAATAAATAAGAATATATTTCAAAATGTCATCTGCTGAAAATTTTACCCAGAGTGCTTAGCATTAAAGCCTTGATGTATAATTAAGCCAAAGAACACACAAAAGAATGAAAATCAGAGACTTGTTTTTTTAAGTCTCTTCATATGCAACAATGTAGTTTACGAGGCTTACAAGGCCCCAAGCACCAGCTTACCCAGCAAACACACAACGTCGCAACAATGTCGTTACAACATCGCTGCAACGTCGTGACGTTGCAGCGACGTTGTAACGACGTTGTGTGTTTGCTGGGTAAGCGGTATTCGATTTTCAATTTAACCAGCATGAGCTCAATGATCCCAAAGGAAATCTAAATATAATCTGCACTACCATGAAGTACCAGGAGACGTTTTACAGCTACCATCATAACACTTAACACCAGCTGCAGTGAAGTAAAATAAATATCTAAAAGATTACCTTTGGAAACAAAGAATACACAAAAGAGGAGGTTTTATTAAGTCTCCTCATATGCAACTATGTGTACAGTCGAACTTCAATGGCTCGAACATCTTTGGGACCATGGTAATTTGTTCGAGATAAGGGTAGTGCGAGCCACTGAGGGTTAATCATGGCACCTGGTCAGGAGGCAAATAGCGATAATTTAAGAAAATATTTTTTTGATCTTCTACACAATAATTGAGTGTACTCATTAGAATCACCTCTCGCCTCAATGAAGCAATTCTAATTAGTACACACAATATACAATTTCATAATAAAGAAAATTTTCCAAAATATGTTTTCTTGAGCTATCGGATGAATTTTGTAGGCACTCAAAAATGAGTTCGAATTAGCCATAGTTCAAGCTCTTGAGGTTCAACTGTAGTCTGCGAGGCTACAACGTACTTTAGGTGACTAATATTAACTTTTACAACTATTTGGGCAAATTCAGCCAACCACATACTGTGATGTTTTTTCTTATTCTTTCCTGAAAACAGGATTTGACATTTCATGCAAATTGTCTCCATGGAGACAATTTGCATGAAATGTCAAAACCTGTTTTATGGGAAAAATCAGAAACATATTTCAATATTTCGCCTGCTGAAACTTTACCCAGCGTGCTAAGCATTAAAATGTCATTGGTCAGTTTGTCCAAGATTCCAATACGTTTTTCTTTTCATGCACAGAATACTGTAAGACATTTGCTTATTGAAAATCAGTCTGGCACGGAGGATTTTTTTAGTTTCAAGATGGCCACCATACAGCCTTCTTGGATGGCAAATCAGAATGATTTTTGTTTAGACACAAATAAACCATTAAAGAAATGCCTGAGCACGGTTTCAACAATTGATTGTGTTTGGGTTTAAAGACACGTCAACCCTTGTGGGTCATTTTGTGTCGTCTCTCAAAGAAAGGGAGAAGAGAGACAGAAGAAATAGTAGAGGAGATGAAAGAGAGGGACAGGCGAGAAAGAGGAAAATGAATGAAAGTGTAGAAGCAGAAGAAATAAAAACATTGCCCCTCTACCCTTACGTGATGCAAGGATAGCCCTTGCCCAACTGTAAGCGAATATCAGTTGGACACCCTGGTAACGCAAGGCACAAGACACCATTGCCTCACCCAACCACCCCAACCGGTTTCAACAAAATTCCTCTGATAGTTCAGGACGGAAGAGGATAAAAAGATGGCCACTGGCAGCCATACTGGCAGACATACTCAAGACTTAGAAGGAAAATCCCTGACAAATTTAAGAAAATGTGCCCAGTAGTCTTCGAGATGAAATAGGTAACGAAAACAAGAGCTGTTGCAAGAAAGCATAGCTCACCTGCAAGGCAAATTTTGTATCTTGATATTTCTAGGTTACTAAATCACAAGACTGCAAAATGTGTCACACAGACCTACATATCATATGAAGTTAATTACTGTGTCAAATGGGCCCAAGTATGACGTTCATCCATTAGTGTTTGAAGTTACAAGGTAAAATTATTGGACCATGGAATACAGGTCACATTGACCTACATATATGATCAGATCAATCTTTTTACGTGGAGTCAATATCCAAAGTATGACATTCATCCATCAAACAGTGTTCAAAATTACTAGACTGCAAAACTTAAGTCACATTGACCTACAGATACGGATGTCAGTTTTCATGTAACATGGAGCAGATATCTAAAGTGTGATGTTTATTGACCAGTCTTCAAAAACAAAAACAAGGCAAAATTATTGGGCTATGAAATATAGGTCAAATTGACCTACAATATCAAGAGTTCAACCTTTGCGTCACATGTATCTCACGTATGAAAATTATCCATTAAATACAAGAAACAAGGCAAATCTGGACAAAGGAATATAGGTCACACTGACCTCCAACTCATGTTCCATCTGTATCTCACTGTCTTCAAATGTTGTTTGCATACAGAAATGCATTAGAACACTTTGCAAAGGTGTGCTAAATTTCTACCTCCAGCCCCATCCCAGGGCATAAAACCCGGGATCAATATCTATGGAATTAAAGAAGATCCTCCCAGGCACACGTTCCAAATATGAATGCTTTTTGACAAGTGACTGCCGAGATATAAGTATTTAAAACAAGAGGCCCATGGGCCACAACGCTCACCTGAGTTAACAGCTGTAAGTTAATCAGGTCATTTACTCATCATTCCCTATTAGCCCATCAAGTTTCAAGGCAATGGCTTAAACAGTTTTTGAGATATCTTGCTTACAAGTTTAAAATGCTGAAATTTTCAAAGGGCCACAAGTAAAACCAGTTTAAACCACAAGGGCTTGATTGGCAGGATTTATGTAGGGGACCACTAAATATTGCTACTAAATACATAAGCTGTGGGCCTGATGGTTTCAGAGAAGAAGATCTTTTAAGTTTTTTCCCATTATAAGTCTGTGGGTGTAAATGACCCACGGGGCATGGCCAATTTGGACCCTAGGGGCATGGTTGGCAGGATTTATGTAGGGGACCACTAAACATTGATACATACAAAATATATGAGCTGTGGGCCTCATGGTTTCAGAGAAGAAGATTTTTTAAGGTTTTCCCATTATGTCTATGGGAGCTAATGACCCCCGGGGCATGGCCAGTTTATACCCCAGGGTCTTCATTTGCAGGATTTATCTAGGGGACCACTAAACATTGCTACATACTACATATTTAAGCTGTGGGCCTCATAGTTTCAGAGAAAAAGATTCTTTTAATTTTTTTCCACTATAAGTCCATGGGAGCTAATGACCCCACCCCCCGCTGAAAAGTGGCCAATTTGGACCCCAGGGCATGGTTGGAAGAATAAATGTAGACCACCAAACATTGCTACATACTAAATCTGTTAGCTCTGGGCCTCATGGTTTCAGAGAATAAGATTTTTTAAGGTTCTTTAGCTACACTGTTCTATATAAACATATGACCCCTGGGGTGTGGTCAGTTTGGACCCCAAGGGCTTGATTGGCAGGATTTAAGTAGGGGACCACTACACATTGCTACATACTGTGGACTGCTACACATTGCTACATACTAAATATATAAGCTGTGGGCCTCATGGCTTCAGAGAAGAAGACCTTTTAGGTTTTTCCCATTTTAAGTCTATGGGAGCTAATGACCCCCAGGGCAAGGCCAATTCGGACCCCAAGGGCATGGTTGGCAGGATTTATGTAGGAGACCACCAAACATTGCTACATACTAAATCTGTTAGCTTTGGGCCTCATGGTTTCAAACAAGAATTCCGCGGAAGGCGTCATCGCACCTGCTGGCGCAAAAGTCACAGGAGCCTCAATCAGAATGTGGTTATTAAATAAGTTTATTTCATTCTTAGCAGTGCTTACTTGGAAAACTGGGTTGAAAAAAATGTAGACAAAGTGCCTAGTGGGGCACATATATTCCAGGCCAGTCCACTTCCCTCTAATGGCTATATCTTCAGCACTGACTTTTCGTATCATACAGCCCAATGATAATGGAACGTTGACGTAAAATGTGTAAAAGTCACTGGAGCATGAAATATAGGTCATGGTCACGGGTCAAGGTACCTGCTAATTCAGTACATCAAGGAGAAGCACAATGCAAGGTATGGTGGTTGTAGGCCTTATAGTTGAGGCGTTATCAAACATCAACGTAAAATGTGTCAAATATAGGTCAAGGTCACTGGGTCAAGGTACCTGCCAAGCCAGGGCAATGAGGTGAAGCACTATGCAAGGTTTAGTGGTTGTAGGTCTTATATTTGAGGAGATACCGAACATCAATATAAAATGTGTCAAAGTCACTGGAGTGCACAATATAGGTCAAGGTCACCAGGTCAAGGTACCTGTCGAGTCAGTACATCGAGAAGAAGTGCTATATAAGGTTTGGTGGTTGAAGGCCTTTTAGTTGAGGACATATGGAAGGGTGACCTGAAAGGTGTAAAAGTCACTGGAGCGTGAAATATAGGTCAAGGTCACCCAGTCAAGGTACCTGCAGAGTCCGTACATTGAGGAGAAGCACTATGCAAGGTTTGATGGTTGTAGGCCTTATAGTTGAGGAGATATTGAACGTTGACGTAAAATGTGTAAAAGGCACTGGAGCTCAAAATATAGGTCAAGGTCACCGGGTCAAGATACCTGCCAAGTCAGTACATATAGGAGAAGCACTATGCAAGGTTTGGTGGCTAGAGGTCTTACACTTGAGGAGATCTGGAACGTTGATGTAAATTATGTCAAAGTCACTGCAGCCAAAATATAGGTCAAGGTCACCAGGTCAAGGTATCTGCTAAGTCAGTACATTGAGAAGAAGCACTTTGCAAGGTTTGATGGTTGTAGGCCTTATAGTTGAGGAGATATCGAACGTCGACGCAAAAAATGTCAAAGTCACTGGAGCGCAAAATATAGGTCAAGGTCACTGGGTCAAGGTACCTGCCAAGTCTGTACATCTAGAAGAAGCACTATGCAAGGTTTGGTAGTTGCATGCCTTATAGTTGAGAAGATCTGGAATGTCAACGTAAATTGTGTCAAAGTCAATGGAGCGCAAAATATAGGTCAAGGTCACTGGGTCAACATATCTGCCAAGTCAGGAGGTCAGGGAGATGTGTCATGCAAGGAATGATGGTTGTTGTAGAATTGTAGTTGATTAGAATACTAACTTTGACGTAAATGTCGAACTTCGACATAACAGAACTGTTAAGAGACAGACGGACGGACGGACGAACGGACAGACGAATGGAAAAGCGGGCACCTATGTCGCTAAGTCAGGAGGTCAGGGAGATGTTTCATACAAGGTTTGATCGTTGTTTAGTCTTGTAGTTGATTAGAATACTAACTTTGACATAAATGTCGAACTTCGACATAACAGAACTGTTAAGAGACAGACGGACGGACGAACGGACAGACGAATGGAAAAGCGGGCACCTATGTCGCAAAGTCAGGAGGTCAGGGAGATGTTTCATACAAGGTTTGATGGTTGTTTAGTCTTGTAGTTGATTAGAATACTAACTTTGACATAAATGTCGAACTTCGACATAACAGAACTGTTAAGAGACGGACAGACGGACAGATGAACAGACAGACGAATGGAAAAGTGGGCACCTGTGTCGCAAAGTCGTGAGGTCAGGGAGATGTTTCATGCAAGGTTTGATGGTTGTTTAGTCTTGTAGTTGATTAAAATACTAACTTTGACATAAATGTCGAACTTCGACATAAATGTTGACAGACGGACGGACGAATGGACAGACATACGGAAAAGCGGACGCCTATGTTGCAAAGTCAGGAGGTCAGGGAGATGTTTCATGCAAGGTTTGATGGTTGTTTAGTCTTGTAGTTGATTAGAATACTAACTTTGACATAAATGTCGAACGTCGACATAAATGTTGACAGACGGACGGACGGACGGACTGACGGACGGACGGACGGACGGACAGACAGAAAATCGGACGCCTATATCGCACCCTGCTACAAGCAGGTGCGATAAAAAGAAGATTCTTTAGCTATATAGCTCTATATAAACATATGACCTCCTGGGTGTGGCCAGTTTAGAGCCCAGGGGCTTGATTAGCAGGATTTATGTAAGGCACCACTAAACATTGCTATACACTAAATATATAAGCTGTGGGCCTCAAGGTTCAGAGAAGAAGATTGTTTTAAGTTTTTTTAAGTTTTTTTCCTTTATAAGTCTATGGGAGCTAATGACCCCCGGGGCATGGCTAGTTTAGACCCCAGGGTCTTGAATGGCAAGATTTATGCAAGGGACCACTAAACATTGATACGCACTAAATATATAAGCTCTAGGCCTCATGGTTTCAAAATAAGTCTATGGGAGCTAATGACCCCCAGGGCATGGTGGGTTTGGACCCAAGAGGCTTGATTGGTAGGATTTATGTAGGAGACCACTAAACACTACTACATACTTAATCTGTTAGCTCTCTGCTTCATGGTTTCAGAGAAGAAGATTTTTTAAGGTTATTAGCTATACAGCTCTATATATACAAATGAACCCCTGGGATGTGGCCAGTTTGGAGCCCAGGGGCTTGATTGGCAGGATGTATGTAGGGGACCACTAAACATTACTACATATTCATTACATAAGCTGTGGGTTTCATGGTTTCAGAGAAGATTAAGTTTTTCGCATTATAAGTCTATAGGAGCTAATGAACCCAGAGGCGTGGCCAGGTTGGACCCCAGGGGCTTGATTGACAGGATTTATGTAGGAGACCACTAAACACTACTACATTTTTAATCTGTTAGCTCTCTGCCTCATGGTTTCAGAGAAGAACATTTTTTAAGGTTATTAGCTATATAGCTCTATATATACATATGACCCCCCCCCCCCCCCCCCCCCTGGGATGTGGCCAGTTTGGAGCCCAGGGGCTTGATGGGCAGGACTTATGTAGGGGACCACTAAACATTATTACATATTTAATATATAAGCTGTGGGTTTCATGATTTCAGAGAAGAAGATTCGCATTTTAAGTCTATGGGAGCTAGTGAACCCTGGGCCATGGCCAGTTTGGACCCCAGGGGCTTGATTGGCAGGATTTTTGTAGTGGACCACTACATATTGCTACATACTAAATATATAAGCTCTTGGCCTCATGGTTTCAGTGAAGATTATTTTAAGTTTTTCCCATTATAAGTCTTTGGGAGCTAATGACCAATGAGGTGTGGCCAATTTGGACCCCAGGGACATGGTTGCAGGATTTATGTAGGAGACCACTTAACATTGCTTCATACGGGGCATGGCTGGGCTTTGATTGGCAGGATTTATGTAGAGGACCACTACACATTGCTACATACTAAATATGTAAGCTGTGGGCCTCATGGTTCCAGAGAAGATTTTTTAATTTTTTTCCTATTATAAGTCTATTGGAACTAATGACCCCTGGGGAATGGCCAGTTTGGACGACTCCAGGGGCTTGATTGGCAGGATTTATGTAGGGGACCACTTAACATTGCTACATACTAAATATATAAGCTGTAGGCCTCATGGTTTAAGAGAAGAAGATTTTTTTAAGTTTTTCCCATTATAAATGGGAGCTAGTGACCCCCGTGGCATGGCCAGTCTGGACTGGACCCCAGGGGCTTGATTGGCAGGATTTATGTAGGGGACCACTAAACATTGCTACCTACTAAATATATAAGCTGTAGGCCTCATGGTTTCAGAGAAGAAGATTTTTTAAAGTTTTTCCCAATATCAGTCTATGGGAGCTAATGACCCCGGGGCATGGCCAGTTTGGGCCCCGGGGGCTTGATTGGCAGGATTTATGTAGGGGACCACTAAACATTGCTACATACTAAATATATAAGCTGTGGGGCTCATGGTTTCAGAGAAGAAGATTTTTTAAGTTTTTCCCATTATAAGTCTATGGCAGATAATGATCCCAGGGTGTGGCCAGTTTGGGCCGCAGGGGCTTGATGGCAGGATTTATTAGGGGACCACTAAATATTGCTACATACTAAATATGTAAGCTGTGGGCCTCATGGTTTCAGAGGAGAAGATTTTTTTAGTTTTTCGCATTATGTCAATGGGAGCTAATGACCCCTGGACCGTGGCCAGTTTGGACTCCAGGGGCTCATGGTTTCAGGGAATAAGATTTTTTAAGTTTTTCCCATTATAAGTTTATGGGAGTTCAAGACCCCCTGGGGACCACTAAATATTGCTACATACTAAATATGTAAGCTGTGGGCGTCATGGTTTCAGAGAAGAAGTTTTTTTAAGTTTTTTCCATTATAAGTCTATTGGAGCTAATTACCCTTGGGGCATAGCCAGTTTAGACCGTAGGGGCTTGATTGGCAGGATTTATGTAATATATAAGCTCTGGGCCTCATGGTTTCAGGGAAGATTTTTTTTAAGTTTTTCCCATAAGTCTTTGGGAGCTATTGACCCCCTGGGTATGGCCAGTTTGGGCTCCAGGGGCTTGACTGGCAGGATTTATGCAGGGGATCACTAAACACTGCTACATACTAAATATGTGGGCCTCATGGTTTCAGAGACAAAGATATTTTAAGCTTTTCCCATTATAAGTCTATGGGAGCTAATGACCCCCGGGGTGTGGCCAGTTTGGACACCATGGGCTTGATTGGCAGGATTTATGTAGGGGACCACTAAACATTGCTACCTACTAAATATATAAGCTGTGGCTCTCATGGTTTCAGAGAAGAAGAATTTTTAAGTTTTTCCCATTATAAATGGGAGCTAATGACCCCCGGGGAGTGACCAGTCTGGACCCCAAGGGCTTGATTGGCAGGATTTATGTAGGGGACCACTAAACATTGCTACCTGCTAAACATATAAGCTGTGGGCCTCATAGTTTCAGAGAAGAAGATTTTTTTTTTAGTTTTTCCCATTATAAGTCTAGTGGGGCTAATGACCCCCCCCGGCGTGGCCAGTTTGGGCCCCAGGGGCTTGATTGGCAGGATTTATATAGTAGACCACTAAACATTGCTACATACTAAATATGTAAGCTGTGGGCCTCATGGTATCAGAGAAGAAGATTTTTTAAGTTTTTTCCATTATAAGTCTGTGGGAGCTAATGACCCCTGGGCCGTGGCCAGTTTTGACTCCAGAAGCTTGATTGGCAGGATTTATGTAGCGGACTACTAAACATTGCTACATACTAAATATATAAGCTCTAGACCTCATGGTTTCAGAGTAGAAGATTTTTTAAGTTTTTTTCCATTATAAGTCAATGGGAGTTCACGACCCCCTGGCCAGTTTGGACCCCAGGGGCTTGATTGGCAGGATTATGTAGGGGACCACTAAACATTGCTACATACAAAATATATAAGCCGTGGGCCTCATGGTTTCAGAGAAGAAGATTTTTTTAAGTTTTTCCCATTATAAGTCTATGGGAGCTATATCGCGGCTGGGGGCCATCTTGATTTACGGACAGTGGCCATTTTTACAAATTTTCAATCCCCCTTTAACACAAGGCTCCACATGAAGTTTGAAGAAATTTGACCCAGGGGTTTCAGAGAAGTCATTCAAAGGTGTGAACGGACAGACAGACGGACGACGGACGGAGAATGATCACAATAGCTCATCCTGAGCCTTTGGCTCAGGTACAGTCTCAGGTGAGCTAAAAAACGTATAAAAAAAAATAGAACAAAGTATGACATCTTTACTAATGTGTCCTAGATTTTTACTTATAGCCCCACACCGGGCCATGGGCTATGAACTCTGGAGTCAGTATCTATGGACCCTTCCTGACATCCATGTTCCAAATACGAATACAATGTACTGGTGTCATGTAATATTTTGACCTGTATAGTATTTTGACCCGCGGGTCAGAAAATTGCTATAATATTTTGCCCCCCCCCCCCCCCCCACCCCCTCACACCATAATATATTGACCCACCCCACTATCTTTCTTAAGGAATGATAGAACACATATAAAATGGATTCATTTATTAAAAAAGCATTAAAAATAATGTTCTGACAGTAATCCACTTATTCTTTGAAAGAGGGTTGGGGTGGTGGGGTGGTCAAAATATTATACCATAATATACTGACCCGCCTCTGGATTTGACCAGGCAATCATAATAGATTGCTAAAAATAATGCAAAATGGTTCATTCTAAAATGAAAACCTAAATAAAAAAAATTGAAATAAGATGACGTCCTATTTGACTTTTTTGAGAGGGGGTGGGGGGTGGGGTTCAAAATATTATACCATAATAAATCCTTCGATTTCAACAGGATATCATAAATGATCCCTTTAAATAATGTGAAATGTTTCCTTTTATCATGTAAACCTAAAAAAAAGCATTTTAATTAAATGACAACCTATTTGATTTCTTATATGGGGTATGAGGGGGGAAAGGGTCAAAATATTATACCGTAATATATTGACCCACCCATGACTCTGACCAGGCAATCATAATCGATTACTAAAATGAATATTTTGACCACCTCCCCCTCCCTCCCCCACCACCTCCTCAGCCCACATCACATCAAAAAGTCAAAGGGGATGTCATTCCATGATAATGCATTTTTCAATTCTTCATTATAAATGGATCTATTACACATTTTTTTTCAGCGACCTTTTTGGACTGCCTGTGTTGTAATCCAGGGGCGGGTCAATATATTATGGTATAATATTTTGACCCCCCCCCCCCCCCCCACACACACACATTTCACAGTATTTTCAGCAATGTAATATGATTGCCTGGTCAAAGTCAGTCAGGGATGGGTAAATATATTATGGTATAATATTCTGATCCCCACCCCCCCCACCTCCCCACCATCCTTACCCAACCCCACATCAAAAAGTCAAATGCATTTTTCAAGTCTTCATAGTAAAATGAACAATTTCACATTCTTTACAGTGCTCATTTATGATTGCCTGTTTAAATCCAGGGGTGGGTCAATATATTATGGTATAATAATACCCACCCCCCCACCCACCCACTCCCATCCCTCAAAAAGTGAAATAGGAAGTCATTTTATGAAAATGTCTTTTTTTTTAGGTTTCATGGTATAAGGAACTATTACTAATACACATTATTTCTAGCAATGTATTATGATTGCCAAGTCAAGGTCATGGGCGGGTTAATATATTATGGTATATTTTGATCCCGGTATATTTTGATTTTGATCCCGGTATATTTTGTGATCCCGGTAGATTTTCAAAAATTGAAATAAGATGTCATTTTATGAAAATGTTTTGTTTTTTAGGTTTCATGGTAAAAGGAACTATAACACATTACTTCTAGCAATGTATTATGATTGCCTAGTCAAGGTCAGGGGCGGGTCAATATATTATGGTATAATATTTTGACCCCCTACCCCCAAACCCTCCCTCAAAAATTAAAGTGGACGGATTATTTTCTGAACATTATTTTTAATGCTATTTTAATAAATGAATCCAGTCTACATGTGTTATATCATTCCTTAAGAAAGACAGCCGGGCGGGTCAAAATATTATGGAGCAGGTCAAAATATTACAGTGATATATTGACCCGCGGCATAATATTATGAACCGCAGGTCAATTTCTAGGTGGGTCAAAATATTATTTGACACCGGTACTTTCTTACAAGTGACTGCTTACATATAAGCACTTGAAAAACTTGCATATAAACTTTAATACAGTCTGTACAGGGGAGCTCAAAAATAAGATGAATACTGGGGCTGCAGAAAAATAAATAAATAAAAGAATGAATTCCCAACTTTATTTTACAAATCATAACATCAGCTGTAACGGTATTGTACAAAACAAAATATATATATAAACTGATATCTTTAAAAGTATTGTACAAACACAATAAACTGTTTTCTTTAACACTGTAAAAAAAGAACACAAAATACTGTCTTGAACATACAAGCCATAACATGAGGAAATATACCTTTAGGCATTTTCGCCCAGTCTTTGCTTGGGGGCTCTTTGGATAGCCAAAGGATCCAAGGTTACTACAGGTGGATACAACAGCTGAGCTGAGTTTTCACTGGGCACATATGTCCAAAGATATATTTTTTGCACCTTGGGGCTCATATTGCTTATACCAATAGCATCTTGCCAACGACCCAGTTTTTTATAGCCACATTACCTTAACAAAGTCGTTTAACATGGAGCAGACAATTTAAATACACTGATATTTTCTATTTAAATATATAGGTGCACAGTGACAGCATTTGTTCCCAAAGATATTGTCATTAAAATGAGTTTGTTGTTGTAAAGAAACCTTAGTGAGCAGAATACTATGAAAGGCCATATTTTAGTCTTATTTCCTCATACAATGTATGTTTTGGATATTTGTTAGAATCACGTTTTTTTTTTATTTGGGTTTTACGGCCCTTTCAAGAATATTTCACTTATATACAGCCAATTGTTCATCAAAGGTGGGCGTAAACCAGAGAACCTGGAGAAAAAACACCCGACCAACCATAAGCAGAACTTGGCTTTCCCACATGTGACCCGAGCGATGCTGGAACCACAATGGTGAGAAAACTAATGGATCAACAGTCAATGCTCCCATCCATTAGGCTATGGGGACCCACATAATCACCTTTGTGAGGTGATTCTAACAAATATCCAAAACATGTTTCTTGAAGTATTAAATACAACATTCTTGCATAATTTGTGTTAAATGTCACCACTTGAGCATAGGTTTCTGTCCCATGAATATATCATTATAATGCATATTGTTGTATCAAGTGTCAGTATAAAGAGGGTTGGCTGTATTTTTACTTGTTTGGTAAAATATTGAAGGTCAACTCTGCTTACACTAAGTTAACATTTGGCGTTAGACCGTTGCTTTGCTGGTTTTACTTTCTTTTGCAAAAAAAAAAAAAAATATATGTTCCTCTATACAGTCAACCCTCCTCCTATACAGTGAACTCTCTTTAAACTAGCACTTGATACAAGGATAAAAATCATTATAATGACAATTTAACTGGCATGAAACCTTGACTCAAGGTGACAGTTATTCAGAAATTATACAAGAATACTGTATTTAATACTTTTAGAGGCAGATGTTTTGGATAATTTGTTAGAACCTGCCCCAGTTAGGCAATTCTAAATTCTAACAAATTATCCAAAACATGTTGTGAGGAAAGAATAAAACAAGGCCCGTTAAGGATTCTTTACAAGAGAAAATTGATTTTCATGGCAGCATCTTCAGAAACAAACACTGCCGTTGTAATGAGGGTTCATTATAGTAAATATTTTATGTTAAGTTTGTCTTCCTACAGCACATAGCTGGTATTTATCATTGATTGTGGTGTCAAGTTTCGTTACACTTTTCCATAACATGAGAACTAAGAGATCCAAACCTCAACTATATTTCATCAAGGTTCACTATGGAATTTATGCCTCAAAAATAATGAAGCAATAATTGAGGTTCACAATGAGATTCATGCCTCAAATATAAGAAAGCAAATGTTAAGGGCCACTATGAGATTTATGCATCAACTATAATTAATCAAGCATCACTATGAAATTTATGCTTCAACTATAATGAAGCAATAATTAAGGTCCACAATGAGATCAAAGCTACAAATATAAGGAAGGAAAGGTTAAGAGGCCACTATGAGATTCATGCATCAACCGTAATGAATCAAAAGATGAGGGTCACGTTGGAATTTATGCTTCAACTAAAAAGAAGCAATAATTGAGGTTCACAATGAGATCAAAGCTACAAATATAAGGGAGCAAAGGTTAAAGGCCACTATGAGATTCATGCATCAACTAAAATTAATCAAGCATCTCTATGGAATTTATGCTTCAACTATAATGAAGCAATAATTGAGGTTCATAAGGAGATCAAAGCTACAAATGTAAGGAAGCAAAAGTTAAGGGCCACTATGAGATTCATGCATCAACCATAATGAATCAATACATGAGGGTCACTATGGAATTTATGCTTCGACAATAATGAAGCTATAACTGAGGTTCATAATGATATCAAAGCTACAGATGTAATGAAGCAATGGTTAAGGGCCACTATGAGATGGATGCCTCAACTATAATAAATCAAAGGATGAGGGATGCTATGAAATGTATGCCTCAACTATACTGAAGCAATTATGTCACAATGAGATCAATGCTACAAATAAAAGGATGCAAAGGGATGCTATGAAACTATGCCTCAACTATACTGCAGCAATAACTGAGTTCACAAAGAGGTCAATGTTAAATATAAGGAAGCAAAGGCTGAGGGCCACTATGAGATTCATGCTTTAACAATAATTCATCAACAGATGAGGATTACAATGGAATTTATGTATCAACTATAATAAAGCAACAATTGAGTTCACAATGTGATTCATTCCTAGACTATAATGAAGCAAAGTGAGGGTCATTAGGAGATTCATGCCTCAACTATAATAAATCAATAGCTGAGAGCTGCTATGAAACTTATGCCTCAACTATACTATTATTGAAGCAATAATTGAGTTCACAATGAGATCAATGCTATAAATATAATGAAGCAAAGACTTCAACTATAATTCATCAACAGATGAGGGTCACTATGGAATTTATGCCTCAACTACATTGAGGCAATAACTGAGGTTCACAATAAGATAAAAGCTACATATTTTATGAAGCAAAGGTTAAGGGCCACTATGAGATTCATGCCTCAACTATAATAATAGATGAGGGATGCTATGAAGTTTATGCCTCAACTATTGAAGCAATAATTGAGGTCACAATGAGATCAGTGCTATGAATATAAGGAGACAAAGGCATAGGGTCACTCTGAGATTCATATTTTAACAATAATTCATCAATAGATGAGGGACACTATGGAATTTATGTCTCGAGTATAATGAAGCAACAACTGAGGTTCACAATGTGATTCATGTCAAGACTATAAAGAAGCAAAGTTGATGGTCATTATGAGTTCCATGCCTCAACTATAATAAATCAATGTACACAACTCTAGACAATGTGCTTCCAAGGTAGGTGAACATTGATGATGAAGTCAATGCTAGAATTGCCAGCATTTGGCCGCTACGTGGAAGTATTTGGGACCGAAATGGAACCGGGATTGACACAAAGCTGAAAGTATATAGATCAGTAGTGCTGCCAACACTATTATACGCATGTGAAACTTGGACAGTTTACCAGCGGCATGCCAAAAGACTGAACCACTTCCATACAAGCTGTCTTAGAAAACTTCTAAAGATCAAGTGGCAAGACAGCATTCCAGACACAGAAGTCCTGAAAAGGGCAGGGATGCAGAGTGTACATACTCTTCTGAAACTGGCACAGTTAAGATGGACAGGCCATGTTACGAGAATGCCTGATGAACATTTGCCAAAGAAAATCCTCTATGGAGAACCTCAAGTAAGAAAACGCTCCCATGGTGGTCAGAAGAAGCGATACAAGGACACCCTCAAAGTCTCCCTTAAAGACTTCAACATACCAACAGTCATGGGAACAGATTGCACAGGATCGTACAAAGTGGCGAGGCCTCATAACAAGAGGCCCACGGGCCACGGTTTGCTCACCTGAGTGACATAGCCACTGCAGACATGCAGATGTTATGCAACATTTTTCCAATCCTATCATTGCAACTAATCAAAATATCATCATTTGAGCAGTTCTTAGTTTTGAAGAAGAATATAAGGGCCTGACAGTCAATGGAGCATGATCATTTGAATAAACTATCAATCACATTTCAACAGAAGGATCAATGTGAAATTTGGTGGAAATTGGCTAAGTGGTTTCTGAAGAATCATGATTTTATACATGTAAACAGCACAGTGGCAGGGAAATATTATAAATATAAACCAGATGATGGCCATCTTAGATTTCCAATCAGAACAATTTTAACTACTGTTGATCTACAAGTCACTTCGATACTTTCAATATAAATGTATATGGCCCATACAAATAGGGAAGCAAATTTGACCTTGGAGGTAAAAAGGTCAAATGTCAACATAGAACCATCATTTTAGCAATTTTGATAGATCTTCTGTCCCCCATAATTTGTGCAAAGATTAGGACCCAGGGCTTATTTGGTTATGGAGAAGAAGATTTTTAAAGGTTTTTACCATATATGGGGATGGCAGCCATTTTGATCAATGGACCATACCCATTTTAGCAATCTTTCATTCTCCTGCCCACGGAGGCTCCGCATGAAATTTGAGCAACACTAGCCTGGAGGCTTCAGAGGAAAAGCCATTTGAAATTATCAACATTTTTTTCCATACAAATGTATGGGGCCCATACAAATGCATACAGAAGCAAACGACGTCGCCGTAAAAAGGTTAAATGTCAATGTATGACAATTATTTTAGCATCTTTGGTAGACCGCCCGTTCCAGATGATATATGCAAAGATTCAGTCACAAGGCATCCTCGGTTTTGGAGAATAATATTTTTAAATGTTTTTTCCCATACAAATGCATAAGGAAGCAAACTTGACCTTGCCGTAAAAAGGTCAAATGTCAATGTATGACCATTATTTTAGCAATTTTGGTAGACAGCCTGTTCCAGATGATATATGCAAAGATTCAGCCACAAGCCATCCTCGGTTTTGGAGAATAAGATTTTTAAATGTTTTTTCCCATACAAATGTATAAGGAAGCAAACTTGACCTTGCCATAAAAAGGTCAAATGTCAATGTATGACCATTATTTTAGCAACTTTGGTAGACCTCCTGTCCCCGATGATTTATGCAAAGATACAGCCCCAAAGCATCCTCAGTTCTGGAGAAGAAGATTTTTAAAGGTTTTTACCATATATGGACATGGCGGCCATCTTGGTCAATGAACCGTGACCATTTCAGCAATCTTTTGTTCCCCCTATCTAAGGAGGCTCCATATGAAATTTGAGCAAAATTGGCCCAGAGGCTCCAGAGGAGAAGTTGTTTGAAATTCTGAACATTTTTCCCATACAAATGCATAAGGAAGCAAAATTGACCTTACCGTAAAAAGGTCAAATGTCAATGTACGACCATTACTTTAGCAATTTTGGTAGCCCTCCCATTCCTGATGATATATGCAAAGATTCAGCCATCAGGCATGCTCGGTTTTGGAGAAGAAGATTTTTAAAGGTTTTTCCCATACAAATGCATAGGGAAGCAAACTTGACCTTGCCCTAAAAAGGTCAAACGTCAAGGTACGACAATTCTTTTAGCAATTTTGGTAGACCTCCCGTCCCCGATGATTCCTGCAAAGGTTCAGCCCCAAGGCATTCTCTGTTCTGGAGAAGAATATTTTTAAAGGTTTTTACCATATATGGGCATGGCGGCCATCTTGGTCAACGGATCGCGACCATTTTAGCAATTTTTCGTTCCCCCACCCTAAGGAGGCTCCATATGAAATTTGAGCAAAATTGGCTTAGCGGCTTCAGAGGAGAAGTCGTTTGAAAATGTTAACGGACGGACGGACGGACGCACAGACGACGGACAAAAAGTGATCACAACAGCTCATCCGGTTGAAGGCCACTATGAGATTCATACTTTAACAATAATTCATCAAAAGATGAGGGGCACTATGAAATTTATGTCTCGAGTATAATGAAGCAACAATTGAGGTTCACAATGTGATTCATACCTAGACTATGATGAAGCAAAGTTGAGGGTCATTTTGAGATTCATGCCTCAACTATAATAAATGAACAGCTGAGGGATGCCATGAAATGTATGCCTCAACTATATTAAGCAATAACTGAGATCACAATGAGATCAATGCTACAAATATAAGGAAGCAAAGGTTGAGGGCCACTATGAGATTCATGCTTTAACAATCATTCATAAATAGATGAGGGACACTATGGAATTTATGCCTCAACAATAATGAAGTTTTAGTTGTGGTTCATAATGTGAGTCATACCTAGAATATAATGAAGTCATTATGAGATTCATGCCTCAACTATAATACATCAAAAGCTGAGAGAGGCTATGAAATTTATGCCTCAACTACTTAGAAGCAACTAGAAATGTGTCCACAGTACACGGATGCCCCCGCCCCGACCCTTAGCCCCGCCCAGGGGCATGACCTGAGGCAACGGTACCACACATTAAAAAGTCTTGATGTAGGTAAGTATGATACAAAGTTTCAACTTTCTAGCCTAGAAGGTATAAAAGTTATTAGCTGCCAGACAAACGCGGACGTAAATTTGCACCAAAACTTGCAGGTAAACTTGAACCTGCTTACGAACATGACATACGCACATACTGACTTAACATCACAGCGAAACACTATATGCCCCACACCTGCCAAGGCAGGCGGGGGCATAATAATTGAGTTCACAATGAGATCAATGCTACAAATATAAGGAAACAAAAGGATGCTATGACATTTATGTCTCAACTATATTAAAAAAATAACTGAGTTCACAATGAGATCAATGCTATAAATTTAAGGAAGCGAAGGCTGAGGGCCACTATGAGATTCATGCTTCAACTATAATTCATCAACAGATGAGGGGCACTTTGAAATTTATGCCTCAACTATAATGATGCAATAACTGAGGTTCAAATGTGATTCATACCTAGAACATAATGGAGCAAAGATGAAGGTCATTATGAGATTCATGCTTCAACTATAATAAATCTACAGATGAGGGATGCGATGAAATTTATGCCTACTTTGAAGCAATAACTGAGTTCACAATGAGATCCATGCTAATAATATAATGAAGCAAAGGTTACTGTGCATCAACTATAATAAACCAATAGATAAAAAGGGATGCTATGGAATTTATGTCTCATCTATAACGAAGCAATAATTGAGGTTCACAATGTGATTCATACCTAGAATATAATGAAGCAAAAAATGAGGGTCATTATGAGATTCATGCCTCAACTATAATTAATCAATAGATGAGGGTCACTATTGAATTTATGACTCGGCTATAATGAAGCAATAACTGAGTTCACAATTAGATTCATGCCTCAAATATAATGAAGCAAAGTTTGAGGGCCACTATAAAATTCATGTCTCTACTTAATTAATCAATAGATGGAATTTATGCCTCAACCATAATGAAGGGATAGTGGAGACTAACAACGAGATTCATACCTCAAATATAATGAAGCAAAGGCTGAGGCCTACTATGAGATTCATGCTTCAACCATAATTATTAATCATTAATTTTGCTATGGAATTTATACATGAGCTTTAATGAAGCAACAACCGACTTCACAATATGGTCCATGCTTTAACTAAAGTGAAGCAGAGGTTGAGGGCCACTATAAGATTCATGTCTTAACTATAGTTAATCAATAGATGGGGATCTTATGGAATTGATGCCTGAACTATAATGAAGCAATAGTTGAGCTCAAAAAGAGATTCATGCCTCAAAATATTATGAAGCAAAGGTGAGGACCACTATGAGATTCATGCATCAACTATAATTAATCTAAAGATGAGGGTCACTATGGAATTAATGCCTCAACTATAATGAAGCAATAACTGAGGTTCACAATGAGATTCATATCTAAAATATAATGAAGCAAAGGCTGAAGCTGACTATCAGATTTGAGCCTCAACTATAATTAATCAATAGATGAGGGCTACTATGGAATTTATGCCTCAACTACTGATTGAGTTGGGGTTTAACAACACATCAACCCTTGTGGGTCATTTTGTGTTGTCTCCCAGAGAAAGGAAGAAAAGAGATAGAAGAGACAGTAGAGGAGATGAAAGAGAGGAACAGGGAAGAAAGAGGAACAGGAATGAAAGTGAAGGAACAGAAGAAACTAGAAATGTGTCAGTATGACACAGATGCCCCCACCCAGGTCCATCCTCACCAACACGCAGTCATTTTGCAAAAAAAAGAAGTTGAAAAAAGGGCCATAACTTACCTTAAATCGAACTTGACCATATTTTATGATTATATACCTGTGTATAAAATATGAATCCAATACACAAATCAATCTTTTTTAAAAAAAATATCGGAAGGAAAACATCTTTTGACGGTGAAAAAGGGCCATAACTCCGATAATAATGGGTTGATTTTACTCTAATTGGAACCTGACCTCTATTTTATGATTATATACCTGTGTGTTTAAATATGAATTCAATACACTAATGTTTTCAAAAAATATCAAACTGAAACTGTTTTTCAACGTTGAAAAAGGGCCGTAACTCCAAAAATAATTGGTGGATTTTACCCTAAATCAAACTTGACCTATGTTTTATAATTATATGCTTGTATATAAATAAAATATGAATCCAATTCACTAATCTTTTCAAAAGTTACGGAACAAAAACCACCAATTATTTTGGGAGTTACGGCCCTTTTTCAACTTTGAAAAAGGGCCATAACACCCAAAAAAATTGGTGGATTTTACCCTAAATCAAACTTGACCTACATTTTATAATTATATACCTGTGTATAAAATTTGAATCCAATACACTAATCTTTTCAAAAGATATCAAACAGAAACCATTTTTCAACATTGAGAAAGGGCCGTAACTCCAAAAAATAATTGGTGGATTTTACCCTAAATCCAACTTTACCTATATTTATATGCTTGTGAATAAAATATGAATCCAATACACTAATCTATTCAAAGATGGAATGGAAACCATTTTTCAAAATTGAAAAAGGGCCATAACTCCCAAAATAATCGGTGGATTTTACTCTAAATCGAACTTGACCTATATTTTATAATTATATACCTGTGTATAAAATTTCAATCTAATACACCAATCTTTTCAAAAGATATTACACGGAAACCATTTTTCAAAGTTGAAAATTTTTCAAAGTTGAAAAAGGGTCATAACTCCAAAAATAATTGGTGTATTTTAACCTAAATCAAACCTGACCTACATTTTATGATTATATACCTGTGTATAAAAATTCAATCCAGTACACCAATCTTTTCAAAAGATATCGCACAGAAACCATTTGTGTTACGTACAGGATGGACGGGAGGGACGGACGTATGTATGGACAGCGGTGATACTGTATGCACCCCCACTGAAAATGGCAGAGGCATAATAATAACATTCCCCCTCTAACCTTACCTGCTACAAGGATAGCAGGCCTTGCCCAACTATAAAGCAATCTCAGTTGGACGCCCCGGTGAGGTAAGATCACGACATCTTCGCCACCTCCCCCCCACACCCCTTATGCTTCAACTACATGTGTATATTAATCAATAAAAGGGTCGATTTGAAATTCATGCCTCAACTAAAATGAAGCAAAGGTTGAGGGCCACTACAAGATTTATGTCTCAAGTATAGTTATTCAGAAGGTGAGGGTCACTGCTGTAGTTGTGATTAGAAGTTCAAGGGATAACAGTAAGATTAGGCAATGATATTTTTGTTTTATCTGCTAGTGTTTAGTTTATTAAGGGTAGAACTTTAAATAAGAGTTGTCAGAAGACAACACAGCTTGCTGGAAAGGGATGATCCCTTATGAAAACAATCATTAAATATTAAAGATGAAATGCAGACCATAAACTTATAGCTGTAAATGATAAAGAGTATGACCGGACTTTGATGTTGGAAGAATGTCAAACTGAGGGATGGGGTATATGCCATTGAAATATCCTCCCTTAGATTGGTGTGGACGAAATATGAAAGTTATATCTTACGGGCTAAAATCCCTAAGCTGGTGTGGAACGAAACATGAAAGTTATATCTTACATACTTCAGCAGTCATGTACACTTTTCAAAACTTAATCACAGCAAAAAATGACAAAGTATGACAAGACCTTGACCTAGGCAGAAGTTCAAACTGAGGAAGGGGTGTGTGCTATTGAAATGTCTTACCCTAAGGTACGTGTGGACCATATATTAAAGCTGTATCTTGAATACTTCAGCTGTTAAGTACACTTTTCAAAACTTAAATGTAGAACTTGAACATGGGTTTAAATGACAAAGTATGACCTGACCTTGACCTAGGCAGTTGGTCAAACTGAGGAAGAGGTGTGTGCTATTGAAAGGTCACCCTAAGGTAGGTGTGGACCATATATTTGTATCTTGAATACTTCAGCAGTTACGTACACTTTTCAAAACTTAAACGCTGAAATTGAACATGGGTTTAAATGACAAAGTATGACCTGACCTTGACCTAGGCAGAAGGTCAAACTGAAAAAGGGGTGTGTGCTGTTAAAAGGTCTTACCCTCAGGTATGTGTGGGCCAAATATTAAAGCAGTATCTTGAATACTTCAGCACTTACATACACTTTACAAACTAAAACGCAGAAATTGAACATGGGTTTAAATGACAAAGTATGACCTGACCTTGACCTAGGATGAAGGTCAAACTGAAAAAAGGGTGTGTGCTGTTGAAAGGTCTTACCCTAAGGTATGTGTGGGCCCAATATTAAAGCAGTATCTTGAATACTTCAGCAGTAACATACAGTTTTCTAAACTTAAAAGCTGAAATTGAACATAGGTTTAAATGACAAAGTATGAAATGACCTTGACCTAGGCAGAGGATCGAACTGAAGAAGGGGTGTGTGCTATTGAAAGGTCTTACCCTAAGGTAGGTGTGGGTCAAATATCAAAGTGGTATCTTGAATACTTCAGCAGTTACGTACTTTACAAAACTTAAACGCAGAATTTAAACATGAGTGTAAATGACAAAGTGTGAATTGACCTTGACCTATTTAGAGGGTCTAACTTGAGGATGGGGGTGTATGCTATTGAATGGTCTTATCCTGTAGGCTAAATATGAAAGCAGTACTTTTAATAATCAAAAAACTATACACACCTTTGAAAACTTGAACACTGTACTAATGCGGATGCTGATGGCAATGCGGACAGCCGCCGCCAACAACTGGGTGACAACATAAGCTCTCCAGGGACATAGTCCGGGCAAGCTAATATGGCACATCTTTGAATATGTAACTATGACAACTACTTAGTCTTTAAATATGGCAACTATATCCGTGTGAGTGGTGTCATGCAAAAAGGGGTCTTACTGCAACAGAGTATAAAGACCCCAGGCAGCCTCTAGGGCATAGCTCTAGATCAGAGGGGTTATCTAGAAAATGGGTTTCTTATTTCTCAATGACAATGTATGTTGTGGGTACTCATTAGAAGCACCTCACTGAATGGATAATTTTCAGCCATGTTTTTATTTACTAAGCAGACAACTTTTGTGATTTCCAGTTTCTTTTTCTATACACCAATTCCCTTCTGGAAAGGGAGTTTACTCTGAACTGAAAGAAACTTGCTATCCTACTTTTTTTTTTTTTTTTTGATTTGGGTTTTACGGCCCTTTCAAGAATATTTCACTTATATCGAGCCGATCGTTCATCGAAGGTGGGCGAAAACCGGAGAACCCGGAGAAAAACCACCAGACCATCCGTAAGCAGAACTTGGCTTTCCCACATATGACCCGAGCGAGGCTCGAACCACAGCGGTGAGAAACCTAATGGATTAAGAGTCAACTCTCTTATCCACTAGGCTACGGGGGCCCGCGTTGCTATCCTACTCTTAAAAGAAAAGCTGTAAACTGGAGTAAATTATTTCCTTTTAACCCATTGAAGACTCGAGACCCCTAAATGGGTAACTGGCAAATAGTGCAGACCCAGATCAGACGCTGCAGAACTTGGCATCTGATCAGGGTCTCCACTGTTTGCAAATAGTTCAATCATTTTTCTTTAGGAATATCAATATAATATAGCCTTAATACCTAAAATCAAAAATGGATTCTTCCAATAGTGTGTGAGAGTTTATTCAGTCTTTAATGGGTTAAGGTAAACCCCTTCTTAGAAAAAAGGCAAAAACAATTTCAGGCGTCCCAATGGTCTACTTTCAAACTTACGCTTTTTTTTAACTTTACCTCTCACAGCACAAATTCTGCTGATGACAAATTGATATCTGTCTTGTTTTTCCCAGAAAACAGTATGAGAAAAATATTTAATGGAGACAATTTGCATGGAATGTCAAATCCTGGTTTCTGGGAAAAATAAGTAAAATATTTCAATATGTCTTCTGCTGAAAGCTAAAAATTTTACCCAGCATGCTAAGCATTAAGTGTTCTTTTCATCCAAAATAAACTTCTTTTACAGGTTTTTGACCAAAATAAAGGTTAAACACAGGTAACTTTCTGCACATGCCTACCAAACTTAAAACTACTTTCTTACTATTTTCTTACTATTACTCAAAGTCAGTAAATGTATTATATTATGTCTTCTTGATGGTGTTTTATAATACCTGTAGCCAATCTGATCTGGAAAGTTCAAAGTAAAACAAACTGGCGACAATTCCAATTCTATCTTTTCAAAACCATTATCGTCAATCCTTATTTTTTTTCCTGAACAATTTTTTCAGCAAAACCTGTCTGGACAAAAATAAAAGAGTTTTTGATGAAAATACAGCCTTTTTTAAAAGAAATTCTGAAGCATTTTAAAGGTTGCACAAATTTGGATAAAAACCTCGTTTTTTTAATAGGCTTTAAAGTTTTGCCAGGAGACCTGAAATGTTGAAAAAGCTGCTTCCGCTACACATGTATCAATTCCCCTTAATCTTTAAATATGGCAAGAACATTGATCTTTACATTATTGCCATAAATCAAATAAACAATATTTTGCCCCTTGACCCTTGTCCTGCTGAGCCCGGATATACATTGCCGTTGCAAACAGTGTAGATCCAGATCAGTTGGCTTCTCAAGCTGTGTGACTGTATCAACAACCTGGATCAAGTAATCAGATTGGTTGAAAATTAGAAATGGGCGTGGTATCTTAATCTATTCAGCATGGCAAGGGTTGAAGTGCCACTCAACTTTGTAGCAGATAACATCCTTATTTTTTTGTTTATTTTTTTTTTCTACTTTTTTTGCTAGAAAAAGCACTTTAATTAAGGGGTAACATTTTCTTTCATTTGCCCTGATCACAAGATTTGACACTTCATTTTAATTATCTCATGAGAAAATTCAAACTAGAGATGTGTTTGTAAATCACTATGCCCCCAACTATATTCTAACAAAAATTGTTGATACATATTTTCCTCATTTCTTTTGTTTGTTTGTTTGTGTTGGCGTTTTACTGTCAGTTTACCCAACCACTTTTCCTGGGCAGACTTAGTGCTCTAAGCGGTTAACCAGTACTTGTGCACATTATTTCTCCAGAAACTGGCAACTGCCCTTCTTAAGTCAGTGGAAGGTAAAGAATGACTGTAGAAAATACTTCAGATCAATCTCCATGAAATAATGTTGCCTGACCTGGCGGGGTAGAACCCGCAACCTCCTGATCACCAGTCAGACGTGCATCCAACTAAACCACTGAGGTCAGCTTCCTGATTTCTCCATGAATACATGTTTCAGTACTTATTAGAAATGCCTCTACAAGGTACTTCTAATGAGTACCCACATCATGTTTTCATGCAGAGATAAAACATTAATCTAGATATTCCTCTCATCTAGAGTTACAACTGAAAAACATCATTCCACTGTCATTGCTAATTTGACCTGTTTGCCAAAAATTAATTTCAGTGCTACAAGGACCATTCTATCCTGCCACTACTATTCAGCCAGGCTTGCTCACTTGCCACCAGCTCTAAGGCTCGTGGGAATGCCTTGTGCTCCTCCTGTTTTACCCGCTCAGACAAACTCTCCTCCGTGTCGTCAGGATACACAGGTACTGACTCTTGTACGAGGATTGCTCCACCATCCACTTCTTCCTGTCATGTAATAATACAAAGATCCAGATTAAAGAAGTATATCTAAAGACTAATTTTTGCTACATTTACATCAAAATATATTTTGTGGGTAGTCACTGGAGCTACTTAAGGTTGTTCCAATGAGCACCAAGAAGATATGATTTGGTGTAAAATAACATATATTGTCAGTTATCACCTTGATTTATTTGAGATGATGATGATGATTTGGTTTTTTATATCTCTTTCAACTTTACCATTTATATTGAGATGAAACTATTTGAGATTTTTTTGGTTTTTTGATTGAGTTGATGTTTTACGGCCCAGTCAACCCATCAGGGTCATGTCGAGCGCGGTCAGTTTACCTAACCACTTTTCCTGGACAGGCTTAGTCCTCTAAGCTGTTAACCAGTACGTGTGCACATTCTTTCGCAAGAAACTGACAACTGCCCTTCTTGAATCAGTGGAATGGAGAGAATGACCGTAAAAATATTTCATGATTAATCTCCACAAAAGAATGTTGCCGGACCCGACTGGGATCGAAACCACGACCTCCTGATCACCAGTACGAATCCCATCGAACTGAGCCACCCAGGACAGCTATTTTTTGAGATGAGGTTCGATGTTTGATTTCATTGTTTACAATCTTTCAGTCATGTCATGATAGTGTCTGGATGTGACGGTGGCAACTGATGCCCTCAATACCCAGATATATTAGGCCTCGACATGAGAAAAGGTATCTTCTGGGTAACTAATCCGTAATGATCCAGATCAGCCAGCGGAGATACATAGTCTGATCAGGAACTTTGCTATACTTTGTTATATCCTACAGTACCCAATACAGTATAACCTCAATGGCCTGAACCTGGATGGCTAGTTTACCCTGGATGATTCGAACTCTTTTTTCAGTCCCTACAAAATCCTTCCAATAGCTCAAGAAAAATATTTAGGGATTTTTTCTTATTTTATCATGGAATTGTATGTTGTGTGTACTCATTTGAATTGCCTCATTGAGGCAATTCTAATGAGTACACTCAACATAAATCACTGTTTAGAAAATCGAAAAGATTTTCCTAAATTATCGCTATTAGCTTCCTGAACTGGTGCCATGACTGACCCTCAATGGCTCGAACTACCCATGTCTCGAACAATTTTCTATGGTCCCAAAGATGTTCGAGCCATTGAAGTTCGACTGTAATTCTATAAGTGGGATGTGAAGGTCCTGATCAGACTGCCTGGATGCGCAGGCTGATTAGGGCCTTTGCTGTCCATATATGTCTGAAGACACTTCTTTGCATGGCATGGTCCTATACATTGTAACTGCGATACTACAATGATGTCACATTACACTGAAACTGCTGCTACCAGTCCTTGCTCGTCTTAGTGGTGATCACCTAGCAATAGTACCAGTACACAGGATTGAACCCAAAATCTCTTAATCTGAAGGTCCATGCTTTACTGACCACTCAGATTGTCATTCAACTATCACTTTTTTTTTGACCTATAAATAAAGAACAGAAAGGACACTTTTACAGAAATATTATTATCTTTTGCTATGTGAAAAAGATTCTGATGAGACTGCATATTTACCATAAACCCATTAAAGACTGAATAAACTCTCCCTCACTATATATTTGATGAGTCCATTTTCGATTTTAGGCATGTAAGGCTATATGATGTATATACTCCCAAAGAAAAATGGTTGAACTATATGCAAACAG
Organism: Anodontia alba; assembly: GCA_964016985.1. NCBI lineage: Eukaryota > Metazoa > Mollusca > Bivalvia > Lucinida > Lucinidae > Anodontia > Anodontia alba. The sequence continues at coordinate 35,532,147 of OZ024836.1, read as the reverse complement.
TTGAGACCCTGATCAGACGCTGCATTCTGTGGCGTCTGATCTGGGCCTGCACTGTTTGCCAGTTACCTTTTAGGGGTCTCCAGTCTTCAATGGGTGAAATCACCATTATATCGGTCAACATCTTGATTTTTTTTTTTTTTCCTGGAAAATAAGGCTAGACATTTCATGTAAATTGTCTGCCGAACAGACCCAATTTCAGAATGGGACTGATTATACTAGTCTGATAATAAGAGTCTGATCATTTTTTGAGTCTCCAATACACATATTGGTAAGTATTACCAGGCATTACAATTGAGAAAGGAGACTAGACTAGCTAAATTATCTACTGTTCATTTTAATGCAAACAGATGGCTTTGATTGACTGTGTTGGAGTTTAACGACATGTCAACCTTTGTGGGTCATTTTGTGTCATCTTCCAGAGAAAGGGAGAAAAGAGATAAAAGAGATAGTGGAGGAGATGAAAAAGAGGGACAGGGAAGAAAGAGGAACAGGAATGAAAGTGAAGAAACAGAAGAAATAAAAACATTCCCCCTGTACCCTTACCTGCTACAAGAATAGCAAGCCTTGCCCAACTTTACGCCAATATCAGTTGGACAGATGGCTTTGTTTCCATATTGAAATATTTTCCTTATTTTTCTCAGAAAACAGGTTTTGACATTTCATGCAAATTGTCTCCACTGGAGACAATTTGCATGAAATGTCAATCCTGTTTTCTGGGAAAAAAATAAGAAATATATTGTCAATTTGTTGTCTGCTGAATTAGCCCAAAAAGTGGTAAAGATTTAGGAGGAGTATTTGATGATAATTCTGGGCTAATTTTCTCTAGTTTTCTATAAAAAACATACATTCTAATGCACTCGCGTATGTAACGCGACGTCTGATTGGATAACGTCAAAAATTTGCGACGGTATATTCTGCGATATACTGTCGCAAATCCGACGTCATCACTTAACGTCGCTTCTCATTGGCTGGCATTTGGTTTTACGCAGCTCACAGCACTTGTCGTTTTGTGCAAACAGTACATTTTTTTTCAATAGAAAAAATGAATAAATGCATTAGAATGGGGATAACTGCATCAAATTTGTCATTTGGGGAGGTAAATCAGTGGTTTTACGGTCGCAAATTACGTTTTACGGCTCCGCTGACGCGTCGCCATAAAACGAAATTTCCGACCGTAAAACCGCCGATTTACCTCCCCAAATGCCAAATTTGAAAGCAGTTATCCCCTAATTGTGGGTACTAATGGGTACCCACAATATATGGTTTTATGGAGAAGTAAGGTAAATTATCTCAAACTTATCATCAAATACTCCTCCTTAACAAGTCCTCTGAAATACACACGGTACTCACCGAAACAAAGTGAACGGAACATCCTGAAATTCTGACACCAGAGGCCAGCACCTGCCTGTGTGCATCTGCTCCTTTAAAAACTGGTAGTAGTGAAGGGTGAACATTCAACATTCTACCATACCACTTTTTAACAAAACCTCCTGTAAAATTTACAACATTAGTTCAGTCATCCACAACAAACTGTAAACTAGAAATGTATGTTTGTAAAACACTAAGCCCCTACCCATGCTTGTTCCTACAAAATGCCAAACTTGAAAAGGCATAAGTCTCATAAAATTAATCAGATTTTTCTTTCAAAAGTTTATCAGGTATCTTCTCAGCTCCATCTGTCAGTCATCTGTCCACACCTTTGAACGACTTCTCCTCTAAAACCCCTAGCCGATTTTCTTCAAACTTCTTGTGGAACCTTCTGTTAAAGGATTGAAAATTTGTACAAAAGGTCACTGTCCATTAATTAGGATGGCCCCCATGCCCATAGATGGTAACTAGAATTGTGTCAGTATGGGCCCCCGCCCAGGGCCATCCTTACCCACATGCAAGCATTTTGCAAAAAAAGAAGTTGAAAAAAGGGCCATAACTCTCATAATAATTGGCAGATTTTACCCAAAATCGAACTTGACCATATTTTATTATTATATACATGTGCATAAAATATGAATCCAATACACAAATCAATCTTTTTTAAAACAATATCGGAAGGAAAACATCTTTTGAAGGTGAAAAAGGGCCATAACTCCCATAATAATGGGTTGATTTTACCGTAATTGGAACCTGACCTCTATTTTATGATTATATACCTGTGTGTTCAAATATGAATTCAATACACTAATGTTTTCAAAAGATATCAAACTGAAACTGTTTTTCTACGTTGAAAAAGGGCCGTAACTCCAAAACTAACTGGTGGATTTTACCCTTAATCAAACTTCACCTATATTTTATAATTATATGCTTGTGTATAAAATATGAATCCAATTCACTAATCTTTTCAAAAGTTATGGAACAAAAACCTTTTTTCAAAGTTGAAAAAGGGCCATAACTCCCAAAATAATCGGTGTATTTTACCCTAAATCAAACTTGACTTACATTTTATGATTATATACCTGTGTATAAAATTTGAATCCAATACACTAATCTTTTCAAAAGATATCAAACAGAAACCATTTTTCAACTATTTTTCAACATTGAAAAAGGGTGGTAACTCCAAAAATAATTGGTGGATTTTACCCTAAATTGAATTAGACCCATATTTTGTAATTATATGCTTGTGTATAAAATATGAATCCAATACACTAATCTATTCAAAAGTTATGGAATGGAAACCATTTTTCAAAGTTGAAAAAGGGCCATAACTCCCAAAATAATAGGTGGATTTTACTCTAAATCGAACTTGACCTATATTTTATGATTATAAACCTGTGTATAAAATTTCAATCCAATATACCAATCCTTTCAAAAGATATTGCACGGAAACTATTTTCAAAGTTGAAAATTTTTCGAAGTTGAAAAAGGGCCATAACTCCCAAAATAATTGGTGGATTTTACCCTAAATCAACCTTGACCTACATTTATGATTATATACCTGTGTATAAAATTTCAATCCAATACACCGATCCTTTCAAAAGATATCGCATGGAAACCATTTGTGTTACTTACGGGACGGATGGACGGGAAGGACGGACAGCAGTGATACTATATGTACCCCCACTGAAAACGGCGGGGGCATAAAACTTAAAAAACTTATTCTTCATAACCGAGAAAGCTTTGGGCTGAATCTTGGTATATAGCATTGAGGACTCAGGGTCTACCAAGTTTGTCCAAATGATGACTGTAGTTTGACCTTTGACATTTTTTTATGGCAAGATCAAATTTGCTTCCCAATACATTTGTATGGGGAAAATGTTGAAAAATCTTTTTCTCAAAATGTATTAAAGACTAATGGCTGAAACTTGCAATTTATGATTACATTATTAAAAATGTTTATTTAAAATTAATAAATTTGTCCCCTGGAGGTTATCTGCCCTTGCCGCTAGGCTGTATACATGTATAAAATTATGTAATTTTCAAATGTCTTCTTCTCTGAAACTGCTTCAGCAACTTTCACCAGACTTCACATGGGGCCTTCTGTCGAAAGGATATTGACAATTTGTTTAAATGGTTCAGCGCCATTCATCAAAATGGCCACCATGCCCATATATGGTAAAAACACTTAAATCTTCTTCTTCAGAACAAAGAAAGCTTGAGGCTGAATCTTAGTATATAGCATCAGGGACCCAATGTCTACCAAGTTTGTTCAAATGATTGTCGTAGGTTGACCTATGATCTTTTACGGCATGGTCAAATTTGTACCCTATACATTTATATGTAGAAAATGTTAAAAAATCATTTTCTGCATATGTATGAAAGACTAATGGCTGAAACCTACAACATATGATAAGAAGTAAAACTGTTTAACTACCATCAAACTATAGCTATCTGCCCTTGCCCCTAGCTATGTACATGTATAAAATCATGAAATGTTTAACGTCTTCTTCTCTGAAACCGCTTGATAGTTTTCACCAGATTTCACATGGGGCCTTCTGTTGAAAAGATGCTGACAATTTGTTCAAATGATTTTGTGCCATTGAACAAGATGGTTGCCATGCCCATATATGGTAAAACACTTAAAAATCTTCTTCCCCAGAACTAAGAAGGCTTTCAGGCTGAATCTTGGTACACAGCATTGGGGACTCAAAATCTACTAAATTTGTTCAAATAATGATACTAGGATGACCTTTGACCTTTTTATGGTATAGTCAAATTTGTATCCCAGTTGGTGTGGCAATACTAGAAAAAGTTGCATGGCACTTGCATATATGCAATAGCTGTTTTTATCAGGTTAGCCAATCATGGCCCATGACCTCTTGTTTCTCTTATGCAGAGATCAAACTGGCTAAGCTGTATGACCCAGGTCACCTCATTTTCAAAGTCACCAAAGGATTTCACAAGTCAAGATGCTAAAAGATAGGCTGCAGTTTCTTTCATGAAACCAGTCAATCAAATAAAATATTACCGAGTTAACTTGGTCCACTTATTATTTAACATGCTATCACCATACCATTGCATTTAAACTCACCTGTAAGCATTCTCATTAACTCAATTACAAACATATTTCACCCCAAGTTAGCTTGGGTGAAATATGTTTGTAATTAACCAGGAAGATTTCTCATAAACAAAAGACTTACTATTTTGGATAAACACACTATCTTCCCCTCAGTTACCCTATAGCTCCAGATAGGCACTTTTTCTCAGCCATGAATTATTCATATTTCTCAGCCATGAATTATTCATATTTCTCAGCCATGAATTATTCATAAATTTCTTATTTTCCATGAAAACATGTTGTAGGTACTCATTAGAAGTGCCTCGCTGAGGCACTTCTAATGAGTACCAACAACATAAGTTTTCGTGGAAAAATAAGAAAAATATTTTCCTGCTACCTCTCCTTCTCTGATGCTATGTACTCACCTGAGAGAATTCTCATAAATCCGGCTAAACACACTATTTCTACCCCTGCCGCTTGTAAACTCTGATGCAAGGCAGCATCAAAATCTTCCCTGCTGCTGAAGTTCTTGTGATTAATCACCTAAAAATACAGTAAGTCCCTTAATACTAAGCATGCTGGGTAAAACTTTCAGCAGATAACATTTAGAAATATTCTTCTTATTTTCCTAGAAAATCGACACTGATATTTTATGCAAATTCTCTCCTAAGGAGAAAATTTGCATATTTTCTGGGAAAAACTTAGCCACCTTAACACTGAGCAGGCTGAGTAAAAAATTCAGACAACATTTTAAAACATTTGAAATGTCAAAGCCTGTTTTCTGGGAAAAATAAGAACAAGAATTCCGCGGAAGGCGTCATCGCACCTGCTGGTGCAAAAGTCACAGGAGCCACAATCAGAATGTGGTTATTAAATAAGTTTATTTCATTCTTAGCAGTGCTTACTTGGAAAACTGGGTTGAAAAAAAATGTAGACAAAGTGCCTAGTGGGGCATATATATTCCAGGCCAGTCCCATTCCCTCTAATGGCTATATCTTCAGCACTGACTTTTCGTATCATACAGCCCAATGATAATGGAACGTTGACGTAAAATGTGTAAAAGTCACTGGAGCATGAAATGTAGGTCAAGGTCACGAGTCAAGGTACCTGCTAATTCAGTACATCAAGGAGAAGCACAATGCAAGGTATGGTGGTTGTAGGCCTTATAGTTGAGGAGTTACCAAACATCAACGTAAAATGTGTCAAATATAGGTCAAGGTCACTGGGTCAAGGTACCTGCCAAGCCAGTGCAATGAGATGAAGCACTATGCAAGGTTTAGTGGTTGTAGGTCTTATATTTGAGGAGATACCGAACATCAATATAAAATGTGTAAAAGTCACTGGAGTGCACAATATGGGTCAAGGTCACCAGATCAAGGTACCTGTCGAGTCAGTACATTGAGAAGAAGTGCTATGTAAGGTTTGGTGGTTGAAGGCCTTACAGTTGAGGACATCTGGAAGGGTGACGCAAAAAGGTGTGAAAGTCAATGGAGCATGAAATATAGGTCAAGGTCACCCAGTCAAGGTATCTGCAGAGTCCGTACATTGAGGAGAAGCACTATGCAAGGTTTGATGGTTGTAGGCCTTATAGTTGAGGAGATATTGAACGTTGACGTAAAATGTGTAAAAGGCACTGGAGCGCAAAAAAATAGGTCAAGGTCACCGGGTCAAGATACCTGCCAAGTCAGTACATATAGGAGAAGCACTATGCAAGGTTTGGTGGCTAGAGGTCTTACACTTGAGGAGATCTGGAACGTTGACGTAAATTATGTCAAAGTCACTGCAGCCAAAATATAGGTCAAGGTCACCAGGTCAAGGTATCTGCTAAGTCAGTACATTGAGGAGAAGCACTTTGCAAGGTTTGATGGTTGAGGAGATATCGAACTTCGACGCAAAATATGTCAAAGTCACTGGAGCGCAAAATATAGGTCAAGGTCACCGGGTCTAGGTACCTGCCAAGTCTGTACATCTAGAAGAAGCACTATGCAAGGTTTGGTAGTTGTACGCCTTAACTAAGTGAGAAGATCTGGAACGTCAACATAAATTGTGTCAAAGTCAATCGAGTGCAAAATATAGGTCAAGGTCATTGGGTCAACATATCTGCCAAGTCAGGAGGTCAGGAAGATGTGTCATGCAAGGTATGATGGTTGTTGTAGAATTGTAGTTGATTAGAATACTAACTTTGACGTAAATGTCGAACTTCGACATAACAGAACTGTTAAGAGTCAGACGGACGGACGAACGGACAGACGAATGGAAAAGCGGGCACCTATGTCGCAAAGTCAGGAGGTCAGGGAGATATTTCATACAAGGTTTGATGGTTGTTTAGTCTTGTAGTTGATCAGAATACTAACTTTGACATAAATGTCGAACTTCGACATAACAGAACTGTTAAGAGACGGACAGACGAACAGACAGACGAATGGAAAAGTGGGAACCTATGTCGCAAAGTCGGGAGGTCAGGGAGATGTTTCATGCAAGGTTTGATGGTTGTTTAGTCTTGTAGTTGATTAAAATACTAACTTTGACATAAATGTCGAACTTCGACATAAATGTTGACAGACGGACAGACGAATGGACAGACATACGGAAAAGCGGACGCCTATGATGCAAAGTCAGGAGGTCAGGGAGATGTTTCATGCAAGGTTTGATGGTTGTTTAGTCTTGTAGTTGATTAGAATACTAACTTTGACATAAATGTCGAACGTCGACATAAATGTTGACGGACGGACGGACGGACAGAAAATCGGACGCCTATATCGCACCCTGCTACAAGCAGGTGCGATAAAAATAAGAAAATTTTACCCAGAGTGCCAAGTGTTAAACAGTCAAAGACTTACCTTTGTAAATTCAATGCAAAAATCACCTACTTCAGAAATCAGAGTGGCTGTATTTTTTTTTTTTTTTTTTTTTTTTGTGTTGAGGTTTTACGGTCCAGTCAACCTAATGGGGTCATGTCGAGCGTGGTCAGTTTACCTAACCACACATTTACTGGGCAGGCTTAGTCCTCTATGCGGATAACCAGTATTGTGCACATTCTTTCGCCAGAAACTGACAACTGCCCTTCTTGAATCAGCGGAAGGGAGAGAATGACCGTAGAAAATATTTCATGATCAATCTCCACGAAAGAATGTTGCCGACCTCGGCGGGGTTTTAACCCGCGACCTCCTGGTCTCCAGTCGGACGGCACATCCAACTGAGCCACCGAGGCCGGCCCAGAGTGGATGTATAAACTTTCTGCCATCCTGACACTCTGCCAATATAAAAATACATTGCAGGATCAATTTCTTAAGGGCTGAGTCATGCAAAAGCTTGTCTTCAGGCATATGCAGACAGCAAATGCCCAGATCAGCCTGTGCATCTGTGAAGTCTGATAAGAGCCTTCACTGTCTGCTACCAGAATCATTGGATACTATAGAATGTATGAATGGAGAGCAAAGGCCTGGATGATACTCTGTCCAAGAACAGGATGATTTAAATCTGCACAATTTGCACATACTCAAAGGCACTTTTTGGCTTGACGCAATCCCTGAGACTTTGTCAAATATAAACACCCATTACTACAATGTACTTGTTTCTTTTAAGGAGACCAGACACACTTGGAAGATTTTCTGATATTCTTCACAAGGGGACAATTTTCATCACTTCCTGTTTGCTTTCCTACACACCAAGCCCTTCTGAAAAGGTTTATTCAAAAGGGAAAGAATTTGCTCCCATGTGGAGCAAATTCTTTCCTTTTAGAATAAACCACTTTTCAGAAAGGGGCAAAATTATTTTGACAGAGTTGCCTCCCCCTCCAAGCGTATCCAGTCCCCTTAATGTGGAATGAAAAATAGAGTAACTATCCATGAAACTACAACAACTGTTGCTATGGTAACCAACCTACCTTAGTAATAGTTGCCATCATTCTCTGCTCATCTAAGATCTTGTACATCATGTGATAAACACAGTAAATATCCATGAAATTATAACAACTGTTGCTATGGTAACTCGCCTACCTTAGTTGCTATGCCAGCATTTTCTGCTCGCCTAAGGCCCTGTACATCATGTTTGTTTGAGATCACTAGAACTATCTCTGCAGCACTGAAGTTCATCGGATCTCTAGTGAAGTCGATGAGGGCTTGAAGATTAGTACCTGTAAGAAACATCTGATCAGCACCTGCGACTACTATTGTTACCCTAAATTTTCAAATAATGAAACTTTTCCTCATATGAGATGGGGCACAGAATTTCCTTCATTCTCTTCTTTCCTCTGATTCAAGGAGGGCATCTGTCAGTTTCTGGTGAAAGAATGTGCACAAGTACTGATTAACTGCTTAAAAGACTAAGCCTGCCCAGTAAAAGTGTGGTTAGGTAAACTGAGGGGCTCAACATGACCCTAATGGGTTGACTGGGACCGTAAAACCTCAAATCAATCAATCAATTGCTCCTAGTGGTAGCAAAATCTTTCTTTTAATAACAGTGACCTCCCTACAATAGCACACACACTTTGAACAAATGCAACATATACTATGCAACATCTTTAATCCTTGTCCTGCTGAACCTGGATATACCCTGCCTTTTCAAACAGTGCAGATCCAGATCAGCTGGCTTCCAAAGAAACCAACTGATCTGGATCGGCACTGTTTGCCATTAAGTACGTAAATTTATAGCAACAATCATGATCAAGTAATCTGATTGGCTGAAAATTTTAAATGGGAGTGACATCTTTATTCAGAGGACAAGGCTTAACATAAGGTGAATTTTGGAAATGAGACATATTACTTCAGGGCAGTAACTCTAGAACAAATACAACATTTCAATAAACAGTTGTTGCTCATCTGATCTGCTGATTGTTCATAATTCAGGGTTCAAACAAACCTCAGTCATAAAATTCCATGATAATTCCATGATATTTTTTATGATATTGTTCAGTTTTCCAGGATACATTTTACCATACAAAGCTCATAAAAGTGTTCACTAACATCCATTAATATGTTCAAATATATCTACTAATCAACCAACTTGCAATGCAAAATTTCTAAAATACAGGAAACAGTGCAACAGTACAAAAGGTGCAATAGTAGAAGTTTGTTCTGTAATGTATATTCGCACCCAAGATTGTTCGTGATTACCAAAATGATTTGTTAGTGTTTTAATAGCCTCCAGAATATTTATCAATATTTTTTTTTTCAATTTGCCATGTTTCTTAAAATTCCATGATTTTTCCATGAGAAAATCTGAATTATCAAGATTCCCTGACTTTCCCAGACAAAGCCTGTTTTTCATGACTTTTCCAGATCTGTGCGAACCCTGACAACTGTACAAGTCTTAATGCCTAGCATGCTCGGTAAAAATTTCAGCCGACAGCATATTATAAAATTTTTATTATTTTTCCCAGCAAACAGGGTTTGACATTTCATACAAATTGTCTTCAATGGAGACAATTTGCATGAAATATCAAATCCTATTTTCTGGGGAAAAAAAATTTTCCAATGGAGACAATTTGCATGAAATGTCAATCCTATTTTCTGGGGAAAAAATAAGAAATGTCAAATCCTACTGAAATGTCAAATCCTTTTTCTGGGAAAAAAATAAGAAAAATATTACTAATTTGTCATCTGCTGAATCAGCCAAGAGAGTGATAAAGATAGATAAAGTGTACACCTAAATGCAGTGACCAAGTCACAAGTGGATACTATAGGTACCCTTAAAAACAGTGAACCCTCGTTACAACGACAGCATTTGTTCCAAAAGACATTGCCAATTAAATGATACCTTCTCCTTACCGTACTTGTCAAAAAAAGTCAATTTTGCTACCTATTGATGTGTCTAAAAAATACTGGATGAGTGGTATACACTGTAAACCCTGATCAGACACTGTATTCTGTAGTGACTATTCTAAGTCTACACTGTTTGCTCATGCCTCTCTATCAGAATATTCAAGATAAATATGCTAACAGGTGAATTAATGCTTAGCACTCTAAGTAAAAATTTATATTAAAAAAGTTATTCACAGGTGCATTACCCGCACTTTTTTTCACCCCAAAACTGTGCCCAAATATCCCCTGCATATAATCTTTTGGTACTGAGACAGAGACTGTTTTTTTTTGGATAAGTGTTGGGTTGCCAAATATCATTACAGGAGGCAATGAGCGTCCTAAAATCTGCTAGTAACAATACCATGTCTTCCATGTTTTCTCAACAAGTCATATTCACAAATTTATTCTTATAAAAAAAAAACTTGTTTCAAGGAATAAATACCTTTCATGACCTAGATATTTTCGCATTGTTTATTTGTTTACAAAATTTCTCGTGTAACAAAAGAGGAAGAAGCTGACGCATGATACAATAAGCGTAACGAATATCATTAGATCTAATATAAAAATAACGCGTAAAAAAGAAATATATATAAAGGTCTATTTACTCCCCTATTACTACAATAATAATAATAAATATAAGAATATATAACAAACAAACAAAAAAATATAAAATTTAGAAATCAGAAATAAACAAAAAATAAAAATAAATAAAAAAAGAATATATATAAAAAAATATATAATTTTTCTTTTCTTTTTCTTTTCTTTTCATCTTATTTAATATTTTTCATTACTCTTTGTAGACCAAAAATATTAATTTTGTTGTCCTTTGAAAAACACCAGCAGACAGTGGATAATTAGACTGGTATTGTTTGCAATCACTGGGGCATCGTAGTTGTAAACAGAATTTCACTCATGTCATGGTCGGCTACCCTTTTGAAGTGGCGTAGAGGTGTTAATGATGAGAAGTTGAGAAGTGTCAAACATCTCAACTGACGTATATAAAAAGACTTTTCAGGACCAACCATATACCTAGAAAGATAACCTAATGATTGCTGTCCAATATTTATTCATCTATTTTATTATTTCATTTTCTTTACTTTATTTTTTACTGCTAATTCCTGCGTCTTTTTTTTTTTTTTTTTTTTTTTTTTTTCCGAATACAATTGTCGCTACCTTAATGTAACATAAGCGCTACCTTAATGTAAAATAAGCGCATGCCTAGTCAAGGAAAGCAAATTCAATGTGACTTTGGTTTCCAAATGACAATATCCGGCATTGATTTGGTGAAAAAACATGTGCGCATTTTGCATTGAGATAAACTGTTTTTCTTCTGCTGATTTGGCTCCAAAATTCAGGTGCGTACTACACAACCCAGTGTGCAGTCTGCTTGCATGTTCGGTATATTTTTCATGTTTTTCCCAGAAAACAGATTTTGATATTTTGGGATTTCATGCAAACTGTCTCCATTCTACGAATGTGGGGGGGGGGGGGGGGGGGGGGGGGGGGCATAATTAATGTCCTTCCACCATTCTTTGAATGGCGGGGGGAGATGGGGGGGAGGGGGAAGGGGAATAAAAAAAAAAATCAACATGTCGTCTGATACATGGGTTAATACAGTATTTCACCTACCCGGCCCTGACATTAGTACACCTATTCTCCCTTATAAATAACAATGTGACAATACCTCACCACTATTGTGTGGCTGGCAGATAACAGTCAAATATTGTTGAAATTTTTCATATTAGCAATCTAAAACCAGATGTCCA